>CM071928.1:23377590-23997978 GCA_016081115.2 Rehmannia glutinosa | reverse complement strand
TCGGTAACGTGTTGTCACACATAATTGGAATCTGCTCTCTTCCAACATCATAATCTACCGAGATGTTGTCTCATCGTAAAACGTGTGGCTTAATTTCTTGCCATGGTATATATTATAACCCCGATTTGTGGATCTGGCACACAATGAATGCATATTGTGAACGGAAATTCCCTATTTCCAAGCATTTGTATGTACACCTGAAATCTGCCCTTGTCAAACTCATCCGACATAATCGAGTCCCGAATAACCAATTAGCTTGAATCCGCGCCGGCACGGATACCATAAGGGCTGCGCTTTCGCTTTAAAATATCTCAGTATTCTACTTGCTTTCGATCATGTGACTTTCTTTAGGAGCGATTTGAAATCTTGCACATACACTTTCTGACAAGGTGATGCCAGCTGCTAACTGTGAGGCCAAGCGATGATCCGAAGTGATGCACTATGTACTTGTTTGATCGAGCTTGCCATCTGCATCCGTATCTATTTTAGTGATGTATTCGTTGGTATTTTTTACATAAGACCTGTTACATGCCAAATTTCTTCATTAATTCTCACGGTGTACTTTTTACCCAATAGCATGAAGGTTCCATCCTTGGAAATTTATTTACTTGGAGTCCACAAAGAAGAATGTCGACTCTCCCACAGTAAATGCTTTCATTTCAAATTTGCTTTGCATGAGTTTGAGAAATTTATCACACAACTTTTGTTTGTGGATCGAAAAAAAAAGATATCGTGCATATATTTGGCTCAGCGATATCTTTTCTTACAATCTTGAATTACGAGAAAGGTGTTACATCTCTTTTGCCTTTTGAATCCGTTAAAATTAGGAATTGTATTATGTATCATACTAATACTCTTGATACTATTCCCGGTCGTATAGAGCTACTTGAGCTTACATGCACCGCTTAATCTCAGTCTTACTGCTCAAATCCACGGGGGTTGTTTCAACATAGACTTCTTCTTTGATAATCCGTTCCAGGAATGCACTTTTTACGTCGTTTAAAATACAATATAAATTCTTGTGTGCAACATGGGCAAAAACATCGTATTGTTCTGTCTTTTAGCGAGGGGCGAAGTTTCGTAGAAATCTGACCCTAACTGCTTCTTGTGATACCATTTGGCTACCAATCTTGCCTTGTTTCTTATCCACACAACCCATGAATATCTTGTTTAAGGCACCCATTTTGTGCCAATAACATTTTGATGGGTAGGTCTTCAGACCAATTCCCACAACTTTGTTTCTTTTACCAAACTCGTTCATTTCTTCTTGCATGTTTGAATCGATATGTCATCGATGCTTGTGACATCTTTTGGCTCTGTTGTGAGATAAAACAAGTGAAAATTACTTCTTAGTGAGCTACGGGTCCAGTTCCTTACTGCTTACATTTCTATGTTGGATTACGGTGGATGATACCAAGCGTCACCACATCACAGTTGGGTAAGTTAGTTGGATTAGTCAAGTCTTACATTCATTATTTTGATCGGCTCTCTCTAGCCATCAGCAGGCACACTGCAAATTTTCATTGTCTTTGAGAGACCGGTTGTCTCATCTTCGTCTTGGTTTATAACTCCGACCGACGACCTGGGGACCTATTACCATGGTTGGGTGATTCGGCTTATCGGTTAACTCTTTATTATCTTAACTTGATTCCACTTTGGTTCATCAAACACCTGGATGGATTATTACCCCTTAACCATTGTCCTCTTGTTGACTTTCTATAGGCTTTACTGAGGTGAGTATCCACGAGAGATACCTTCATCTGACTTTAGCATCAAAAGCACTTTAAGTTGTCTTTTGCCGTTATTATGGATGAAGCGTTTACATCCAGAATATTCTGAAATATGCAACATTTGACTTTATAAACACATCAAATCTAAGTAGGGTTTTATTAAATTTGTCTGTTATGTACATCTATTTTGGAGTATAACATCTTGTGTTTATTGTGACCAAAATCTTTTAAGCTGGAGTCATGCTTGTTTAACATAGTCGCTAACAACCTTTGAAGTTCTGGTATTCATGCTGCCAACTCCGGTACGCTCTGGAGTCTGGCTGCAGAATGGTTCTGTAAGCGATACCATTTTCCATGCAATCTTGAGTTATTATTCCATTGTCAAACTCAGTTTCTGTCGAATCTAATCTTGATAATGGTTTGACTATTCTCGTTTTTAATTCTCTTCGTCGATTGTAGTAAAACACACTAGTTACTGCTATTGCTTAGAAACATGAAAATTGTCCGTATATAAGTGTGTCTATACAGTGTATTAACCAACATGCTAGTTGGTTGTTGGGCCAAATAGATCCATTATAACAGTGCAATAATGCGTTGAGGTGGTGTCTCTTTTCTTTGAATGATGATTTGATCCTACTTTCCCGTCGGCATGCATCGTACACTCTCTTTCTGTATATTAGTCGCGAAGTCCGCCTGGGGTACTTGCTGGGTTTGTTAGTTTTGAAATTGGTGACAAACTACATGCCGACGAGTGCTTGGTGTTGCGATTGACCAATCCATACGGCGTCGTATTAACATGCTGCGTCGCACATGCACTGCGCCGTTAGATTGATGTTCTTGATTTGACACCTCCGTATTGAATCGACATTATAGCCACCCCATCACGAGTTGACTTATGCCTAGTAAGTTAAAATTGAGGCCTTGACATATCACGACATCAGTAATTTCTAATCCATTTTTTCTTGATGGATCGATGCCTCTTATTTCTTGCGGAGCTTCATTCCCTCGAATATAACTTTTGCACCTCCCAACCTCGGCCCGAGATTTTGGCTGATTTTGCTTGTTTCTGTCATGTGCAGACGACCACTATCCATGTACCAGGTTCCTTGGCGCTCTGTTATTCGGCCCAGACTACAATCGAAATTAGGTTTTAGGTACCCATGCTTTGTCTGCGGGTCTGAGGTTAGTATTGTAGAGATGATCCAACCAGCCTTTAACCCAAATTTGACTCTAGAGGTTGCCATCTACTCGTACCATAATCATAATTTACTTTGGCAAATTGCTTGGGGTTTTAGGTTAAAAATGCAGTATCTCTTTTTGCAGCGTACTTTGTGTGTGTGTTTTATGATGCCTTCCTTAGGTGGTCGTGAACCTCACGAGTAGTGTTTGGGTGCGTATGTGTGCGAGGATGAGTTCTTTTGCCTTTGGAATGGCCTTTCTTGAGTTCTAGGCCTTTGCCGTCTAGCGTGTATTCCGTAGATCTTTCTTGATTTTTCACATTGTACAATCAACTTGGCAGGTAATTTCTACCATTCCCATCATATGTGTTCCTTTTATACTGGGAATTTACGGGGTTTTGGTAGTTTTTTTCTTTCTGGAGTCTTTTGTTTGGAATTTCTTGAGGAACTGGTGGATTTTCTTCTCGTTGTCCTCTCTCGTACTCAGCTGGTTGTTTTCCTTTTCCTTTATAACCAAGGCAGTTTGGTTGTGATTATTAACTGGAATGAATGTGTGTGCACCATTTGGAGTTTTGGATTTTGAGATCTTCATTGCTTTGGCAGAAGATCCTTTTTCCAAAATCACTTTGGGAGCTTGACTTAGCATAGAGGAATTAAATCATAAGCTATGTATCTCCACATTCTCTTTGGCTCATAATAAGATCATAAGATTTAGATGCAATGAATGAATGCGATCACGCTTTGAGGTCATTTTCCCTCTTTTTCGTGTGGTATCTCGGCTATTAACTTAGCATTTTCGACGCTTTTAGATCTTTATTCTCATCAATTATGTGACTTGAGTACTCGGCTCTCCCTGGTCGTGTGTGAGTTTGGGCTTGAGTTGGTTGTTCTCCTCATTTAGTAGTGTGTGTGAGGATTTAATGTGCTCAAAGTCTTTCATCATTTTGCCTAATGAATCATAAAAGATTAGTGGTTGATGAAATGTGTGTGTCACAATCACTATCACTAGAATCTAAGTGAGATGAGTTAGAATGTACCTCGCCTTCTTGGTCGATTCGGTCTTGTTCTTTGGCCATTAAACATATCAAGGCTTCTTGAGTCACTTGAGTTCACTACTCTCTAATCACATGTCTTTTGACTTGGTGTCTCGGCCGATCTCTGCCTAACATTGCCTTTTTCTTTTGTCTTAACTCCTGCAAGACTTTTCTTTCTCTTCATTCATGTATTTGTTGACTACGGGATATGGGCAATCAATGGCATAGTGACTGGGTTGCACTGCGAAGCATAGATTCTCAACTTTTTGATCGACGCTCTTTCCATTCTTGGATTGTCATTCTTTGGTATTCGATCTTTTGATGCTTTCCTCTCTTGGGTAGCTATCTTCCCTTGACTTGGAGTGAGGCAAAGTGAGTGTCTTACGGAAAGATTCACCTTTGCCTCTTTTGTAGTTCTTGTTGAAGAACTTGTTTGAACCTTTTAACCATCGAGGCAATCTCTTGGTCAATGACTTCTTTGACTTCACTCTCTTCCCCATCCTGACTATTAGAGCAGGCATTTGTTTTGGGCACACTGTTGTCTTCTTGATCTTTTCTTCTCATCTCAAATTCATAGGCTTTGAGATATGAGAATAACTCATGGTTGGATGTTTTTGATAGGTCCATGGAATGTCTGAGGCCACGACTTTCATTTCCACTGGTGGGAGACTTAGAATCTTCATACACATCTCTTCTTGTATATTCTTTCCATGTGTTTGTGATTCATTGGTAATTTTATGAATCTAGCATCCGGTGATCTAAAATTTGCCAGCATCTTAAAATTTTCAAATTTTTGTACAACAATGATATCTTATTTTCCTTGATTTGCTCGGAGCCTTCACAAATCAAAGTTAGCTTATCCTGCAGTTTCTGCGATCTTGCATGATTTGACTTTGTTGAACATGGCTTTGTCCAAAGTCTTGTAAAGAATGTCCTTGGCCACGTTGTCCAAGTTGTATCTTTTTTCACATCATTTGTCCATTCGACTCTTGGTTTTCAACCATAGGCGATGCAGGAGCAACATCCTCTTCTCGCCCGGTGGCCCGGCCCCACTCGCTCTTGTTGTGTTCACTTTTAAATTTGCGGTGGCTATCTTCTATTACTATCCACATTTCATCGTGTAATCTTGATAGATGAGCACCGCATACTGAATTTTCAATCATCAAATTCCTCAATTGTGAACATAGGGATGCGTGTCAAATTTGCTTCCATGATAATAACTTTCTTTGAATAAAAGAGTTTTGAAAGATCGAAGTCTTTAAGCAAGCTTTGAAAGATTGGAGATCTAGTTCAAGAACCGGTCTGCGGAAGGCTCAATGAACCAACATTTCACGATACCATTTGTAGGTCCCAAGGGGTGTGAGTGTAAGGTTTAGAAAGGGGGTTGAATAAACCTTACCAACTTTTCGATTTAGTCCTTTTAAAGTAGTTGAGTTGATTAATCACGGCTAATTCCTTGATGGACAACTAAGTTGAGTTAACCAATGAGTTAGCCCTCCAACGAACTTCATTGAAATTTGTTGAAAGAATAACTTCGATTGTTTAGTCTAAGCTTAACTCAACCTGATATGTTTTGGAGACTTTAACACCCTGAATATGGTTTAAGTATGTTTTAACACTTGGTTTTAGCACTTTGTTAAAAGTTAATTGGAAAGCAAATTTATCGGATATAAAATAATGTGCGAGAATTGAAGTGTCAAATTTAAATACACAATAAATTTTATAGAGTTGAAGATGGGGTAATTTTTCTTAATCCTCTCTTCTCCAACTCCTGGAGGAATCCACTAAGTATTGATCGAGTCACAAAGTGGTTAACGGTCGGATCTGCAGTCTGATCACACACGGTGGCTTGATCCTTTGGGACTCGATGCGGAGATGCCTTTCACCGTCACACACCGTGCTTTCTCGGCTTCTTCGGCACGATTTGCGCACTTGCTCACTACGCCAGCACTTGCTCAAGCTTCTTGGATTTGATCACGAAGCCCTCCAATAACTTGAGACTTGTTGACGCTGAACCTTTCTACAATCCTCAGTGGAACGTAGACCCCTTTGATTCTTCAAATGTTTCCTCTTGGTGATTGAAGTCGTCTTTCTTCACGGTAAGTGTTGGATTGATTTCATTCCGTGGTGTAGGCTTGAGGATTGAGCTTGAATGTCTTGAGAATATTTTGTGGGTTCTGACTCAAATGGTAGCTTGAATGTTCCGTAGTATATGTAGTCAAGGTTACCTCTTCTCAATTTGATTCCTCGGCCTTTTTATGTTCTTTTGAAAATCGCCCGTTGAAGAGATAAAGGCTAATTTTTAAAAGACACTTGGGTCGTTGGCTTGTCTTGTTGCAAATTCCTTGAGATTGAGATTTCTCGTATTGAATGAATCTTGACTTTTGGAGTTTCGACACAGTGCGATGCTTCCCATTAGTTTATTCCTTTTGCATGTTTCTCGGGATCGAGCACTTTAAGAAAGGCGATGGAAGTATTACTTGTTTAAGTAACTTTCTTGACTTATGTGCAACGGATCTCTTTCGATTGTCTTGACTTGACTACATTTTCTTAACTTTCCGGTGACTTAGTCGCCTTCCAATCATCGGATGACTCTTCCATCACTTCAACTCGAGACTTGGCTATCTTGAGTTGAGTTGACTAACACTTCACTCAATTGCATCTCACACTGCACTCGAGTTCATGTCCCTCTTCTTTGCCATACTGTTTGCCTCTGGAGTCTTAAACCTTCTAGTCTCCATTGATTTCTTGCATATTCGAGGCATAGCCGACTCAACTCGACTCGACCACCTATCTATTACAAAGTCAAGTTACAAAAAAATGGGGTGCCAACTTCCTATTTTAAGTTTTACATGGCATTCATCAAAATCTAAAAATTAATTTCCCAACACCTTCTCTCTAAACGGTAAAGCTTTAAATATTTTGCATTACTCTCTTTACCGCCACCGAGTATAATCGTATAAGAGGCATAAGGTCGGCAATGAAGTTTGGGAAAAATTAGAAACCATCTATGAGGGCACAAAGAAAGTGAAGCAAGCAAGAAAAACAATGCTTGTGAAAGACTTTGAAAATTTCAATATGCATGGTGGTGAAAACATATCAAAAATGGTGGAAAGGCTTGGCAACATTGTCAATCCTCTTGTGTTCTTGGAAAGGTCATCTCAAAGACAAGGTGACCAAAGTTTTGAACGCTCTTCCGGCTCATGGTCCAAAAGGTGACGGCTATCATTGAAGCACAAAATCTCGAGACACTCAAATTCGATAAGCTCATCGGAACCTCCTCATCACTAAGTTTATCTCAAGGAGAGAAAAATTCAAACCATCCATCAATCAATCGGTATGCAAAATATTCCCAAAGTGTCTTGCAGATCTTCTTCTAATAATGTATATTATGATATTGATGATTTATGATATAGAGACGTCGCATTTGTTCGGGGAATTTGCTAAATTTGTGAATAAAATAAAGCGAAAAATCGACAACTGCGGTTTTTAAATGCAGAAAATCCGGCACTTCACAGCCGATTGCCCAAAACTCGGCGTTAGGAACAAAGAAGAAAGAAGCCTTTTCGAAAAAGAAGGCTCAAATGCTGGAAGTCAAAACTTGATGAGCTACTTGAAACAACCGGCGAAGAAGGAGAATCAACATGGTCTTATGGCTATAGACACGAAAAACAATGAAGATGCGCTCTAACGCTTCATCTTCTTCCTGGGTTGATGATTTTTACAATGTGATTTTGATGAATTACAAAACGAGTTTCAAAATTTGATTGTTAAATACAAGACTTTAAAAAAGGCATAAAGAGCTTAAATTAGAAAAGGATAAATTGTTTTACTTCTTATGAATCTTGATAAAAACATGCTATTACTTCTTTACTAAAGTCCAGTACTTTGAAATCAAAAACAAACACTCGCAAATGATATTGAATGTTTGAAAAATGATGTGCATCGTTTTAACTTAAGTACGATAAAGTTACAAAAATTTTAGATGCACAAAGAGGTGAGCATTCTAAATTAGGACTTAGCTATAAACCTTTTCAACCTCTCTCAAAGAAAAAAGACCAAGTCCTGACTTTTGTATGTCTTTAGTAGTGCCCGTAATCTTATTTGTTTTTATTGTAGTAAAGTTGGTCACTATGTTTGTCATTGTAAATTGAAGAATAATTTTGCTTTTGTTTGGAGACCCAAAGGTCTTCAAGTCTAACCCCATGGACCCCAAAACTATAGGGTACCTAAAAATAGTCTTTTGCTGGGTCATACCCGAGGGCTATAACAACTACGGAGGATTCAAAATGGCCGTGGACAGCGGATATTCACGCCATATGACCGAAAGAGAGAACTTTACCAACATCAAGCTCCAAGAAGAGGTATGGTCATGTTAGAAGAATGGCAAAGGAAGAATTATTGGAAATGGAGAAATCGTGGTAACTCTTTCTTTCTCTTAGTAATGTTCTTTTAGTAAGGGCTTAAGTTTAATTTGATGTTGTTGTGACTTTGTGATTCAAATTATAATGTTGTTTTTAATAAAGAAAAATGTGTTATCTCCAAAAATGATAAAATTATTTGTGAAGCAATTAGAAAAGGCAATCTTTACAAAATTTGTACTAGTGATTTGGTTAGTCAAATGTTTCCCCATTCCTTCTTGTCAATAATGATTTAACTAGTTTATGGCGCAGTGACTTGGACATGTTGAATATAAAATTTGCAAACTATTTTACAAAAACCAACATGTAAAAGGACTACCCAAATCAATTTTGAAAATCTTGCTTATGTGACACTTGTCAAAAGAACAAATTAGTTAAGAGTAGTTTTAAGCCCAAAAATGAAATTCCACAACCAAACCTCTGCAACTTTTCATTTAGATTTGTATGGGATATTGGTACGGCAAGTCTAAGTGGAAAACATTACACTTTTGTTATAGTTGATGATTTTTCTAGATATACTTGGGCTCTATTTCACTTACAAATAAAAAGCGATGTCGTTAATGAGTTTGTTAAGTTGTGTGGACTTATTGAGAATGAAAAGGAAGATACTATTAAGTCTATTCAAGTGATCGAGGTGGAGAATTTGATGGAGAATTTAGAGTCTTTGTGAAACCAAGGATATAGTCA
Source organism: Rehmannia glutinosa (assembly GCA_016081115.2). NCBI lineage: Eukaryota > Viridiplantae > Streptophyta > Magnoliopsida > Lamiales > Orobanchaceae > Rehmannia > Rehmannia glutinosa. The sequence continues at coordinate 23,988,928 of CM071928.1, read as the reverse complement.
CAATTTTTCGGCTCCAGGACACCTCAACAAAATGGAGTAGCAAAAGGAAGAATCGGACACTTCAAGAAATGAGTGGTCCATGCTCAATGAATTCTCACTTCCAAAATATTTTTTCTTAGGAAGCCGTAATCTGCTTGCTATGTCATTAATCGAGTTTATATTCTCTAAAATGAATAAAACTCCATATGAGCTTTGGAAAGGAAGAACTCCAAATATTAGCTATTTCAAAATATTTGGATGTAAATGTTTTATTTTGAATACTAAGGATCAATTGGACAAACTTGATCCTAAGGCCGATGAAGGAATATTTATGGGTATTCAACCATGAGCAAAGCATATCGGGTTTACAATAAGACTAGTGGGGTTGTTGAAGAATCCATCCATGTCAAATTCAATGAAGCTTGAGGTGTTGAAAGGATACCCAATGATGAAAGTGATGAAGAGGATATTGTTGAACCCATTGTTCAAGATGATACTCAAAATGATCAACCTTCAAGCTCAAATGTTCCTCAAGAAGATAAAGGTGATACTTTGGATCTTCCCGTAGCATTGAAATTTAAGGGAGATCACCCAAAAGATCTTATTATTGGTGATCCCCTTGATAAAGTAATGACTCGAGGAAAATTTGCCGAGAAAGCTCTTATATCTCAAAAAGAGCCTAAAAATGCTAAAAAGCTATTGAAGATGAAGATTGGTTTTTTAGAAATGCAAGATCGGTTGAATCAATTTGAAAGGAATGATGTATGGGAACTAGTACCTTGTCCTCCATCTCAAACAATTATTGGTACAAAATGGGTATTTGAACAAGCTCGATGACCAAGGCATATTATTCGAAACAAAGCAAAGTTAGTAGCTCAAGGTTATTGTCAAGAAGAAGGTATTGATTATGATGAAACATTTGCACAGTAAAGACGTTTAGAAACTATTCGTATTTTACTTGCATATTCTTGTTTTAAAAATTTCAAGCTTTACCAAATGGATGTAAAATCCGCATTTTTAAATGGTCTTATTCAAGAAGAAGTCTATGTAAAACAACCTCAGGGTTTGAAAAATTTTCTAGGCCTAATGATGTTTATAAACATAAAAAGGCCTTGTATGGTTTGAAACAAGCACCTCGTGCATGGTATGATAGACTTAGCTCTTTTCTTTTGCAAAATGGTTTTACAAGAGGTAAAGTTGATACTACTCTCTTTGTTTTTGAAAAAGGGCAAGATTGCTTATTAGTGCAAATTTATGTTGATGATATTATTTTTGGTGCTACTAATGAATCCTTTGTGCAAGAAATTTTCTAAGTTAATGCAAGTGAATTTGAAATGAGCATGATGGGGGAGCTCAACTTCTTCCTCGGACTTCAAATTAAGCAATGCCAAGAAGGAATTTATATTTCACAATCAAAATATACAAAGGAGCTTTTGAAGAAGTTTGGCATTGAAGAAGGAAGAACCGTCTCTACCCCAATGGCAACAAACGTCAAGATTGACAAAGATCAAAAAGGCAAGCCGGTTGATGAATCCAAATATCGAGTATGATTGGTAGTTTACTTTATTTAACCACAAGTAGACGGATATTCTTCATGTCGTATGCCTATGTGCTCGTTTTCAAAGCAATCCCAAAGAATCTCATATGAGTGTCGTTAAAAGAATTTTTCGATATTTGAAAGGCACTATTCAATATGGTTTATTTTATCCAAAGAATGAAATTTTTCTCTTAAAGGTTATAGTGATTCGGATTATGTGGAAATATTGATGATCGTAAAAGTACTTTGGGATCATGTCAATTTCTAGGTGATTGCCTAGTTTCTTGGTTTTCAAAGAAACAAAATTGTGTTTCACTTTCAACGGTTGAAGCGAATATATTTCCGCGGCCTTTTGTTGTACTCAATTGCTTTGGATGGAACAAACTTTAGCGGATTATAAATGTTCTTTTGAAAGTGTTCCTATTTTTGTGATAACATATCTGCTATAAATATTGCTCAAAACCCGTTCATCATAACCGTACTAAACATATTGATATTCGACATCATTTTCTAAGGGATTGTGTTTCAAAGCGAAAAATTGAGATATCTTTTGTACCATCTCAAGATCAATTGGCGGATATTTTTACAAATCAAGCTATCTTAGAGACTTTTTCATCTATACGAGCTCGGTTAGGCATAATGCATATTGAATGAGGTTTACGTTTTTTTTTCATTTTGCACGTTTTAAAACTTAGGGGCGAAAAATCGGATATTTGGTTGAAAATTCAGATTTTGGAAAATAAGTTGAGATAGTGGTGGACCGGGTGAGGAGCAACCGGTCGGACCTCACCTCGACCGGCCGCCCTCACCGTCGATTGGTCGCCCATTGCCAATTTTTGATTTAAAATGTCTCTGTCTTGACTTGACTTAGCCATTTTGGCTCAAAATGTTCATTTTTCATCCCCTTCATGAAATGCATACAAATATCACTTCAAATTTGTTTTCTTGCATACTTTTCATATCTTGGACTTAATTAAGCTCGATTATCATCATCATTGCTTGTCTTTACCGATTGAATGGTAAGAATTCTACTTCATTTGCTCAATTGGGTTGAACCGCTTGAGTTTTTGGCTTATTTGTAATTTTATTGATGGAAGTTTCATATGATTGGGATGAGCTTGTTAATTATGATGTCTTGAATGTGTTTGAACCGATTTGGTGATGACAATTTTTGGCTTGATTCATTTACAAGGGCCTTATACAACTTCTTTTATTTTTTCACGCCTGAAAGTGTTCGATGAATTGTCGCAAAGAAAATTTCAACTTATACATGACTCTTATGCTTTCAAAAGTCTTATATATTTATTGAGATCGTGTCTTGACACTCAAATGAGCTTTTGCAAATCAAATGATCAATTTTTCCCTTTTCATTTGGAATTTAAGCTTCAATTTTCAAAATGCTTTCGATAAATCGATAAAATTGCGCACTTTGATATAATTATATGATGTTTTTATCGTGATAACACTCTTTTGATGATTCCAAAGGGGAGAAACAGGAAAAACGCTCATACGCTCAAAGAAGCGAAAATAAGCTCGCAAGAAAAGCTATAAGCTAAGACTTTTAAAAGCCAAAAGTTGTGAATAAAACTGAGTCCATGTGATGTATTATGGACTTTTATGCTTTACTAATGTGTCTTTGTGACAGAGGGAGCTTTTAAGCTCATGAAATTCAAGCTTTTAGCTTGTAGTTATTTGCCTCTACTTATTTTTGTTATGCATATTGATAGGGGGGCTTGTGCAAAAATGTTTTAAAAAAATATATGCTCCTATCCTTGTGTGTTTTACTTACGGTAAATCTTGCTTGTAATGGATTAATATTTTAGACCGGAAAATATGTTTTGTTTTAAAATCGTCCTCTTGAAAATTGTTTTGGTTTGTAATCATCAAAAAGGGGGAGTTTGTTAGATAAATATTTTTATCATGATTCTGATGATTTTGTGCAAATGTGTTTTTATACCAAAACAATGTCCCTAAATGTTGTCCAAATACTTCCGATCGATTTAAAATGTTTTTACTATTTTTTGGAGTATTTCTTGAAGTTTATTTTTGATAAAAAAATTGGACAACACCTATATTTCAAGCTCGATCGGTCGCCCTATAGGGCAACCTGTACCTGAGTTAAGTTTTTGAAACAGGAAACGGGACGGAATGAAAAACAAGGAGGGCGACCGTCGACCCTTAGGTCGACTGGTGGGGGCGACCGGTACCTGAACAAATGGTTTCAAGTTCAGAACTCTCTCTTTCGATTTTTTGGCACCTCCGACCGTTCAGCATAGGGGTCGACCGGTCGGACCCCCTGTTGACCAGTCACCCTGTGTAAAATAGTGCGATCCACTTTCAAATTTCTATCTCTGCGCGACCGTTCAACCTCTATTTTTGACAGCAAAATTCAAACCGTTGGACAACCATTATCAGCAAGATTTGCTTTATCAATTTTGTACTATATTTCTACATCTTGTGATCTTCTTTTTGTAGACAAAAGTGAAGATGGAGGAGCCTATGTTGGAGATCCAATCTTGAAGACTCTCCTATAAATAGAGGAAGATTTGAAGCAAACAAGACACAACACACAAGCATACAATACAACAACAAATCTGCAAAATTCTCAAAGCTTTCATTTTTACATTCTTGTTGTAATAGCCTAAGTACTTGCACTTTCACAATCTTGAGGTCTGGGCTTTTTGTTCTTGATTACACTTTCACTCAAAGTCTGTATACTTCATTTATTGAGTTGTAATCTTGAATTTTTCTATCATCCAAAACAAGATATCCTTGTTAGTGTTCTTGTGGTAAGAACATACTTGGGTGATCTTAGGTGTTGAAGAGTGTGGTACTCTTCATAGGTGTTGAAGGAAGATTGTGGTAATCTCCTTGAAGGTGTTGTAAGAAGATTGTGGTAATCTTCAAAGGTGGTGTTGTATTAATTGTGGTAATTAATAAAATCTTTTTTTCTTTTTGAAATCCACTTCGGATATACCGGGGTGGTAGTAGATTAGGCCCTAGGTGGGTTGAACTACTATAAATCATCGAGTGTTGTTTAATTTCCGCATTTACATTCTTGTCAATTACGTGTTCATTCGAAAAAGAGGGCGATTTGCGAAAAATCGGCATAATCTATTCACCCCCCCTCTAGATTATCGTAGCCACTTGGACTAACAATGTTCACTTGCTTCATTTCTCAAATTGAGCCAAATGATGTGTCACAAGCTTTGGATGACACACATTGGATTCAAGCTATGCAGGTAAAGCTGAATCAGTTTGAAAGGAATAAAGTATGGGAATTGGTTCAAAGGCCTACCCACCAAAATGTTATTGGTACTAAGTGAGTATTCAGAAACAAGATCAATGAAGAAGGATCTGTAGTGAGAAACAAAGCAATATTGGTATCCAAAGGGTATTGCCAAGAAGAGGGTACAGATTTTGATGAAACCTTTGCACCTGTTGCAAGATTGGAAGCAATAAGGATGTTTTTTTGCTTATGCAGCACACAAGAACTTCACAGTCTATCAAAGGATGTGAAGAGTGCATTTTTTAATGGACTTTTGGAAGAAGAATTCTATGTGGAAAAATCTCCAAATTTTGAGCAAAAAACTATTGTAGATAAAGTCTACAAGCTCAAAAAGGCATTATATGGTTTGAAGCAAGCACCAAGAGCATGGTATAACATATTGTCTCATTTTCTTATAAACAATGAATTCACCAAAGGCAAAGTTGATAGGACACTCTTTAGAATTCAAGCTTGGAGATAGTATACTGCTCATATGTGTGGATGACATCATCTTTGGATCCACAAACAAAGAGTTGTGTGACAAATTCACAAACTTTATGCAAGGAAAGTTTGAGACGAGTATAATGCGAGAGCTTACTTTCTTCCTAGGTCTTCAAGTCAAGCAAATGAATGATGAACCTCATAAGTCAAAGCAAATATACCAGAGATTTAGTGAAGAAATTTGGTATGGAAGAGAAGTCATCTGTGAAGATTCCCATGAATACGTCAACGAAAATGGATATGGATGCAGAAGGAAAGTTTGCTGATCAAACAAGATATAGAGAACTCATTGGATCAATGCTCTATTAGATAGCTAGCAGACCAGACATCACCTTTGATGTAGGTGTATGTGCAAGATTTCAATCTGCTCCTAAGGAAAGTCATATGACTGCAGAACAAGAGAATCTTAAGGTATTTGAAGGGAAGCGATAAGTTGGCTTATGGTATCCAAAGGAAGGATAATTCAAGCTAATTGGTTACTTAGACTCGGACTATCTTTGGATGTAGAGTTGATAGAAAAGAGTACATCCGGTACATGTCAAATGCTTGGAAATAGATTGGTTTCTTGGTTCAGCAAGAAACAAAACTCAATAGCGTCATCCACAACTGAAGTAGAGTACATTGTTGGAGGCAGCTGTTGTGCCCAAGTCCTATGGATGAGGCAACAGCTAAGAGATTATGACATTGAAGAAAGAGAGATTCCAATTATATGTGATAACACAAGTGCCATTGCAAACAACTCGGAATCCAATATTACATTCCAGAACCAAGCACATTGATGTCAGATATCATTTTATAAGAGATCATGTTGAAAAAAAAGACATCATATTGGAATACCTATCAACTGAGAAGCTGTTAGCTGATATATTCACAAAGCCCTTATGTGAATCAAGGTTTGAAGAACTTAAGAATGAACTTGGATTGATTGAGTTGTGTTAGAAAGCTCAGAAGACAAACTCAACAGAGTTAAAGATGGGATAATTGCATTTCAGAATAGTTTCACTTATCAGCCAAGTGAAACAGCTTATATGGCTAGACAGCTGAATTGAGTTAGCTGGACAGCCCAGTGATTATTCAGTCGAATCAAGGAAGAGAGAAGTAGAGTCAAGTCATAAATGAAGAAAGTTGAAGCAGTTATGAAGCTAAGTGACAAAACGAGGTTGTTTTCCTTGAGCGGGAATTTTTTAGGCTTGACGTCAGCATCATTAAATGATGTCAGTAAAAGCCTGTGATGGTTTACCCATGATTAGATATAAATGATGTTGCATTTAATATGGGAAAATTAATGTGGTTTGAATCTTTAATCTCAATAGTTGATCATGTTTTAAACTTTTCAAATTCTGAAACCGTCCTTTCAAGTCTCATATATAGAGAAATTTTATTTTCTCTCTTCTCACTTTCACTCTCTTGCACTCGAAGGATTCCAAACTCTTTCTCTGTAATGAAACTCCGAAACCCTAGTTCTTCATACTCATTTTCAAGCTCAAAATGGAACCTACTCAGAACTTTGTGAAACTTGCTGAGAAAATCCACACTGGCGCTCTCGTGGATTTCGAAGGCCTTATCAAACAGGGCATTGACAAGGATTTGGCTGAGAAAATAGCAATGAAACTTGAGAAAGCTGGTCTCAAGAAGTTTCTGACAATGGAGATGTCCCATACATACCGAGAGAAAGTGTCTATATTACATGAATAAATTTATTCACAATGATGAGATCCATTCGCATGTAAATGGAAAGGACTTCAAGTTGGTTGTGGTTTACTTGGATGAGTATTGTTTTCTGCCTACCAGTGGTCTTAAGTAGTTGACTGGTAAGAATGTTGATTTGGTTGCGGCTTGGAAGGAGATAACAAAATGCGGAATGTTGAAAACCAAACTACTCGGCTTTGAAGAAGGCGATCAAAGAGACTACCACAATCTCATGGGCATGGTGGCTAAATGTATAAACGTGAAGTTTGGCTCATTCAATCAGCTCTCTCAGACTAAGCTGATTGTAATGGCAGCCATAATGGAGGAGAAGAGGTAAACTGTACTGAGTTCATTTTTAGAAAGTTGTGCCAAAATGTACTCAACATGAAAGTGGCTGCTGGTGGCAAGTTCACGAGTTCACTAGGTTATGGCCTAATTCTAGGTCATTTGATGGAGAAGAAAGGTGTGCCCCACGAGAAAGAAGGGAACATTCTTTCATAAGCCATCCGTAAAAAGCGAGAAAAGAGAGACAACCTTCACGACTGAGGAGCCAGAATAAGTTGAGCGAGAGGTTCCCCTAGAGAGGAAAACCAGGAGACTTGTGAAGAAGGTTGACAAAGCTATTGAACCAGCTGTATCCTCTACAGCTGAGACTGAAAAAATTGTTGTCGAAGAACAACATAAATCAAAGGATGGGGATGGTGGTGAAAGCAGTGCTCAAGAAACTCAAGCAACTGCTCAGCCACATACGTCTGAACAAGACACAGTTGTTAGGCCCACAGCTGATACATCTGAACAAGACACAGTTGATACAAGGAAAGATAATTCAGCTGTTACACCACCTCAGACTAATGTTGTTGTTGTTGAGGTAGAGAAGACTCCTATTGAGCCTATGCAAGAAGAAGAAGATGATGATGTTCTTCTATTATCCCCAAAGATATCCGGACATTGAAGATAGGTTGCTCATAGAGGGTTTTGGAAGGCGAGTGCTTAGTCAAATTCAATTTCAAAAGCCGAACATGATCGATAAGGAGGAATACCTCCTAGGATTTTTGGGCAACGTTCATATTCACTCTGCTCTTGATGCGACATTTGCCTTGTCTTGTTGTATGAAAAAAGGACAAGGAGAGGACTAAGGAATTGGAGAAGGCCAAGGCCATTGAGGAATCCCTAAAACCTCACACTTATGCCTTCATAGATCTTAATATTCCCGAGGATGGCTAGAAAGTGCAACCAGCGAAATGACGTGGAAATCATGGACGCACTTGTTGTCGAATCCAAAAGGCCGAGCTGCGGCAAGCAGCTTAAAGAGTTCCAAGTGATGCATGAGCAATCTTTGCATAGGGGTCTAGGAGAATCTTCTAGCCAAATCTCTCCAATCCCGACATTCTAGAAAGCGGTGAGGCAAATCGCGAAAACAACCTCACCACTCACTCGAAAGACAAACCAGGAAATTGGCGATGAAGTTATGGATGAAGATGTAATGGCCAACCTAATTGAGCCAAGCCTTGTGAAAGTTGTTGAGACAACTACCCATATGGCTGACAACTTAAAGGGAACAACCGAGTCTCAAGTGTTAGTTGACCCCATTGCTCGTGATTCACCGGTGAGCCACCGAGGAAATCGATCACACCACAATCGGGTTGGAAGAGGCGTGGGAGACCTTAACAAATTGAAGTTAGAAGGCGAAGGTGAGACCCAAAATGAACAATGCAGTGGTATTAACGATGCTTTGACGGTTATGATTGTCTCAATTGAGATTCCAACTACACTGTAGGGCGAGGACGCTGCTGAAACAACTAAGGCACATGATGGACAGCAGACCAAGTCAATTGAGACTGTTGGTCATGAAAGTGCAATCCAAGAGGTTGTGACCTCGAAAGATGCCAATGTCCAAGACCCCAATGCAGCTCCATCTGCAGAAGGGATTGATGAAGGCCTTGCAGCGGTTGAGACTGCTGCTAAGGTTGCTGAAAGCCCCTAGGAGGTTGAGACTTCGAGGGGTGTTGTACTTGAGAAAGGAAAATTGCCAGTTCCAATAATGCAAACATCCGAGTCTACTGAAATGGAAGAAATTAGTGCACTACAAGACTCAGATGAAAATGTTCAGCTGGAATTCCTTGACTCAGAGAATGAAACCGAAAAAACCCCAATGATCCAAATGAGATGGAACAAATGGCTAAATTGAAGAAGGGTCGTGAGAAAGCCGCCTCTTCTAAGTTTGTTTTGGTTGATGGCCCACCCCCTTTGGTGCCATCACCAGCCCGTGACGTTGTTAAGGCGACTAAGGCTTTGAAAACTCAAATGGAAGAATTTACTGGAGATAACGAAGCTGTTGAGACAGTTGAGGCCCAGTCAACTCAGCAGGCTCCCATAACTACGTCTGCCAGTGAAGCTCACACAGTTGAAGCACCTAGAGTTGGAAGCCAGGGGAATGAAGGAGGGTCTCCTAAAGGAGGAGTGGGAGAAATCTCTTCAGTCCCTATTGGCATGTTCGAAGAATATTTCCCATATGTTGATGAAGTCCCGTTGGAAACCGAATCTGCCTGCTAAAGAACGTGACAATTACACAATGAATATAGATCCAGAAGAATTCCAGACTCTGGATGACTTAAGGGTTGTACCATTTGGATTTGACTTTGACTCTGTGCTACCAAAAGATCAGTCACCTAAGACAGCCGACTTTAGAAAAGCCTTCAAAGCTATGTGCTACTGAAATGGAAGCAATGGAGAGAAGCTTTGTTGCACTCAACCAACAGATTGATAACCACGATGCGATGATGTCCGGAGATATCCAAGGAGCTATTCTAAGAATTCGAGAATGGATGATGCAAATGAAGCACTAAGAAGAGAGCAAGTGAACTACTTCAAATCACTAAAGAAAGGAAACAATAGTAAGGGGAAGAACCATCAAAGAAGACCCCCAGCCCCTTGAAGTGTTAAATAAATCTCAACTTGGCTCATGTACCAGCTCTCTTCACTATCAGCTGCCGAAGGACATGTCAGCTAATGAAAAAGTTGACTTAGCCTTTCAGTAATCAAGAGCTGCAATTGAAGCTGAATTCGCAGAAGTTGATCTCAGGCAGCAAGGTCGCATTGAAGGTTTAAAATCCAAGTTCCATGGTCCCCCAGTAGGGAAGCTCTATGGTCAGCCAGGAGTAAAGATTCCAGAAGGATTTGTTCCCCAAGAAGGCACTGAGCTTATGTCAATTGAGGAGTTCGAAACTCTCAAATCCAAAGGTTATTTTAAAGGAATGAAGCTTGAAAGTGCATGGAAACTATAATGGGAGAAGGGCTTAGATGTTGTTAAGTTAGCTAAGAAGAGCGGACTCACCGAGCGATCGAAACTTCGAGGACACAACATGTTGATACACTCCCAGAGGAGGAGCTGAGTCTGGAAGAGGAAGAGAAGGTCTGGTGGAAGAGACAGAGGCACTCCACCTAGAAGACCTGAGGATGTTCGATATGTGAATCCCACCTAGAGGGATGATTTATACTTGGCCAGACTAAGAGAACTGGAAAATAGAGATGTTGCCAGGCGAAATGCAGAGGATGCAAGGAAGCAAGAAGAAGAAAAACGCCAGGCAAGTCCAAAAATATGAAAAGAGGAAGAGGGGAGATCAGGATCATAAGAGAGCTTATGAAAAGAGGGGAATGGAAGAGGAAGATAAGAAGAGGAGAGCTGATGAAGAAGAGGAAAGAAGAAGGAAGCAGCCAAGATGTTGATTCAGCTGCGACACCTCTTTTTGTTGTATTTTTACTTGATTGTAAATACACAAAATGAAAATGTAAGTACTTTGTAATTTTTCTTTGTACTTTGTATATTAAATAGTGCAGAATGATATGTTCAATAAAATGGCATATTCATACAATCATTTTTTTCAAGTATTATTTACATTGTTATTTTATTTAAGTTTTGGCTCATCAAAAAGGGGGAAATTGTTGGAAAATTTGTTGTATAGATTTTGATGATGCTATGTAAAACATAGATTAGGAAGTTGGAACCCCAATTATTTGTACATTCAACTATGTAATAGATAGGTTCTATAAGCTGAGTCAAAGCAGCCAAGTTGAAGGTTGCAGTAGTTGACCGAAGATCAAAGTGAAGACTCTGATGCGTGTCAGCTGAGTATTGAAGATGAAGGATCAGTCAAGTACCAAAAGCTATCTCAGTCAGCAGACTGATAGCTAAGTCACTCCCAGATAAGTGGAGAAAACTATCAAATGGGTTCAGCAGCAAAAAGGACTCAAGAAAGATGAAGATGTCCATTGATAAGTAAAGTCAAATCTTTGCTGAAAGAGGAAAGAAGACATCAACCATAAAGTTTTTTCTTTGAAAGAATGCAAAAAACTAGGAACCAATGGGATGCTCCCGCAAACCTGCAGAGGTCCAGGCATTGCTGCAGAGCATTAATGCAAGGTTGGGTCAACATCAAATGATGCATAACAAGACAAGACAACATCCATGAAGTGAAATTTGAAAAACAGATCTATCTCTTCAACGTATATATTTTTCAAACTATCACTATAAAAGGCTGAGGAATTTAAGAGAGAGAATACTTTTGCAATAGACACATACCTGCAAACATTAAAACAAAGAGAAAAATTACTCTCAAGCATACATTATATCCTCAAGCCTAAAACTTGAAGTAAATCGATCTAACACTCTCGGTGAAGGAAAGCTTCAAACTCTGTTGAAGAGGAACATTGTTGAAAGACAAAGGGTCCGCACAACCAAGGTTGAAGGAAGTCGATGGGTTCTAGTTTGAACCAAGACTTTAGATTCATTGGAGGGCTACATGATCAAATATAAGAATCTAAATGAGTTGAAGTAGCAGGACAACCGTCTTGTGAAGAGCTGAGTCCCAGGAGTGAAGCCAGTTGTATGATCAAGGCTTGCTCGGACTGTTGTATCCAGATTGTAATAGCTGTTACTTTAGTGGATTACCTCCAGAGTTGGAGAATAGTGGATTAGAGGAATTACTCTATCCTTGAACCATTATAAATTGCTGTGTCATTTATCTTTCAGCACATTTATTTCTTGCTTATTATATTTGTTGTTGGATAGATTTGCTAAGTATACTGATAATAACTTAACTTAAAAACAAGTGTTGAAAATATATTTTAAACAAAGGGTGTAAGACTTCCGTTAAAATCCAAGTCTGTTGTAGCTGAGTTATCTTATCAACAGCTCTCTCGAGTCTGTTGAGTGGCTAACTCTACTATTGAGGTTGAACTAAGTTGTCCCTCAAGGACTAAGCTGACTTGTGATTTAAAACTCTGATTTAGAGGACAAAAATCAAAAATTGGTTAAGTCTATTCAATCCCCCCCCCCCTTCTAGACTTAAAATAAACATCCCTTGGGACCTACACATAGTTAGTTGATTTTTGTTGAATCGTTTACGACACTTTGCATAGTTGGGTATATGTATTACATATTTAGTTTTTTTACATTTCATAGATAGCTTATTCATGTATAGTTAGTTGATTTATGATGCATAGTTTATGACACTTTGTATAATTGGGTATATGTACTGCATATTATATATAATTACAATGCATATATAGCTTTTAGATTATGCATAGTTAGTTGATTTTTGTTGCATGGTTTTCAACTATGTAACATACTATAGTTATAGCATCGTTTCATAAGTATCTATGCATCGTCTTCTTCGTGAAATTCACAGTTTTTAAGAGCTTGTTGTTAAAGACCTGGTTCGAGTTCTTCGTGGATGTCTACTTCATCAACGATGCATGATGGAGTTTCTTCGCAATTAATGATTGTTCTTCGACATGAATCAAGTCATCGTATTGATTTTCGCCATTTCTTTATAGGTATCGCGTTTTTTTCATAAATTCTGAGAAAACGTCCATGGAGATGGGAAGAAAATTGTTGAACATCATTGGAGATATGGCAGAAGCTGGATATGGAAGGAAAACGTGAATGATTTATTGTTTCTCTCTCTGTAACCCTTTTGGTATAATTGCTTTAGTAACTAATTATGTTTTGACAATGTTATCCTTTAGGAGATTAAATTAAATATTTAATGTATTATTAATCCATTTAATCCTAGCCTTTGGTTATTATAGGTGGAAATCAGGATTAGTCCACCATATCTCACTGGATACTATGGTCTAATTGGATCCAAACCCTCTCTCTCTCTCTCTCTCTCTCTCTATATATATATATATATATATATATATATATATAGATATAGATATAAACTAATATAATGATGTGCAAAAAATAAAGACAAAATATCTAATATCAAATTTGTGTGTGTATTTTCCATTCAACTATCTTCACATATTTATACAAAAATTTATCAACTAAAAACATAAATACATTAAATGCACACACATTAATAAAGTGTGGTTTACTCAACCACCATTATAACAATTGTATTAATTGTGCAAGTCCACTTATTCATATTAGTCTCCATATATTAAGGAATTATTAATCTATATATTATGTGGTATCTATATGAATTCTCGTATATGTATTATCTTATAAATTTAGCGAATTATTAATTTAGCACGTTGTCCCTGAATTGAGACCAACTATAAATGTTTTAAGTGAAGTTATTAATTAATTAAGTATTAAATTATCGATGTTCTTACAATTAGATTCGTTTGAATTTTTCACAGTAAGTAAGATTAGATGATAATGAAAGTATCAATAGATGCCAAGATCCAGCCCTCTAATAGCTTGATCGGCAAGATATTAAGAGTTATGGGCTCCCTTCTCAACCCATTTACTTTCACCAGGCCACCCTGCTTACATTACGGACGACAAACATAATACTAAATTTATCTGGATTTAAGTCGGCCCAATTGGCTAAATTAATATTTCGGATACCACATTTAAATTTCTTGTTTCCCAAACTTTTTTTTTTTGAAACAGTAAAAAGGAAACATTTCATAAATTAGGCAAAACAAAAGACATAAGGTCCCAACCAATGTGGTACAAATCCAAACCAAATAAGTTGCATTTTGGAAAAACAGAAGAGGCTAAAGTATGAGCGATCTTATTGCATTCCCTTTGTGCATGTATACAAACCGATGTCCCTAAGCACATTCCAAGCTTCACCCCCATAAGCGAGATAGTTCTAAGACATAGCCTCCATGACATTACAAACATCATTCAATCATGTCAAGATGTACGATGATGGGCTATAATTCAAATAAACCCCCAAAAAGCTAAATCAATATAAATATTGGGTCATGGGCCCTTTTGCCCACTTTTCCGGAAAAAACAGCTTATACGATTTACGGTAATTTTTGGACAATATTACATTCACGCCTTTTTTGGACCAATTTATGCTCCTGCCAAAATTTCCAGACTTTTTTATATTGTTGTTTTTTTGTTGTTTCAAACATGTTTCTTCTAATCAAATTTCAGGTAAAAAAAATAAATTTTGCCCTTGTTAAATAATCCATTTTATACCTGAAAATTCATAAAAAAAAACAAGGAATATACATATAAAACAACACATATTAAAACCAAACAAATTGAAAATAATATAGAAACAACATGAGTAAAAAAACACAATTCAATTTTTTATCCAATGCATGAAAAAATAAAAAACATGGAAACAACCAAGAAACAATATAGAAACAAACCAAAAACAATATAGAAAACACCATATGAGCAAAAAGAGCTTAAAAATAGGTAAAAATCGTATTCAAACATAGAAAACTACGTGGAAACACCAAAGAAATATAAGAACAACATTAAAAACGGTATGAAAACAACCCAGAAACAACGTAAAAAATATTAAAAACAACACATGAATAAAAAGAGCTTAAAAGTAGGTAAAAATTATATCTACACATTGAAAACTACATGGAAACAACAAAAACAATTATTCGAACAACATTAAAAATATTATAGAACAACACAGAAACAATAGAAACAATGTATAAAATAATACATAAACAAAATGCAGCATAAAAATAGGTAAAAGTTGTTTTGAAAAACAACAAAGAAACAAGAAACAACAAATAAACAAATTTAAACAACATCGAAACAACGTATATAACATATTAAACAATACAGGAACAAGAAATAACGAAAAAAATGTAGACAAAAATCAAAAAATATGCAGGAGCGTAAAAAAAGAAAAATTAGGTACAAAAGTGATAAGAGCGTATTTGGTGGTATTTTTTTCAAAAGTTGAGGTATTTCCGGTAATTTCTCATAAATATTTGAATTATGGACCGACAATTAAATAAAAGCCAAATAGAATTAATTCTATGGAATTTAAATATTATTTTGTTAGTTCCTTTAAAAAAAAAACTATTAGTTTATGACAAAAACTCTTGTCATATGGTCTAACGAGCCAAAATTCGTTAGACAGACTCCAAAAATCGACTGATGAAGTTTTTATTTTATTAGCAGAGACGTGTATTAGCAGTCAATCTGAAAAGTATTAGCAGTCCATCTGGAAAGTATTAGTATGTAATTCACTTGAAAGTATTGGTTTTTGTATATTGGACAGTGATATAATATGACGAGAGCACTGAAAAGTATTAAGTTTTCATCTGAAAAGTATTAGTACGTAGTTCGCTTCAAAATATTTAATAACCACCTAAAAAGTATTAGTTTTATCCCTCAAAAGTATTAGTAGTCCCCGTGAAACGTATTAGTAATTCCCGTGAAACGTATTAGTAGTTCTCCTGGAAAAAAAAATATTAGTTTTCCACTGAAAGGTTTTCAGTAATTCCCCCGAAAAATATTACTTTTTCTAATAAAAAGTATTAGTAGTCCACTGAAAAGTATTAGTAGATCCTCTAAAAAGTATTAAAATTTCGTTGGGTTTCTGGGTCTGCGGACTAGGGTAGACCCATTAGGTTGTATCGTCTAACCGTTAGACGGTGTAACATGAGACTACCTATTATTTTATTGAGGAAATTGCATAAAATACACTCTTTTGGTAATCATACCACAAAATACGCTCCTATCACTTTTGTACCTATTTTTTGTAGTTCGTACCGACTTTTTTTTTAGCTCCTGCATATTTTTTGATTATTTTTATTTTTTTTTCATTTTTTTTTTGTTCATGTATTGCTTTATATGTTATATATGTTGTTTAAATTTGTTTCTTTGTTGTTTTGATGTTTCAAATAACTTTTACCTATTTTTCTATGATGCTTTTTATTCATGTATTATTTTGTACATTATTTCTATTGTTTCGGTGTTGTTCTATAATATCTTTAATGTTGTTCTAATAATTGTTTTTTGTTGTTTCCATGTAGTGTTCAATATGTAAATATAATTTGTACCTATTTTTAAGCTCTTTTATTCATGTGGTATTTTTAATATTTTTTACGTTGTTTTTGGGTTGTTTCCATACCGTTTTTAATGTTGTTCTGGTGTTTCTTTGTTGTTTCCATGTAGTTTTCGATGTTTAAATACAATTTTTACCTATTTTGCTTTTTGCTCATATGGTGTTTTCTATATTGCTTCCTGGTTATTTCCATATTTTTTTATGTTTTCGTGCATTAGATCAAAAATTGAATTGTATTTTTTTATTCATGTTATTTCTATAATATTTTAAATTTGTTTGGTTTTAATATGTGTTGTTTTTATGTGTATATTTCCTGATTTTTTTATAAGAGTTCGAGTATAGAATGAATTATTTAATGAGGACAAAAAAAAATTCACTGAAATTTTATTAAAAGAAACATGTTAGAAACAATCTTGAAATAAAGCATAAAAAAGTCCGAAAATTTTGATGGGAGCGTAAAGTTGTGTAAAAAAAGGGCGGGAGCGTAAATTTGGGTAAAATAGTACCGAAAAGCATAAAAGACTGACATTGTCTCTAAAAAGTGGGGCATTTATATCAATTGCCCTTTTTTATTAGTTTAGATATTACACATAAATTAAGTCCATGAAGGCGCTAAGGTCAAAAGGCCCACTAAGACCCACTAACATGCCTATAAATACCCTCATTGTTAAAAGTATGCAATTTATTACGCACTTAGAGCACCCATAATCGGGTGGTTCAAGTTCAAGCTTTTGAACTTGAACTTGACTATTTCCATTATGGGAGGTTTCATACTTGCAAGTTAATATTTTTGGTTCAATATATTAAACTTGGTCCAACATTGCCACATCTTTTTTTTCAATGTTGTATTTGTTTTTTAATTTATTTAAATTCTTTAATGGTTGTTTTTGACTTTTTTTCTGCCCAGTTTTTTTTTTGATTTAATGGTTTGATTTTGACGGTCAATATTTTTTATTGTTTAACATTTCTTTTGAATTTGTACTTTTAATATATATTTTTTTGAAATTCTTCCAAAAAGTTCTTATTGTAATTTATATTATAATGGATAAAAATTAAATTATTTTATTGATATTATTGAAAACTGTACAAAAACTAACAAAAAATACATATTATATAAACATGATTTGACTAGGGGGAGGGGGGGATTTGAAAAATGAACTTGAAGTTACTATTGTAGATAGTTAGTCAAGTTCATTTTTTGTGGATGTGGCACAACGTGACCGACAAAAAAGTTTGATCTTCCAACCACCATTGTGGATGTTCTTAGCTCCTTTCAAGTTCTTTGACTTGTTCTTACTTGCTCTAAAACTAACTTGAGCGTCAGATAGTCTTCGCCTAGTTAGTCCCCGGCACCATTACTCTTTGTGAGGCAGTTGGTGACCCACTCAAGAGTTGAATTTAGTGGAAGTGTTACAATTGGAGTGATACCACATCATACACAGACATCGCGAGCAAATTCAATCCCCTCCCTCGTGGCTAGGGATGGTAGTGGGGGGGTCCCCATTTCCCACGATGAACCGCCTGACCAACGAGGCGAGGCGAGGATTCTCCGAAATTCCCTCGTGGAGACGGGATGGGGATTATTTGTTCCCCGTTCGCGGGACGGGATGGGAACGAGGATTGTATTCCCCCCATTGGGACCCGATGTATGATTATAATATTTTAATACTTTTAATATATTATAAATATGTTCATGTTATATATACTATAATTACAAAATCCTTAATTTATTTCCTTTATTTTGTATAAAGAGTGTTTTACTAATTTTTTCATTATTTTAATATTTAAAATGTTTAAATTAAAAAAAATATTAATTTTTCTTCAAAAAAAAAATAGATCGCGGGGTGGACATTTCCCGTGGTGGCAGGGATCTCTGCAGGGACGGAGAGTGTTTTCTCCTTGTTTATCTCGCGGGGATGGGAACGGGAAGTCTTCGGGCCTGTGGAGACGGAAATGGGGATCGCTCCCCTGCCCCCGCGCCCACCTCACCCCATTGACATCTCTACTCATCACCAAGACTTTGACAATGAAAAGAGAGAATCTTTCCATAAACGCCTTTGTCGAGTACACCACAACCATGCTCTGTTAATCCGAATAAAAAAACCTTCACTCCTACAAAATCCAAATCAGGCCTCATCGCAACATCAATATTTAAGATCCTACTCTCACCCAACTCAGTGTTTTAAATGAAAATTAAAAAAAAAAAATTATGACGATCTTAAAACTAATAGTTAAAACTAGTAGTGTAAACTATTATTACAAAACAGTAAATTTATATAATAAATTATTTCCAAAAAACAACCTTATTCATGGACGTCGTTAAAAAACAAAAACTGAAAACATAAATTTCAGAATGATGGAATTCATGTTTTATTCCATATTACTTATAATTATATTCATTGATAAAAATATTAATTATTGAGTATAAACTTATATGTGGATGAATGAATATAAAATGGGATGTGTTTTTTCCCAAAACGTCAAGAAACGAGATTGAAATTAGACAAAAATGAATAATAATTTGATATTGTTTTGGGGGCTAGAAAATGATGAAATAATTTCAAAAATAGAAACCATACAGGCCCCACCAACTCCAGTTTAGGTCGACTTGGAATCCGGGTCAAAACCCGGTTCAGATTTCGCTGAAGGGTTCTAATAGGGTTTTGGCCTTTGGGCATTTCTCATACTCATCTCTCTACACTTGAATTTCTCCATCTTCAGTTAGTTCAATCTTCTAATTCCCTGGTAATGGTCTCTCTCTCCTTCTCTCTGTAGGTGTACTTATTGTCTTTTGTTTTCCTCTGCGCGTGACTTTTAAGCATACACATTGTTCTGATTTGTTTAGGAAGAAAATTCCATGTCTATTGATATTTTTGAATCACATTACACCAAATCCTCCAGTTTTCCCTCTTAAGGAATGGATTTGGAGTTTCTTTCTAACCATAGGATTTGGTGTGTTCCAAATGCAGGAAATGACAATGCCTAATTGGAGTGTTTTAATCTCCTAGTCGCAACACAAATTTAAGACCAGTGTTTTCTGTAGTTGGATCTGATATTCATAGGATTTCTTGCTGTATTGACTTCGATCTATCATCATAAAACCGTATATTAGCTGCTGCAGAGAAAGATAAACATGAATTTGAGGTGCTTCTTTAGCAAACACTCAGTTACCCATATATCAAAACTCAACGGTAGGGTATTGTCCTCGCTCTCTTCTGGTTACAGATGTGTTGCAAGCACTACCACCTCCACACCCCATTTATTTCATCCATCAGGAGCTTATCATGGCTCATCCTTCGTCAACAGCCCTGAAAACCCAAAATTTGATAAATCTTTCGGTAGATGCATTCACACTTTACAAGAAGCTAATTTAGATGACTCGTCAAGTGATTTGGAAGGTGAATCAGAAAATGATGCTGCCATGAATGAGTTCTTGTCCAGGTTTGTTTGGGTCATGCGTAAAAAGCTTGTTGAAGCTTATCCTGGCTGTGACAAAGATACAATTGATGGGATGCTTGTGATTATCGTTGGGAAGGTTGTATCAGAGATGGAAAAAGGTGGTCTTGAGCAAATGACTGGGACTGCTTCATCAATGCCCTCACAGGATTTCAGTGAGGATTTGTGGAGAACCGTGTGGGATGTAAGCAATGTTGTTCTGCAAGACATGGAGAAAGAAAAGAAAAAGGAGAAAATGAAGAGTTTTCTTCAGTCTGAGGAAGTTAAGGAGATGTATAGGTTTGCTGGTGAAGTGGGCATTCGTGGGGATATGTTAAGGGAGCTCAGGTTCAAGTGGGCACGTGAGAAAATGGAGGAAAGTGAGTTTTACCGTAGTTTGGAGCGCCTTCGGATAGAGGAATCCCAAACAGAATCTCAAGAAGCAGAGCAACTGAGAAAAGAAACTGTTGGTGGAGGAGAAGGGGTGGGAGATAATGATGTTGGTGAAGATGAACAAAAGATTGTCTCTCTTCCAAAAAGACATGGGAAGATTAAGTACAAGATTTATGGACTCGATTTATCTGACCCAAAGTGGGCTGAGGTGGCTGATAAAATTCATGAGAGTGGCGAAGTTATGTGGCCCCAGGAGCCAAAGCCAATATCTGGTAAGTGCAAACTTATTACCGACCAGATCCTCGCTTTACAAGACGAGGATGATCCTGCTCCACTTTTAGGCGAATGGATAGCTCTTCTCCAACCTAGCAGGATTGACTGGATTACTTTTCTTGATAGATTGAAAGAACAGAATCCTCATCTATACTTTAAGGTATGACACTTTGCTCTTTTCTGGAAATTTTATCTGGAACATTGCTTAGAACATTGATATGTGTTGGACAAAATCATTTGATACACATCCTGAAAATTGCTGATAACTGAGACATCCCCCCGATTTTGTCTTTCTCAAAAACCTTACAGTTCCTAATAAAATTTGGTATAACTGAAAGCTTAAAATTTTGTAGAAAGTGAGATCTAAAAGATGTTGATTAGACTCGTAGCACTTAAACTAATACAAATAATGCTGATGAAATTCCTCAGAATTCGAAGAATATGACATCATCTAGATTTTAAGGGAGTTTTTAGTATTCAGCCATCATCCACTTAAAACTCCATATAAACAACTGTAATTAAGAAGTCATTTTGGAATTAGTACAAATTTGCAAATTTAGAAATAGAATTATTATATTCTGATGCTCGGATAAATTAAAATAGAGGCCTTGAATACTTTGAAGAAGATAACAACCTAAGTAGTGCTTTTTTTTTTCCCTAGAAACTATGAGAACAATGGAGAGTATGTAAAATATATTAATTGAAGCTGTCTCTATCTATATTTGTCAGGGTGTGTATTATGATATTGAAACATGCAAATATTTTAGTAGGAGAAACATCATATTGTAAACTTATGGTGGTCAATGTAATGGGAGCACTTGCCCCTGATACCCTGGTGCATTGTTTTTTTTGCATTTTATCCAAATGTTACTTGAACTTTTCTAATTTTCCCCATCAGATTGCATGGAATTCAACACTAGGTTTATGATGTTAGTTTGATTCACGAGCAGTACCTTCTTCTTGAATTAATGATGCTCTCGTGCTTCTACCACTAATTCTGCTGTTTACAAATAAATGCAACTTCATGAATGGAGAAAAGATTTGAAATAGCCTTGATATTATCAGGAAGATGCCTTTATTATATTACTAGATGAACAACCTTTTACATCAATTGTTTGACCACGCGAGAGGAAACCTGAAGTGACTGGACTCGAGGTGTATTTCCTTTGTCAACAAGAGTCTTAATTTGACCACATGAGGAAAAAGATGAAAACACTGCATTAGGGAATATTTCCTTGTTTCGTAAGAGTCTTAAACCTATCATATTTGTCTCTTGACTTGTAAGTTACGGCAAAGTATTGCAAGAGGTGTACGTAGGAATGAACAATTTGGAGGACTTTGTGATCAATTGTCTATGCCTTTGATTTTATTGGAGAGGCGCTAAGATGTTATTCAATTAAGAAAATTCAAATTTAGCCATGACAGAATACTTGCTTTCACAAATACATATTCAGTGAAGTTAGAGGAAACCTTTGATCTAATAGTGAATTAAAGAAGTTGTATAAATGCATAACTGTTGGGTTAATTTGACTGAGCATTTTAACTTTTATTAACTCTATTTTATTTTTTATTGTCGAAGATGACTAGTTGCTGCAATTAACATCATATAATGCTTGAACAAGTGCTTCAACCAATGAAATTATAGATGAAGTCAGTAAACATTAGCTGTGCTACCCTTTAGCTTTCGTAGCAGCTTTAATTCAGCTTTAATTCCATATCATATACCTGCATCCAAGAGCCTGCCATTGCCAAAATCGATGACATGAATTCAAGAACTTGTGACAGAGATAGCTTTCAACATAGGTGCAGATAGTGCTCTTCCGTGTGTGTGTGTGTTTGTGTGTGTGTATAGATACATAGCATACATATACATAATATTTATATTATGTGCCACCATATTATAAAGTGTGCACCCCCCAACAACCCACAACCACACACCAGATTATTGAGCAATGCATAATCTATCTAATTTCAAAATTGATGTGTAATTGAGGAAATTGTTTCGTAATTACAATAGACTTCTTATGTTGTTCTATATAGATGATTCTTAAGTACTTTATTCTCTTTCAAATTGAGGATATCTATTAATCACATATTATCATTTTTGGATGGATCTGATTAACTTTGCCTTAATTCACCTAAGTCTGAATGTTCTTTGAATCTCACTTTTGATTAATTTAAAATTTTCAATTACACTAGACTTTAGTAGGAATGTATAAGTGTCCTAAGCCAAAGACAATTTTGGGGATGATTCTCTATTTTGAATATTTCAGTTTCTCCAATAATTGTGATTGGATGAATGGTATTTGTAATTGGATCATTGGCCTGATGTATTTAATTCACGCGTTATTGATAAGTCATTTTTGTGTTCTCGTTTCACTCTTTTATGGTTCAATCTTCATGCCTATACTATGATGAAGGTCTAATGTATTAGAGCACACAGGAGTTGTATGTATCTTGCTGTTTAATATCTGGAGTTATCTGCTTCAGCGTGCATACATGAATAATTCGAAGATTGCATATATTAGATAGAACTGCGTGAGGTTCAAAATTCACAGTGAAAGGAATTTCTCAATGCATGAGGAGCAGTGTTGCATTATATCAGCAATGAGTAATAAATTTGTACTCTTGTGTATATTTGTGACCCTGAACTTGTTTTTCTTAATGCTGTATGGTTTCCTAAATTATAGCAATTGTTCTTAATACATCAGTAGATATGGAAAACTCTGCCATAACCTCCATGTCTCCTAGGCGCAACAGGTCTTGGTTATCCCTTATGATGCTCATGGCTCTAATAGTCATCAAACAGTTATGTAGAGGTATTACCTTGAAGAAATGTAGGATATCAAGTTTAGACACATGAGAAATGTCAACATTGCTCTCGTCGAGCTTTGAAGGTCACAATTGAATTGATGTCATGTTAGACAAGTTAATGTTTTTGAATATTATATGCTCTATTGAAGTGTTTTTCAGAAGGTATCATTTTTTTTTAGGAATGAGAGCCTTGTTTTAAGTCATTCCAGAAAGAAAATTGGGACATTCATTCCCATTTTTGGGGTGTGTGGTGGGGGTGTATGTTCGATCCTATTACTTTTATTAGATAATGGCATGATATTTTTTCTCACTTAAATAATAGTAGTTCTAGTCTCTTATGATCACGCTTAATGTAGTTGATGGTTACTCTTAAGAGTTTTCTTTCAAAGCTTAGATCCCGAGTTCACTAACGTTTACTGGTACGCTTTAGATTTCAGAACTTGTACTTGCTGAAGAGTCCTTCAAAGCAACTATTCGTGACTATTCAAAACTGATTGATGCTCTTGCTAAAGAAAATCGCTTAGAAGATGCTGAAAGAGTTCTAAAGAAGATGAATGAAAATGGCATTCTACCAGATGTTATCACGTTAACAGTTGTAGTTCACATGTACTGTAAATCCGGAAACCTTGATCGAGCAAAAGAGGCATTTGAAAGCTTAAGGGCCCAAGGATTTCAGCCAGACATGAAGGTGTACGAATCAATGATCATGGCCTATGTGAATGCTGGTCAGCCAAAACTGGGTGAGTCTTTGTTGAGAGTAATGGAAACAAGGGACATAAAAACCACAAAGGAGATATATATGGCCTTGATTCGGTCCTTCGCCCAGAGTGGCGATGTTAACGGAGCAGATCGAATTTCCACCTCCATGCAATGTATTGGTGGTTTCCAGCCGAATCTAGAATCCTGTACATTAATGGTTGAGGCATATGGGCGTGCAGGTGACCCTGAACATGCTAGGCATAGTTTTGATCAGATGATGAAACTCGGGCACAAGCCAGATGACAGATGTATTGCTAGTATGATAGCTGCTTATGAAAAGAAGAATTTATTGGATAAAGCCTTAGATCTCCTATTGGAGCTTGAGAAAATGGCTTTGAACCTGGGGTTGCTACTTATACGATTCTGGTTGACTGGTTGAGCAAGTTGGAGCTTTTTGATGAAGCTGATCAGATATTGGATAAGATTGCTGAACAGGGCGAGGCTCCTCCGTTTAAGCTCCATATAAGCCTTTGTGACATGTACATTAAGGCTGGGGCGGAGAAGAAGGCGCTTCAAGCTTTAGGAGTTTTGGAGTCAAAGATTGATCAATTGGAGTCTGAGGATTTTGAGAGGATTATAGGTTCACTTACAGCTGGTGGGTTCGTGCAGGATGCTCAGAGGATACATGGGTTGATGGAAGCTCGAGGGTATGTATCATCCCAGCAACTGAAGATGGCTATGATGGCATCTCAAGCAATTGGAAAGAGTAGTAAGAGGAACAAGTTTTCACTAATCAGAGACAAATGATCATATAGTGAAATAGTAAGTTTTACCCCCTCTTTTTTCTTTTTTTTTATCTTTTGTTTGGTCAGCCATGCAGTTCATTCCTATCAATTTTAGAATCACCTCAAACAGGTCCGTGCTGATGTCTTCTGCAATAGGTTGCTGTTTTTGCAATAACATAAAATGTGGTGCAAACATAATCCTCAACTAAGTTTGATACAGAGATGGTTGACATTCATTTTTACAGTCTAAGCTTTCACCTTGAGTTATGTGGGCATTTGACCTTATCATGTGGGTCAATTTGGAAAAGAAAAAAGCATCAGGAATAGTCAACGTGAGTTTTCTAGTTATTTGGAAACTGTGGTGCTTAGTTATTAAAGGTAAGCACAGTGCCATTTTGTTGTATGCAGTCATAAGTTTATTTTCTTTGATCTGGTTTTAGGGTTTCTTAAGAATGTCCCATTTCTTCTGGATTCATTAATGGATAAGGATCTCTGATACAGGGCATGTTTGATCACTAATAAAACAGAAGTTTGTTTCACAACGACATTAAGTGTCGAAGCTATTTTGCTGGGGATAACTAGCTATAATGTTTCTTTTTGGTGCACGGTGTTGATGTCATCTGTGAGAATGTGCGGCATATCTGATAACACACATCCTTCTCTAACTTTTGTTCTCAAGATCTTTGTGATCATATGAATAGTTTGCTAGAAATTTCAATTGCACTTTCTTGAAACTACTCATAAGGCTTTTACTCCATGAAAAGAAAAAATAAAAAAAAAAATTAGAAGTTTGAAGCAGCTTATTGAGACATGTGCCAGTTTTTCAGATCTCCATAAAAATCTAATAGTAATCTCCCTTGATAAACTCATTTAGTCGCTTCACTTCTCCATGCTGCTGCTCCAATACTGCTCGTACAACATCCACAATGGAGATCATGCCCACTATCTTCCCATCTATAACCGGAACATGCCGTATGTGATTCTCTACAAACATAAATGTTCCATCATTACTCTATGAACATCATCATGAATTCATTATTCTGCGCTCTATATATCTATCAATCTGCTTATGAATCTGTTGAATATTGTTATTGTCTTATATTTCATCCCTGTTAGTTTTAGAACAATACATGCCTGTCATGATCTGCATTGCCTGAAGAACGCTTGTATCCGATGTAACTGTTATTAGTTTGTCCTGTTAAGGAAATAAAACAATAGTCAAAAAGAGGTCAAAATATCCCTTCTCTCAAAACATGAAACCTGAAGATAAACGGCACCAACCTGATCGGTCATAATCTCCCCAACTTTCGTATATTTAGAGGTCCTATCCTGTAAGATCATCTTCCGCAAATAGTCTGTTTTGACATTTGACAATATGTGTGACGTTTTTAATTCAACTTGTATCAGGTTTTATTAGAAGCTTCCACAAGTGTCAAAAGGTAGTAGGACGTCAATTAACCCTTGAGGTTCTGTCTAATTACAAAAAAAAAAAAACCACCAATCTTTTAAAATTACAAACACCCCCTTGACATTTGTTTCTATTTTACAAATCGCACCCTCAAGAGGGGGTATTTGTTAAGTAAATACAAACTTCAAGGGGGTGTTTGAAATACCTTAAGGGGCTATTTGTAATTTTGAAAGATAACTGGAGTTTTTGTAATTCGCTAAACCTCATGGAGTCATGGGTAGTTTTTTGTGATTTACCTAATATATATGAGTAACATGTTAACGCAATACCTCGTTCTGTGAATATTCCTGCTATCAGCTGTTGTTCTCCTGGCTTTAGAACCACCAAAGATCCTATGTTGTTCTGTGCCATCTGCAAATTTTGACAGAAGGGCTTATTTCACTGTTTCAGTACAATTGAGAGTTAACTGAATTTTCTGGTGAAAAAACTTACTCGTTTCACAGCATCATAGACGGTGTCATCTGTGCGACACCAAAGCCAAGACCCAACTTTTTCTTCTCCTTTAGTCATTAGTACTTGAGCTACTGTTGTATTCTGCAATCCCTTCTCTGATATTGTGTGAGATTCTGCCATCGTTGCATCATTAAAACCTTTGTGGTGATCCGTTGGAGAAGATGAAGAGGATGTAATATGTCGTTTTTTATGTGACATCGCCTTTATCTGCTCCGTTGTGTTCTGTGTACCTGAAAAGTTCAGTTTCTTGATGTGCACATGGTCATGGCAATACCTGACTGCTCTGAGAATACCTTGCATTTTTGTCCTATAATCAAAAGTTATGATCAGCTTCACTCTTATATCTTAATATGATCTGTTTTCTTTTAGGATTTTACTTGTTTAGGCAATCAGCATGAGGTCAGTTTTAATGTAGGCGATTTTAAGCAAAGATTTAATTTAGAAATTGGAAATGCTTGTGAAATTTTAACTGATTTTCTGGATATTGTTCATATTTAGAGTAATGTCTAACTGTCTAAGAATCTAGAGGTCAGGTGACTAAGGTTGCATTTTGATTTGGGGTGATCGTGGTGTGGTTTTCCGGTCTTTTTGAGTTAATTCTATGCGGTGGCGGGCGGTTTAGCAGTATTAAAAAAACAAAAATATTATATATATGATAAAATAATATAATTTTGTTAAGATATTTTTTTTAAAAGCCAAATAAAAGTAGTAAAACTAAAAAATGTATTTTTTGGTTCTCCTCTAAAATAATATGCATTTTGCAAATAGAATGCACGTTGCTTCCTCTTTTTTTCCTTACATTCAAAATGTAATGTATTTTAATGTTATTTTATTTTGATGCAAAATACAGTGTTTTTAACAATAGTAGAGAAAGATGAATCTCATCTTTCTTTCGACGGGTTTTACTTTTTAGTAATGTGCATTATGTATATGTATGTATGTTTTTGCCTCAAGTTTGTCTTCTCACTCACAAATTATTTTTAATATATTGACTGTGACTATTTAACTATATAATATGGAATAATATTTTATTCTACCTTAATTTATAGCAGTGCGGTGCGGTACAATTTTTGCGGTTATTTTAAATCTAAAATCATGATTGCATAAACAAGGTGGTGCAGTTTCTATTTAATATTTTCAATCACGGTTTTAGTCATAAATAATTATTGACGGTGTAGATTGGTGCGGTTCGGGCGATTTTTTAAATTTTACGATCACCCTAATTTTGATGGAATAGGGATTTGAGTGGAGGATTTGGGGAAGGATTTCAAATGTTTCCATATAATATGAACTTGAAATCTACCACAATGACTCAAAAAATAGTATAAAAATGGGAGCTGAAAATATGATATCCATTGTATCATACAATCTCAATGGATTTGTTATTATTATTTTGAAATCTTTAGCTTTAGATCTATAATCCAAATGAAACCTTCATTTCAAATACTATTTCAGATAATTACAAAATAAAACAAAACAAAAGAAAAACCCGAGGTTCGGGCTAATTACCCAAAAAAAAAACCAGAGCTTGAATATTGCAGATTTGATTTGTTTGATTTGTTTTCCGTTTTATAAAAACCATTTCCAAAAGAAATGCTGATATTTATACAAATATTACAAGTACCCTTTAAATTTAAGACATAATCAAACCTGAATGTTTTAGCTTTGTCCCTTCAATTTATTGAAAAAACTGGCAAAACATGATTTCATACAAACTACCACTCGGGAAAAAAAAAATTAGTCGGTGTTCAAAAGAGAATTTACATATGTTTGTTTTAGCATGAAAAGAGAACACGACAAAATGTCAATCTAGTTTTGGGTGGAAAGATGCTTTCAATGCCTGACGGGTGGGACGTGGATGATGCAAAACGACAGAAATGTGAAATGCTTCTGAAATATTATAAACTTACAGTAGATTATAAAAACTTCCATGTGATTTAATCTAATGACCCTAATAATTTAACTTAGTTATATTATCTTTTAAGATTACAAATATCCTCGTGGTAAAATTAAAAATCGCCTTTTGAAATTTGTGTTTGTTTTAGAAACTGCATACAAATTAATACAATAATACCCCATTAATAGGTACAATTTGAGAAATATGGCTTGTTCGATACTTCCCAATTGGCTAGAACCAAACTCCCTTTTGATTTTGACATGTGTCCAAATATAATATATGCATTTATATTTTTCCTAAAAAAGAAAATCAAAATTAGACACATATCTAAGGGAGTTTTTGTAATCTTAAAACATAACTAAGTTTTTATTTTTTTTAAAGTTTTTCGTAATTATACTAAATTCTTAAAGTAAATATAGTACCTGCTAGCAGATAGATAAACTTCAAAGTGGCACTTGCTAAACTTAAGAACAAAGGCCGTACTCTTATAAATTGCAATCAAATTACAAGACTTGCTGCTCTTAATTAGTTGCTTGTTAGGGTTATTTTGTGTGTTCTTTTCCTTGTATATACTTTGCCTCCCATGAGGGCATAGTGTAAAGTTTGCCTTCCAAGACATTGTTTGTCCACAATCACTGCCTCAAATGAAATATCTCTATGTGAAGAAACCAGTTTAAAAATTAAAACCGCCTTTCGGAACTTGGATAATGAATAAGTACCAAGTTTGCAGAAAGGGCAAAATACCAAATTTCCAGATAAATTCTAAACTTAATAGACACAAAAACATAAGATTAGAGAATCTCACGAATTTCACAAGCAAACTTGATTCCCTGGAAATGCAAAACAACGCCACAAAAAGTCATTTGCAGAAACTTTCCACAGTTTCCAGTTCAAAAAGTTTAAAGATGCCCTCATTTTACACTTTTTTGCATATCAAAATCAACTCCAAGATCAGAAACAGCTATTTTACTTTTCCCTTTTTAGATTGTTGTGTAAGAACATTCATTCATGGGGGATAGAAGGCCATCATCATCATCAGCATTCTCCTTCCGGTTTTGGCCCGGTCGACGCACACCTGCAACCCAAACTCCACCACCACCACCACCACCAGCAACCACTAATTCTGCCCCCACCATTGCACCGGTTGTGACCCAAACTCCACCACCACCACCACCAGCAACCACCAATTCTGCACCTACCACCACAACTACAGCTGAATCCCAAGCCACTAGCCGCCAGTCGACCACCAGCACCACGACGGCTCCACCAGCAGCCGAAACCCAGACTCCAAGTAGCCAATCAACCACCATTGCCAGCAGCCCTAGCCCTCCCAATCCCACCACTCCAACTGACCCTAACCCTAACCCGAAAACACCACCTCCAAGCCAGCCAGCCACTACTACCTTAACTAGCCCTAAAGATGAGCCTAAAAACTCATCACCATCTTCAACTAAAGCTCCATCCCCATCAAAGCCCACATCACCATCTCGTCGGACAGCTCAATCTAGATCACCTCCTCAACCATCATCTCCAGCTAAATCTCCATCTCGTGTGGCCCCTCAAGCTCGATCCATCACATCTTCGTCTCCATCTCAAATGGGTTCTCATAATTCTAGGACACCTAACACACCCCAAAGGGCCCCACAACCTCGTTCCCCGTCTCTCAACTCTCGTTCTCCCAAGCAGACATCCCCTAGTTCTTCCCCCAAGGGTACACATCTTTCTTCCCCATCAAAAAAATCAAGAGAAACAAATCAAGATATCTCCCCTTCTTCGGAACCCCAAACTTTGGCTTCTGGTGAGAAAGATTCAAAACCTGTAGCATCTCAACAAGAACCTCAACTGAAGGCAGAGGTCAAATCTGATACTGTTGATGACTTCAATGGTGTGGATGATGGTACAAACTTCAAACACAATGAGGTGAAAGTAATGCCTTCTAAACCATCACAACTTGGCACTACTACCACCATATCCCAGAGTCCTGATAAACCTACACAAACAGAAAAATTAGACTCTTCGTTTATCAATGGCGGAAATGAGCCATTAAAGGCAATGCCTGAAGAAAAGAAAGAAGTGAAGGAAATGGTGCAGGCAAGAAAAACTGAAGCTAATGAAGTGACGAAAAAGGAGGTCAACGATTTTCTCGCTCCAAAATCTGAATCCGAAGAACCAGTCATTGAGAAGTCCGAGATTTCAAGAAAACCAGACGAGGTACATACAGAGAAGCAAAATGTGCTTGACAGAAATGAAAACGTAGCAACCTCTCTCCCGAGTGTAAGACCAACCAACACCACAACTTCTCAACCAAAGAAGAGAAGCACAATTCTAGGTACTCATAGTAAATCCGCCCGAACAAGTGGAGAACACGTGTCTTTAAACAAAGAGATAATGGATGACATTTCGACGATTGTCAACCAAACGGCCATTGGAGGCACTAAAAACGCCATTTATGACAGACATGTGAGTATCATAACCCTTGCAGGAGAAAATAGAGGGGCATCAATGCAAATGGGGTATAATTCTTCAAAAGGAGTTCACATTCATAGGGGATATAAGATCAAACCTGATGAAAATGCTGAAGCAACCACAGATGGAGAAGGAAGTTTTAAAGGGAAACAGTCGGAAGATGCAAAAGCTACTGAAGATCAACCGACAGAAGCATATGTAAACAACAATGCACAAGGCATCAATAACTCCATTGTGTTCAATGCTTCTATTGCAGAAAGAAATCCGGGAGTTCACATGGTTGTTACTCATGTTCCAAAGGAACCAATCCAGTCATCAGAGAAAACAAGTCCCCTCGAGACACGAAAGGCAGAATTTAACATGTCTCGTGCAGAGAAACTTACCTATGAGCCCACGGTAAGACGAAGATGCCTGAAAGGTCTGTTATTGGAAACGAGTGATTCTGATCCAGAAAATCCTGAAAAACCTCGACGCCATGGTTGTCGTGTTGGCTGCCAGCGGAAGGAAAAAGAGGACATAGATGTTCTCTGAACACGAAAATTACATATTACAGTTAAGTTGATGTCAAATAAGTGTGTACAAAGTCATTGTTGTCCAGATATAAACATTGTATGGACCTCTGTGATTCTGAAATAACTATGATGAACCACACAATGCTCTTCAAAGTATCATGTGATGTAATAACCAAGCTCTTCAAAGTATTATGTGCTGTAATAACCAAGATTACATATAAAACCTTTAAATTAAAATCACCAATATCAGTCATCAAACAAAGCATTTCAAAAGAACTTGTGGCAAATCGATTTAATGTGACATTCTGAATTTCTACATGGGCAAAAAGGGTACCCAAATAGTTTATTTATGCATAATACAAAAACATCAACCTTGCAACCACGTCCGTGACAACTTACAACTACAGCTTAATCTTCTGAAGATGGATGGCAGCACGCCATACCTTCTTGAAAGGTAAAAGAAAAAGAAGCACAAGAAAAAGCTATATACAGACCCTTTGCAGCAGCAGCACCACCATCACAGCCATTTATTTAACAAAAAATGCCTACTCACAAACTGGTTTCGTGTCAAAGCTGCTTAAACAGATAGCGAAGGCCTGAAAGGCAGAAAGGGGGTATCGATAGTCCATAGTAAAAATGTCTTTCCCTATCTTTCCAAATTGCAAGATCACTTTATCTTGTTCTGAAGCTGGGACATCCAGTGATGGGTCAACAGCAGCTACCAGCTGAAAATTCTTGACAGATGCCACGGTGACACGCCCTCTAAAGTTCAGACACCAACACTGCAGCTGCTCGTGCCATCTTGGAGTTTTGTTTTTCAAAATCAGTGGTTCACTAGTATTGCCAATTGATTCTTTAGTTTTTGCTCGAAAAATTGAACTGGAAGGTGTCAAGGGGCACAAAGTTTCATCTAAGCCACAACTAAATGTTGGGGGAGTAGGAGCAAATCCGCCTTCTTGAATTGCCGAAACAGGAATTGAGTGCATAGTGCAATGCATTCTTCTCGGCCCTCTTGTGCGAAGAACGTTGAGCTCATAAGCTATAGTACCCACATTATAGTTGCAAATAGGTAGTCTTGGTGCCACCTTCTTGGCAGAAATTCTTTTCCAAGACCAACCATGAGATTGTATAGCAGAGTTGGATGGAGGCTGACAATCATGAATGAAAAACTTGGAACCGAAAAAGTTGGACCTGATTTTACAAACATATGGTTTAACAGTAATAATAATAAAAAAAAAACGCACATTAATTAAGAGATAAAAGAAAGCAAGATTCAACAAGGCACCTTAATTTTCCAGCATAATTATCACTGGTCTGAGAAAAATCATTTGCGGCAAATGATATTAAAAGATCTGTTTTTGTGGCTTTCTTGATCCTTTTCGCTGCTAACAGCAATTTACTTGCATCCCCAGAAAGAGCTGTATTGAGCTCAAGCATTCAGTCATCAGACATAATGGAGTTATGCATGGAAAATCTCAAACACAAAAAAATTAAAACAATATTAGCATATACGTGAATTCATATTGCATTACCAGGGCTCAATCCAAGGTACAACCGATATGTTGATGTCGCCCGTTCCCTTCTGATAAAGCACTGAATCGGAGAATCTCTTGGTCCCGACTAAAACATATTTTCCAAAATTAAAAGCAAAGCGATGAAGAATAATATCAAGATAAATTCTGATTATAGCAAAATAAAAAAAAAAAGAATACCTGCTTCAGTGACATGGGAAATGTGAGTAAACCACATTCTTCAGGAGTTTTAATGACCTCCCGAGTTATTTCTCTCCACGACTTGCAAACCCCCGCACAAGAAACCACGGCCCTACGAGCTGGCCATGTAATCTCACTGGCCTCTACTCTACCGATAATATCAAGAAGCAACTCAGGTGGCAAACTTGCCCACAGGCTTTGTTGTACCACAGGATATGAAGACGACGATGATCCCTCAGGAGTAAAATGGAAATCACTATGACCAAGCCCACATGACTGCTCAATTGGTTGCTTTAGTTTGCTATCTATGCCATTTTTCCCCTTAAGATCTCTAAAAATGGATTTAAAAGACATTTTTCTCTCGGAGTAACTCTAGTTGAGAAATTCAATAGCACTTTATAGTGCGAGTTTTCAAACAAGAATTAACTGCGAAACAAATATCAATTTAGACACTAACTACACGCAAGTAGTGCTTGTATCCATCGGATTCTCCTCATATCTCAACCTGAAAATCAGAGGAAGAAATTATTAGGCTCTGAAAATCGGAGATTTCAGACTCCAAATAAGGAAATTTTTTATATGCGTATACGCAAAAATTATGAAAATGATGTCAAATTTCACATCTCTTCAAAGAAAACCCTATATTTCCCCCATGAAATTCACTAATAAACTCAAAATTCAACCGTATGCATATTTACATTCTCCAACAGACATGCTTCGCTAAAAAAAAATAACAAATTAGAAGCATTATGCAGCAATACAAAAAGGGAAAACAAAAATAGCATCTCCTACACCTCTGATTTGTTGTTCAGAAAAAAATTGGATCAAATTTCAGAAAACAGGATAAGATAATTCTCATACTAGCGGAATGGAAAAAAGCACCATAAACTGAGAATGCAGAGAAATTCATGTTTACCTAATCCCCAATTCCTTAGCGAGATCCAAACCCTAAAATAAGCCCTTTTCACGTTTCAGTGTCTCCCTAATACAAAACACACAATATCACACGCACGCACAAATATACACTCATATTTATGTATGTATTTGTATGCGTAATTTCTCCACGAAAAAAGGGCCCCCAATGTCTCGGGGGAATTTAAAGAAATACAAATACAGTGGATCAGAAAAAAGCCCAACAATTACGTCAAGAATCCCACCATGTCCCCCACACTTCTTTTCAATCTAATAACAAAATGAAATGTATCTACTATCTGTTAAAATTAAAAATATATGTAAAAAGAGACCAGTGGGGAGACTCAATAACACGAGATGCCGCAGCGCCACCGCCACAGCCACCGCCACTATCGAGAGCAGGATGGCCGAAAGCGTTTCTCGGATTCTCCGAGCTTCTGTTGTGTTTTGTTTTTTTCTCTTTAGTATTTATTTGTGTTTATTGATATTTTAAAGGCCATTTTTCATATTCGTTAAATTAACGGTCGGGTTATGTACTTATGTGTAAGAAAGAGAGCCTGTAAAAAATCTTATTTATATTTTGAATATTAACATGGTAAATTTTATATATTTGATACTTATCCGGTGGAATAGAAAACAGTCAAACACCATTTTCCATGTGATATGTATCAAGTATGACCTTTTGACCAGAATTCTAGTGGTAGCAATTTCGAATTCCACGTAAATTTGAGACGAACTTAACACAATATTAATGAGTATGTGTTCAGACTTTATGGGTTCGGGTCGAACTTGAACAACCCGTCAATTAAATAGGTTGGCTTTGGGTCAACATGCTATGACTCATTTAACCCGTCTAACCTGTTTGTGGATTTAAAAAAAAAGTAAATAATTAATTGTAAAAAAAACACAAAAACAAGAAATGTCCTTAAAACTTAAATGTTGATTGTTGAACCTCATTAATTATGTATATTTTATTATTTTGCATGTTATTTTGTATGTTGTCCTCAAAATATGATTAGTATGTTATGTTATTTATGTAACTATGTTGTTGTTTTTTTTGTATGTTGTAACTAGTAATATTTTTTAATGATTGAATAATGTATCATAATGATTGATTTCGAAAAAAAAATTGAATTTATTCAATTGAAACTATTAAATGTACATAAAATAACTTTGTTAGACGGACTAAACAAATCGGTCCGAAAATACTGTTGAATAAATAGGTCGGGTTTGGGTTCAAGATTCTTACACTAATAATTAAACAAGTTGGATTAGTGTTGGCTTATTATTCGCACGCGAACCCACGAACCCTGACTCCAACTCAAATTGACACCCCTACATAATACTTATCACAATGGCTTTGGACATTGATTTTTAAATGCACAAATCTTTCATTAATTTTCAAATTCAACAATTCCCATCATTCTTCTTCAAAAACTCTCCCTCTATGGTATGATCTCTCTTCTCTTCTCTATTTTTTTGCATGATTTTATGTGTGTTTCCGAGTATGTATGTGTGTCTGTTTTTGGGTGTGTATATGTGCTAAAGCGTACCTATCCGTATATTTGTAAGTATTTTTGTAGTTTAAATTACATGCATGATCGTTTTATTACCATGTCCGGTAGTTTGAATCGGTAGTTTAAATGACTTGACTAAAAGTTCGAAAAAAATTTTTACACTACATGCATGGTCTTCCAAACTAATTAATAGTTCAAACTATCGTCACCTTTGTTTAAATGATGGTTTTTTAGGTAATTATATAATAAAGAGACAATAAATATTCTTTTTGAATAAGTAATAAACCTCAAAAGTATTTGAGCCTTTCGAAAATCTTTCATGAAAATTCACATTTTGTATAGAATATGTAATTTCCATATTTCCCTTTCTCTTTTAATTTTTTGACAACATAGTCTAGAAGGGGAGTGAGATGAGAATTGACCCTAAATCTATGATATGGGCTTGAAAATTTTAACTATTGGATGACTATCCGAAAATTCTCTAAATTTTTAATACACTTTTATTCGACAATAGAAAAAAAAAAGGAATACGATTTGATGACAAATAAAAAAGACAAAAAAAACTTATGATTTTGAATTTTAAACCATGTTAAGTTAGTAAAGAAAATAATTCAAAATTTGTCAATAACACACACACACACATATATATATAATATATATATATATATATGGATTAGTTCAAATGAGACCAAACCCTTTAGGTAAGACCATAGAGATTATTTATGACCATTGGATCTAAACTAATAAATCTAGATTTGTTTTTTTTAGTAATAGGCGCCAATTTTGGGGTTAGTAAGGGAAATATTGTATTTTCAAAATTAATGTCCTGGGTTAACACTGTTTAATAGCAAATATCGGTAAAAAAATCTTACTATATTTCTCTCCTGTATTTTGGGTGACAATTATATTTTCAAAACACACGCATATTCATTTTCCTCAATCAATTTCACATCTCTCAGAAAATTAATGTATATTTAGTATCATATTGTGTATATTTATCCAAATGTTGCATATTTACTATACAATTGTTGTATATTTACTATGTATTTATTGCATATGTAGGATCCTTTCAACTTTGCAATGTTGATTTTTGTGTTGTTTTTACATATATGTAAAAGTCATGCATACTTAGAATCATATTGTGTATATTTAGTATACAAATATTGTATATTTATTATTTTTTATTATATATCTAGGGCCCTTTACTAAGATTTGAATTCATGTTTGTTTATATAATAATATATATATATATATATATATATATATAAGTCATGCATATTTAGTATCGTATTCGAATGTATAAATGTTGCATATTTAATACGTATAGGATCCTTTCCCGCAATGTTGATTTTTGTGTTGTTTTTACATATATGTAAAAGTCATGCATACTTAGAATCATATTATTTATATTTAGTATACAAATGTTGTATTTCTTTATGTGCATATCGAGGACCTTTTCACTCCAATTTTGAAATTCGTGTTTATTTTTATATACATGTAAAATTCATGCATACTTACTACTTAGTATCATATTATGTATTTTTAATGTATAAATGTTGCATATTTAATATGTATTTATTGCACATGCGTTCTTTTTATTGCGGAGTTGATTTGACAACATTTATTTTTACAACATTGTTTTGGTATGTTAA
This sequence comes from Rehmannia glutinosa, assembly GCA_016081115.2. Classification (NCBI taxonomy): domain Eukaryota; kingdom Viridiplantae; phylum Streptophyta; class Magnoliopsida; order Lamiales; family Orobanchaceae; genus Rehmannia; species Rehmannia glutinosa. The sequence goes on along the minus strand of CM071928.1, from coordinate 23,951,676 downwards.
TTATGCAAATATATTCTAAATTTAAATCTCAAAACCCCTTATAAATTGTATCACGTTGTCCATTTTTTCAAAACCCTCTTGTATAAATTTGAAATTTACACCAAAAATTAAAATATCATTTAATCTTCCAATTCATTTATTAAATGACCTAATTATCCATACTATTATTTTAAAACATTGTTTTGGTGCAAACATATATATATATATATATATATTTTGGAAAACTTATTTTCTAATTAAAAATTATATGTTAGTCCATTTAATCTAGAGGGGGTGAAAATTATGCCGATTTTTAAAATCTCCTTCTTTTTCGAATGAACACGTAATTGAACAACAAAATTTAATGCGGAAATTAAACAACACTCAATGATTTAGAGTATTCAACCCACCTTAAGGCCTAATCTACTAACATTTATTCCAAAGTGGATTTCAAAAAGAAAAAGATTTTATTAATTACCAAAAATACTCATTTAAATTAAATCTTCTTATCACCTTCAATTACTTGATCTTCCTTCAAACCTATTTATCTAATATTATATCACCCAGTGTGTTTTTACCACAAAATACTAACATATCTTGTTTTTGATAAAAATTCAAATATTACAACTCATAATAGAATATAAAATTTTGCAAGTGTAATCAAAAAAACCTAATCAAGATAAAATGACTATTTTTTAAAAATTTAAATTTGCATTTCTTGTTTTTTTTGTTTATGTGTTGATTTGTGTCTTCAATTCATCCTCTATTTATAGAAGAGTCTTCACCAACATAGGCTCCCAACATAATAATATTTGTCTACAAAAAGAGGATATGTATAAATATTTTGAAAAGTATCTTCTATTATAAGGATTTAATCACTAAATTTTTCTATTTTACATGGGGCATTTTATAATAAAATTTGAATGAAAATAGTGCGATCCGGTATTAAAATTACTAATAAATAGTTTATTTTTCAAGTATATTAATTTCATATATCTATATTAAAGTTGATTTTGAATAAATGTTGTCCGATTTTTATCAAAAATGAAAAGAAATACTCCAAAAATTAGTAAAAACATTTTAAATCACTTATTTTGACAACATTTATAAAATTGTTTTGGTGCAAAACCAATTTAAACAAAACTATAAAAGTGTTGTCCATTTTTATCGAAAAATAAATTCTAAGAAATACTCCAAAAATTAGCAAAAACATTTTAAATCATTTAAGTATTTTGACAACATTTATAAACATTGTTTTGGTGCAAAAACCAATTTAAACAAAACCATCAAAAGTGTTGTCCATTTTTATCGAAAAATAAATTCTAAGAAATACTCCAAAAATTAGCAAAAACATTTTAAATTATTTAGTTTATTGGACAACATTTATTAACATTGTTTTGGTATAAAAACTCATTTAAACATAATCATCAAAATCTTGATAAAAATATTTATCTAACATTATATTGTATGTTATTTTATGCAAAATAATATATTCATATATTCTTTTAATAATAAATCTAAATATTATGTATTATATAGTAATTAATATTTTGTATTCAAAAATTAATCACTAAAATGACTATTTTTTTCTATTTAACATAGTTTTTATTTATGATTATTGAATCAATAATTTAAAAATTACTAATAATATTTCACACATTTAATAAATTTTTATTATATATTATATAATTTTAAGGTTATGATGAAAAATAAATAAAAAATTTAAAAGTATTAGCTAATAGAAATAGTTTATTATATATTAATTTAATAGGGACTATATTAAAGTTGAATAATTAGCAACTAAATGTAAAATGTAATAGATTTAATATTAAGCGTTAATTAATCAAGTTGTGAAAATTAATTTAGCAAATAAATACAAGTTTATTAATATTAAATACTTTTAAAATAATTTTGTTTTTTTAATAAATTAACAAGTAAGGATAAAATTATCATTTTTTTGAGTATATGAGCATAAAATAATATTTTAAAAGCATAAGGAGGTAAAATGATATTAATTAAGAGTATAAGGGGGTAAAATGATACAATTGAGAGTACAAGATAATGATAATCAAGTAGAGTATAAGGGGGCAAAGTGAGATTTACCCTATTCTAAATATGCAACCAAAAAGACAGTGAATATGCAGTTTTGAATATTCATATTGGTGCACAAATGTAGGTTTTCAACTGTTTTTGTGTTTCATCACACAATTGCAGAAAGCATTCGTTCGAAATTTAATTGAATTGATTCATCAATTGGGTTGGATTGTTCGTTTTATGTTTTAAAATGACGAAATCGGTACACCTTTTCAAAATTCACTTAATTATGTTCTACTTATACACACAAACAAACCTATATATGCAATATATGTATTCTAAATAAGCAAGATAAACTTGTATGCAAGAGTTTTCTAGTTTCTGCAGTTTTTTTGCATGGAGAAGAGAAGGAAGTGGTGTGTACATGATGTAAGAACGTGATCAAAAATATATTATATTTCTTATGATTAACAATAAATATCTTGGCAGTTATTTTTGGGGTAATTCTGTGTCGCCAAATATATCCCCGAGCATTTTTTTCTTATTTTTCAATGCTATAAAAATTTGTTAGATCTTGGCTTTCCATTTTTTTTTTGAATAGTGTAGATGTGTCCCTATGGTCTCACTTAAGATTATGATCTCACAGGATCCCCTCTCTCTCTCTCTCTCTCTCTCTCTATATATATATATATATATATATATATATATATATATTTGTTTCTTTCATCGAAACATGGACAACCTCATTAAAATCGAAAGATTACTGGTCACACTTAATGTTCGGTTTCAATAATCTTGTTATATTTTTGTCGCACATATAAGGTGTAAACGATCCAACAAGAGCCGAGCTTGAGCCTGTTTGTCAAATGCTCGTTTAGTTTTATGCGAGCTTTAGCTCAAGCTCTAGGTGAACTCTCTTCAGATTTTAAAAAGTTTGTTCGTCTTCGTTTGATAGAATTATTTAGTATTCAAATTTATTCACGAACATGTTACGTGTTCGTATTCAAGTTCCTGTTCATTCCTTGTTCGTGAACAATGAATAAATTTGTTCGCGAACGATAAACAAACAAACAAAAAATTTCTGATGTATTTGTGTTCATTACATGTTTGTGAACAAATTCAACTTTAATTCATTTGTTAATGATAAATTTTTAGTACTGTTTTTATATTATTTAGAATTACAGTTATATTATATAATACTATTAGAATTACACTCGTTTAACTTTCCAATATTTTTGTTTAACTTATATATAATATCAATTCTAAAATGAAGTAGTCATGGGGTGTTATTGTACAATAGAATACTAACATTACTTAAACCCATTTAGATTAAGGGTATTTTGGACCAAACACTAAATCCAAATTAGACTTAGGGGGTAAATATTGTTAGCAAAAAACTTGCAGTACAGTTTATACAAAATGGGACGAAAATAGAACTGATAAAATTGACAAAGCAATTATAATTACAGAATGACAATAGAATTACAAAAGCAATATGAAATTGGCCCGAATCATGTGTTCAACACACTATCCTTAAAATAGATTCGTCCCCTATTCTGAATGTCTATTTCCCAGGATAAGACGGAAAAAATCGGATTACCTTTCTGTCCGGCGAACTAAATCTACGCTTAGAAAATATCACCAAAAATGCAGGAGGCTAAGGGAATTTTGAGAACAATATGCAAAGAATTGTAAGAGTGCAAGTGTTGAGTGTGTTTTAGATTGCTGGAAAACCAACTATTTATATAGCTGAAAAATGCTTGAACATTAAAGCTCTTCTGCAGTTACACAACAATAATATTTGAAAACATAGGCTAAACTATGTGGCTCGATTTCGGTGCGATATTCATGTCTACAGGTCGTGCTCGCACACAAGTCAGTGGTTCGGAGCCTGAATTGGACCGTGATTTGCACCTCCCTTGTGGGCGAATGTGTAGAAAGAGCCTCTATGCAATATAATATTACACCTTACTAAAAGGTGACATTATATAAACTAGTCAACAAAGCCTTTGTTTTCGGGATTCAAAGAAAAAAAAAGCCTTTATTTTCCTATGTGGGACAAACCCACATTTCAAAGAAGACAAACCCACATGGTTTCTCTTTTTAAATTAATTTCAATACCCCACTTTAAGCTTTAATTTCTCCTTCATCCAAACACCATTTTGGACAAAAAAATATTCGATTTTAATGTTCTAATAGAGTAGAATAAGAATCCACTTTTGCTTTTGTCATTAGACAATCGAGGTCCCAAGAAAATCACACTCCAAATGTTCAATTTCCTTCAGTTTTCCAACAAGTATTACATTTACAAGTTCAATAGGAAAAATACTACATATAATCAAGTTTAGAGGGTATTTTTATATTTTGCTCTAATTAGAATTATATTAAGGCAAGCTAAGAAAATGAGATCCATACCTCATTCTTCTCCTATATCAAGTTTGGATAAAATAACAGTTATAAAATTTTCGATACGTGTGATGATATGCTGAAGGCAAAATTATTTTCAGTCCTCTTAGTGGACTATTCCGAAGATTTAGTCCTCACTTATTTTAATTTTGACATTTAGTTTGAGTTTTTTTCTCAAGTTTTTTAGTTATGCGACGTGCTACAGCAGGTAAAAGTCATCTGCTAGGCTTATGTGGAATTTAATAACCAAAAAACTTTTTTTTCCCTTATAATGAATGCTAATGTTTCGTAGCATGGTTAAAACCTCAACTAGATGTGAGAATTTTCTCATTTTCGTTCCATTAGAGAAATTTATCAGTACTGATCTTTATTACACATTTCTCGATAAATTCTACTATTCACTCACGCATATATATCTAACTACAATTATATCCAATTATTATTTTATTATTTTATATCAAATCAACTTTTATTATTGCCCGTACTCATCCCAAATTCATTTGTTGATACCTGCATACTACTTGTACCCGCCCAAAACCCATTTACTTATATAAAAACTTATAATTATATAAGTATTTAATGATTATTTAAATTAGCTCCCACCAATATTTGATTATGTATAAGAAAATATCTAATAAGTTAGATTCTTAATAAATATAGCAATTAATCATTTCAATTTTGCAAGTCACCACATACTATCATCATTCATCAACAAAATCAAAACCATCACATAATACAAATGCAACCAATAAATTCCTTAAAACTGAATAATCAACACTAGTACATTATTTAATTCATAAAACTATACCATTAAACATGTATTTCTATCAAGCTTGACAAAGATAAAACATAGTTGATATGATCACAAATTTAAAGAATGTAAATACTTCATATATTCTTTGTACAAAATAAAAATTTATAATATTGGATGTCTAAAAGGAAATGTATCATGTCAGAAGAAAAACTAAGTGGAAGTTACTAAAGAGTAAACGAGTTCGGGTAGTGGGTATCCGAGTGGGTAAGACCGTATCTAACCCATATATAAATGATAAATGAGTAGTAATTTCCCATCTCATACCCGTCCCAAATCCAAAAAATACCACGCATACCCGTCCTACTAGTGTCTGGGCCAGTGGTTACCCGCATCTACTCGTCCCCCTGTCATCCCTATTCATGGATCAATTATTTCTATGCATATTTTATTTTAAAAAGTTAATAGTCAGTACTAGATTTTTTTATTGATTTAGCCCCCTAAAAATTACTTAGCCCCCATCTTCCTCCAAAGTTACGCGTCTAGCTCCGCCCTTGTCCCTATTCATTGTCTCAGGTAAGTTTCTCGAAGATACTTGAGTATATTATTAAAGTTTTCATCAATTTAAAAATTAATAACTAAGAGACATTCTTAAATTGTATTCACATAATCAACATATATAACACGACACATTGGCACGAAGACAAACACTAATATCTTCGAATATATAGCAACATTTTATAGCATCTAAAGTTCCCTAGTTAAGAGTGACCATAAAAATTAAAAATTAGGTGAGCAATTGAAATTTTGAAATGACTTAAGGTGGAACCCAAATAAAGCCTTTAGGCTTTAGTAGTTAGTTGCACCATGCTCTTACTTCTTGGAAGATATTGCCCTTTTGGAAAATCATTCGACAGGAATGTACTATTGAAAGATGGATTCCTTGACATGAATGGAATTTCATTTGGCTGGCCACTATTACATGCCCATATGGATTTGTTAAGTTAGATGTTTGACAACACTAGGTAATTATATTAGTTAGATTGAGAGTGTGTGTCATGCATGCATGGCCGGCTCTCAGGGTAGTCACTATATTAACACCATAAAATGATTAATATATAATTGAGTGAAGAAAATGAAGAAAATAATGCAAAGTTCGTAATGCTCAACGCACTTTTTCATGATGCAAACTCAAAAAATATAATATACTAAGACAATAAATAAGATACTAAGCAACATAAAAAAAATTGAGCAAAAAAGAATAACAACAAATCAATAACAACTAAAACTATGGGGGAAGAAAATTGTGAATAAATAGTAGAGGGAGAGAGAAGAATTAATATGAGTAGTTTTATATAAAATGATAAAATATCTTGGTCTAAGAATTATAATAAAACTTAAACATAAATTAACTCTAAAAGATAAAAATAAAAAATAAAATGGAGGGGACTGAATTGAAGTTGGGGTTGCGTGGGGCCAACCCCCTCATAGTCCATGTGGCTCCGTCACTGATTGCAAGTGTTACAAAAAGTCGTGTCGAGTTTGACCCAGTGAAGACCCTCTAATACACACCCCAGTATCTGAGCAACTAATTAGAATAAGTCAAATAATTAACGGGCTAATAATTGCTTACTAAATTTCTCAACTTTCGATTGTGAGAAGGTTGAAGATTTTAAATCTGCAATTATCAAACACTGGCCTCATTTTCTCTGAAAGTCTCTCTTTTTGCTTCTTTTTCTTACCCTTCATTGTTAAGGGGTGATTTTTGGCCATTTTTGGCATAAAATCAACCCCATCTACATCTTATTTGTATTTTCTAAATAAGTGGTTTTTCCACGTAGATCTGAATTATTTATTTCTTTTTCTTGTTTATGATTTCGCCGTCTGGTGCGGCGTTTGATTTTTCGTCGTCTTGGTCTTTGTGTTTTTCTTGTTCGAACGATTGCATACAAATTCGATCCGACATAAATAGATCGGTTGTGATCTTCAAAGATGTTGCGGATCTGCGCAATCATAGTATTCTGCAACGATCTTATAGATTTTTCAAATGTGTAGGCTTTAAGCCAATTTAGAATCTTTTCATAGTTTTACTTTTATGGTTTTTAACAAATTTGTATATATAATCTATCGATGTATTGCTCGTTTCAATTAATTAATAAAATAATTTTTTTTTTTGTAAAAAAAACTTTCGATGATGAGGATCTCTTCATGAGCTTTTTGGTTTTATGATCATACCAAGTTTAATTTAGACATTATTATCCAAACCACTTGAATAATAATTATTTATAGTTAATTAGATGCTACCCAATTGGGTACTACCTTTTATATGTGCATGTCCAATTTTTATTTATTTTTTATTTTTTTTTTTAAAAATACACTTGCTCATGTCTTAAGTGGACATATGCAGGGGCGGATCTATGTATGGCCAACAATGGGCTCAAACCCAGTGTATATTTTCAGTAAATTCTGTTTTAGTACTATAATTTATATATTATTATTTATAATTAGCCCACCGCAAAATTTAACTCAAAACTCAAGTCCACCCGAAAATTTAAATTTATTTTAAAAATTAAGAATAAAGAACTTAAAACTTTTGTGTTATCATGATGACTTTGATGATGAAATTTAATAGATTTTTGATCTCTTTAGACTATTTTCTGATCCGTAGTTTATAATTAGTTCACTTATCATGTCATTACTTTTATTACTTTTAAACTCAGTACATAACTATTTGTATTGATAATTTATGAGAATATATCAAATATATTTAAACAAATCACATGTTCAAGATATTTATCAAGTGTCAAATTAAAAAAAATATATTTATTTTTTAAAATAAAAATTATCTATTTTTTAGCTTTTATTATTACTTAGTTATTGCCTTCTTGTTGTTTTGTGGATAAAAAACAAATAATCTTGAGAATATTATATGTCCATTTGATTACTAATATAAAAATATTACTATATTTTTTTTCTCCTAGGAAGTAGTTTCTACTCTTTATTAAGAAATAATATAATATTATCATTATTTGTTATATATATATATATCATATATTCTCTCTATCTCTCTCTCTCTCTCTCTCTATATATATATATATATATATATATTTTAATAGAATTTTTTTTTAATTTTTTTAATTTTTACTCTATTACTAATTTCTGATCCGTCACATCGAACATATGTAAATATTCTAATGGAGTTGGGTCTTCTCACCAATTGATTAGCATCCAACTTCACATTATTTCCTATAGACTTTATCTATTGGGTTTTTATTTCTGTAGCTACCTACAATCCGAACATTCCTGCTGAAATTAGTGTATTGGACATATCCGAATTATGGCTCATTAAAACTTATAACCTTTACAATTACAGAATTTTGAGAACTTGACGTTTATTAATTGGCGAGACAGTCTTTACTCTTTAATAATAAAAAATAGAAAGAAAGTTCTGATAATTCTCATTGCCTTCAATGGTTCCAATACATAGCTTTTTATCATGACCTCACCAAAGTGGTTAATAAGTAATAACCATCTAACAAACTCTTCAAAATTCCCAACAATTAAAGAAAAATAGCAGAAAACACAAATAACCATGCTGGCAGCCTAGTTGAAAACATTGGGCCTGATCTTTTTCCTCCAGCCTGTTGGGCTCATCTCTTGGTCCTGGATCATTGACTATTGGCAGGTCCATGAGAAGGGTTGGGCCTTGGGGTTGTATCAAATTCACTTTCAAGCAATCCCAATAATTAATTCCTACATACCTAATATTCTATAGGATAAATATTCAATTTTGAAAGAAAACGTTAGTCTTAGGTTTCCATTCGAATTATTTCAAAGGAATTAAAAGTAAATAAAATAATGATTTACAGTAAATTTCATAACTATATATTGCCTAATAGCTATTCAAATTCGAGTCGGTGGTAATTTTTATTTCAATTATCATTTCCGGACAGAGTTAAAACTCCATAATTACATGAGAGTACACAAATGTCTTCAAACTTTGGAAATTAATTTCCGTTTATGTCTTACGGAAAGTGGGAACCAGTAAGTGGTCAAGTAACAAATCAGGTTTGAAGTTCGATTACCACCACCTTTTTCGTCTTTCAAGATATCTACTCAATTTCTTTTACATAAAGTTTAAAATGTTTATCTATTTTTATAACAATGATTGTCTGTTTTTCATATTAATTAGTAGTTGATATTTAATATCATGGAAAATAATAACAAACGGTGTCAAAAATCAATCATAGGATACTTCATATGTTAGAAATGCACGTGCACCACCTACCAGCAAACTACCAAAAACTTGCTTTTCTTGTGATTCAAATTTCAAACCCACTTTCCTCAAAAAAAAAAAAAAAAAAAAAAAAAAATTCAGACCCACAAAGAAAAATAAATAAAAAAAATAAGTAAAAATATATGCAACTAGCTAGAGATTCTTAAGTTTCTTTTAACAATAAATAGAAATATATAAAAGAAAGGAAAAAATATTGATCACACGTCGATCATGTAGCAAAGAAAAAATAATGATAAACTTTAGAAAAACACAATAAATAATTAATGGTTGTTATAGAATATTCCAAACAAGGGCTTGCACGTTCCCATTTTCAAAATCCTATTTCTTGTTTTATACTATTTATAAAAATATAAATATGTTTGTGTGATGTATTTTCACTGAAAACAACACAATTCTAAATTTATATTCCGATCTCTAAAAAAATTCGCTATCCACTTACATCCACAATCAAGCATATTTTCATTTATTCTCGTACTTTGTCGTTCAATCACATCAATACCATCACATCACCATCTCATCTCCGTGTCTTCTCAACTAATACAACTTACTAAATAAACGAAAAAAGATAATTTAGAAACAACTTCAAAAATATTTCTACTTCTATCACCTACTTCTTGTAAAAAATATTATTATTAAAAATACTCTACTTAAACCTAAAAATATTCGCAATATTTGTATTTCAATTAAAGATATTCTCAATTTTTACACAAAAACTAGTTCAATCCAAATATCTCAGAGAAATTAGTGAAAATGAAAAATCTCAATAAAAACACGAGCATACTGGCCCTTATATTCCAAAGAGTGTTAAGTAATCTACCTTTTCTCCTTGCTTATATATACTTCAACCATACTAAAAGCTCCAATGCACAACTGTAGTTTATATTCAATAAACTCATCACTGCAAAATTTCACCACAATTCTTGAAAGAAAAAAATGGGTGAGAAAAGCAAGATTCTGATGATAGGGGGAACAGGGTACATTGGGAAATTCATAGTGGAAGCCAGTGCAAAATCTGGTCACCCCACCTTTGCTCTAATAAGAGAGACCACAATTTCTGATCCTGCTAAGATCAAACTCATTGAGGGCTTCAAAAATTCTGGTGTCACTATACTCAAAGTATGACTACATATTTCCAAGGGATAACTACAAAAAAACTCCCCAAGGGTTCGGACTAATTACAAAAAAAAAAAAAAAAAATATTTGAAAATACAACCTTGAGGTTTTGTTTTACATTTTCCCCTTTATAAAAAAAACATTTTAAAACCTCCCTAGTACTTACCCTAAAATTACAATTACCCCTTTAAATTTAAAATAAAAGCAAATTTGAGGGGCCTTTTGTAATTTTGAAACATCTCCGGGTCTTTTTGTAATCAGTCCAAAACTCAGGGAGGTTGATGTAATTATCCCTTTTTTCAATATTAATTAGTTTGCCAGTCTTGAAATTTTACAAGATCAATTTTTCTGCTTTAGAAAAGTGGAGTTAGATCTAATTATATAGAGCATGTTAGCCTGTGTTTTTACTCTATGTATTTGTATTGTGATTGAAACAGGGTGATTTGAATGATCATGAGAGCTTAGTAAAGGCAATAAAGCAGGTGGATGTTGTTATATCCACTGTGGGTCAGTTGCAGTCGGCTCATCAAGTTAAGATCATTGCAGCAATTAAAGAAGCTGGAAACATTACGGTTACTACATTACTTTTCTTCATACTGTTTTTTTTTTTTTTGATAATTACAAAATAAAAACCCTTGAGCTAGTTAAAAAAAACTTTTAAGATTTGATTGTGTCTTATTTTTCACCCATTTATAAGAAAAAGCTTATCAAACAATCATGATATTTATAAAAATATTATAGTTATCCCGACAAAATCAAACATCAATGGATTTTAGTAATTGTCAAAAGCCTCTGAATTCTTCTTGTGCAATCATACCAAACATTATGAAGGATTTTGTGTAATCATCCCTTGTCTTCTGTTCCACTTAAACTTGTCAAAATACTAAGAATATTTATGTTAGGGATAATTACAAAAACACCCATGAGGTTTAGACTAATTACAAAAAAACCTATATATATTTAAAAATTACAAAAAAAAACCAGGTTTAATTATGTCTTAAATTTAAGGGGCAATTGTGATATTTTCATAAATGGTAGGAGATTTTTGAAATATTTTTAACTTTTGAAGAGGAAAATATTAGACGGAATCAAACGTAAAGGATATTTAGCCATTTTCAGAAACCTTTTGATTTTTTGGTAATTAGCCGTAATTATTCCTTTCTGTTATTCCAATCATTAAAAAATCTATCTGCTGCAGAGGTTCTTACCATCGGAGTTTGGAAATGACGTGGATCGGGCCAGGTCAGTGGAGCCTGCAAAATCTGTATGGGCAGTCAAGATTGAGATCCGACGAACCATAGAGAGAGAAGGAATTCCATACACATATGTATGTGCCAACTACTTTGCTGGCTATTCCCTCCCAAAACTGATGCAGACAGGGCTACCACCTCCACCTACACATAAACTTACCATCTTAGGAGATGGAAATGCCAAAGGTATTATTAATTCCAACCAAAAATTATTATTTGCAACATGTACCATCATCATTTTGAGGGTTTGATGCCTGCTTTTTTTTTTTTTCCTTATTGTAAGTGAATACCTAAACTTTGAACTTGTTAAATTACAACATCAGATACTCTTGGTTGTGGAATATTCCACCGAGATGTCATTATGTGCGCAACATGTGAGGGCAAAATCATCAAGTTATCTAAAGTGATAAAATTTATTGCACTTTGTATCCCAAACTTTACATAATTTGTTACTTTGATACTAACTCTTTACAATTTGATAGTGATGGGTCCACTTTTAATATTTTAATTTGAATATATAAAATTATATTTATAAGATTGTACGTGATGATCCCATTAGATATGTATAATGTTAAACTACAGAATTCATCTTGGAATTCATCTTGCAGAACGAATAAATAACCAATATAGATTGATGAAAAGAAGAATCACTTTCTTGAATGAACTTTGGAGGAATTCTGTATACAAAATTATATGCTGACTTAACTTGAAATCTATCATCTAAGCTCAATATATAAAGAATATACAAGGCTAACTAACTTAACAAACTTAACTACTCTTTAACCGTTTTTACTGTTTGATCAACTATATGTTGATCTTGACACCCCCCGCAAGTGGGGCATGGATGTTAATCATGCCTAACTTGGTAATGAAATATTGGAATAGTTGAGGTGAGAGAAGTTTGGTTAGAATGTCTGCTGTCTGATGTGTTGATGGTATATGTATGAGCTTTATCAAGCCATTTTCTATCTTTTCCCTCATAAAATGGCAATCAATCTGGATATGTTTTGTTCTTTCATGATGACAAGGATTATGTGCTATGCAATAGGCTGATCTGCTATCAGTGTAAACTAGAGCAGGGTAGTTATGTTGGAGCTGCATGTCATGAATCAAATAGATCAACCACTGAACTTCACAAGTTATTGTTGCTAATGCTCTATATTCAGCTTCAGTAGATGACCGGCTCACATTTGGTTGTTTCTTGGCTTTCCATGAGATTAAAGAGTCACCTAAATATCCACTCAAAAAAAAAAGAGTCACCTAAATAGATAGCATAACCACTGATACTCCTTCTTGTGTCTAAACATCTCCCCCAGTCTGCATTAGTGTATCCCTAAGCTGAATAGTTGAAGTTGTTGGATAGAATAGGCCTTTCCCAGGGCTTGATTTTAAGTATCCGAGGATTCTATGAGCTGCAGATAAATGAGTTGTGGTTGGATTGGACATAAACTGTGATAATATGTGTATGCTGTATGACAAATCTAGCCTTGTGATTGTTAGATATAACAATATTCAAATTAATCTTCTGTATTCTGAAGCATCTGTCAATGGAGTGTTGTCCTTTTCTTTGAGTTCAACTTTTGAATCCATGGAAGTGGAACATGGCTTGCATCCAATGTAGCCTGTGTCTGTCAATATGTCTAGTGCATATTTTCTCTGACAAAGAGTAATACCCTTCTTGCTTCTTGCCACTTCAATGCCTAGTATGTACTTCAATGTTCCAAGATCCTTTATTGTAAAAGCTGCATCTAGATGGCTCTTGATCTTCTGAATTTCTTGAAGATTATCACCAACTAGAATGATATCATCTACATAGACACACAATACTGTTATTGAGGAAGATGAGGTTTTAATAAAAAAGGAACTATCTGACCTTGATTGAGTAAAATCATATGTCAAAAGACATGAAGTCAATTTCTGAAACCAGGCCTGGAAGCTTGCTTCAGCCCATAGAGACTCTTGGTTAGTTTCCATACTCTATTACCTATACAATAACCTGGGGGAGGCGTCACGTAGACTTCCTCATCCAAGTTTTCATGTAAAAATGCATTGTTGACATCTAGTTGATGCAAAAACCAATTTTTGGCAGCTGCAATAGCTAAAACTAAACGAACAGTTGTGATCTTTGTTACAGGGGAAAATGTATCAAAGTAGTCTAATCCTTTTTCTTGTGTGTAGCCTTTTGCTACTAATCTTGCTTTGTATCTTTCTATAGAACCATCCGCTTTGTACTTGACCTTGTATACCCATTTGCATCCAATACAATGCTTATTTGCAGGCAACTCTGTCAGAATCCAAGTGTTGTTCTTTTCTAATGCATTTAATTCAGTTGTCATTGCCTTCTGCCATTCAGGATTTTGACTAGCTTGTTTGTAGGTTCTTGGCTCAGTTATATGGCTGATAGATGCTGTGAAGGCTTTATGACTGTCAGACAATTGGGTAACTGAAAGAAAATCTGCAATGCTATATTGTTTTCCAGAAACATTATTAGCTGAGTGTGTGCTATTAAGAGATGGAGGTAAAGCATAATCATATATTTGAAGGTAAGAAGGAATATTCCTGTTTCTATTAGACCTTCTTGGATTTTCTATCAAAGAATCATCATGAGTAATGTTATAGTGCTCAGGTATAATATTGTCTTGTTGTAGAGATGCCATATCATTAGGTAGGCTCTCTTCAACTATATATGCAGGCAAACTAGTAGCATTAGATAAGCTATATGCAGTTGTATCATTAGTATCATTGGGAGGGATATCAGTAGTATCATTGGGAGGGATATCATTAGTAACAGCAGGAGTAAATATAAGAGTGTTAAGAACAGGGGAAGTATGATAAAAATTGCCTTGTTCTTTGTTAAAATCCTAAATAAGTGGATCAACTGTATATTGATCTTGAAAATCAACTTGGAAAGGAAATATGTGTTCACAAAAGTGAACATTTCTGGAGATAAACACTTTGCTATTAGCAATATCATACAATTTGTATCCTTTTGAACCAAAGGGATACACAATGAAAACACATTTAACGACTCTCTAGATCAAACTTTGTTCCGAGAACATAAAGTAGAAGCATAAGCTAAGCATCCAAACACCCTCAAATGTGAATAATCTGTAATTTGTTAAAAAGTAATTCAAAAGGAGATTTATTATTAAGCACTGCACTGGGAACCCTGTTGATAATATGTGCTGCAGTTTGAACACATTCATCCCAAAATGAAAGTGACACTTTAGATTGAAACATAAGAGCTCTTGCTACCTGCAAAAGGTGTTGGTGTTTTCTTTCAACCAATCCATTTTGTTGTGGTGTTTCCACACAACTGGTTTGGTGTAGTATGCCATAATTCTTATAAAATTCCTGAAGGTTGAACTCAGGTCCATTATATGATCTTAATGCTTTGAGTTTAACTTTGAATTGTGTAAGTATGAACTTGTAAAACTGAATAAATGTTGTCTAGTATCAGATTTGTTTTTCATCATGTATATCCATGTACACCTTGAAAAGTCATCAACAATGGTAAGAAAATATTTAAAACCATTATGAGAGGTAGTAGAAAATGGTCCCCATATATCACAATAAATTAGATCAAAAATCTGAGTAGATACATTTGTTCTAATAGGAAATGACAGCTTTCTTTGTTTTGCAAAGTGACAGATATCACATGAGGAAAAATCTTTACAAGATATTTGTAAATCAGGAATTAATGCTAGTCTAGTTGCTGATAAGTGGCCTAATCTTGAGTGCCAAAGATCAGAGTCTTTAGTAATGGTAGAGGCAGCTGAATGCTGTGTCAAATGATAAAGTCCATTGGTCTCCTTAGCAGAATCAATCATCCTCAAACTTTTCATGTCCTGTATTATACAGTGTCAAGACAAGAAATATACTATGCAGTTTGAGGATTTTGTTAGATTAGAAATAGAGAGTAAATTGTAAGTAAATGAAGGAACACATAGGACATTATGAAGAATCAAATCAGGTGAAATTTGTACTTCACCAATATGTGTGGCATATGCAATATGACCATTAGGTAAATGAATAGGGATTGAAACTTGTTTTGGAGTTTTGGAGTAAAATGATGTATCATATATCATATGATCAGTGGCTCCAGTATCTAATATCCATTTAGGAAAATTGACAGCTAAAGCATAGACAGGGTGGTTACCTAAATCAGCAGATGTAGGAGGATGAGAAATAGCAGAGTTGACAACCTTAGTTGATTGCTGATTTTTAGCAAAGGGGCTAGAAACTTCTACCATTTCATTAGAAAATAGGGAATCTGAATCAACATTTGAGTCAAACTTTTGTGGAGAGGAGATGGTAGCATTGGCTGCATCATAATCTTGAGTGTGTCTAGGGCCTTTGGGACCTTTCCAACCAGGAGGATAGCCTACCAATTGGAAGCATTTATCAATGGTATGGCCAGAGTAGCCACAATGTGTACACTTAGGCTTCTTTTTATCCTTGTTGTACTGAAATTTAGGATTCTTGGCTAGCATTGCCATAGAAGCATCTATGCTAGGAATATAATTATTTGTGAGTTCTCTTTGAGTCTCTTCTTGCAGCAGAAGAGCATAGACCTTGGCTAAGGAAGGAAGAGGAGAACTCAAAAGCAACTGGCTTCTAATTGATGCATAAGACTCATGAAGCCCTACTAAAAACTTGATCACTGAATCATTTTGTTGTAAATCTGTCAAGATGACAGATATATTGCATATATTGCAAGAACAATTTTCACATGTACATTTGATGATTGGCCTGTAGTTGATGTACTCATCCCAGATTGCCTTGAAATGATTATAGTAAGATGTGATGGACTGAGTGCCCTGAGATATAGAACTCAACGATTTGTCCAATTGAAAGACTCTTGGACCATCACTTTTAGCATAACGCACTTTTAATTCGTCCCAAACATCTTTT
Organism: Rehmannia glutinosa; assembly: GCA_016081115.2. NCBI lineage: Eukaryota > Viridiplantae > Streptophyta > Magnoliopsida > Lamiales > Orobanchaceae > Rehmannia > Rehmannia glutinosa. Next base: position 23,934,932 of record CM071928.1, on the reverse strand, counting down.
GTTGTGGTAAAATACAAGAGGCTTGTCTGATTTCCTTTGAAATTGAATTAAGAACCCAAGACAAGACTAAGTTGTTGGCTCTTTGCCAACAAGAATAGAGAATTGGAGAAGATGGAGAGGGAACCTGTAGTGAACCATCAATGAAGGCACTTTTGTTCTTTACATTTAAGGCCATTGATACCATGTCAAGATCAACATATAGTTGATCAAACAGTAAAAATGGTTAAAGAGTAGTTAAGTTTGTTAAGTTAGTTAGCCTTGTATATTCTTTATATATTAAGCTTAGATGATAGATTTCAAGTTAAGTCAGTTCGTTGCCATAACAGGCAGTAGATTTCTTGAGATATGACAGCAACAAATGTGTGATTGAATATCAAGACTGAGAGATTTCTTGAAGAATTCGAACTTCCAAAATCAGAGAAGTATAGAAGCAGCAGATTGAGTAGAAATTAAAACTGATACCATGTTAAACTACATAATTCATCTTGGAATTCATCTTGCAGAACGAATGAATAACCAATATAGATTGATGAAAAGAAGAATCACTTTCTTGAATGAACTTTGGAGGAATTCTGTATACAAAATTATATGCTGACTTAACTTGAAATCTATCATCTAAACTCAATATATAAAGAATATACAAGGCTAACTAACTTAACAAACTTAACTACTCTTTAACCGTTTTTACTGTTTGATCAACTATATGTTGATCTTGACATATAGTTTTAAAATATAAATATTTGGGTTAGTCTCCTGTCAGGGACGGTCCTGACGGATCTAATCCGTCGAGGCGAAAGCCCCATTATAAACCAACCTTATTCGGACCAACAATGGATCCGACCCAACCCACTCAAAAACAACACACAAAAATTTACATAAATCTTCTTCTCGGCTATGCCCTGAACACACCGCAACGCTCAATCTCCCAACTCTTAAACAAAAATAAGAGTTAACCGATTTGACCACATGGAGACTTCTTTAGTATATATTTTCTCTTCTTCCTCGGTGATATCAAGTGAAGTTTTTTTTTTTTATCTAAATATCGAGATAAAGAAATTACGAGTTTCGGAAGATTGTGTTGGTGATGGATATGTGGGTGAATACAAAGCTCTCAACATCCATTCTTCCTAGCTAAGGAACCCAAATATGATAACCCTTCAAGTTTCGTCATAAAAGTAGTCACCAATTGCTACAACTTTAAGGTTGCAAACCCAAGTGCGAGGTTGTCTCAAGTAATAAATTTCTCGAGTCCGAGGTCGATCCACAGGAAGTTGATGGAAGTTTTTGGGATATTTCTTATTTAAGTGATGAGTAAAATGATTTTTAACTAGTAAGAATATATATTTTTTTTTCAAGAAATTTAATTAATAGAAATGTTGAGGATTAGGGATTCACTCTTGATTTCGGATAAAGGAATGATTCTATTTTCTTACCTCTTAGATTGCCACTATTGGAATCCATACACAAAGAAGGTTCCAATGGGAAGATATTATACATATAAATCATGCAATAAGGAAATCATGTTATATCATCAATTAGAATTTATCTTATAACATCATTACTTGTTTATGGGATCAAGTATTTATGTATTCTTTTGTCTACAACAAATCAAGGTATCCACATTAGTAGTCGGTTGAAATAAAACCAGACATTTAACTAAATGGAACCAAGTATTTGTTGTGCCAATAGATATACATAAATCAAGAAACACCACAAAACAAAAATGTATAAGCTAAAACAAATTGATGATACAAACAATGAAATTTAATATGAATCTACAATCATTCCTTATCCTTCATCAAGAGTTTCACCCCATTTCCTCAACAAAATAAACTTAGAATAACATGAAAAAAATAGAGAAAACAAAAGATTGAAGAAAAACTAAAGCAAACATTTTATAAAATACTAGAAATCTTACTATAATTTAAGAAAAGCAAGAAAGAAAAATTCTTTTGAACTTTGTAACTCTAACTTTCTCTACATAAAACTTGCTCTTGGCTAATGCTAATGACCTCTATTTATAGCCAACTAAAAATCAATATACAATTATTTTATTCTTTATTTTTATTACAAGTAAGAAAATAAGAAATCAACACCAACTTTGCCACCTTCTTTAACTGGTCATTTTGTCCATGATATCAGCCATCTTTGCTCAATTTTCTTCCACAAATCAATTATCACATGAGTTGGCTTGAATTTCCAACTGATTTCATTGAATTTGAACAACCATGGGCCAAGATATGGTTGAATAATTGAGATGTGGTTGGCATACGGGATTGACTAGTGCAATGAAATTGACCTCTTGGATTTTTATAAATTCATCCAATACAAATCTGACTTTGGGGTCTTCATCAATGTTGTAGCTCTATGATTTGTACATACTCAGTAAACATTTCGATACAAACACCTTGTATTTTTCGAGTTATGTCCAAAATACCAAACTTGGTCAAGTCCGGAAATTAAATGAGCACCCTTCAATTCTCATTTTATGATGAATTTTTTTATCCAAGAAAATATCATTCCAAACTTTGATTTTTGGTTTCAATCTCTCTGAAAACTTGTAAATGAATGGATTGTGAATCCATATCTTCAAGAATCATCCCAAAATCATGTCGGAAATGGAAGCTATGCTCGTTGATCCAAACCCCGCACTAAAAATTGCTTCCAAATACAATTCTATGTTGATTTCTATTTTATTCCTAACATATTAATAATACTATAAATTCATTTTATTAATAATATTAATAAGGTAAAATAATAATATAAGCCTAAAATAATTATACATTTTTAACGTTCATCACCAATCAAAACATGTGTCATTGTTGAAGAGGAGATCCGTGACTTAGTGAAAGATGATTGCTCTAGTGTGGGTGTTTGAAGTGAATAATATTAATATTAATTCAAACCATGGTAATGATGTAGATGAGGAAAATATGGATTAATATGACTTAAATAGTGCTAATTTTGTAATATTATTAACTTAAAAATGTAATACTTTTACTTCAACATGTATTACCTTTCGGTGGACAAGCTAATACATTTTATAAGAAAAACTAATACTTTGGAGCACTACTAAAATACTCTCTAGGAAATTACTAATACTTTTTCGAGAAACTACTAATACTTTTCCGAGGACATTTAATACATTTCGGGAGAAAAATATAATTATATTCAGGGAAACTAAAATTGAGCATAAGATAGGTAGTTATAAAATTTGAAACACCTAATTTTTTCATACCAAATTATGTCTTGAAATTTCATTGGTTTAGAACTAAAACAAAATGATAATATTTTTTATATATTTTTCTTTTTTTTTCTTTTTTTTGTTTTTTTTTTTTTTTTCTTCTCTTTTTTTTTTTTTTTCTTCTCTTTTTTTTTTTTTTTTACAACATGACTAACTATGAACAATACTCATCACAAATTATGTAATGGAGTATTTTATAACATGACTAATAATGATAACATAACAATGAAGAATACTCATCACAAATTATGTAATAGAGTATTTTTAACGAAATTGACAATGTGGGTGTTAACCAAATCATTTCTCCACATGTAAGGTAGAATATTTAAGTATTTCAAATCACAACATAACCATTTCAAACGACCAATTAAAGTTCGAATGCTTGTTTTCTCAAACTCACCACTCATTCACAAAAGATGTGTGAATATTAAAAATAAAATACTTTATCATGATCAAACTTTCGATTATATGTATCACAACCAATCTTTCCACAAAACTTAGAATGTGCACAAAACACTTTCTTTTCTTCCTTTTTTTTTCTGTAGTTTTTTTTATTTTTTTTCAATTTAATCAAGATAGCATCGTTGAATTCAACAATAAGACTATTTTCATGTTTTGACAATTCACAATTTTTTTTTAAAAAAATTCACAACATGCCATGTTTTGAAAAGGAATTACTAGAAAGATAATAAAAATAGGGATGCGTCTCAAGAATATCAAAATGACATTCTTTACTCTTGCCATCAGTGTTGTTTTTTTATTTTAATTTTTTTTTCAAAATCACACATTGTAAATTAGGAAAAAAATAATATCAATTATCTCTTCCCCCCAACTTATCTAAAACATTGTCCTCAATGTCAAAAATAAATAGGAAAGTAAGGTTTAAAAGATATTACCTGATGTATGGCTTTTTGAAATGAAAGTAGAAGAACACAGTAGTAGTTATACCCGTGAAAGATAAATCTCACAACGTCAGAGACAAATCCAATTTGCGTTTTTTACTTCTATCCTCCGACCAAACAACATGAGCCACTTTTGGATCGGGTTCAAAGAACAAATGCTTGGAGTTGATCGATTAGTTCACTTGGTGTTGTTGCACAAATTATGATTAAATCTGGCGAGGCGGTGAAATAAAACCTTTCTCGACAAAGATAATCTATGAAAGACAACAAACCATCAAAGAAACCATTAACATTAAGAATACCTATAGGCTTTTGGTGAATGTTGAGTTGTGCCCAGGAGATCATTTGGAATAACTCCTCCAAAGTGTACCAAACCCACCAGGTAAGGTGATAAAGGCATCTGCATTATGCATCATATTCACCATTCTGTCTTGCATGTTTGATACTCTTAACTCATCTCCAATGGTTTGCCCGGTGATTTGTCGGACAACTAAAGGTTTTGGGATAACTCCTAAGACTCTGACTCCTCCCAAATAGGCGAACCAAAGAACACGCCCCATTAACCCAAAACTACCTCCCCGTATACTAAGTTAATGTGCTTTTCTACTAGAAATTTACCGAGATTATCAGCTGCCTCAAGAAAACAACTGTCTTTCCCAGGATTTGCACCACGAGAACACCTTTATTAATTCTACGAGAAGAAGAACTCTCCATTTTTTTCTCTCTCTTTTTTTTTTTTATGATATAATCTGAATGATGTAAAAGAAAGGGTGAATGCAACACTATTTATTGAGGTATGAACAGGGAATGCAATAAGAAATGTGATTATTGGAACTTTTATTTTGTCAAAAAGTTTGAAAATAAAGACAATAAAGTCAAAAAAATGCTAACATGTGAAGGAACAGAAAAGTAGTTGTGATTGTGGCTCACATATTCCTCCTCGGTTTTACGTCCGTAAACGGCTTAAACGCCCTCTATGGGTCGGGGATATGCTTCCCATCCAATTTTCTTATAAATTGGCAAACAGGTCTTTTAACGCCGATTCCCAAGACAAAGATCACGTTCTTCTCGAAATTGGAGCCATAATCGGAGAATTTCACGATGCACAAATGCACAAGGATGCGTATCAAAAGTCCATAGAATGTTATCTAAAGATTCCTTACTCGTCAATCCTTTATGAATTGAATTTTGTCCTCTCGATTTAAAACCATACCTAAAGAACGACATCTTGTGTCACAAGTCCATCGAGCACATTTGTGACACACTTGTAGTCTTTTGGCCCTTCGTTTTTTTTGAATATGAACTTTTTCCAAGACCAGGCAAGCATTTAGTAGGAGAAAATGAAAATTCTCCCGCTAATCTTACCTTTGCTTCAATTATCCAACGTACATCTTCCGGAATGCCTTTATTCATAAACATTCTTAACCTTTCTAGCCTGGCTTTGTATATTTTCAAAATTTCATTTGTAGAATGAAAATCAAATCGCTTTTTGAGAGTGGGGGAATTCTTTTATCCATTTTTTTTTAAATCTAAATGAAAGAGAATGAGAAAACAAAATTATGTACAAATATCAGTGTTTGTGGGAAACTGATGAGTCCGACTTAATCGTCACGGAGTACCGTTATCCGCCATTTAACCGGAAAATAAATAATTAAACACTACAAAACACACACATTTATAAGAAACAAATATATTCACTAATTATAACAAGGATTATAAAGAAAAAGAACTTCCTCTGGAAGGAATTGATTTTCTAGAAACAGTTTAAGTCTTTGTCCATTAACTTTGAATACATTACCATTTCTAGGATTCTCAATGTCAACAGCTCCATACGGATATATATTTTTCACAATAAAAGGACCACTCCACCTTGACCTTAATTTTCCAGAAATAAATGCAATCTTGAATTATAAAGCAAAACCTTTTGACCAATCTCAAATGTTTTTCTTGTAATTTTATTATCATGAAATTCTTTGATTCTTGCTTTATGAATTTTTGAATTCTCATATGCATCATTTCTCAATTCTTCAAGCTCATTGATTTGCAATTTTCTCAATTTCGAAGCATCGTCAAGATTGAAGTTAAACATTTTAATTGCCCAATAAGCTTTATGTTCAAGTTCCACTGGTAAATGGCAAGGTTTTCCATAAACTATTCTATAAGGAGACATTCCCAATGATGTTTTAAAAGCGATTCTGTATGCCCAAAGTGCGTCGATAAGTCTAAAAGACCAATCTTTACGATTCGGGTTAACAGCTTTTTTCTAATATTTGTTTTATCTCCCTATTTGCAAGTTCAACTCCGTCCATTTGTCTGGTGATAAGGGGTTGCAACTTTATGTGTGATTCCATATTTTTTCATTAAAGATGCAAAAACTTTGTTGCAAAAATGTGTTCCCCCATCACTAATAATGACTCGAGGAATTCCAAATCGACTCAAAATATTTTCTTTTACAAATTTTATCACGTTTATGATCATTGTTTCGACAAGGAATTGCCTCGATCCATTTTGAAACATAATCTATTGCGACTAAAATGTAAATAAAACCAAATGATACTTGGAAATGGCCCCATAAAATCAATACCCCAACAACAAAATATTTCAATCACCAAAATAGGATTCAAAGGCATCATGTTTCGTTTTGAAATTGATCCTAACTTTTGACAATTTTCACAACTTTTGCAAAAAGCGTAAGTATCTTTGAAAAGGTTTGGCCAATAAAATCCACATTGTAAGATCTTTGCACTTTGGTTTTCTTTCTTGAAAAGTGACCACCACATGCTTGAGAATGACAAAATTGAATAATGCTACCTACCTCATTGTCGGGTACACATCTACGAAAGATTTGATCTCGACAATATTTGAAAAGGTAGGGATCATCCCAAAAAAATTTTTTTACCTCGACCAAAAACTTCTTTTTATCTTGTGAATTCCAATTTGATGGCATCATTCCTCATTACAAGAAAATTAACAATATCTCAAAACCAAGGTACTACAAGAACATTGAATAGTTATTCATCAAGAAAAGTATCATTGATAGGTGGAGTTTGAAATGAATCATCACAAATAAGTCTTGATAAATGATCGCCTACCACGTTTTCTACACCTTTCTTATCACGAATGGTAATATTAAACTCTTGGAGTAAGAGAATCCACCTAATCAATCTTGGTTTGGAATCTTTTTTTGATAAAAGATATTTCAAAGTCGCATGATCACTGAAAACAACAATTGGTGAACCAACAAGATAGATCGAAATTTTTCCAATGCAAATACTACAAAGAAGTAATTCTTTTTCAAAGGTTGAATAATTGATTTGAGCATCATTCAAAGTTTTACTTGCATAGTATATCACATATGGTTTCTTTTCTTTTCTTTGCCCTAAAAAAACGGCTCCAACGGCATAGTCACTAGCATCACACATTATTTCAAAAGGTAAAGTCCAATCGGGAGGTTGGATTATTGGGGCAGCGATGTAAGCATGCTTTTAAGTTTGACAAAAGCATTTTCACAATTTTCGGTCCATTCAAAACCAATATCTTTTGTTAGAAGATTACACAAAGGTTTAGATATTATACTAAAATCTTTGATAAATCTTCTATAAAAGCCAAAGATGCCCTAAAAATGATCTTACCTCCTTCACGATTTTGGTACAGTAGATTGGCAATTAATTCCACTTTGGATTTATCTACCTCAATACCTCTTCTTCAAAATAATGTGTCCAAGAACAATACCGAGCTTGTTACCATAAAATGACATTTTTCCCAATTAAGCACAAAGTTCTTTTCTTCACACCTGATCAAAACTTTTTCTAAGTTCAACAAACAATCTTCAAATGATTCACCAAAACTGAAAAATCATCCATAAAGACTTCAAGAAAACGTTCAACCATGTCACTAAAAATGCTAAGCATGCATCGTTGGAATGTAGTCGTGCATTACATAATCCAAAAGGCATCCTTCTATATGCAAATGTACCAAAAGGACATGTAAAAGTTGTTTTCTCTTGATCTTCAAGTGCAATTTCAATTTGATTATATCCAGAATATCCATCTAAGAAACAATAGAATTTATGACCTGCAACTCTTTCTAAAATTTGATCCATAAAAGGTAATGGAAAATGATCCTTTCGGGTAATCGAGTTAAGTTTCACGTAGTCAATGCACACACGCCAACCAAGAATGGTTCTAGTTGGAATCGTTCATTATTTTCATTTTTAACCACTCGTAACCCCAGACTTCTTCGACAACATGAATAGGACTTACCCATTTACTTGTCGAAAATAGGATAAATTATTTCATTATCTAAGAGTTTAATAATTTCATTCCTCACTATTTCTTTCATATTAGGATTTAGTCTTCGCTGCATTTCTCTAGATGGTTTTGCATTTTCCTCTAAATAAATATTATGTGTGCAAATTAGAGGACTAATACCTTTAATATCAGCAATGGTCCACCCTAAGGCATTTTTATGCATTTTCAAAATCTCGATCAACTTACTTTCCCGAGATGCATCAAGTTTGGAAGAAATTATTACAGTAAAGTTTCACTCTCACCAAGAAAAGAGTATTTCAAATCGGATGGTAAAGGTTTCAAATCAATTTTTGGAGCTTTTATGCTTGAAGGAATAGGTTGCACTTCGATGATGATAACTCTTCAATTTTTGGTTTCCAAAATGGTTTTCTAGTGTTTGTAAAAATCCATTGGAGACATCAAAATATTTCATATCACAAACTCTCTCATTTTCAAAACATGTTTCAAAATTCAAAAGAATTATTGACAATGAAATTTTCGTGAACAATTTCTTCAATTAAATCAACTTCATGTAGTTCGGTATCATCAAAGTTGTTTGCAAACATTGAACACATTTAATTCCAAAGTCATATTTCCAAAAGATAATTTCAAAATACCATTTCTACGCTTAATCAATGCATTTGAAGTTGCAAGAAATGGACGACCTAAAATGACAGAATTTGTGTTTTTGCATCTATAACCTACCGAGTATCCAAAACAATGAAATCAACGGGAAAATAAAACTTGTCAATTTGTACCAACACATCTTCTACTATTCCTTTTGGAATTTTAATTGATCGATCGGCTAGTTGGAGTACAATTGGAGTTTCTTTAAGTTCACCCAAACCTAGTTGTTCATAGACTGAAAAAGGTAGAAGATTTACGCTAGCACCAAGATCAAGTAAAGCACGTTCAATTCTAGTGTCTCCTATAATGCATGAAATTGTTGGACAGCCTGGATCTTTGTACTTAGGTGGAGCAAATTGTTGTATAATTGAACTCACACTTTCAGTTAAAAATGCTTTTTTCTTCACATGATGTTTTCTTTTAATTGTGCACAAATCTTTCAAAAATTTTGCATAAGGTGGGACTTGTTTGATTGCATCCAACAAAGGAATGTTAATTTTGACTTGTTTAAAAAGCTCAAAAATTTCAGAATTTGAGTTCAATTTTTGAGTTGGTTGCAATCTTTGAGGAAAAGGGGCGGGAGGTGAATATGTTTCATCATTTTCAAACTTACATTTATTCAACATACCTTCTTCATCCTCACAATTTTCATTATTCATTTCTCAAGATCAATTTAGAACTTTCTTAGGATGAATTGTTTTATCAACAATTTTTCCACTTCAAGTGTTGTGACCGAATTGGCCTCATTTAATGGATTTTCACCGAAGTAGAAGCACAACACTTTGCGTAGAAGGATTAGGTTGAGGTTGAGCAGAAACTTACCCTTTTCTTGAATTCGCAAAGAAGTCATGAGTGTTGAAAGTGAGTTCTTGATCTCATTGATAGCCGAGAAGTTTTATTATTGATGTTTGTTTGTTCATTCATAAATGCTTGCAAAGTCTCCTCAATTGATTTTACATGTGGGAATGGATATGAAGGAAAATTTGGTGGCTTTTGTGAATTTATTGGTTGAGCTTGATTATTATCACGCCAACCGAAATTAGGATGATTTCTCCATTGTGGATTGTAAGTTTTAAATATGGAGATTGAAAAGGTTTTCTAAATCCATTCATGACATTTGCTTCGACAGAATGTGAGGACAATCATTAGTTGAGTGTTCTTTAAGTCCACAAATTTCACAAATTTTTTTATCTTGCACAGATTTAACTTCTTTTACTTTTTTAACTTCCATGTCATCGATTCTTTTAGCCAAAAGTGCAAGTCTAGCACTTAAACTATCTTCTTGAGTAAGATTGAGTTTTCCTTTATTTTCATCAACACTATGCCAAGATTGAGAATTTTCTGCCAAATAGTCAAGATATTCTAGCGCTTCATCGGGTTCTTTATCAAGAAATTGACCGTTACACATTGATTCAATAAATTGCTTAGTTTCGTGGATTTAAACCTTCATAAAAGAAGCTGATTATACGCCAATTTTCAAAACCATGATGTGGGCAGGAATTCAACAACTCTTTAAATTTTTCCCAACATTCAAAGAAAACATCTTTAGGATTTTGAGAAAAATTCTGAATTTGTCTTTTCAAAGAATTTGTTTTATGAGTTGGAAAGAATTTTTTCAGAAATTCAGTTTGCATTTCTTGCCATGTACCAATTGATCTAGGTTTTAACGAGCTAAGCCAAGTTTTTGCTTTATCTTTTAAAGAAAAAGGAAATAATTTGAGCTTAACAATTTCAATCGTGCAATTTTGATCATCAAATGTGGCACATACTTCTTCAAATTCCTTTAAATGTAAATATGGGCTTTCAGAATCCATACCATGAAAATTAGGAAGTAAAGGTATCATGCCTGGCTTAAATCGAAAGTTGTTTGCATTTAGTGGAAAAATGAAACAAGAAGGAGTAGAATTTCGAGGAGGTTGCAAATAATAACGCATATTATGCACTTCTTGATTTTCCACTCTTTCCATCTCATTTTGAACAATTACTTCTTCAGCCATAATTGGTGTGTGTGGAGGTGAATCAAAATTTTTTATGAAATTTTCTGAATTATATCTAATTAAACGGCGAGAATTTGGACTACGACACCATGTAAGCATATAAACACACAATATTTACAAAGTGATATATATACAAACCTGAAACCTACCTTGCCTTCCCCGCAACGGGCGCAAAACTTGCTACAACTTTAAGGTTGCAAACCCAAGTGCAGGTTGTCTCAAGTAATAAATTTCTCGAGTCCGAGGTCGATCCACAGGAAGTTGATGGAAGTTTTTGGGATATTTCTTATTTAAGTGATGAGTAAATGATTTTTAACTAGTAAGAATATATATTTTTTTTTCAAGAAATTTAATTAATAGAAATGTTGAGGATTAGGGATTCACTATTGATTTCGGATAAAGGAATGATTCTATTTTCTTACCTCTTAGATTGCCACTATTGGAATCCATACACAAAGAAGGTTCCAATGGGAAGATATTATACATATAAATCATGCAATAAGGAAATCATGTTATATCATCAATTAGAATTTATCTTATAACATCATTACTTGTTTATGGGATCAAGTATTTATGTATTCTTTTGTCTACAACAAATCAAGGTATCCACATTAGTAGTCGGTTGAAATAAAACCAGACATTTAACTAAATGGAACCAAGTATTTGTTGTGCCAATAGATATACATAAATCAAGAAACACCACAAAACAAAAATGTATAAGCTAAAAACAAATTGATGATACAAACAATGAAATTTAATATGAATCTACAATCATTCCTTATCCTTCATCAAGAGTTTCACCCCATTTCCTCAACAAAATAAACTTAGAATAACATGAAAAAAATAGAGAAAACAAAAGATTGAAGAAAAACTAAAGCAAACATTTTATAAAATACTAGAAATCTTACTATAATTTAAGAAAAGCAAGAAAGAAAAATTCTTTTGAACTTTGTAACTCTAACTTTCTCTACATAAAACTTGCTCTTGGCTAATGCTAATGACCTCTATTTATAGCCAACTAAAAATCAATATACAATTATTTTATTCTTTATTTTTATTACAAGTAAGAAAATAAGGAAATCAACACCAACTTTGCCACCTTCTTTAACTGGTCATTTTGTCCATGATATCAGCCATCTTTGCTCAATTTTCTTCCACAAATCAATTATCACATGAGTTGGCTTGAATTTCCAACTGATTTCATTGAATTTGAACAACCATGGGCCAAGATATGGTTGAATAATTGAGATGTGGTTGGCATACGGGATTGACTAGTGCAAATGTGACCTCTTGGATTTTTATAAATTCATCCAATACAAATCTGACTTTGGGGTCTTCATCAATGTTGTAGCTCTACGATTTGTACATACTCAAGAAACATTTCAGATACAAACACCTTGTATTTTTCGAGTTATGTCCAAAATACCAAACTTGGTCAAGTCTGAAATTAAATGAGCACCCTTCAATTCTCATTTTATGATGAATTTTTTTATCCAAGAAAATATCATTCCAAACTTTGATTTTTGGTTTCAATCTCTCTGAAAACTTGTAAATGAATGGATTGTGAATCCATATCTTCAAGAATCATCCCAAAATCATGTCGGAAATGGAAGCTATGCTCGTTGATCCAAACCCGCACTAAAAATTGCTTCCAAATACAATTCTATGTTGATTTCCTATTTTATTCCTAACATATTAATAATACTATAAATTCATTTTATTAATAATATTAATAAGGTAAAATAATAATATAAGCCTAAAATAATTATACATTTTTAACGCTCATCACCAATCAAAACGTGTCATTGTTGAAGAGGAGATCTGTGACTTAGTGAAAGATGATTGCTCTAGTGTGGGTGTTTGAAGTCAATAATATTAATATTAATTCAAACCATGGTAATGATGTAGATGAGGAAAATATGGATTAATATGACTTAAATAGTGCTAATTTTGTAATATTATTAACTTAAAAATGTAATACTTTTACTTCAACATGTATTACCTTTCTATGGACAAGCTAATACATTTTATAAGAAAAACTAATACTTTGCAGGAGCACTACTAAAATACTCTCTAGGAAATTACTAATACTTTTTCGAGAAACTACTAATACTTTTCTGAGGGACATTTAATACATTTCGGGAGAAAAATATAATTATATTCAGGGAAACTACTAAAATACTCTCCAGGGAACTACTAATACTTTTTCGAGAAACTACTAATACTTTTCCGAGGGACAACTAATACATTTCGGGAGAAAAATAATTATATTTAGGGAAACTACTAAAATACTCTCCAGGGAACTACTAATACTTTTTCGAGGAACTACTAATACTTTTTTGAGGGATCGCTAATACATTTCGAAATATATTTAGGAGAAATACCAAAATACTCTCCAGGAACTAACAATACATTTCGGAAGAATCGCTAATACGTTTTAGAAGGATCGGCTAATACTTTTTCGTAAGGATCAAAATCTCTGTGGTCCCCGAAAACTACCAAAACATCATTGTTAATATTACGGAAATGCCACCGTCCGCGGGTCGATCCGTTTAACAGTCAGACTTTGTTAGACGGCTACTGACAGAGTTTTTGTGTAAATATTTTAAGTAGAGTAATGCATGGTGGGTCCCACACATATAAGTAGTTCAAGTTATAAAGATTTTTAGTTTTTATTAATCTAGATTAGAAACGGTGACATGTCAAGTGTCTATGTCAAAGTGGTATTAATACACACCAAATTAAGTGAAATTATCTTATAGTGTGATTGATTAATTGAGTTGGACCAAACCAGATCATGATGATTGTTATTCGTTTGTAGCTGTGTTTAATGATGAACGTGATATTGGTACCTACACAGTCAGAGCGGTGGATGATCCCAGAACATTGAACAAAATCCTCTACGTAAAGCCCACTAATAACATATATTCCTTTAATCAAATTGTTGGTTTATGGGAGAAGATGATTGGGAAAACCCTCCAAAATTCTATCTTCCCGAGGAACAAATGTTGGGAAATATCGGATCCCACATTCATCCCCAGGGACAAGCGAAATAACCGAGAAATAAAATAAAAAATAACAACAATCCACAACACAAGAATTTACGTGGAAACTCCAAAATCGGAGAAAAACCACGGCACCCAGAGAAAGAAATTCCACTATGTGAAATATTTTTACAATCACACGGACATTCTCTCTCCCGACCCTACACTCTTACAAACCTTTGACTAACTCACACCTCTCTCCCAACTCTCCATACTAGAGAATACAAGAAAGGAATTTAACTAGAGTCAAACCACAAAGGTTAAAGTGTATTTGATCTGTGCAATTGAAACACCACCACATGGGTTCCTTAAATAACCTTAAGCCTCCCATCCCTTTTGTTCCACAAGCAATGTGGGACAAAAGCCTTCTTCTATTTTGACACCAAAATCCAACAACAAATTAAACAGTTACAGGTAATTATAGTCAAAATATTTATGTATATATGTTCTTGTTAAAAAAAACATTGTTTTTTTTTATGAAAATTAATTAATTTCTAACCCAAAACAAAATATACTGACTTTAATTTGTCTTCATTTTCACTATATTTGCAGAGTCTCCAATCCCCAAAAATATTATATTGGCCATCAACCATTCTGTTTTCGTGAATGGTGATCAAACATCTTTTGCGATTGAGCCATCATTTGGAGTTGAGGCTTCAGAGCTTTATCCTGATGTTAAGTACACAACCGTGGAGGAGTACCTTCACCAGTTTGTTTAATCGTGTGGTTGGAAGATCTTGGATTTAATGCTAAGATTTCATCCTTGAATTTAGGTGGTAAGAGGTTAATTTATTGATATTAAGGACAACAATGTAATTTGCTCTAGACTGGATAAGTTATGAAGGGCAATACTTTAATCTGATTTACACGTGATATCTTGCTATTGATTACTTTTTCTTTTACGAGAAAAGAGAATTATACAGAATCAAAATTAATTCGATATTATTGATGAATTTTTTTCTTTCTTTTTCCCTATTTCAAGCAAAAATTTACTAAAACTACTAATTAAATATGTATTAAGTGTATCATAATTACGCATAACTATTGTAATAAATTAGCAAAATGTCTATTACAAATAAGTAGATATAAAAAATAACAAAAAATATTAACTTAATATACATTAAGTCTATATAATCTATGCACAAATGCTCTTTTAAATAAACAACTGGTCATTACAAATTAGGGAACGAAACTAACAAACATGCCAAAAAAGCAAATAAAAATTAATTAAATATATTTAAAATGTACATTACTTTGAAACTTTTACTAAATAAACACTAAACAAATACTAAAAATGCACATAAAAATTTACTCTGAATGAATAATAAAATTTTATCTGTTTTCTCCTACTTTTTCCCTGTTTATGTAACTTTCAAGGAATACAATCAATTAAAATATCTTCCAAAAATAATTGAAATAGTTCCAATCATTGTGTCTCATTACTAAAAGAAAAAATCAGTTTACCTACAGAAAATTATGTAGATAAGTATTAAATAATGGTAAGAGTGAGTCTCTTATGAGACCGTCTCACAGATTTAAATCCGTGAGATGGAGCCCCAACAACTGAACCGATCCAACCCAACAAAAAAGAAAACACACACACAAATTACACAAAATAGGGAAGGAGAAATGTCGGGTTCCAGCGGTTCGCAATTTTATAAATGAATCTGACGGCACGGTGTTTTAGATCAAGGGAGAAGAAAATATTTACGAGGTTCCAACTATTCACGACCAAGGACACGAAGCTATTCAAATTCGACTGGGCTGAGAGTTTGTCCCAACTCGTTTCGCCGGGGAAGAGGGTGAGAAGCTGCATATG
Source organism: Rehmannia glutinosa (assembly GCA_016081115.2). Lineage (NCBI taxonomy): Eukaryota > Viridiplantae > Streptophyta > Magnoliopsida > Lamiales > Orobanchaceae > Rehmannia > Rehmannia glutinosa. The sequence continues at coordinate 23,919,010 of CM071928.1, read as the reverse complement.
ATTGTTTGAAAGACTTCGTGGTGCTATGAGGATATGATTGCTGGTTTTTTGTTATTATTAGATTATTTCATGGTGGTGGATTGGATACGTTGTCGGCGGCATGGGTAGATGGAAAATCGATCTATTGCAGCTGTTCACCTTTTGGTTTTTGTTTTTTGTTTTTTTTTTTTTGCAATTAATTCTTCATGTATGTATTATGGTCAAGCTTCTAAAGTTCTATTATTAATTATCAATGGAAATTGAAATCAAAATTGACGTGACGGAGGACAAGACACTGATACAATATCGGAGGAGGGTGAAAATAATGTAATATTAACCAGTTGGACGTGTAATACTTTTCTGCAAATTAGTAATACTTTTTAGTTCAACGAGTAACACTTTTTTATTTAAAATTTTAATATTTTTTTGTTCATCATGTAATACATTTCATTGGAAAAAACTAATACTTTTCAAGCGAACTAATAATACTTTTAAGAGAAAAAATTAATATTTTTCAAAAGACTACTAAATAATTTTAGGGGAAAAAGCTAATACTTTTCAAATGAATTATAATACCTGCGTAGCCTGTGGGCGAGCCAGATTGGAGTTCCTCGCCAAGGAAAACCCCATCAGACAAGTCGGCGACGGATGTGCACGAGCTGGAAACCTCTATTCTCCGAAATTCGAAAACGTTGGGTGGATCAATACTAGAAGAATTTGGGATGATTCCAGCCATTAAATAAGAAAACGTAAAGGATTTGTTTGTGGAATAATTATTCGGATCACTTTCTTATTCTATTAAGTATTTTTTCCGAGACACTACTTTTGTGCCTCCTAAAACCTCCTCCCCATTCAGCTCTTTTGCTTCGTTATCCATGCGTAGAGGGAGAGTGGGAAAAGAAAGTAGAAAATGTGGAAATAACATAGTAGCAAAATTACCAGATATTACATATTATACAGTTAATTAGCAAAATCATGTTCATACTAGGGGTGTCAATCATGTCGTGTTTCGTGTTCGCGGGTCGTGTTTTTACACAGGTATTACAGGTCTGACACGAACCCGAACATGACCCGTTTATGACACGGGTAACCCGACACGACACAAAAAACCTGTATAATTTAAACTTGACATGAAAAAAATAAAAAAAAATCAGAAAAAAATTTAAATTACAAATAAAAAATTCATTAAATATTAAAAATTATAAAAAAAATGCATTTAATAATTTTTCCATCATCATATAACCAACTAAAACATCACAAAATATTAAAATAATATATCACTATAAAAATAAATGGGTTACATAGGTCAATCGTGTCGACCCGACCTGACCTATTTATTTTTCGTGTTATCCGTGCCCGACCCGATTTTGACCCGAACCTGTAAAGGGTTATACCTGTACCTGCTAAGTTCGTGTTAGGTTCGTGTCGGGTTATCGTGTCGTGTCACAAATTGACGCCCCTAGTTCATACCACGAAAATATACTAAGATTTTTAGGAGAATTGTTAATACTTATTTGAAAAAAAAACTAATACTTTCAGAAAAACTAATAATACTTTTAAATAGAAAAGTTAATGTTTTCTGGAGAAAAATAATACTTTTTATGGGAACTAATAATACATTTTCGAGAAAAATGAATACTTTTTGGGGGACTACTAAATATTTAAGGGGAAAAATTAATACTTTTCAAATGAATTACTAATACTTTTAGTTGAATATGTAATACTTTTCATAGACGTGTAACAACTTCACCTAAAAATATAATACTTTTCAGTTTAACATGAAATACTTTTCGGGAAAAAGTAATACTTTTTAGAGTAAAAGTGATACTTTTCAATAAAAGATTAATACTTTTTAAGTGACAAATGATACTTTTGAATAACTAGTTTTACTTTTTGATTTAAATGACAACAAATAAAAATGACATTTTTCTTATAATATACTTTTAAGGTAAAATATAATACTTTTAAGTAAAAAGTATTACTAAATTATCATAAAACTTAACTTGATACTATACTTTTTTTGACAAATCGTCAATTCATGCATTTAAGTGATAATTACAAAAAGTGATACTTTTTTAATATAAAGTAATACTTTTGAATGTAAAATTAGTACTTTTTCATACATAACCAATTACGTAGTTTTAAATAAAAACTAATAAAAAGTGATACTTTTTGAATAAAAAATAATACTTTTAAAGAAAACGATAATACTTTTATTTGCATCGTCAAATAGTTTTAAGTGACAATTAAGAAATTGTGATATTGTTTAAATAAAAAATAATACTTTTGATGGAACAAGTAATACTTATTTTTTTATATCGTCAATTACAACAAGATCCACCATTTAACACTATTATCATTCATCTTCTCCAAAAGTAGCCATGAAAACAACAAAGAAAGCAGAAACATCGCTGCCCCTCCATCACTAGTAATCTCTACCGCCGACCGTACACATTCGGCGAAAAATCTTCACCATGTTCGAGTACTTCAAAATTGACATCGTGTCACCACCATGGTTGAAGTAAAAAACATATATCTCTCTTACCGTTTCTTTAAAGTAATAAGTAATAAGAAAAAATAATAGTTTTAAAGGAAATAGTATATAGTTTAAACAAAGGTAATAAGAGATAATTTTGTAATAAAGAGTAATATTTTTGAGTAAAAAATGATATTTTTCAAGTAAAGAAATTATTAAGTAATAATTTTAAAGTAAAAAGTTACAGTTTTAAAGGAAATAATATATAATATTAAAAGATATAGTAAGTAATACTTGTCTAGTATAAAATAATACTTTTTGAATTTAAAGTAATACATTATAATTTCGTGTAAAAATTCGTACTTCAAAAGGGAATAATAAATAATAATTTTAAAGTACAGAGTAATAATTTTAAAGAAAATAATAAATGATTATAAAAACTTTAAATTGTAGATAGATGTTATTAATATTTATTTTATTTAATATATATTATAATTTAATATTTTGTAATTAGCTCGTTATTGAAAATATATTTATTTTGAATATTATTGAAAATCTGTAAAAACAAAATGGCATTGTTCTCAACAACCATTAAAATATAAAAAGAGCTTATCATGCTATTGGTTGCATGACTATTTTATTATTTAGAGAAATTAAGAAAGAAGTAAATAAAACAACTACACACTAGATATAAGGCATGCCCAATTTGGGCCACATATCCAACTATCTGTTTAAGGGACACGTTTAGAAGGCCCTCTCGTTCGCTCAGAGTTTCAAAGTGCTACCAATAATTTGTTTGCCAAAATTGTACAACGGGTAGCTGGGTAAAGATCTGTCTCACGGATTTAGACCCGTGAGACAGTTTCATATAAGTTTTTGTCTAACTGTAAAGCGTAAGTAAAATCGTTGTAGATAAAATCATTATAGGTACATAGTTACCACATAACCTAACTGTTGGTAAATACCTATAGTGTTTCTGTCGATATATTTAAAAACAAACGATTTGTCGGTAAATTGTCGGTGTAATTTGAGAAAAAATAATATTTTTTATTCTGTAGCTAGGTAACTGTAAATTTAGTGACAAAAATATTTATGTCGATAAATTAAAATTTTCTTGGAGGGCATCAATATCTACTCTTTTACAAATTTGTTCTTTTTATTAGTAATTTATGAAACTAAGATTTATTTTGAAGATTTAGCTTGATTGTTTATTCAGAAGCATTAAAGGTTGTGATTAGTCCCTACGAATTCACCTTAGGAATTGATCTCATGAGATGCACTCTCTATATATAGAGGTGTTGAATCCAACGAGACCAATGTCTACGATGAGATTGTAGGGACCGATCTTGACCATTGATACTAAATTTGGAATTGTTCAGATTTAAGGGACAAAAAATAGCATAATTAGTTAAATTATTCACATTAAGGGTACTATTGTAAAACACCACAAATAGATAACAACTAGTAAATGATAATCGTTACAATTTATGGAAGGATAATTTGTTAATTGATTATCTTGAATCCTAATCAAATCCATTACCAAAAATACATCTGGATACCAAATTTCTCTCCATTTGCGTCGTTCTTCATCGCTGAAACATCTCAAACAGAAATAACACACATAAATTTAGAAATTAGTGATGGAGAAAAATATTCACAGCTCTATATTTTTTTGAAGAACATATAGAACACGAATTGTAGTGAAAAATAGACTATAATATTCGCACAACAAATAATAACAATGGACAAAAATTGCAGAAGATTACATCGTTAGAGAACTCGATAATGGTGTTTTCAACTCAAACTTCTTCTTCTAGAAGATTTCTGTTGAAGATGTTGCATAATTGGTATGATCTTACTGCATATTTAACTATGTGTTGTTGCCGTATTAAAATTTGACATGTTTCCTATAACTAACTTTTAATTATTTATTAGCTGTGTATTAAAAATAAATGAATTACATGTATATAAGTAGAAGAATGCCCTAACAACACTATGGTATACAAATTTCTTAAATCTATTTCAAAAGATTCATCAGATATTTTATTTTATGGTGAAATTTAATTAGAAGATTATCTGTGCATGTTTCGTGTAATGTTGGCGCTTATAAAATATATGACCATTGTATATTTTATTTAAGTTTGTTGTTTAATTAAAAAGATATTATTGCATATATAATATTTGGGCATTGCACGTTTAATAACATGCTAATATTGTTGCATATTGATAATAATATAACTGCATTTTTATTGCAATTGATGTATAATTTACTTTGGGATCATTGCATATTTTATTTTAAGGTGCAACATAATTAGAAGACGGTCACTTAATGTTTCGCGCAGAGTTGAAAAAATCAGCCTACGCGGCCGACTAGGCGCTATGCGCCCTTAGGCCGATCCGATTTTGGCCAAATCGGTCAAAAAAATCATTTTGTTTAAATCGGCCTAGGCGACACCAAATCGGAGCTAGGCGCTCTCCTAGGCTGCCAAAAAATTGGGCCAAGGCGCCCGCCTAGGCGGAAAGAATTAGCCAAAAATAAAAAAATGAAAAAAATAAAAAAATAGTGTTGTTTCTGGGCGGCCTCCTAGGCGGTTTAGGCGCCCGCCAAGGCGCCTTAGGCACTGGGCTGACGCCTGTTTGCCAAAAATATTTTGGTTCATACAATTGCAAGTGTACAGTGTAGTTTATAGAATAATGACAAGCAAGGTCGTATTCCTCAGGGATTGAATCTCGAAACACTTAGGCTATAATAACATCGTATTCCAATTTTATTGAAACGACCGAAAATCAAGGAATTTTAACTAAGAAAATCGAAAATAAAAGAAAGAAATAAAAATAAATTTGCGAACCACAAGTATTTTCAACATCTTTAGCAGCAACCTTAGGCACATAATCTCAACATGCTTTTTCAATATTAAATGCGAATTAAGTTTTAAAAATCAATTCATGCAATTCTATGGGTTCAATTCCTAAGTTAGTCTATTCCCCTTTCTGGGCGGTGAATAAACAATTGATTAATAACAATTGTAGGCCTCCCGGCTCGTTACAATCATTACTAACTCCCAAAAGATCTATGAATTGAATGACTCCCCACAAATAGTTGTAGGCCTCCCGGCTCGTTACATCCATTTATGTCTGAATCCGATTTTCGTGTTTATTAGAACTCGTCTCCCAAATTTTGCAATAACAAATATGACATGTAATTTATTAATCAGATAAAAAGAAATTAAAGAATAAGCAATCGAATTCATAAAATAGAACGCATGAATTAATTAGGAAAATAAATAATCATATTTAATACAAATCCACCGTTCCGATTATGTCCCTAAGATCCGAAAAATATGCCAAACATTGATTACAAACTCATAGACAAATTCGAATCAATTTTTAGACATCATATAAGCACAGACAAGAGTTCTTAGACATAGAAAGAAAACCCCTTCTTGTCAGGATGGATTCTCATCATAAGCCCTTGAAGTTCTTGTGCTCCCTAGATGTGAAAGCCTTGTGGTGTTCTTCGCGACCTAGCCTTTTTTGCTCAGAAGCTCTTCGATTCCTTCGTTCCTGTGTTATTTGATGTGTTTTTGTTGATGAAGTTATGTATTTTCGTGCAAACCTTGGGTCCTTTTCATAGATGCTTGGAGAGATCAATTGTAGAGTTGGAACGGGAAGCAAACTCTGAAAAATGCACTGAAATAGAGTCCCACACGGCCTGCACGGCCGTGTGGTCCTGTCTTCAGCCGTTCCTCGCATGGGCGTGTGACTCTACACGGGCAGCTGGTGCGGTGGCCAGCCCTTTTTCACACGGCTGTGTGACTTCACACGGTCCGGTCGTGTGGGCCTGCTCCGTTTCTATCCAACTTCACACAACCGTGTGATTTTCACACCGGCACTTCCACACGGCCGTGTGACACCACACGGTCCAGTCGTGTGAAATATTTTTGTCCACTTTTTTCGTCTTTTTGATCTTATCTTCACATTCGTCAATCTTAGCCGGGCATTCCAACTAATATTTCTTTATATTAAGCTTTGTTTGCTGTAAGAATTACAAGAATACGCAGTATCAAGCCCTTTTAAGAAAACCAAGTAAAAAAATAGTAAATATGCGTGCAAATGCATCAATTATATATCATTTTAAGCCCCAAAATGCACGTGTATTTTACACACATCAAAATCCCCCAAACTTAAAGCATTGCTCGTCCTCGAGAAAATTTAGAAAAATAATATAAGGGGTAAAAACGAACGAACACCCAAGAACACTATGAACATTAAATGACATTTGACTTCATACTTAAAGAAACAATGTAATTCATCATCAAGAAGTCGTTATTCATAAACTCGGCATAATCAATACTCTCTCAGGTACTCGACATCGCGACTCACAAGTAAACAGTGTATCACTCTACTCTCAAAAGTGTATGGTAAGTGTTTACGCTCAAATTCAATTCAATGAAAATATAACTACCATAGGCTTGCAAATCGTCTAACATATCTACCACTTTTGTGTGCACAACTTAAGAATAAAAAATGACTTTTATTAGGTTGTAATGTAGGCTCTTTGGTAAGGGTAGGGAAATTTGGATTAAGCGACTTGACATGAGCAAATAGAATTTAAGCATACGACATGCAATTCACCAACCCAAATTCAACTTAATATCAGTTTTCCTTTTCAACTCAATTCTACCCTTATTTCTCATTTTTTTCATTCTTAGACCTTTTTGCCTATTTTTCTTTTTCTTTAGCCTCAAACTCTCATTTTTTTTCACAATTTTCTTTTGCTTTGCTCGATTTTTCTATTTTCTTTCCAGAGATTTTCTTTCTTTTTTTCGAGCTTCATACTTTTTTCGATTACCCAGATACTGCTCATCTCTCTTTCTTTTGCCAACTTCTCTCTCTTTTTTTTCCCATAAATTTTTACCACATCTCCCCCGAACTTATTCATTTTCTATAAGCTCAAGAAATTTTAGGAATAAAAACATATAAATTTTTAAAGATCAGTGTGGCTCAGAATAATAGTTTTGACTCAAAATTGGCTAACAAGGGAATCATGAGGTCATAGGTAGGCTTTTTAGGCTGAGTAGGCTAAACAAAGATGACCTTAGATCATTTTCAAAAGCACACACACATGACTTCAATTAAGATACCAGAGCAAGTTCTAGAGTTCTATCAATTATGAATGACACACTCAAGAATAAGTTTGCATAATATAAAGCAGTTTAAGGCACAAAAGCTCACATGCTTATTTTTCGCAACATTCTCAAATACCAAATTTTCTTAACACATGCCAAGCAAAAAATTACTTTTCTCTTAACAATTTATTACATTATTCTCACAAGTATGTTATCTCATGCCATAAATATTCATAGTAAAATCATAGGGAGCTGGGCATACGTATTGAATTAAAACCACACACAAAATCAATTAAACGTGCTTAAAATAATAAAACAAAAAAACGATTTTTTTTTTCGAAAATTAAAATGCAAGTGCTTCTATATGCAGTCCAAAATGCAATGCGAAATGCAAAAAAGTACTAAATTACGCATTCTTGACAACCCTTCAAACCTAAAATATGCTTCGTCCCGAACATATGAGGAAATTATCAAAAGAAAGAGGAATGCGTAATAAGTACTTACATAGATCACTGAGGTGGTGAAGGTGGATGGTAGTGGCCTTGTGAGATGTGCCAATAGTCCATACGAGAAATCATCTCGTACATCTGCTGCTGCTGCTGGGTGATGGCATCAAAACGCTATAAGTACTCCTGGTGATACTCATCAACGGTGGCTGTCAACTGATATGTGTCATCTATTAATTTTCCCACATTAGCTTCTACCTTTTCGAGCCTCTCACTCATAGTAAATGGCCGATTACCCCCTTGGTGAGAGGATTTCGGCATCTCCCTCATTTGCTCATCCTGCTCTTCTTGAGCAGCAGCCCCCTCTACCTCTCTAAGTAGCCAGTTGCCCCTATTTCTAATGGAAGTAGCTTTGGGGTTCGGAGGCCTAACTTTTGTTCTATCTGCCTGAATGAGCCATTAATCACGCCCATCGAATTTTATCATTTTCATAGCAGTTAGAACATTTAAATCAATCAACTTAGGCCCAGCGGCCTCCACATACCCCTCCAAATTAATGTTAAAATATTCGGCAATAGGGGTAATCATCCCCCTTATGCAAATTCCACCCACACTTTTTCTAATCCTATCAAATTGTCGGGCTACCATAGCCCCGATGTATGGCACCACTTCAGTCCCCGATGCCATAGACCAAATGATAAATAATTCATCAACGCTCAATGCCCCTCTACTCTCCTCCCTCGCAAAGTTGGTTTCAGCCAAGACTCGCTGAACATATCGAAATACCGGGTTGCGAATACTAGATGCCTTAGAAGTGCCCGGCGTGTAAATTTATTTTCCAGTTATTTTTTTCGAAAACCTATCCTTATCGAATTCCTCGTGCTCCTCCACCCCATACGCCGGTGTTTTATAAATTTCATTTAAATCATTAATTGTTAGTTTTCTTTGCTCATTCCTAAAGCGAAATCTAACTCCCATCAAATTTCCTTTTCGCACTACCAGTTCAAAGCTGCTTAGAAATTCAATTGTAATAACAGAATAAGTAGCCCAATGCCCATTTAGAAATTCATGCCAATCAACCACATAAAGCTCTAAAATCTTCCAATAACCCAAATTCGTAAGAGTATGTTCATCTGAATACCTCGTATTAATCCATGGACGAAAGTAGAGTATCATCCATCTAGCTCGATGGGTTTAGTTTGGCAAGTTGACGTTGGAAGCTTCGGGCTCCTCAGGGTCGAAAATTGGTTGAGGCTCGGGTTTGGGCTCCGGAGTCGGTTCCATCCTTCTTCTTGTATTCCTCCTAGCTCCTCTTTCATCCCTAGAAGCCAAGAATTTCAAGGTTGAAAGAGTAAAAATCTGAAATTTGGGAATTTTTAGAGTACCCCCAAACTTGGTGTAGAACTTGGAGAAGTTGAAAATTGAAGGTATTTGGTGGTGGGTTTCTTGAGAAAGTGAAGGATTTGTGATTTTGGTTTGAGAGTGGAGGTGAATTTGGAGAGATTTCGAGAGTGGTTTGAGTATTTAGGGAGAGAATTTTCGTGGGTTAGGGTTTGTGTAGGAGAAAGTGGGAGAAAAAGTGAGATTTTGGGGTTAAAATAGGGGTTGAAAGTGTTCTGCCCATTTATGGTGTTGGGGCCACACGGCCACCTGCATGTTTCCGTCACGCTCTTGTCGCTTGCCCGCCTTTCATCACACGACCGTGTGATGGTCACACGGCCGGGCCGTGTGATGCTGGGCAATTCACCCTCTCGCACGGTCTGGTCGTGTGATCTCACACGCCCATGTGGGATTTGTTCCATACTTTTTTTTAAACTCTGGAGTTTGTCGCGACGTCTCTTGGGTTGCCTCACATAAAGAGCTAAGATTTACTTCTTCATCCAGACTTCAGATTTATAACATCACTATTGTTGAACCGCATCGACTGAAATCCTTAAGCCCTCATATTTTGTACCATCCATCAGACGAATGACGTTGCTCTATTTTCTTGGATTAAGTTCAGTATCGCTTGGGAATTTGCCCTTTTGATGTTGGCCTCCCACTGCAGTTGCGATTTGGGCTTATTGTATCTCCAATGATTCCAGTCTCACATTCATCAAAAACGATGTTAGAAACGAAGAAGAGAAAAATAAAATAAAAAATCGAAAAAAATAAAAAATATTTACATAAAAAATGCTTCAATTAAGATTGGACAACTTATTACTATATCTAAGTAGAATTTAATCAATCCCCGGCAACGACGCTAAAAACTTGTTCGCCAAAAATATTTTGGTTCATACAACTGCAAGTGTACAGTATAGTTCATAGAATAATGGCAAGCAAGGTTGTATTCCTCAAGGATTGAATCTCGAAACACTTAGGCTATAATAACATCGTATTCCAATTTTATTGAAGCGACCGAAAATCAAGGAATTTTAACTAAGAAAATCGAAAATAAAAGAAAGAAATAAAAATAAATTTGCGAACCCCACAAGTATTTTCAACATCTTTAGGAGCAACCTTATGCACATAATCTCAACATGCTTCTTCAATATTAAATGCGGATAATGTTTTAAAAACTAATTCATGCAATTATATGGGTTCAATTCCTAAGTTAGTCTACTCCCCCTTCCGAGCGGTGATAAATAGTTCATTAATAACAATTGTAGGCCTCCCGGCTCGTTACAATCATTACTAACTCCCAAAAGATCTATGAATTGAATGACTACACACAAACAGTTGTAGGCCTCCTGGCTCGTTACATCCGTTTATGTCTGAATTAGAACTCATCTCCCGAATTTTGCAATAACAAATATGACATGCAATTTATTGATCAAATAAAAAGCAATTAAAGAATAAGCACTCAAATTCATAAAATAGAACGCATGAATTAATTAGGAAAACAAATAATCATATTTAATACAAATCCACAGTTTCGATTATACCCCTAAGATCCGAAAAATATGCCAAACATTGATTACAAACTCATAGACAAATTCGAATCAATATTTAGACATCATATAAGCACATATAAGAGTTCTTAGGCATAGAAAGAAAACCTCTTCTTGTCAGGATGGATTCCCCTCCTAAGCCCTCGAAGTTCTTGTGCTCCCTAGATGCGAAAGCCTTGTGATGTTCTTCGTGACGTAGCCTTCTTTGCTCAGAAGCTCTTCGATTCCTTCGTTCATGTGTTATTTGCTGTATGAAGTTATATATTTTCGTGCAAGCCTTGGGTCCTTTTTATAGATGCTTGGAGTGATCACTTGTAGAGTTGGAACGGGAAGTGAACTCTGAAAAACACGATGAAATAGAGTTCCACACGGCTGTGTGGTCATGTCTTCCGCCCTTCCTCGCATGGGCGTGTGAGTCTACACGGGCAGCTGGTGCGGTGGCCACCCCTTTTCCACACGGCCGTGTGGGCCTGCTTCGTCCTCTGTTTTCTATCCAACTCCACACAACCGTGTGATTTTCACACCAGCACTTCCAGACGGTCATGTGACACCACACTGTCCGGCCGTGTGAAGTGTTTTGTCATCTTTTTCCGTTGTTTTGACCTTCTCTTCGCATTCTTCAATCTTAGCCGGACATTCCAACTGATATTTCTTTATTTTAAGCTCCGTTTCCTGCAAGAATTACAAAAATACGCAGTATCATGCCCTTTTAAGGAACCCAAGTAAAAACATAGTAAATATGCGTGCAAATGCATCAATTATATATCATTTTAAACCTTAAAATGCACGTATATTTTACACATATCACCGCCCGACTAGCGCCTAGCAATTTCTGCAACAATAGTTTTGTATAATGTTGATGCTTTGTAAGTATAAGACCATTGCATGTTTATTCAAATTGTTTTGCTTAATTAAAAGAATGTATATATTATTCGACCATGGAATGTTTTACAAATTTAAATATTGATGACATGCCTTCCAAGCAATAATGTTAAGGAACGTCTTGCGATATCATGTGGTTCAACCAAAATAATGGATTCCTGAAACTGAACAAAAATATTCGTGATTCTTCAATAACAAAGCATCTGAAAGCCCTTTGTAAACACGAGAATTTATTGTGTCCGAAAAAACCCTAACTTGTGAACTTGTGAGAAACGAAGGAGATGAAATCTGTAAAGTTTTGAAAAGAAACTGCCACATAAATTGCGGGATGAAGATAATGTAAAATTTTATTTGTAATCAAAATTGTGGGGTTGACAATGACATTCTTGTCCTCTTAAAATTATCCAAAACAATTGAAAGTTACTAAATTAACCTAACTAAGAATCCATTTTGATCTCACTATCTAAAATAAGGGGAAAAAAATCTCAACCATATAAAATTATCAATCAACTGTCAAGATTAATCTCCACCATCTTACCTCAAGAAATTGGTCTCATTTGTATATATATATATATATATATATATTATGTCATATGAGTCCATCCATTTGGGGTGAGTCCATAGGGATAAATCTTAACCATTGATCACATTTTTTGAATGGTCCATATTTGGAGGGTTTTTTTAATTTTTTTTCTTTTGATTAAGTAAATAGAAAGGGTACTGGTGTCATTTTATATTATAAAGCAGTTAATGTGATTTGATTAAATACCAATAATGTTATTTTTCTTTCCAGTCAACCGACGTGTAGAATCCTTTTGATACGCTTGCTGACCTTTTCGCCTTCTATTACGCCTCTTTCACTGAAGAAGTTTCCCCCCTCTCTCTCGGTGCAACAGATTTTCGTATTTTCTCATCGATAGTTCAAGATTTTTGCAGATACTTTGAAGTCAAGTAGTCGTCTTGTATTTATTCATTTTTTTTTGTTTTTTGAGGTTGTGATTTTTTTGTTTATTATTTAGATTGTTCTGTGCTGGTATTTTTATAGTTTTTTGAAGCCCTAGTTTGATTTTATTGTTCGATTTTAAACTGTATCTACTAATTGTGTTGCCTGGGGTTGGATTTTTGATTATTTGTTTTGGTATTTTCACTTCAGTTGACACATTGGGGAATTTTCAGAATGCTTGTAGTTGTGTCTGTTGCGTTGAGTGTAGTAGGTTTGTGCATTTTTTTATATCTTTTTTTGACCTGCTTATGTGCCTTGTTAAGGTTGCTTGTTAATTATGTGCATGTTGCTTGGAGAATGTTTACTATCTTGACTTCATTGAATTCTTTTTTTTTTTTTTGGGTTGTTGTTTTATGCTTGTGTAACTGGTTAGTTTTGCTTGTGAATGTATTAAATGTTGCATATGAAGTGATTATCATATTGATTTTCTAACAGCAGCAGGCTTTGTTAGTTTTGGAAGCCCTAGGGTATTTTGTGTTCATTGATCCTGTTAACATTTATGTTGTCACCCTTTTTTTTACTATGCTTATGTCATTTGTTAGTATTGCTCGTTAAATTTTTGAATGTTGCTTGTATAATATTGATTTTCAGCAAAGTTGATATATTTTTGTGTGATTGGTATTTGTTATGCTTGTGTACATTGATCGATCGAAAGCTATTCTAAAAACCTTAGGCAAGTACACCTATCATTTTATAGTTTGATTTACTGAGTGTCGAGTGTCATTCCCACGAGGATTACGAGTACATGTAATCACTGTGTATGTAAAAATAAGAAAATAAAGAATCTAAATAATCAATAAATTACAAATGGTAGAATAAAGGAAGATTGTAAAATAAGAGATCAAGAGATAAAAATGTGTTTGAATGTAAATCCCTTTAGAATATTTTTGTGATTTTTACAAAAACTAGTTTTTGACCGTGCGATGCACGGGATGTAATTTGTTGGGTTATATAAAGTAAATAATTATACTATAGAATAATATAATGCATATATGAAAAAAATAATATTATATCACCACAAAAAAAATTACAAATTTTGGAATATTTCTTTGTACACTACATTATTTGTTTGTTTGTCGTTCGATGTATCATCGCTACAAATTAATATTTTCAACCACCCTAGGGTTGGTTACTCGTGAAACAACAACATATAATTAGCCGTGATCAAAAAACGGATTTTTAGGTAAAGATCGACACGAGAGAGACTCGTCTTGACTTTTTTAACGAATCACTTTTAAATATTATAAAATTGATATTCGTTAATATTAATCGAAAGTAAACCGATAGATAATGGGTAAATATTAAATTTTTTTGATTTATTAGTAATTAAGCAATTTAATCACAGATTTGTCATAATAATTTTTCATCTCGTTTTTTTTTAAAAAATAAAATAAAAAATAAAACATCATAATTGTATTCAAGAAATTTTACTAAATTTTATTTAAAAATTATTATGACAACATTCATTACAATAGTATTTAAATATTGAATATAAAACATAAAAAAATTTATGTATAACACGTTAAACATAAATTTAGTTAATATATCATTATAAAATATATATGTATAGATTATACATTTAATTTATTATATAATATTTTCTTGTAAAAGTATAATAAAAGTTTAAAAATAAAACTTACATAATTAATTTAAATTAAATTGTAAAAACAAAAATCAAAAGCCCATTATACTATAAAAACCTAAAATAAAAAACCCAACTTAATAGACTACCCAAACCCAACAAATAAACTACCCAAGCCCAAAATTCCCCACATCAACCCAATTGCAATGACCCAATACATATAGCCCATCACCAAAATATTATAACCCTCCCGCATGACACACACGTGTCACTTGATCTATGCCGTGATCGACACAAGTGGATGGCTAAGATGAGATGTTTATAGTGGTAGTAAGATGCAGGTATCATTTTGAGTTTCTAGGGTTTTCATTTCATCTCGTTTAAGTCGTGATATGACCAACCCAATAATACTGCCCAAACCGAGAATTTTGAAGAGGCCCAAAATGAGAATTTTGAAGAAGCCCATATTAGGCCAAATTCGGGAGGAAGAAAAGGTGAGAAGGTCCAACAGGGTGAAGGACCACCACCTTGGATGAAGGATTACGTCACGAAGAATCAGAACGGCAACGGCAACGACGAAGGAATATTTTCGATTCGACGTGGAGGGCGCTGGGTTGATGTCGAGTTGGTTAATTTTGAAGATAGGAGAATAGATAAATATATGGAGGGTGGAGTGTCCGGCAGATTATGAATTTTTGGATGTTGTCTATCTTTCTGTTTTTCCCCTATTCTCAAATTTCTCTTTCTTTGATTTCTATCCTTGTATTGGAACTTTTGCTGAATTTATCTATCCTGGTTTCTTGAGGAGTTAACACTTACTCGTAAAAGTGCTTGAGTTCTTATCAATTGGTGCTTTCATTGAGAGAATACCATGGCGAAAGTGACATTGTAGCTATGCTCAAGGAGTTACTGGTGCAAATGGAAAGTCGGGGCGATGGCCATTCACTGACCTTTCACCAATTTACAACCACTATTGATGCTAAGATCGATTCAAGATTGTCGACCTTCGAGCGGAACTCCAATATCCACAGGGTAATACATTTGGAAAAACAAACTCGGTGTCCGTCAAACCACCGGGCCGAAAATTTGGGGGAAGCTCAAATATCCCCCATCCTCCGAACCATGAAAATGGAAATTCGCGATTCAATGGGGATGATCCGACGGGATGGGTTTTCAGAATTGAGGAATTTTTTAACTTTCACGGTACGCCGGAACCACTTCGACTGAAAATAGTGGCGTTTCACATGGAGGGACGGGCGGCTGCCTGGTTCCAATGGATGAAGGCTAATAACTTGCTTAGTACCTGGCCGGAATTCCTCAACAGTTTGAAGCAACGATTCGGTGCTTCGATTTTTGAAGAATACGAAGGAAATTTATCTAAACTAACCCAAACATCGACGGTAGCGAATTTTCAGGCAGCCTTTGAAGATCTTATGAACAAGGTATCGGGAATATCGAACCGTTATTGATTAGCTTTATCATCGATTAAAACCGAGCTACGCCGAAATGTTGTTTACGCGACCGTCAACGCTGATGGAGGCATTTGCACTGGCCAAGGCTTATGAAGCTCGAGAAGGTAGTAGAAGTGGAAACCCAATTACCCCACGACCCAATTCCATAATCAGCCCAAAATCCCTACTCAAGCCCAAATAACCGACCCACTAATCCTCTTCTTACCTTACCCAACGCCACCCACCAAAAACTCAAACAAGAAAAACCCCAAAATCAATCCCCATCTTGACCTAATTTTCGATCCCCTTCACAATACACTCCGACACAGCCACCCCTACTACCCACACCTCAAACACCACCCTTACCCGTTCGACGACTTACCCATGAGGAGTACCGCGACAAGAAAGAGAGAGGTTTGTGTTTCAACTGTGACCAAAAGTATACGGCCAATCATCGGTGCAAGGGCAAATTCTATTTCTTTTTGGAACAGACGACGAAGAAGATGAACCACCTGATGAGGGGGAAGCCGTGGAGGAGGTTGTGGAAACTATTACGGCTGATGTGTCCAGTTTAAATTCTTTGGCCGGGACCGCTAATCCTCGATCTTTACGGCTGGAAGGGAAGGTTGGAGATAATCGGATACAAGTCCTTATAGATAGTGGGAGTACCCACAACTTTATTAAACCCAAAGTAGTGAACGCATTGGGCTATCGACAACGCCAATTCCGCAATTTCGGGTATATGTGGGGAATGGTGACTCATTGGTGTGTAAAAGTTGGTGTCCCCAAGTACCGTTATCGTTGCAAGGGCAGGAGTTTTTAGTAGATTTGTATATCTTACCGATCGAAGGACCCGACGTGGTGTTAGGCATTCAATGGCTTCAAGGGTTGGGAAGGGTCACCCACGAATATTCAACCATGTCTATGGAATTTCAAAGGGGAGAAAAAGAGGTAAAACTACAAGGCAAATGGGAGTAATGTCCCCTTTCTATTACATTGAACCAGCTTCAAGCACTCATACAGGAGATGAGGTGAGGGAGATCTACGAAATCCATTTTTTTATCATTGACGGGGTGTTCGACCATCAACCAACTCGACGAACCAATCAAGAGCGTTTTCGAATATTCCAAATCCGATGAAGGAAGTCTTGATAGAGTACAACGAGTTGTTTGTTCAACCACGGGGTTGCCTCCCACTCAAACGTGGATCACCGTATACATCCGCATCCTAATTCCTTGCCCGCAATGTTCGACCCTACCGATCCGTATTTTCAAAAGGAGATGGAGAAACTAGTTAAGGAGATGTTGGAGCAAGGGATAATTCGACCGAGCCACACCCATATTCGTCCCGGTTTTATTGGTAAAAAAGAAGGATGGTACATACCGATTTTGTGTGGATTATAGGGCGTTGAATGCAATCACAATCAAAGACAAATTTCCCATTCCTACGATCGATGAGTTATTGGACGAGTTGGGAAGGGCAAGGTATTTTACAAAGCTCGATCTTCGCTCCGGTATCACCAGATTCGAAAGCACCCAAGGGATGTTTATAAAACTGCATTTCGCACGATTGATGGTCATTACGAGTTTTTAGTCATGCCGTTTGGACTCACAAACGCTCCCTCGACATTCCAGGCCACGATGAATCAGGTCTTCTCTGCGTTTTTGCGTCAATTTGTAATTGTTTTCTTCGATGATATTTTAATCTACAGTAACACCTTGGAAAGCCATGTTGATCATGTTAGACAGGTTCTGAATTGTCTACGAAATCAGCAGTTCTATGTCAAACTGTCGAAATGCACATTTGACCAATCCTCTGTGGAGTATCTGGGCCATATTGTTAAAGGGGGACAGGTCATGGCGGATCCAAATAAAATAGCACCATGTCGAGTGGCGCAACCCAAGATCGGAAATGCTTAAGGGGTTTCCTTGGTCTAACAAAGGTTACTACCGGCGGTTCATTCGAGGTATGCAACTATAGCGGCGGCCCTCACCGACTTACTCAGTAAGGATGCGTTTGTATGGACGGATGAGGCGGATGCAGCTTTTTCGCGATTGAAACAAGTCATGTGTGAAGCCCCGGTGTTGAGTTTACCCGATTTCGCCGTGGAGTTTGTGGTGGAGACTGATGCATCGAATGTAGGGATTGGAGCGGTATTAATGCAAAAAGGGCACCCACTATCATTTTCAAACAAGAAATTGGCGTCAAAATGCGGGTAGCATCGAATTATATCAAAGAATTATACGCCATTCTGAGAATCGACGAAAGTGGCGGCAATATTTGCTTGGCCGGTTCTTCATCATACGCACTGATCATAAGAGTATCAAAGAGCTCTTTCAACAGGTCGTACACACCCCTGAGCAACATATATATATCCATAAATTGATGGGGTATCATTTTCGAATCGAATTTCGATCCGAAAGCGGAGACTAATTTAGCGGCGGACGCTACCGCTGGGTGGAGGATGAAACAGGGAATGAGGAGGTTATAAAGGCAGCCCAAAATTTCCATTTGATTAGTCAAATTTCGTGTGACTTGTTGGAGGATTTACGAAAAGAGAACGAGACTGATCCTGAGCTGGTACGTTTGTATGGTCAATCTACTAATGAGCCGAGGATGAGGGATTTTCAAGTAAAAGACGGGTTGCTATTTTTCAAACACCGTTATGTGATTGGGAAAAATTCAGAATTAAGAAAACGAATATTACAAGAGTTTCATTCTACACTGATGGCCGCCACCCCCGGAGTCAAACGCACGCTAGCTCGCATCTCGGCTGTTTTTTATTGGCAAGGAATGCGGAAAGATGTGGAGGAATTTGTGGCGAAATGTCGGGTTTGTCAAGTGAAATATTCGACACCACAGCCGCTGCGGACTCTTGCAACCCTTACCGGTACCCGCACTCGTTTGGGATGAAATTACCATGGATTTCATCACGGGGTTACCTAAGTCAATGGTTTTTCGGTGATTTTGGTGGTTGTTGATCGGCTCACAAAGTCGGCTCATTTTGGGGCATTACCAACCAGTTTTACTTGCACAGAGGACAAATGAACTATTCACGGAAATGGTGGTCAAACTACATGGTTTTCCTAGCAAGATTATAACGGACCGAGACCCGATATTTTTAAGCGCTTTTTGGAAGCAACTTCTTAAGCATAGTGGAACTACGCTGCACCATAGCACTGCCTACCATCCTCAAACCGATGGACAAATCGAAGTAGTAAATCGTTGTTTGGAACAATATCTTCTGCTTTACTCAAGATCAACCCAAAGGTTGGATGAAATTATTGAAATGGGCTGAATACAGTTACAACACCAATTATCATAGTTCTGCACAAATGACTCCTTTCCAAGCCTTATATGGGAGAGTACCGCATGTTATTCCGAATTACTTACCTCAAATGACGATCGGACAGCCGATGAGATTTTACAAAACCGGGACGAACTCCTACGAACTTTGAAGAATAATCTGGTTCAAGCGCAAAATAGGATGGTGCAACGAGCCAATTTGCATCGACGTGAGGTACACTTTTCAGTTGGGGACGAGGTTCTTGTGAAGTTGCAGCCGTATCGTCAATTGTCTGTTGTTGGGAGGCTGAATCAGAAATTGGCAAGGAGGTATTATGGCCCGTTTAAGGTGTTGGCTAAGGTGGGACCCGTAGCATATAAATTGGAGCTGCCTCCGGAGAGTAAAATACACCCGGTGTTTCACGTCTCTCTTCTCAAACCGTTCAAAGGAGTAGCGTCTGAAGTAGTGTCACCGTTGCCAAAAGAGAGTTTCCTAAACCACCCAGTCCATCGACCGTTGGTAATTTGTGCGGAGCGTACCATTTTGCGTCAGGGAAAATTAATTCCCCAAGTGTTGATTCAGTGGAGAGATAGTTCGCCGGAAGAAGCCTCTTGGGAGGACAAAGAGTCAATGGGCGATTGGGTAAATGAAACTAACCTTGAGGACAAGGTTAATTTTCAAGATGGGGAGTGATATGACCAACCCAATAATACAGATCCCAAAATGAGAATTTTGAAGAGGCCCAAAATGAGAATTTTGAAGAAGCCCATATTAGGCCAAATTCGGAGGAAGAAAAGTCGAGAAGGTCCAACAGGGTGATGGGACCACCACCTTGGATGAAGGATTACGTCACGAAGAATCGTGAACGGCAACGGCAGAAAAGAATATTTTCGATTCTGACGTGGAGGGGCGCTGGGTTGATGTCGAGTTGGTTAATTTTGAAGATAGGAGAATAGATAAATATATGGAGGGTGGAGTGTCCGGCGGATTATGAATTTTTGGATGTTGTCTATCTTTCTTTTTTCCCTATTCTCAAATTTCTCTTTCTTTGATTTCTATCCTTGTATTGGAACTTTTCTTTGAATTTATCTATCCTGGTTTCTTGAGGAGTTAACACTTACTCGTAAAAGTGTTTGAGTTCTTATCAGTCCGCCTCCCCTCGGTTTTATTTTTTGTTTTGTTTTGATTTTACGATTTTTTTCTTCTTGATTCTTGTTTATTTTTTCGTCTTGTTTATTTGTTTTCGATTTATGGACATTTCTAAACTGATTGATATGTTGTTGAAATTTCTTTTATAATCAGCAATCTTCATTTTAGATCCAAAGAACAAAATTTTTCGCTTCAAGTTTTTACGAGTCCTGCCGATTAACGAAATATTTTGATATGTTGTTCAAATTCTGTATTGTCATATTACGAAATATTTTTTCGTAGTCTTGTTTATTTTTTTTCGATTTATGAACATTTTTGGTATTGTTTATTTTTTTCGCTTCAAATTTTTTTCAATCGATAGTCTAAATCGTTACATTTTGAAAATATTTTAACTTTTTAATCTAAATCTTTTTATCGGTTTTATTTTGTACAACATATACAAAATTTATTATCACGGTTTCGGAGAGAATCTCAAATCTTGATCTTTAGATCTTAGTGAGGTATACTCCAACTCAGAAATATTTTTTTTTTTTTTTCAAAAAGTCCGAATCGAAATAATATTCTTTATCCCAAAAATCGCCGTGGAATTGCAAGATATACTAAAAAAGGATTTGAAATCCTCCGAAATCGGTTTTTATTATTTCGATTTCCGGAGGATATATATAGGTATCTTTTTCATCGGCCCAAAAGTTGAGATGTAAGGTATTTTTCACACTTTATCTTTGCACTTTATTTTGTTGTTAGTTTTTATTTTTGTAATTAGATTTGTTATTTGTTAGAGTTCTTGCGGATGCATTTTTTTTACGACGCTATTTTTTTCTTTCGATTTGCGATGCTTTAGATGTTTTTTTGACCTAAGCATAGAAATAACAACTTATAGGTATGTTTTTAATTTTTACAATCGATTTCTTTTGTTTTTCTTTTATTTTTATACTTACATCTCATTAATTATATCTATCATAAAATAAAGATTTGAGCCGAAATATTTTTTTAAGTAAATAATTGTAATTTTTTTTTGTGTAATTATATAAATTTACCAAGAATAATGAACTTTTTCGATTTATTGAGGCTAGATCGTTTATTGAGCGGCAATAAAATAGAAACGAATATAGTCAAATTTTCAATTCCTATGTTATTGCCTTTTTTTTCCCTCTTTTGATTAGAGTATTTCTTTGGAAAATCGTTGTTATTTCCGATTATTTGCCTTTTTTTTTTTAAAGATAACATTGTAAAAATCAAGATGTCAAATAATTCATCATTTGTATATATGATCCGTGAGAATTCAATCAGTGCATAATCTATATTTATTACCTAATATGTCTTAGTTTAAGTTCAATCGTGAATTTATATGCAAATGAAAGCTTTACATTTTTATTATTTATATCTTACACTTGTATGTCTTTGATTTTTAATATTTTTTTTTGTCGTGTTCAACATAACCCATTTTCTATTGGAGAGAAATTCCAAAACACAAATTTCTCGTATAACCTCCAAATGTAAGATCGCTTCCCAAAGACATTTCTATATACTAATTCAACTTGATATCAAATTCATATTCAATTCATATGTAAATTATATGAATATGTTTCGAGTTAATAGTAGATGATTCATCATGTTGCTTTAAAGTTATATTAAGATAAGTTAACATAATCCTTAGTATTTACTAATTTTGTCAATGAAATGATAAATATGGTGACTAATTTCACTTGTTGATATATTCCAGGTTCTGTGTGTGTTTATTACAAAGAGAAGCAAAAAACACCATGGCAGAGAACAAAGAAAACAATACCTAGGTAAGTCTTATATAACTATCAATTTAGAATACATAGGTTAATCATAAAAAATAATTATGTTAAAGTATTTTGCAACGAAACATATAATACCGTGTTCAGTAGCTCTGTCACTTGAACGTTTTTTCCCAAAACTGTCTTTCCCGTTAACTGCCTCATTTTAAAAAATGTTGGCTATGAAAGCTGATTATCAGACATAATTTTTCTTCTGAAAATTGAATGTTTCTTTTGAACTTTGTGAGTATTTTGTGCTTTCTGTAGTTAATTCGATTTCAAAACGTAAGTAATGATTGATCTTTCGCCTTTTATACTGCTGCCTATGTGTATTGTATATGGTAATTATTTATTATTATAGATGGAATATCATGTAGATTTCTATATTCTGGTGTATGGTAATATATCAAAATCTAAATATGAATTTAAATCATATTAAGAAAATTCATTTATAAAATCATGACTTTGACTTTTAATGGATAAGTTTTCGGGCGGTGCGAGAAAAATATTATCGATTTTTATATTCTATTCGATTTTTTTTATTTAATCGGTTTTTATTCCTTATCGTGGCTTATTTATATAAGGTTTTTTTATTTAAAAACTTAAATATTTTATATAATCAATGTGCATTTTATGTGAATAATATTAATTTTATAACGTTTATTAAGCAAAAAATGTGTGTTCATTAAATCTATACTATTTGTCAAACACATTTTGTTTAAAGAATCATGTACAAAATTGTCTTTATATTTGTTAATAAATATATTTGTTTATATATAGATTTAATGTAAAATTTTATTATATCATCTATATATCCCAAAGCTAAAATGCACATTTAAAAACAATCAAACTCAAACCAATACTAAAAATAAAATTATATTAAAAACTCAATCCAAACTTGAAATAATCAATGTACTAAAATAATCAAATCAACTTGAAAACATCAAATAATCAAAACTATTTTTAAAAAGCTAACATTAAAAATGACATCCATAATTCTTACTTCTCCACATCTTCCTTAATGACCTTAAGCTTCTTTGTCTTATTACTTGAGGATAAGTCTTGAACAATTCTTGCTTAGTTGAAGGACTTTTAGCGACCATATCCCTAATCAACTGGTTAGGTGTATTGACTTCATCCTCTCGATGAAGATTCTTAAAAAAGTCGAATGTAGTTTAACAATTTTCTTAGGTTATGAGTTAAGTCAATTTAGGATTAAAAATAAATACCTTGGCATCGAGTTTGTTCTTCTCTTTGAAGCTTGGATAGGTAGTCGGACTCCTAAAGATTTTAAGAAAAGAAAAGAAATGTTATATATCATGCATTGATACATAATAAAAAAACTCATATTCGTACATGTATGTATAATGTATTGAATATTTTAAGAACAAATATCGACTCTCTCGAAGGATAAAACCTCTTGATTGATTCAAAGATCGTAGTTAGTTTAACAATAGAAAATGATCCATCATAGTTATCAAGTTGGTCTCGCCTCGCTTAAACCTTGGAAAAACACTTGTTTATCAATCAAACTTGCTAGGTAAATGCAGTATGTCTGCGCCTCTTCATTCTCGTTTATTGTTTTTTAAAATAATTATATAAAATAATCCAAAAATAAAAATTGGATACCAACTGTAAGCAAAAAAATACCTATATGTACTCGTTTCTCAAATAAGAACATGTTTTGCCTATTAATAGTTCACAATCTCTATCTCATCATAGAAGAAATGCATTTGCGGTATCATCAATAACTTGGGTATGGATTTTGTACCTAATAATTGCAATTTTGAAATCGGATGTAATTTAATAAAAAATAAAATTGTAATTTACATATAGAGTAATCTATACACGATTTTCTTATCGTCCCTTGAATCCGTCACCTGCAATTTATATATTCAAAATAATGATTAGATAGTTAAACATAATTTATATAAACAAAATAATTGATTAGATAGTCATGTATTATGCTTCATACCTCGTAGTCATGGAAAACGCACTCCAAACGTTGCACCCGCATTTTGTCATTATCTTTGTGATTTTTTGTAAATACGTTCAAGTCTCGACTTCACGTTCCATTGGGTTTTCGATGAATTCAAATTCTTGATCAAAGTCAACCCGTGGATCATGTTTTTTTTTTTACTGCGTATGTAGTTTGTTCAAATTGTAATGAATCAATCTTTGTTCGATGAATGAATGTTGTAACAATGAATGACACTCGATAGCACATATTTATAGGTGAGGCGTTGGGCTTATATAAGGAAATATATATCTTATAAGATTTTTTTTTATTATGTGTTTTCTTTCTGTTTTATAAAAAAAGGGTTTGCAATTTCAAGAATCTGCAGATAATTAATGCTTTTATCATGCCTTTTTTATTTTGATCAATAATAAAAAATGTTATGCCATTATAAATTTTCATATTGTTTTAAAATAAGTAATTTTGGAATAAAAGAATTTTCAATAGTACGGTGAACTAACAGGATCACGTTAGCAAAATTAAATGAGTACTTACCATTTATATGTGAGATTGCAAAAATTATTGGTCAATCTATTTTTTCTTGTAAGGAAATTTAACAAAGGCAAATTTAACTATAGAAAAAAAAAAAAAGCGACTTATTGGAAATTGATTAGTTTTATACATTCCTTTTTTAACTTGATTGATATATAAATTTATTATTCCACTTTAAACTTTCTTATTTTATTAAGAGTAATTTTCGAATACGAGATTTCCTCTATTTAAGTGAATGAACCGAGATAATGTACCAAAATTAATATCTTGCTTACCATTAACTTTTGAGATTACAAACTTGGTTTTCACGTAATTTATTATAACAGAGTTAATAAAGGTAAATTAATAACATTCATATAAAATATTGACCGACAACATATCGGCCAAAATAAGGAATATTATAGCTGGAAGAATCGCAGAATTTTCCATAATAACTTTGCATCCACGTGTCAGCAGCACATCGACAGTTCTATTTTTAGCCTAAAAAATGGGCGGGAAAAACTTTTTTACCACTTTTTGAAGCGCTCTTATTATATATATATATATATATATATAGATAAATACAACCTGAACCCTTAAGCAATTACCATCCCTTTTTAACATAATCTCATGCTTTATGGTCCGTAGAAATTCCCAATGTAAGTTAAACTCTCTTTCAAGGTGAAAAACTTCTAATATCAAGTTGATTAACCGAAATCTTTTTCTAGTTAAAACTCCTAAGATTGCATTATAACGATTTACAAATTTCCATATTACGTTTGACCCTAATCCGAAGATTTATGCCGCCCTATATCTAGGACTGCATGCATATCCTTTCACTTAGATTGGTTCTTCCTCACCATAAATATCTCGATTACCCGACGAGGAATAAAATTCAAATCAATATACCCAAAATATTAACTCGAACGAACAAATTATAATATAAGTGAATCACATAAAACATGAAGATTATATTAAAAACATACAGGCTTTAATCATAAATCTATTATGGAGTTCATTATATTCAAACACTAAGATTTTAGGTACACATGATTTTGATAAAAGAATAAGCTACACAAGTAGATTTAATATTATAGACATGGTGTACTTAGCTTTTTCTCAAAATCTCAAATGGACTTCTTTCTTAATTGTCTCCAATGATGTTGCTCCAAGCCTTCTCTTTCAAGCTCCTTAATCTCCAATTCTACTTTCCCTCTCTTCTCACAATATGTAAGTTGCTCTCTAAAATAATTTTTTTTATATATGTGAATGAATGAATGAATCTGAGTAATGATCCATGCTCAACCCATTCTCTTGGTTTTTGTAGATATTATTTTGGTGAAAGTATTAATTAATAATGTCATCTTTTGATAGTTTAATGTTCCACTCAATGAGTTGGGTTGTTAGAATTATTATTTTCACGTGATCATGTGAATTAGTGCAACACAATGAGGTGTAAATGTGCTCAAAAGTGGTCAGAAAGCTTGGTTGAAGTGCTTTCTATAATTTCCACTTGGAAAAGTTATAGAGAGGAGATCAGACACAACCGTGTTACCCAGCACGGCGAGACCATGTTGTTTTATTTATCAATCTAACAGGCCAACACAGCCTTGCTAACAACACGGCCAGACCGTGTCAGCCTGACATGGCCGTGTTGGCCAACACGACAAGGCCGTGTCAGAGCCTGTTTGGTGCAGATTTTTCTTCTTTCGATCCAGTATGACACGTCAGTGTTCTGCAACACGGTTTGGCCGTGTCGGAGCCTTTTTTCGGTTTTCTTCATCCTATTTGAACATGGCCATGTTGTTTGACACCCCTTGGCCATGTTGAGCGATTTTCTTAACCTTTTTACTTAATGTTGGCTCCAATTTGCTCCACCTATAATATTAAAAACATCCCGCAATAAAATGCTCAAGATAAGACAAAAAGACTATGATTTTTGTGACAAAACAATCAAAAACCTATTTTATTAATAGATTAAAACATATAAAAAAACAACACTTATCAAACCACCTCCAACTTAGAATTTTGTTTGTCCTCAAGCAAAGAACACGATTATGGATGAGAAGAATTGACAAATGACACAAAAACATGGGAGATCCATTCCTTGACAATTGGAAGTTTAGCCAGCCAACTTTTTATTCCTTTCAAAACCTGAATTAGTTATTTTTGAAAAATATTTCCAAAGCAATCTTTAAGTAGCAAGATAACAACATCAGCAAGCGTTATTAATATTTGATATCATCACCTCACAAATATCGATAGTAATGCGCAACTTCAATACAATAGAACTTTCTTAGTTCAAAAACTTATTGATTTTCGTAGAGGGTTGCTAGTCTTAGAGCAAAACTTTTGTACAGTAAACAGGCAATTTCATTATCTTATTTTTAATGTGGAGAGATTCTTTCGCTAGACGTTTGTGACATTCTTCTACTAGATTTAAATTTTGAATTTCATTTCAAAGTTTCTTATAGTGGTTTCACATACTTATATTTGTGCCGCCGTTTTACGTAAAAGTTAAACATGGGGCTCATGGATGCTCCTAGTTACTAAGTAGAAACAAAAATAGGAGTATATCCTCGATTAGTCCCTTTCAAATTCCCACTCTTCATTTTTTTCATTTTTTTAAAGACAAGTAGTCCACTACTAAATCAAGATGTCTTAAATGTTCAAAGTTCCGAGTATTGTTGTGAATGCATTAGCTCATCAAATATTATGATGCTATAAGGTTCATCTGAATTCGGCTCATATCTACGTCATCTATTTACAAAAACCAATCTCTTGGCTAAAGAACTAACTTAGGTGTGATTGGGCCAAATCGTCGACTAGCAAACCATTAACTTGTTTCATAGAAATATAATTTCTCCCATTACTAGACTTTTAACGAAATAAATAAAAGAATTCACTCTATGCAAAAATCACAAATAAAAATTACTAAATGCAAATGTCCAAAAATAAAAATCACTAAATGCAAATGTCCAAAACCAAATGTACCACCTCTAACTTTTAAAGTTCACAAAAAGACAAAGAAAAATACGACCTCAGTGCGTGGTGGAACCATTGTTGGAGTTGAGAAAGGATGGCGTAGTGTTGTTGTGGTTGCTCACGAATAACACCAAACTATTGCTCCATCATCATCTGTTGTTGTTCGAGCATGTTTTGTAAGGTCGAGCATGTTCTGTTATTGTAAAAACATCGCCCGTTGTTGTTGTTGTTCAAGTAAGATAGCATGTAGACTGTCCTGGTCATGTGAGGAGGCGACAAACTATGGTGGTGGATGAGATGAAGATGCATGGTGCAGTGGTCGCCGTGGGAGAGATGGTGAGTATCATCTGAGACAGGGATAAAGATAGAAAATCACCCCACCATGTGAAAAAACTATCTTCCAATTGTCGGGTGATGAGTGTAAAATATATGTGCATTTGAGGGCTTTTAATAACATATATTTGATTCATTTGCACGCATGTTCAGTGTGTTTTACTTGTTTTCCCTTGTTGGGCGTGATACTACGTACTCTTGTGAATTTTGCAGAAATGGAGCTAAATTGGACAAAAGATGATAGCATGTTTCAAATGATATGTAAAACGACAAGGTACGAGCAAAAATATGAAGGGAAGAAGCATGGACGATCAAAGAAAAAGGAATTTCCTTCAAAAACGTCAAAACGCGCTAACAGTTTCCAACACTAGCAGGGTTTAGTATTTTGGCCATAACTCCCTCTACAACATTGCTATTGAGGTGATTCAAGTGGATACAGAAAGCTAAGAGATAGGGCTACAACTCTTATGAAGACCCCATAAGCAAATTCAAAAGTTTGGGTGACGCACGGCCCATGCGTCGGCGCACAACCAGGTCGTATGTCATTTCGAGAGTCAAGCAGTCCTACGGCCTGACACACGACCTGGTCATGCGTGAAGCGCACGGCCCATGTGTCTGTGAGGGAAAATCAGGTTTTGACGATTTTTAACTTAGGTTTTAACCCAATAAGAGTATAAATTGTAGGTCCCAAGGGTGTAAGTGTAAGGTTTAGAAGGGGGTTGAATAAACCTTACCAAATTTTCGTTTTAGTCCTTTTAAATATTCGAGTTAATACTTACAATTTGTGTCCTTGATGGACAGACCAAGTTAGTCAATCAAGTAGAGTTAGTCTCTCAAATGGACTCAACTCGAGCCGTTGATGGATTAACTCACTTGTTGAGTCTAAATTAACTCAACTTTGTGGTTTTGTTTTTCAGCGGAAGACTTAGCACCCTTAAGTTTGATTAAGCAAGGATTTAGTGCTTGATTTAGTACTTATAGATTATCAAGTGGATAGCAAATATGTCGTGAGAATTAAACAATTAAGATGCGAGAAATTAAAGTCTTTGAAATGTAAATGACACAATGAAATTTTTATAGAGGTTCGAAGATGGGGTAATTCTTCTACTCTCTTCTCCAACTCTGGAGGAATCCACTAGGTAATGATCGAGATACAAAGTGGTAATATCCGGATACAAGTCTTGATCACACAAATGACTTGATCCTTTGGGACTCGATCTGAGACGCCTTGATCACTCACCAAGGCTTCTCGTGCGACTCGGCTTATTCACAGGCGGTGCCTTGCTACTCTGACTCACTTGCTCAAGCTCTTTGGATTTGATCACGAAGCCCTCCAAAAGCTTAAGACTTGGTTCGACCTTGAACCTTCCTACAATCCTTCGTGGAATGTAGACCCCTTGATTTTTCGAGTGTTTTCCTCTTCAACCGATTGAAGTTATCTTTCCTTCACGGTGAGTGTTAGATTGATGTTCTTCGTAGTGTAGGCTTGAGGATTGAGAATGTTTGATTTTCTAATAATTGCTTGAACGTTGTTTGGTTGGTCTGTAACTTGTGTCACTCTCATATCATTCTCCTCAAATAAACTCCTCGGCCTTTTATAGTGATCTTTCAAAAATTTGCCCGTTGAAGAGATAGGCTTATTTTTGAAAGTCACTTGCGATCGTTGCTTGTCTTGTTGCGATCCTTGGAATTGCCATTTCCTCGTATGAATTGTCCTTTCACCTTTTCGAGTTACGACACGGTGTAGTGCTTTCCATTGGTTCATTTCTTTTGCACGCTTCCTCGGGACTAAGCACTCCAAGAAAGGTGGTATGAAGATATTACTTGTTTAAGTAATTCTCTTGATTTCCGTGCAACGGATCTTTTCTGATTATCTCGACTTGACCGCATTTCTTTGCTTTCCCCAGGTGACTTAGAGTCGACTTCCACTCATGGATGACTCTTGTCACTTCAACTTGAGACTTGGCTTTTCTCGAGTTGACTTGACGATCTCCACTCACCGCATCTCACCGCTTTTTTAGTAGAGTTCCCGTCTACTCTTCTTTGCCATACTCAAATTGTCTCGCGTGAGTCTTTCTTCTAGTCTTGATTGTCTTCTTGCATGTTAGGGCGTAGGCGACTTAACTCGGCCTTGGCCACTCTATTTATTACAATGCATTTTACAATAAAAATTGGGGTGCCAACTCCCTATTTTAAGTTTTAAATGGCATTCATCAAAATCTAAACAATAAATTTCCTAACAATTTCCCCCTTTTTGATGATGCCAAAACTTAAACCATTCATAAATGCAAATAGCAAAGATACATACGATAATGTATTGACATAGAATGTATGCGCAGAATCCATCCTTTTATTGATCATAACATTCTTGTTCTTTTACACAATGTTTACAAGGTGTATCGAGCACATATTTGTCTACACAAAAAAATAGAGAATTTATAGCTTTATTTCGTAAGACTTACTTTGTATGTATTTACATAATAAAATACACGAAGGGTGGGCACTACACTTCATCTCCTTCGTTGTCTCCTTCTTTCATCTTGTTCAAGATCTTCTTCTCTTCTTCTCTTTTTCTCATCGTCAAATCGTCCAGTGCCTTCTTTTTCTTTTCATATGCCTTTAAGGCGCTTCATCTCTTCTTAATCTTTCTGTCTTTCCTCCCATAGCCGAGTTTGTCTCTTGTTTTCTTCTTCTATTCTTTTTGCATACTCGGCGTTACTTTTAGCCACTTGCAAATTTGCTACTTGGTCAAGGCCAGGCCAAGATAGATCCCTCCTTTCTTGCACGGATCTACATATTCAATGTTTTTGGCGGAGGCCTGGTCCGAAGCTTCTTCCTCCAAAGATCGCTTCTTCCTCTACCTCTGGCGTGTACTATATTTGGGGTCTTCTTCTTTCCCCGTGAGTGACCGGCGGAGTGACCAAAGAGGATCGCGTCTCTGTTGCTGTCGACTTCTTCACATAACGTGAGACCCTTTTTCCCAAGATACAAGTCCCAAGCTTGAGCCATAGACATATTTGCAAAGTATCCTTGAGATGCGGCGTTTTAAATTCATCAACCGATCGTGGCTCTGTCCCCGACATCCGAGATGGCATATGTGTCTCTGCTCTCTTTGGAATGCCTCCATGTTCTTTCAAGATGTTCATAACTCGGGCATCCATTCTTCCTTCCACTTCCTTCATCCCTGCTTCAATTGTTTTTCTCTTTTCGGCCATAGATATAGCAGTGTTGGAGTGGCGAGTCATGAGGAGTTTGTCACGATAATGTCACCAGGTGTGAGACCCTGTTGGGGTTTGTGCAATCATCAAGGTCACATCTTTCGATCCTTCCCCCTCGTGATTTTCCTTTCTTTTGTTTCAAATAGCTTCCTCACTTGTCTTTCCCTTCACAAAGTTGCATCCTCTTTTTTTTTTTCATCTTTTTTGTGCTTTAAGGTATTCCTCTTCCCCCTTTTGGCATCATCAAAAGAGAGGACACTGAAACATGCGGCAGCGGGAAGTCGAGCTCTGGCGATGGTAGAGTTACTGTCTCGTGCTGCTGCAGAGTATGCAACACGAAATTCGGATCGAGTAGCATTGGACTCTGCTTGAAATCGGCTTCATCTCGGCCATGAGAAAGGCTGAATTTTGTATTCATGGTTTCTTCCAAACGCGTAGATCATTCTTGTTTTGCTCACGCAGCGACTTTATCTCGGCAATGTGAGCTTCATGCATGTGCTCAATATGTTCTCTCGGCTTCGTTTTGCATCGGCATTTTCGGCTCTCCATACCAATGACTTGTTGAACAATGTCCTGAAGTATCTAACTTGTTCCACACGCATTGTTTCTTCTTTGTTGCCACCATTCCCGATCTGACGTTATGCCTCTTAAATCGGCAGTGAGATTTGCATCTCTGTTGTCGATCACATATCCATAGAGGCTTGATGCTTCTCCATCCGTTCAATCTCGGCCGAATAATGCGCTTGAACACTTGCGGACTTGGTGATTCTTCCGATTGCGGTGATGGCCATGCAAATCGTCAAAATCATAATCACCGGAACAATGGTGCCCGATTGAAAAACGGGAGGGCTGGTCTGCGTGGTAGCGTCGCGTTCATTTTCTCGACTTTTCATGGAGGTCGGGTACCTCTAGGGGAAAAAGGAAAAGATTCTATAAAGGATTCATCACCGCCAACCGGGATTTGTTCGATGATGAGCGGTGCGCGTGAAGTTCTTTTTGGAATCGACCTGCTGCGACTTGAGGAGCTGCGCGGTGGACTCTGGTTCAGCGGGGTTTGTTGTGAAGTGGACCCGACTTGGCTTGAGCCTCAATCGTCTCAACAAACCGTTGGTCTCGGTGATTTCTCCATTGAGTAGACGGGTCCTCGGCCTTATCGAGCGTCATCGGACGATGATGAGATTTCCATTGGTGGCTCATCATCAAAATTAAAGGTTTGACAAGTAGTCTTGGGATCGAGACTTGCTCGTGCTTGGAACATCCGCACTGAGTCTTTTGGATCATCGCTGGGGATGACTCGAACAACTTCTTCTTCGCCTTCGATCCCGAAAGGTGACATCGGGGATTATCCTGGGAATCATGAAGTGCGCTTATCTCCTTTTCGGATGGGTCGATGATAGCGGGAGGGATGTTCTCTACTTGACTTCTTTACCCCGGAAGTCTCAACCTCCCGTGGGCCTTCATTACCTCCCTCGAGCTCTTAATGCGGCGAGGCACTTGGACCTCCCTTTCGGCAGTGTCAAGCTTGTCTTAGGGTCTTCTCGTGGTGGCATCCATTGGAGTCTCAACCCCATGGATTGCACTTTCATCGCCAGTGTTAACTCCCGGTACTGTTCCTTCCCTGCCTCAACCGCATCGCCAGCGTCATTAGCCTTCGGAGCGGTTGGCACCTCGGTGAGACAGTCTCAATCGCGAGCTTCGTTGATGGCAACTTCTTGTTCTTTTTGTGTTTGTATTTTCTCTACTTCGCCTCCGGATTCGGTGTTGAGTCATCTGCAGCATTCTCCGACCTTGCTGCGGTGGAGGAGTTTCCCCTCGGTGCGCACCACAGGTGAGTGACTTGTAATGGGGTCACTCGTCTCCGGACTCTCATTGTTTCTATTGAGTGTTCACCATTGGGGCGGTGGTAAGACACCTTCAATAGGGGATGGCTCGACCGGGGTCCCCACTATCCTAGTTTCATCGCCCGATTCCTTATTGCTTTCTTCCGGTGAGTCGCTGGGAAGTGGTAGCGGAACAACATGGGAGATTTCTTTGAACCACTCCCATTGGATCAATTTCGGTGTGTTACGGAGGACTCTCCTGGTCCCTCCATCAATCATTGCTCGTGAAGGATTCGATTCGTGCAATGCTTCTTTGCATTTGCAACTCTTCCGTGGCGTGACATTCTCCGGGTCTCATCATCAGCATCGGAGAAGACATCAAGGAGAGGATGTGTGTGTTACGTAGTGCGGGAGATAGGGCATATCTTTGGCCTTCTCATGTGCCTCGGCCTACCTTCCTCTGTTTCTCCTTTTCCTTATCCTTGAAGATCGGCCCGATATACGTGCGATTGTTTTCATCCGATCTTTGGGAGTACATGGTCGATCGAGGAAGCTCAACGCTTCCTCTTCTTCTTCTATAAACTCGGGCCGTTGGAACTGTTCCTGGATCAACTCAATTTCCATTTCCTCCACTCTCATGACGATTTTGGATGTCCGGGTAAGGTGGGGATAGGATCATCACATCACTATCAGCTCTCTACCAGCTTCTTCTTGTGTCTCAAATTGCTCGGACTACGGCTATTTCTTGATTTGCCTCTGCTGATCGCCTTGAAGAGACTTGGTTGTTTCATCAATTACATCCGAGACTCTACTTCTCCAAAGATCTCTCGATATCTGCTCGGTGAGTGGTGACTCAGGCCGGTTTCTCAAGCTCGGAGTGCTTGACAATTCTTCTTCGTCTCTAGTTTGTACCGAGGAGGGATTTACGGTTCGAGACGGTTTCCTCCGATCTCTTGGGCGGCGGGGCGGTCTTGGTGTCTTTTTTCGAGGAGTCGCCGTCTTGGCTTGTCGATTCTCCTCTTTTGGCAGACGATCGGAGAAAGGTATTTGAGTGTCCTTCTCGACCGCTTTCTGCTTTGAGGCGGGAGAGACACGAGCTGCGAGGGGCGGTGACTCTTGGGGCGGGCGAGGAGCAAGTTTGACTTTCTTTCTTTGCAGGGGCAACGATCTTCTTTGCGAGGCTGC
Organism: Rehmannia glutinosa; assembly: GCA_016081115.2. Taxonomy (NCBI): domain Eukaryota; kingdom Viridiplantae; phylum Streptophyta; class Magnoliopsida; order Lamiales; family Orobanchaceae; genus Rehmannia; species Rehmannia glutinosa. The sequence continues at coordinate 23,884,884 of CM071928.1, read as the reverse complement.
GGGGCAGCTTTCTTCTTGGGTGGAGAGGAAACAATTTGTATCTTCAGTGGTCACCGATTCCCCTCACTCGTGTCGGCTCTCTTGGCGTAGGCTCTCTTGTGCGCCGAGAGAGGTTTGCTCTAAACATCCTCTTGTTAACATGGAATGCATTCCCATGTCTAGAGAGGACTCCTTTCACCTCCATCACCGGCCAATTACTAGGCCATATCCTAGGAACCTCCAAATGTGCCATCTTCCTTGAAGGATTTGTTCCCTACGTTAAGCGAGTCTGCTTTGTAGACAAACTCGGCCCAGTTTATTTTCTTTTTCTCGATGATTGCAAACCCATTACAATCGGCTTTGCTTTTGACGATTGGTCAAAGTCGCCAAATTTGATGTCAATACATTTGGCAACTATGTCCAACAAACTTGTGATAATCCTCTTTCAAAGTGATCTCTTGTTTCTTTGTGTACACTATTTTATCGGCAAAGTCGGGCTTGGCTATTTCTTTCCAAGCATCGGCCAAGTTTACATCGACTTTCCGTTAATTTACGAGGCTCCTTGATTGGTAGTGGCGATGTTGACCAAATCCTTGGCAGAGATAGTCACCGCTTTCCGTGACAGATGACTTTATTCTTTCATCGTGAATCTCGGCATTCACGTAGGGTATTGCGACCTCCTCCACATAGGTCATCGGATGTTCTAACGTCGAAACGGTTTTTACCGGTGCGTTTCTAATTTCTCGAATTTTCTTCACTAGGGTGTCGTCGGACCCTTGTTTCACCATGCTTGTCGAAATCCACAGAGACCCGGTGTGGATTTGCTTCCCTAATTTGGTAAAATCATAGGTTGGTGCCATTTTTGAGATTTTATCAAAGAAAAACTTAGAGATTGATTTGCGAGATAGATAGGGTTTCGAGAGAATTTTTGCCTTTGCTTTTGAGAGAAGGAAAATGAAGCATTTTGGTAGTGTGAGAGAGAAATGGACTGAAATGGTTTAAGTATGGTTTATGAAAGGACGTGCGGGTGGTTTTTTTTTTTTTTTTTGAAATGTGATCGAAATCAACGGCTTAGATTTTGCACGCCTATTTAGCATTTAATGTCTCGTATTTAATGCGGCAACATTTATATCCAATCATAAGCTTGGTGTGCGGCTTTATGTCCGTACACATCATCATTATGCCGACGTATTCCTTAAAAACATTCCCGCTTAGTCAAACGATTGCGTTTTTGTCACTTTGCTCATAAGTGACTCGAAACATCCTTTAGGCGATTTAACTCTTCTTCTCACGATTCTCTTAGTGACTCACTAACAAATGCCTTGTATAATGTCTTTCCGATACAACTAATTTACTTAGGCGATTTGTGAGTTCGATTCTTTTCCCTTTTTATGTTCCATTTCTTTTCTTTGATTCTTAACGAGTGTCGGCTCACCAATTAACCCCAACTCATGTTTGAGTTCTTCAAATCTTGACTCACATAATGGTTTTTTTTAAGATGTCGGCCAATTGTTTATCGGTTGAGATATATTCCAAGATGATGTCCTTCTTTTCAACATGATCTCTTATGAAGTGATATCTCGACATCGATATGCTTTGTTCTTGAGTGCAACACAGGATTTTGAGTAATGGCAATTGCACTTGTGTTATCACACATGATTGGAATTTCTTTTTCCTCAACCTCATAGTCTCTCAATTTCTTTGTCTCATCCATAGGACTTGGGCTACAACACGCCCAGCCTATGTATTCTGCTTTGTAGAGGTGGCTATTGAATTTTGCTTCTTGCTAAACCAGGAAATCGGCTGTTTCCTAGCATTTGACATGTGCCTCAAGTGCTTTTTTCTGTCAACTCTGCATCCAAAGATAGTCGAGTCCGAATAGCCGATTAGCTTGAATCCACCTTCCTTTGGATACCATAAGCCAACTTCTTGGCTTCCTTTCAAGTATCTCAATATTCTCTTAGGCTTTGTCATATGGGCTATCTTTTGGAGCGATTGAAATCTTGCACATACACCTACAACAAAGGTGATGTCGGCCTTCTTTGTGAGATAGAGCAATGATCCAATAAGTGCTCGTATCTTGTTTGATCTACTGAGCTTGCCATCCGCATCCATGTCCATTTTGGATGATGTATTCATTGGTATTTTCACGAGAAGACTTCTCCTCCATACCAAACTTCTTCATTAAATCTCTGGTGTATTTTGTTTGACTTATGAAGGTTCCATCCTTCACTTTGTTTCACTTGGAGTCCAAGGAAGAATGTCGGCTCTCCCATCATGCTCATTTCAAATTTACTTTGCATGAGGTTTGAAAATTTTCACACGATCTTGTTTGTAGATCCAAAAATGATATCATCCACATATATTTGAACAAGCGGTATACTCTTTTTGTCTTGAATTACGAAAAGTGTTCTATCTACTTTTCCTTTTGTGAATCCATTTTCGATTAGGAATTGTGACAAGGTATCATACCAAGCTCTGGGTGCTGTTTCAATCCATATAGAGCTTTCTTGAGTTTGTATACTTTATCTCCAAGAGTCTTACGCTCAAATCCTAGAGGTTGTTCAACATACACTTCTTCTTCCAATAAACCATTTAGAAATGCACTTTTTACATCCATCGATATACGGTGAATTTCTTGTGAGTTGCATAGGCAAGAAACATTCTTATAGCTTCGATCTTGCTACGAGGAGCAAATGTTTCATCAAAATCTATTCCTTCTTCTTGACAAAGTATCCTTTGGCTACTAATCTTGCTTTGTTTCTTACCCACGTAACCTTCCTCGTTCATCTTATTTACGAACACCCATTTGGTGCCGATAACATTTTGATGTATGGGTCTTTGCACTAATTCCCATACTTTATTTCTTTCAAATTGATTGACTCTTCTTGCATAGCTTGAATCCAATGTGCGTCGTCAATGCTTGTAACACATCTTTGGGCTCTATTTGCGAGATGAAGCATGTGAACATAGCTTCTTGTTGAGTTCGGATCTTGTTTTTACACCTTCTCTTATGACTCCAATGACAAGTTACGTGGATGGTCTCTCAGCCATCTTACATCGTTGGAGTAAGTTAGGCGGATTTAGTTGTCTTGCAATTGTGTTGTTGTGGTCGGCTCTCTCGTGATCACCTAGGCGCAAATTTTCCAGCTATTTTTGAGATTCACTATCTCATCTTCTTCGAGTTTATAGTTCGGCTTGACTTGACAAAGATAGGGACTCTTCGCATGGTTGGATGACTCGGCTTATCACCGACTCTTCAATGTCTTCTCCATTTACATTTGGCTCATCGAATACCACATGAATGGATTCTTCTCGCAACCATAGTTCTTTTGTTGAGTACTCTGTAGGCTTTGCTTTGAGTATCCTAAGAGGATACCTTCATCATCGACTTTAGCATCAAAAGCTTTTAGAATGTCTTTTCCATTGTTGTGGATGAAGCATTTACATCCAAATATTTTGAAATATGCAACATTTGGTTTTCTTCCAAGACAAATCTCATAGGGAGTCTTTGTCACTCTCTTTTATCATACATCTGTTTTGAGTGTAGCAAGTGTGTGTTGATTGCTTGACCCCAAAATCTTTTTGGTAACCCCGCTTGACTAACATGGTCCTTCTTTGCTTCTTTGAGGGTTCTGTTCCTTCTTTCTCGCAACTCCATTCTCTTTGTGGAGTCCTTGCTGCGATAGTTCATGACCAATACCATTTTCAATACAATACGAGTTATTATTCCATTGACAAACTCGGTTCCTGCTCCGATCTTATTTTGATAATGGTTTGGCTCTTCTCGTTTTGAATCATCTTCATCGATTGTGGTAGTTTTTGTAGAGTTTCTTTCTTCTTACACATGAATATTGTCCATGTATATCTTGAGTAGTCATCTACTACCACCAAGGTGTATTTCTTTCCACTTATCTTTGGTTGGTTCCACTTGGGCCAAATAGATCCATATGTAGCGGATGCAATATTCTTGTTGAAGATGAACATGTCTTTTCTTTGAATGAAGATTTGATTTGTTTTCCCTTCGACATGCATCACATATACTCTTCTTCTTGTATCTTGAATGCGGAAGTCCTTCCACAAGATTACTTCTTGCAAGCTTGTTAATCGTTTTGAAATTTAGGTGACTCGACTTTTTTGTGCCACGGCCAACTTGATTCAAATTGTGCTCTTTGCTAGTAGACAGTCTTTGGGTGTTGCGATTGACCAATCCACGACATACATATTCTTCTCTCTACATACTTGCAAAGACAACTTCATTTGATTCAATATCCTTGATTTGGCATATACCCATGTTAAATTCAACATTGTAACCCTTGTCACGAGTTGGTGATGCTTAGCGAGTTGAAGTTGAGTCCTTCAACATATGCAACGTATGTGATTTCTAATCCATTCCTCTTGATGGATCCAATGCCTCTTATTTCACCAGGAGCTTCATTTCCTCCAAATATGACTTTTGCTCCTTTTACTTCCTTGAATTTTGACAGATTTTTCTTGTTTCTGTCATCATGTGTCCGGGCGACCACTATCCATGTACCAGGTTCCTTGGCACTTTCGGATGTTCCTTGAACCCGCAATCAAGGAAATTAAGTTTTAGGTACCCATACTTGTCCGGGTCTGAGGGGTTAGAATTGTAAGATGATCCAACCAACTTATAGCCAAATGATTTGACTCTAATGGGTTGCCATCTATCGATGCCATAATCATAATTAATCCTGGCAAATTGCTTGGGGATTCTAGGTTCATACAAATTGTCTCTTTTGTATGTATGCTGTGTGTAATTTTTAGCAATCGCCTTCTTTGGGTAATTGTGGTGTCTCTGAGTGTAGTGCTAGGTGCATATGTGTCTTGATGAAAGCTCTTATACTTTTGGAATGGCCTTTCTTGAGTTCTAGGCCTTTGCCATTTGGGCTTATATTCCATAAGTCTATCTTTGATAGTTTACATTATTCCAATCGGCTTGGCTTGGATATTTTCTACCATTTCCATCATATGTATTTTTTATGGATTTTAAGGGTTTTTGGTAGCTCTTCTTCTTCTTTACTGAGTATTTTACGTTTGGAGTTTCTTTGAGGAACTCACTGAATCTCTTCTCACCCTTTCAAATAAGCACTCAACTAGTTGTTTTCCTTTTCCTTTATAACCAAGGCCGTTTGCTTGTTATGGTGCTTTGGATTGAATGTGTGTGCAACATTTAGAGTTTTGGATTTTTGATTCTTCATGGCTTGAAGATCCTTTTTCCAAAATTACTTTTGAGGTTCGACATAACACGAGAGGAATTAAATCCTAAGCATGTCTTGTCTCCACATTCTCTTTGACTCATAATAAGATCATCCAATGATTTAGATGCCTTAGTGAATGAGGTAATAACATTTTTGAGGTCATTCTCCCTCTTCTCTATAGCAGCAATTTCTGTTATTAATTTAGCATTTTCAGCCTTTAATCTTTCATTCTCATCAGCTATTTGACTTAGAGTACTCGGCTCCTTAGTCGACTTTGAGTTTTGACTCTTGAGTAGGCTATTTTCCTCATTTAATAGTGTGTGTGAGGATTTAATGTATTCAAAATCTTTCATCATTTTTCCTAATGAATCATAAAGATCAGTAGGTGATGAAGTGTGTGTGTCACAGTCACTATCACTAGAGTCTGAGTTTGATGAGTTAGAGTGTACCTCATCTTCTTGGTCAGGTTGATCTTGTTCCTTGGCCATCAAGCAGATCAGAGCTTCTTCTTGAGTCACTTGAGTAGTCGGCTTCACTCTCTCTGAATCACCGTCTCTCTTGACTTGGTTGTTTAAAGAGTCTCTGCGGCCATCATTGCCCTTTTCTTTTCTGTCTTCTTTCTCTCAAGACCTTCCTTTCTTCTTCATTCCCGTATTTGTTAACTACAGGATATGAGCGATCAATGGCATAGTGACCTGGTTGTCTACGATTCCAACATAGATATTCAACCTTTTGATCGGCTCTCTCCATTCTTGGATTGTCACCCTTTTGATACTCAACTTTTTGATGATCTGTTCTCTTGGTTGGCCTATCTTCCCTTGATTTGGAAGGAGAGCTGAGTGTCTTCTGGAAGATTCGCCCTTTCCTCTCTTGTAGTTCTTATTGAAGAACTTGTTGAATCTTTTGACCATCGGGGGCTATTTCTTCCGGATCAATGACTTCTTTGACCTCGGCTCTCTTTTCCATCTTTAACAATTAGAGCATTGTTTTGGGTACAACTGTCTCTTCCTCTTTTCTTCTCACTCAAACTCGTAGGCTTTGAGGTCGAGAATAATTCATGGTTGGATGTCTTTGATAGGTCCATGGAATGTCCCGATGCCATGACCTTCATTTCCCATTCATCGGAAGACTTTTTAGGATCTTCATACACATTTCCTTCGTGTATATTCCTTTCCAAGTGCGAGATAACTCGTTGGTGATTTTACGTGAACCGAGCATCCATTGATCCAGGTTTTCTCCTGAGATCATTTTGAAGTTCTCAAATTTAATACCACCGATAATTTGTTTTCTTTGATTTGCTCTGACGAGCCTTCACAAATCAATGTCGGCTTTGTCCCAGATTTCTTTAGCCGTTTTGCATGATTTGACTTTATTGAACATGGCTTTGTCGAGTTTTTGTAAAGGATGTCCTTGGCTACATTGTCCAGGTTGTATCTTTTTCTATCATCATTTGTCCACTCGGTTCTTGGTTTTCAACCATGACCGTGCAGGAGCAACATCCTCTTCTCCTTCACCGCATTTCTTCTTACAATTTGTGTTCACCTTTAAGATTTGCAGGCCCATCTTCTATCACTATCCACATCTCATCATGTAATCTTTGATAGATGAGCCTGCATACGAATTTTCCAATCATCAAATTCTTCAATTGTGAACATAGGGATGCGTGTCAAATTTGCTTCCATGATAATAACTTTTAATGATAAAAAGAGTTTTGAGAGTTTAAGTACTAAAGCGAGACTTTGAAAAGTTTGGAGATCTAGTTCAAGAACCGATGCGGAGGGTTCAATGAACCAACCGCTCTGATACCACTTGTAGGTCCCAAGGGGTGTAAGTGTAAGGTTTAGAAGGGGGGTTGAATAAACCTTACAAATTTTCGTTTTAGTCCTTTTAAATATTCGAGTTAATACTACACACCATTTGTGTCCTTGATGGACACCAAGTTAGTCAATCAAGAGAGTTAGTCTCTCAACGGACTCAATCGAGCCGAGTTGTTGATGGATTAACTCAAATTGTTGAGTCTAAATTAACTCAACTGTGGTTTTGTTTTTCAGCGGAAGACTTAGCACCCTTAAGTTTGATTAAGCAAGGATTTAGTGCTTGATTTAGTACTTATAGATTATCAAGTGGATAGCAAATATGTCGTGAGAATTAAACAATTAAGATGCGAAATTAAAGTCTTTGAAATGTAAATGACACAATGAAATTTTTATAGAGGTTCGAAGATGGGGTAATTCTTCTACTCCTCTCTTCTCCAACTCCTGGAGGAATCCACTAGGTAATGATCGATATACAAAAGTGGTAGCAGTCCGGATACAAGTCTTGATCACACAACAGGTGACTTGATCCTTTGGGACTCGATCTGAGACGCCTTGATCACTCACCGCTTCTCGTGCGACTCGGCTTCTTCACAGGCGTTTGCCTTGCTACTCTGACTCACTTGCTCAAGCTCTTTGGATTTGATCACGAAGCCCTCCAAAAGCTTAAGACTTGGTTCGACCTTGAACCTTCCTACAATCCTTCGTGGAATGTAGACCCCTTGATTTTTCAGTTTTTTCCTCTTCAACTGATTGAAGTTATCTTTCCTTCACGGTGAGTGTTGGATTGATGTTCTTCGTAGTGTAGGCTTGAGGATTGAGAATGTTTGATTTTCTAATAATTGCTTGAACGTTGTTTGGTTGGTCAGAACTTGTGTCACTCTCATATCATTCTCCTCAAATAAACTCCTCGGCCTTTTATAGTGATCTTTCAAAAATTTGCCCGTTGAAGAGATAGGCTTATTTTTGAAAGTCACTTGCGTCGTTGGCTTGTCTTGTTGCGATCCTTGGAATTGCCATTTCCTCGTATGAATTGTCCTTTCACCTTTTCGAGTTCGACACGGTGTAGTGCTTTCCATTGGTTCATTCCTTTTGCACGCTTCTCGGGGCGAGCACTCCAAGAAAGGTGGTATGAAGATATTACTTGTTTAAGTAATTCTCTTGATTTCCGTGCAACGGATCTTTTCTGATTATCTCGACTTGACATTTCTTTGCTTTCCCCAGGTGACTTAGAGTCGACTTCCACTCGTGGATGACTCTTCATCACTTTAACTTGAGACTTGGCTTTTCTCGAGTTGACTTGATCGATACTCCACTCACCGCATCTCACCGCTTCTTTAGTAGAGTTCCCGTCTACTCTTCTTTGCCATACTCAATTTCTCGCAATGAGTCTTCCTTCTAGTCTTGATTGTCTTCTTGCATGTTAGGGCGTAGGCGACTTAACTCGGCAGCCACTCTATTTATTACAATGCATTTTACAATAAAAATTGGGGTGCCAACTCCTATTTTAAGTTTTACATGGCATTCATCAAAATCTAAACAATAAATTTCCTAACATAAATAGAGACGAGGCGGACACAAACGAAAAAAGGCTAATTTTTGCCCTAGAAAGCAAAAAAAAAGAGCTACATTCGACCGGAGGATTGAAGAGATTGATCGAGGTCACAACCGTGCGCTTGAGGATTGAAGATTGATCGAGAGATCATCAACATCCCTGAGTTTTCTCATTCCATCGTATCATTTACTTTCGATTAGTTAGATATGAATTTAAATAATTTGTCTATGAATTATTTATTTCCCATGTCTGGGTAAACATCTTGTGATTCCCGGATTTGGGATTAGGTTAATGGATAATTTTATTGGATGATTAATTGGAATTGAGGTTATTATTTCCCAACCCTATTCGAGTACTTTGTTTAATTCTGGTTTTATCAAAATGCGTTTGGTTTAACTTGCTTTGATGTACTGATTCATAATTCGAGGGATGAGTTTCAATACTAGATTTGTGAGTACTTGACATGAATATTTGCAAGATTGAGAAGTCTGTGAATATTTGTGAGGATATTTAATATTTTGTGCTTTTGGGAGTTGGATATCTTATGTTGAGTAGAGATGCTAGCATAGATATCCAATCAACGTTTTACATACATCTCGAGAGAGAGAGTAAATTACTTTTCGTGATTGTCTTATAGGGAAGAACAATAATAACTTTGGTTGTGATTAATCTGATAATAAAAGGGGATATTAACTGAAACTATATCCTTGGAATCCATTCATCTCCTTGATATTTCAATCAACTATTTATTTTGTCTTTTAGGATAAATTCTTGTCTTAGTTTTATTAAACCAAATCACTCAATTTCGACCGTCTGGATAAAAATAAAACTATTACAATTCCAGTACTTAGTACAAGAATTTATTAGTCTATGTGGATTCAACCTTGCTAATTATGTTCTATAAACTGCACCGTACACTTGCGGTGAAGCTAAAAATAAGGCGAACAAGTTTTTGGCGCCATTGCCAGGGACTAATTAAATTTTTTGTACCAATATTGGGATAAATATAATTATTTTTAATTTAGACATTTTTTTTCTTTTTATTTTATATAATTTTACCCCTACATTGTTTGTTCTGTTTCTTTGAGTTGGTTCAGGTAGTGCACGAGCACCCGCTCGGATGGAGGAAGTCAATTATTTGAATAACTAGAATTTCTACAAGGCAAAGCCATCTATGGAGGACATCTTCACCTCATTTATAAGTGAGACAAGGAACCGGTTCAATACACATGAGGCTAAGACAAAATCAAGCACATATCGCATATCGCACAATTGGCTAACACCATGGATACACAAATGAAAAATCTTGAAACCCAGATTGGCCTATTAACTACGATCATTGGTGGACAAAATCAAATGGGCCAATTTCCGAGTACTACTGAAGTCAACTCGAAGGAACAATGTAGTGCCATTCATCTGAGGAGTGGTACCGAGTATGAGGGGCCGAAGATTCTGGAAAAGCAAGAAAGTTTGGAACCACGCACGGACTATGTGGCTATGCACAGTCAGACAGTGGGTGGTGATGAAGAGGAGCAAAAATAGGACAAGGAACGCACGGGAAGCTCATGCGTGATATCATAAGAAAGCTGTTCCAGAACGAGATGAGCACGGGTCGTGCGTACGCGCACGGTCAGCCCGTGCGTGACCAGGATCAGTATATCCCGACACCAGTACTCAAATCCTTGCTTGGAAACCCCATGCATGCATTACTAGATGCAAACAATGCAAATACGGTTCTTGACCAAGACCCAAAGTAGTTAATATGTGCATTTAAAGGGGGTACGAGTTTATGCAAGTTTATATTTAGGGGAGAAGTGCAGGAGAATGCTACAGAGATCACTCATCAGGCGACCACAATGTCGGGTAGACATTGGGGTCACTACCCACCACTACCTTGTCTTTAAGTCAGGTTATCTCCACACTTCTTTTTGCATCGAAATTCTATCTTCTCTTATGTGCGATATAATTCCATTCAAGTTTGGGGGGCGAGATAGTTCATTTTGATAAGAAGGGTGTGGAGAGAATTCTTTTTTTGCATTCATATAGTTGCATGTAGAGCATTTAGGTTGCATTGCATTAGAAGCACGTTTACAGTTGTAGCATGCTTATTGCTTTACTAGGTTTTTAGAGGGTGAGTAAACTATTTTTGTGGTGTGCGTTGCGCCTTGGGAGTTTATTTGAAATAGTTTGTGCTGTTTTAAATTGGGTGTTGAGTGCGAATTGATCATGATGAGAATAGATGATATGGAGCATGTGAATATTTAGAACATGGTTGTTATGCTTTGAATTATGCAATTGCAAGCATGTGAGCTTTGAGCCTTTACTGCTTTCATATTGTGCAGTCTTATTTGTTGATTGAGTGTGTCATTCATGTTGATTTGAATTCTAGAACTTGCACTAGTATCTCTGTCAAAGCCACATGTTGTATGCGATTTATGAAAATGATTTATGGCCATTTTTTGTTAAGCCTTTTAAGCATTTTGCTTACCTAATGGCATTGAATTTCCCTAGTTAGCCAATTTGAGCCTGATGCCTAATTTTGATAGCCACATTTCAATCCTTAACATGATATATCTGTTACCCTAAACTTGAGCATATAACATTGAGTAAGGGGATTGAATAAGGTTGAATGGGATGATGTCGAGAATTGAGATAATTATGCAAGTGTTGGTTGATGGGAATAAAAGAAGAAAGAAAATGAGGAAAAGAAAGGATGAATACTCATGAAAAAATCGGAAAAAAAAGAAATCAACTTTATAAATGAGTTTGCTTTAAATGAAATCGTAGGCTGGGATTTGTGATGTGAGGCGAAAGAAAGTGGAGTCTATAAAAGAAAGAAAAAAAAAGGGAGAAAGGAAATACGAAAAGTTGATAAGAACGAGAGGTGATTGGGGTAGCATATTGGATTTAAATGAGAATAATTGATAATGAAAGATGTGCGAAGCAGTCTATACGCTTGAGTTTGAGTCACTTTTTCCATATTTCCCTACCATAACCAAAGAGCTTCCATTACAACCAAAAGAAAAAGTCCTTTTTGATTTATGAATTGCATACATTCTAGTGGCGAAGATGTGAGACGATTTGTAAGTTTATGGTAATTCTTCAACATTGATATGATTTGAGCAAAAACATGTCCTTTATTATACTTGAGAGGAGAGCATACACTTGATCTGTGAGAGTCGTGATTCGAAGCATTTGCCATGGTTTTAATTGACATGTGTTCTATGTTGGATGTTTGAGGCTTGGTTGATTTATTGCTTGACGTCTATGGATAAACGGCATGAATTTTGATAAGTTGTCCTTGATTGCTTTTCATTCCTCCCATTTGTGTTTTATCTTGTTTATAAAGCGTTGACCGGGACTGTCAACAGTTTAAGTTTGGGGGTATTTGATGAGTGTAAAATATACATGCATTTGAGGGCTTTTAATGATATATATTTGATGCATTTGTACGCATTTTCAGTGTGTTTTACTTGTTTTCCCTTGTTGGGCGTGATACTGCATACTCTTGTGAATTTTGCAGAAAATGGAGCTAAATTAGACAAAAGATGATAGCATGTTTCAAATGATATGTAAAAAGACAAGGTACGAGCAAAAATATGAAGGAAAGAAGCATGGATTTGGTCAAAGAAAAGGGAATTTCCTTCAAAAATGTCAAAACGCTAACGCTTTCAAAGACCTGGCAGGGTTTAGTATTTTGGCCATAAATCCCTCTACAAAATTTCTATTAAGGTAATTCAAGTGGCTACAGAAAGATAAGAGATAGGGCTACAACTCGTATGAAGACCCCATAAGCAAATTCGAAAGTTTGGGTGACGCACGGCCCATACGTTGGCCAACGTGCACGACTAGGTCGTGCGTCATTTTGAGATTCAAGCATTCCTACGGCCCGACACACGACCTGGTCGTGCGTGAAGTGCACGGCCCGTGCGTCTATGCGAGAAAGTCAAGTTTTGATGATTTTTAACTTAGTTTTGACCCAATGGAAGTATAAATAGAGACGAGGTGGCCACAAACGAAAAAAGGCTGATTTTTGCCCTAGAAAGCAAAAAAAAAGAGCAACCTTTGACCGAAGGATTGGAGAGATTGATCGAGGTCACAACCGCGCGCTTGAGGATTGAAGATATATCGAGAGATCATCGACATCCCTGAGTTTTCTCATTCCATCGTATCATTTACTTTCGATTAGTTAGATATGAATTTAAATAATTTGTCTATGAATTATTTATTTCCCATGTCTGGCTAAACATCTTGTGATTCCCGGATTTGGGATTAGGTTAATGGATACTTTTATTGGATGATTAATTGCAATTGAGGTTATTGTTTTCCAACCCTATTCGAGTACTTTGTTTAATTCTGGTTTTGTCAAAACGCGTTTGGTTTAACTTGCTTTGATGTATTGATTCATAATTTAAGAGATGAGTTTCAATACTAGATTTGTGAGTACTTGACATGAATATTTGCAAGATTGAGAAGTCTGTGAATATTTGTGAGGATATTTAATCTTTTGTGCTTTTGGGAGTTGAATATCTTATGTTGAGTAGAGATGCTAGCATAGATATCCAATCAACGTTTTACATGCATCTCGAGAGATAGGGTAAAATACTTTTTGTGATTGTCTTATAGGGAAGGACAATAATAACTTTGGTTGTGATTAATCTGATAATAAAAGGGGATATTAACCGAAACCATAGCCCTGGAATCCATTCATTTCCTTGATCTTTCAATCAACTATTTACTTTGTCTTTTAGGATAAAATATTGTCTTAGTTTTATTAAACCAAATCACTCAATTTCGATCGTCTGGATAAAAATAAGACTATTACAATCCCAGTACTTAGTACAATAATTTATTAGTGCCTGTGGATTCGACCTTGCTATTCCTATTCTATAAACTGCAACGTACACTTGTGGTGAAGCTAAAACTAAGGCGAACATCGGGTTCACGAACAGTAATCCAGGCCGGATCGGGAAGCGGGTGGCAGATGTTCGTGTGTGGAAATGCTAAAACTAAGCGAACATGGGTTCACGATGTTGATCTTTTCAATTAGTTTCATGGCGACACATACCTTAAAGACGATATGCGTGCCACACCAGGCCCGTTGGAGACCCATTATATCATGTTGAAAATGTTGGGCTGTTGTAGTGATTAGGCCCCCAACAATAATTTTTCTGCAACTTCCCCTCCCAATTTTAGAGAGATGGCATGCTAGGTAGGATCCTGTGTCCAAATGTTTGCCATGTATCATAGCCCAAAGGAATAGCAACTCATCCTTTCGCAAATTCCCATTACTCTCCCCGCTACCAATAAGGGTGTTAGCCATGATACGGTGTACGTAAATGAGACATGGATTAATCACGTGTGAGACTTTAGCATGGGAGGCGATGTAGTAACTCGAGGGAGTGATTTGATCCCAAAATTGTGTCCATATGGACTCGACGTTCACCGCCAATCGGAATACCATAAATTTGATTAAATTTGGCGAGGGTTAGCGCATAATCTTGATTAAAAAGTTGGAAGGTGATGAGGCCATCTGTGGCATTAGGCCCCGTAAGAACCTCGACAGTGAATAAGCTAAGAAATTCAAGGGTGATGTGTTCGTAGGTAGGCGATTTGGCATCAATGAATTGTACCCCAATCGACCTGTTTAAACATCCAATCGATGTCCTCACACAACCCAAATGTATCCAATGTCATATCATCCGGGTAGCATGTATTTTGTAAGGGTTTCTCTATGAGTCGCTGGTACCAAGCCTCATGATCTTTGTCTCGGAAAATAATACCATAGTGGTTTGTAGAAGGATTAGCTCGGGAAGGACGAGGGAGCCTGAAGGACCTCTGGATGCAGAATGAGCGGTAGTTCAGCTACACTTGGACATGATGAACCTGGGAATAAGACTACTTAGCAAATAACAAATCACAAACAATCAATGGAAGCAACAAATATGAAAGACAATTCACCATAGTCACCATTATTACACCCATTGAACCCAACATCCAACAAATTTCATGCTTCATTCTAACAAGCAACAACAGGAACAATTGTAGTAATTGGAGACAAAGAATTCATAAATATCCAACATTATTCAAAGCTTGTCCAATCCTATCATTAATCCCAACTCCACAATATTTCACCAAAATTAGCAAGAAAACACCATTTAGTTCATAAGGCAAAAATCTCTTTCACATTGGAGTTCAATAAAGAATTATCCTCAAAATACAACTAAAACATCCTAAAATTTAGCACAAAAGGTCTATAGCTAGAGGAAGGAGAAATTTCAACATGCAAGTTTTCAACACAACTAAAAAGATAAAACATCTTATCTAAGCAAGACCAAGGTACCATAAAAAGGAAGAAATTAAGCAAAAACTGAAGAAATGAAACATTATAGAAGAAAACAAATCTCACCTTGTTGAAGAAATCAAAGGAGACCACAAACCCACAAAAATACCAAACTCTAGAGAAAAATAAGGTGAAAGTGTGTGAAAGTGGAGGAAGATGGTGGAAATATGGAAGAAGTTGAGTTTAATGGAGGTATGGGGAGGGATTTTGGAGAGATTTTGAAGGAGAAGAAGTTTTGGGGAAAAGGTTGGGCGGAAATAAGGGTTAGGGCTCGATTTGGGGGAAATTAAAACCTTGGAACAACCCGAGGATGGCCGTGTCGGGCGACACGGTCTGGCCGTGCTGTTGGTTGTTCCCAGCATAAATTAGTTTTTTGGTCGAATACTGCCGTATTCGAATTTCATTTCAGTTTTTTATATATGGAATTAAATATTAAAAATAATGCGGAAAATAACACATGGCCGTGTTAGGGGACACGACAATGTCGTGCTCCAGATTTTCTTTAAATAAAATAAGTAAAAATAAATAATGTTGAAATTAGGACACGACCGTATCTGTCAACATGGGCATACTGAGTCGGTCTTTGGAAATGGAATTGTTTCTCGACACAGTCCAACATGGTCGTGTTCTGGGACACGACCAGACCTTGTTCGATTTTTTAATTAAAAATAAAACAAATATCCCCAAACAACCAAAAATGAGTTTTGAAAAGAATGACTCTAAGGATTTGTGAATATTTTAAAAACAATGAAAAAAACGCACACAAAACATCGGGTTGCCTCCCTGGTAGCGATTCTCTAGAGTCGCATAGCTGGATTAATTTCCTTTAATGTTGTGGTGATTTTGGGGGAACCTCAAGATGGATCGCATCCCGGTAATTTTCATCGATGGTTCCTCCAAGAGTTTCAAGCGGTGTCCATTGACCTTGAAGATGTCCATTTCCTTGTGCGAGATTTCGATGGTTCCATAGGGAAATATTTGAGTGATGGTGAATGGACCAGACCATTGGGATTTCAACTTACCAGGAAATAGCCGGAGTCCAGATTTTAAAAGTAGTACTTGGTCGCCGAGTTGAAATTCCCTTTCTCGCTTGATATGTTTCTCATGCTATTGTTTTGTTCTTTCCTTGTAAACTCTTGAATCCTCGTATGTTGAGTTTCACCATTCTTCGAGTTCATTAATCTGCAATAAACAACTATTCCATGCACTTGACAAATCATAGTTAAGCATTTTAAGAGTTCAAAAGGCTTTGTGTTCAAGTTCTAGCATGTTTTGCCATATATGAACTGGTATGGGGTAGTGCCTATTAAGGTCTTGTAAGCCGTCCTATAAGCCCAAAGGGCATCATCAAGCTTAACATACCAATCCTTACAGGAGTGCCATATCATATTTTCTAAGATTCGTTTAAATTCCCGGTTAGACTCTTCAACTTGACCACTCGATTGGGGGTGATAGGCGGTAGCGACTCGGTGTGTAACACCATAACATTTTAGCACTTTTTCCAATTGATTGTTACAAAAATGTGTGCCTCTATCACTACTAATGGCTCTTGATGTGCCAAATCGAGTAAAAAGTTTTTTTAGAAAATGAATCACCCCCGAGCATCATTTTTAGGTAAGGTTTGTGCCTCCACCCATTTAGACACATGATCAATGATGACCAATATATATTTATTCCCAAACAAACTAGGAAATGGTCCCATGAAATCGATACCCCAAACACCAAACATTTCATAAACAAGGATACCATTTTGGAGCATTTCATTTCTTCGAGAGATATTTCCCGTTTGTTGACAATTATCATATTTTTCAACATACCGCGATTTGGCATAATTTTTAGGGTTATTGATTTTTTAGTACCTGATCTATAGACATTTTGCTGGTTTGGTACCTGACATTTTCGAGTTACCAATTTAGTACCTATACTTCATATTTTTTTATAAATTGGTACATATTCACTTTTAAAGACGAAAATGCCCCCAAGAAGCATAAGTATACTCAAAATGAATTTTTGAGTAAGTTATTTAAATTATAAAATCAATTAAAATTTTAATTAATTTAATTAATAAAAAATAAAAAGGAAGTTTCTAAAAATATTAATGGATTTTTAGAAAAAAAATAAAATTAATTACATTCAATTAGTAAATTAATAAACATAAATTAAAATTTAATTAGTTGAAAAGAAAAATTACTTTAGTTAACTAATTTTAAAAATTAAAATGAAAATTAAATAATATAAAAATTAAAATTAAGATAGTAAATAAGAAAATTATAGCAATTTTTTTATTAATATGTTAATTTTTAATAGTTTTCTAATTGAATTTAAAAAAAAACAATTAATTTATTTTATTTTATTTTTTACAGTTAAGAATTTAATAATTTAATATAAATAATAATAAGTTATTTCTTAATTAAATTTATTTTTTTTTAATTTAATAATTCTAATTAAAAACTTAACTTTTTAACAAAAAATAAAAAATCTTGGGGGCATTTTTGTCCTTAAAAGTGAATAGGTACCAATTTATAAACAAATGTGAAGTATGAGTACTAAATTGATAACTCGGAAATGTCAGATACCAAACCAGCAAAGTGCCTATAGGTCAGGTACTAAAAAATTAATAACCCTAATTTTTATCGAGCAAGTAGCACAACGCGGAATGATCCGTGTAGACAATGACCTTTGACAAGATTAAGTATGAACAAAACTTGTCAAAAGCAAAGACTACTGCAAGTAACTCCTTTTTGGTAGTAGTGTAATTTGATTGAGCTGGAGTTAAGGTTTTACTTGCATAGTAAATTGGCCGAAAATATTTGTCTTTGTGTTGCCCAAGTACCGCACCCACAACAAAATCGTTAGCATCGCACATAAGTTTAAATTGTTGAGACCAATTTGGGGCCACCATAATGGGATAAGTAGATAGTTTTTTCTTTTATTACATTGAATGCTTGAAGAAGGCATTCATCATTGATGTTGAAAATGGCATCCTTCTCCAAAAGACGAGTGGTCGGGCGATTTTGGAAAAATCTTTGATGAAACACCTATAAAACCCAACATACCCCAAGAAGCTTCGAATTGCCTTCACCGAGGTAGGTGGCGGCAATTTCGTAATTGTCTCAACTTGCTTTGTCGACTTCAATACCATTACAAGAAATTTTGTGACCCAACAATATCTTTTCTTGTACCATAAAAATGACACTTTTCCCAATTGAGAACCAGGTTGGTTTCTTTGCAACAACCAAGTGCTTTTTCTAGATTATCAATACATTTGTCAAAGGAATCCCTAAAAATCGAGAAGTCATCCATAATATTAATCACAATTCTTACGCAAGCGATGTCAAATTTTAGTATAGTTTTGAAAGTAGGGTTATCGTCTTCACAGGAATTGTTATCAAATTTTATACTAAGTATTATAATTAAAATAACTCAACTGTATCTAGAAATCGAAAAGAGATGATGATTTATTAAACTAAAAATAAAACTAAAAATAAACTAATAATTGGTTCAGACAATTTATCAAACACTTAAGATATGAATTCTAGAGAGTTGATTTCACCTAGTTATCCCCTATGTTCTCAATCCATTTTATTAATCACAATTTATCAATCTATAAGCCAATATTCCTACCGTTTATCACTTCCTCTCTCAAGTGCCAAGTGATTCTAGTTTCCAATTTCTGATTTCGATATCTCTATAAAAATCATAAATTAAACCCTAATACGCTCAATGAATATTCTATCACAGGCTTCAAAAGATTCATAAACCTCTCGATTCTATGAAACCCTAGGTTGTGCTATTCTATGGCCAGGCGTTCAACCTCTATCGAGCGTCAAATCAAACACGCCAAACAATCTAAACTATTGATCATATAATTCAGATGCAATCAAATCAAATAGCACAAATATATTAATAAACATGCGAATTTCATAAACTGAAAATCAAAACATAGGTTCAAACGTAAGTTACATCAATCCCCCAGAAAAATGGGTTTAGCTCATATTGGATGTACAAAAACTCGTAAAGAAATAATTATACATCTCAAAAATTGGCAAAGAAAAGCAAAGAAAGAATTTAGAAGAAAAGAGAAGGAAATCTCTCTGTGTCCAGACGAGAAGTGCCTCCAATTGCCGTCTCGAACCCTAGCTCTGTGTCTCTTGCCTTGCGTTATGCTCAAAATAATGTCCGGCCCCTTTGTTTGTGCGTTACTTCTTCTATTAATAGGCTTGAGAACTCGAAAATCCGTCCAAAAAGGCCCAAAAAATAAAAGGCCCACATTCAATTGTTTTCGTGCCCATGTACCACAAGGCTGCAGGGCACACATCGTCGCGCATCGCCGCGCACCGGAGGGCGGCCTCTTCTTCTTCTTGACCATCGCGCAGATCGCGCCTTGCAAATGGGTGTCCTTGCAAATGTGTCTTTGCGCGTGCACGTCTCACTCCTGCCGCACAACATCCCCTACTGCCTGGTGCATCGCCACTTGCTGTCCCTGCTAGTCGCTGTCTGATCACGCGCTGCAGCGTGCCTGTTCGTCACACCCTGCTGTTGTTGCTTGCACCAGGCGCTGCAGCCCTTGACTTGGGCATTGCAGCGCCCATCCGTGCTCTGCGTACTGTACTATTTTCCATCCCCGCGCTGCGGCGCTCGTCCTCGCGCGATATTTTCCGTTTATCTGCTTCTAAAATGTGATCTTCACCTCCCAAATACGTTCTTCATCGTTTTTGATCAATTTCGGCATCCAAGACTGTCCCGACTCTCAAACGACAACTAATTACATGAATTTTACTCAAACAACACTAAAAGTACTCGAAAACAATGCAAATTCCTAGTCTAGAATACTCAATACGTTGGTACAAAAACCAACTTAATAAATACTCCCAAACTTAGACGTTTGTTTGTCCTCAAGCAATTACAGACTCTATAAAATCAACAAACATGAAGGACACAAAAAAATAAAGACGACTGACTCACAAACTAACTGCAAAACTCCATAACCAAACTCATTCGCCAAATTTTGTTTCACTATCAATCAAACACGTATTTTCACAATGTGATCATGAAGGTGGAATGTTCATGACAACCCCGTTTTCATTATCCAGATAGATTCACGCAATCAAGTGTTTTCAAAATGATCCACTTTTTGAATATAGAGATGAGATGTTTACGGGACTCCATAGGCTTGTCTTTCACACTAATCTCCACTAATGTAGGCTAATGTAACACAAGAATCAATAGGACTTTTAAAGCTTGTAATGTGGGCTTAGGGTAAGGTAGGAAAATATGAGATTAGGTGGCTCAAATCACCCAAACACACAATTAACACTTCGAATTATCAATAGGCAACTACCCTTCACTTTTTGACATCCCCAATGTTTATGAACCTTCAATCCCGTTGATTTTTCTCATCATTTTTTTTCACACTTTTGTTTTTCGCAACCCCCAAACTTATTCTTTTGCGTACATGGGGTTTCATATTTTCTTTTCTCGGTCAACTTCATTCAATTAAATACATACCCTTCTCATCATACCCTCCTCAACCTTCAATATTTTTCTATACTTTGTGTGTATGAGTGATGGGTAATTAGGATTTTCACATTTAGGCTTTGGGTATTAGATTGGTTGCCAAAGAAACGGGTTTATACAGCTCAAAGAGGGACACTAGGGAAAATATAATACAAATGTAGGTATTTTAGGCTCTGGCTTGTTCATAGATGGCCTAAATCACTTCCTTAATGTTACTTCACCTAGGATTCCGCCTCAACTAGTGATCAGACAAGTTTTAGAATCCGGTGGGATCATAAAGGAACCACTCAATTTCATAAATCATCCCCAAATAAATCAACAGAGTTAAGCACATAGATGGAATTAATGGAAAGAAGAATAGATCACAGTTCAAACACATGCTCTCTTCCACGAGTTCGTCAAAGATGGCAAGCATGCACCTTTAAAATGTTGCCAGTGCATTACATAACCCAAATGACATGCGACGATAGGCAAGAGTACCGTAAGGACAAGTGAAATTGGTTTTCTCTTGATCCTCTGGTGCTATCGAAATTTAAAAATAACCAGACATCCCATCAATAAAACAATAATAAAGTTGACCGGACAATCTTTCTAGCATTTGATAAATGAACGGTAGACAAAAATGGTCCTTGCGAGTAGCATCGTTCAGTCATCGGTAATCGATGAAAAACTCGCCAACATATGCCCTTCTTTGGAACAACTTGAACCGCACTAACCTAATTGCTGTCAGAGATGGGGTAGATAAACCCGATATCAAATAATTTAACTTCCGCCTTGACCATCACCTTCATATTCGAATTTAAGTGCCTTTAGAGTAGAACAACTGGTTTGAAATTTTCTTCCAAAAGATCTCGTGAGCACAAAAGGAGGGGTTAGTCCCTTGGATGTCAGAGATTTTCCAAGCAATAGCCTTCCTGTATTCCCGTAGTACTGACAACAATTTATCCTTTCGATGTGGGGATAAATTGGAGGCCATAATTACAGGGAGTTTAGAATCATCTATCAGAAAGGCATATTCTAAGTGCTCGGGTAATTCTTTTAACTCCAAAAGAGGTGGGTCCTTAATGGAAGTTTTACTATTGCCCACTTGTGATTTCTCGATCTTCTTGAATTCCTTTTGGCGTTCCATAGGCATGTTTGACTCTAAAGAAAATAGGAATTCTCTAAGAAAGAGTCTTTGGACACACATGTACCCTGAACAATACAAGTCTCTAAGAGTTCATTAGAAATCATGCTAGGGAAAGAGTTAGTTACTTCGGTATCAATAAAACCAATGACAAAATAAGAGTCATCTTTATTGATTTTTTCATTGAAATAACAATTTTAAAAGATAACTTGTTTATCTTCCACCCGCAAAATTAATTTTCCATCATGCACATCAATAATAGCTTTAGCAATAACTAAAAATGGACGCCCTTGGATTAAAGGAACTTCCACATCGTTATGCATGTCAAGAATCACAAAATCAATAGCAAATATAAATTTGTCGACCTTGACTAACACATCTTCAACTATACCTCTAGGATATTTAATAGACCTGTCGGCCAATTTTATATTCATCCTAGTATCTCTTGGTTTCCCCAAATCTATTTGTTTAAAACAATTCATAAGACTTCAAATTTATGCTAGTGCCCAAGTCGGCTAATGCTCTATCAACAGTTATATTACCATTATTACAAGGAATAGTAAAACTCCCTAGGCCTTTGTTTTTCCGTGGTAATTTATTTTGCAAAATTGTCGAGTGTTTTAAATGTTTTTATGTGTGAATTTTGTGTGATTTCTATTTTTCATGTGAGTGATTGTGCGTATTTTTGTGTCTTTTCGCCCCATTTTATATTACGTATGGTATTTTTGTTTGTTTCGTGGGTTTTCGTAAAAAGAGAACTTAAAAATAGGCTAAAATGGTCAAAACGGGCATTAAGGACGAAAGACGGTCGGGAAAACCAACGGTGTGCGTGCATGCAAGGGTGCACAGCGCACACGTAAGTTAGTAAAGGAAGAAGGGCATGCGCGCACCTGCTCGCGGCGCACAACGTCAACATTGACGTAAAGGTGCGCGGACGCGCACTTCATCGGCCAGACAAGATGCGCGCCCGCCCGCCCGCGTGCGCCAGACGCAAGACGCCCGCACAAGGCGTTCGCGTCAGGCCTGCGCGCGAGGAAGCTGCGTGGCGCGCAAGGCTTGCGCATAGGGCAGATGCGCGGACATGCACCGGGAGATTTTTCTAGAATTTTAGTCCGATTTTTCCTTTTCTTTTTGGATTCTTCCACCTTGTATAGGGCTTAGGCTTATAAATAGCACTTGGGGGATCCATAATTTCGTATACTCTCATTCATAGTACATCTATACTTTAGTTTTTGGTATTTTTCTCTTGCATTCAACAATGGGATTGCTTGGGTTCTTCCCCTTGAAGTTATTTTGCTTCTTAATCAAAGAGTAGGATTTCTTCATCTCTTTTGTCTGATTTCAATTGTTCATGTGATTATTATTATTGCATGATTGTGTTTATGACTGTTTTCTTTCCTACAATTGAGATTATAATTCCATCGCTAAGCATGAACTAATTTCCTTGTTCTAGGATTAGGATGATTCTATTCAAACAAACAAGCATGAGTATTGATTAATTGATTTGATGTCTTGAATAAATTATTTTATTTGATTAATTATTTGGCCAACTCTTGATTATTTTGGGGGAATAATTGAGATCGATCGAAGATATTATTCCTGTACTAAATTTATTCAGGGGGTTAGATATGAATCAGAAATGTATTATCTAACCCTGTGCTTAATGAAAATAGCAAAATATGTTGGAATAACCATAACATGTGAATACGTGAGTTATCAGACCTAGGCTTTATTTTTACATGATTGTTATATTTATTACCCGCATGATCAATTGGTTAATATTCTTCTTGTGAGTTTGATGAGATGAATCCGAAATCTTAGACTTTCTTCCATACATTTTTCTCAAAATTTATCCGTGTTCAGTTTAATTATTGTCTTTTTACTTGTTCTCCCCTAGTCTATTAAAATCACAAAATTGGTTAGAGTGTTTAGGTTTTATTTTGTCAATTGTGTTGTATAATAATTATTTGCGGGCTAAGTCTTCCTTGAGAGACGACTTGTGGTCAACTTGCTACCCTACGATTGATCTCGTTCTCTTGCGAGGATTGCTAGATTTATTTTAGGTGTTTAGCGGTCGAACATCGGTCATTCCTCGTTTAGTTGCACCATGGACAATTCTTCGAGCTTCTTTTTATTGGAAAAGAGATCCTTCAAAATCTTTGCATACTTTGGCATCTGTGAAAAAACTTTAACTAAAGGAATGTTGATATGAAATTGTTTGAATAAATCTAAAAATTTACGAAATTGATCATCATGTTTATCCTTTTGTAACCAGCTCGGGTATGAAATCGGTGGCTTGTACTATTAATTAACATTGCCTTTTTTTTAAAAGGATATTAATTAACATGATTGAAATTGTTGTCTTTGGGATCATACGATGATTTTTGCTTAATGGGTTTAATTTTAAACATTTTGACCCAAATTAATCGAACAATAATCAGCCCCTTATGTTTTTATTGATTTTTGACACAATTGCCCAACTTTTTAAAGATAACGACAATTTTTTACGTTTTTCGGTACTTGTTTTTGGACAAATTTATGCTCCCACCCTTTTTTACAAAAATTTACGCTCCCGCCAAAATTTTCGGATTTTTTTACGTTGTTGTATCAAGATTGTTTCGAACATGTTTCTTCCAATAAAAATTCAGTGAAAAATAAATTCTTCCCCCATTAAATAATCCATTTTATACTCAAAATCTTATTAAAAATCAAGAAATATACACATAAAACAACACATATTAAAATTAAACAAATTAAAAATATTATAGAAACAACATGAATAAAATACAATTCAATTTTTGATCCAATGCATGAAAACATAAAAAAACATGAAAACAACCAAGAAACTATATAGAAACAAATCATAAATAATATGAAAACGCCGTATGAGCCAAAAGAGTTAAAAATAGGCAAAAATTATATTAAACATCGAAAACTACGTGAAAACAACAAAGAAACATCAGAACAACATTAAAAAGGGTATAGAAACAATACATAAATAACGTAAAAAATATTAAAACACCACATGAATAAAACTAGTTTTAAAATAAGTAAAAACTATATTTACACATTGAATACTATATGGAAACAACAGATAAATTATTAGAACAACATAAAAAATATTATAGAACAACACAAAAATAATAGAAACAATGTACAAAACAATACATGAAAAAATAGCATAAAAAATAGGTAAAAGTTGTTTTGAAACATCGAAACAACATAGAAACAATAAAGAAACAAATTTAAACAACATAGAAATAACATATATAACTTAAAAAGCAATACATGGAAAAAATGAAAAAACATGAAAATAATCAAATAATATGCAGAAGTGTAAAAAAAGGAAAAAAGAATAGGTACAAAAGTGATAGAAACGTATTTTGTGGTATGTTTACCGTAAGGAGGGTACTTTATGTAATTTTCCCCTTTTTTTTCTCTTTTGACCCACAACTCTGGTAATTTTTTTTAGACTTCGCCGCGCTTATCCAAATTATGGCGCATCAATCCTATTTCATGGTGTTGTAGATGCTACATCATGTGTACATATATTTGGTGGATGAATGAATAACAAGTGTCCCACAATTTATATGATTAAACACTTATCATTCATCCATATAAATAGTGGGATACATGTTATTCATTTATTCACCAAGTGTAGCACATCGGGTGTAGTATGAATAATACCCCATTTCATCGAGTGGCTTTTTTAGGGAAAACGACTAATTTTAATTTTTAAGTAGGCCAGAGAACTGTCGAACTCAACCATCATGGTACAACTTAGACTTCAAAGCTGAAATTATACATTGGAAAAAAAAACGAATCAACTATATAAAACGTGCAAGATTATTGCGTTGTTTTGTTAAGTTGAATTTCAAATTTCACATGAACTCATAAGTTAGAAGGAAAAATAAGTAAAGCTCCCATCCCTTTATTTTTTTAAGGGGAAAAATGAAATTTCATTAAAATTGTTAGAAATTAAACAACCATCGACAACGAAGAACCAGTTAAAAATAATCAAATCTGATAATAAACAAAATTTATTAGATGAATCTTTTGGACTTACAAAAGTAAAACTAACATAGATGAAAACCAGTAGAAAAATTGTTGGACATATCTAGTAACAATGAATTTGAACTTGGATTAGTCACTAATTTTTATAAAAATCCATCAAAGCAGATTGAATCTGAACAACGACGGAACGATGAGATTTCTGAACAGACACCACACAGAACAGAACACCACTTATTAAGAGGACAAAGTCCATTTATTAAAGGGAGACAATCTCCCATGGAGGACCTAAAACTCCAATAAAATTGATGATACCCGAGCCGAGCTGTGAGAAATTAATCCACGTCATCAGTTCGACACATATTCGGATAGGTGACCTACGGGTGACGTCAAACAATAATGTACGACAACACGTCACGGATTAGGCTCGCCCGCGCTACGAGCCCAACGGCTCACGAGCCCAATCGCAACACGACTCTACCGAGCCCCGAGCCCAAGTTTCGAAATGAAACGCACGCGCTGCAACCGTAAAAATAAACACATGCCCATGCTTGACACTTTATTGGTATTAGGAACTGCCACATGTCAGAGAATTATGAAGAGAAGTCGACAAGTGGCGAGTTTTGGCTGACATGCACAACTATAGAGGGACATGTGTCGTTTTTTAACTATTTTATTAATTAATGAATAGTTAGTGCAAAGATGACTATTGTAAACCCACTTACTCAAAAGGGGTATAAAAAGTCTGATAAAGGAAAAAAGAAGGGAGAGATAGCAACAAATTATAAAAAAGACCGACCCCAATATTCCGGCTCGGCAAAATACAAAAAAGGCATAATTAGCCAAAAATAAATATACGTTACACACGTTTTCATTTCCACGTGTTAAATCTTTTACATATTTCTACTTGTTGACCAAAACGCACGTCAACAAATTGGCGCTAGAAGGAGGGCCCGCTCGGAGAAGTTGATTTGCCCATCCAAATGGGACAAGGTCTCGCATAAACGGATTTTGTCATGACAACGTTCAAAATAATCAATGCCGATTCGAGTACAATGCCATCATTGGGAGGCCATTGTTTTATCATATAAAAGCGGCCGTTTCAATATATCATTTTTGTATAAAATTCCCAACATCCGATGGCGAAGCTATACATAAAGGGAATCAAAGGGAGTCACGAGTGCTCTCTTAAGCTCCGACCGTAGAGATTAACGTGGCAGAACAAGGGCAAACCAGTGGAATCACACAAGATAATCCCTTGCCCGAAGAGGAGTCCGAGCAGAAAGTGGTGATGGTTCGGGAGGATAATCCAAGTCGTCGGCCTGGGAAGGAGCCAATGATGGAAGAGGACGAGCCGGCAATCGAAACCGAGCCGGCCGCTGAAGACGAATTGCCCCTGCAAATCAAGGAGGGGCAAAGCAAGAAAAGAAAACGAGCGGAACCAGTAGAACAGGTCGATACAATCAATGTCGGTAGGCCAAGCGAGGGGCGCCAACTACGTATTGGTCATGATCTTCCAGAACCATATCGAAGCGAGTTGGTCGAGTTTTTGGGAAATAATCTCGACGTCTTCGCATGGACTCATGCGGACATGCCCGAATTGACCCCAAGTATCGTGCCACCGCCTCAATATTGATCTAACCTTCCGCCTACCATCCGAGAAAAGGCGCAAACTCGGCCCGATAGACAGGCAAAGACTTGAGGCCGAGGTTAACAAGCTACTAGACGATCAATTCATCCGGAAGCCCTCTATCCCGATGGGTCGCCAATCTGTTTTGGTAAAGAAAAGCAATGGCGATGGGCGCCTGTGCGTGGATTTTATCGACCTCAACAAAGCATGCCCCAAAGACGTTATCCATTGCGAATATCGATTACATGGTAGATGCCACGGCAGACACGAGTGATGAGCTTCATGGATGCATACTCGGGTTACAACCAAATACGGATGCACCCGGAAGATGAAGAAAATACCTCATTTTTCTCTCGCTCGGGAATTCATCATTTGTTAAGATGATGCCTTTCGGATTGAAGAATCTTTGGTGCGACCTATCAAAGGTTAGTAAATAAGATGTTTGAGAAAATGATAGGTCACACTATGGAAGTCTATGTAGATGACATGCTAGTAAAATCACTGTACATGTCCGATCATCTAAACGATCTTAATAAAATGTTTGCTGTTTTGAGAGAGTACAAGATGATGTTAAACCCGAGAAAGTGCACATTTGGGGTCGGCTCGGGTAAATTCTTGGGGTATATGGTCAGCCAAAGGGGAATCGAAGCTAACCCAGACAAAATAAAAGCCATCACCGACCTAGAATCCCCAAACTCTGTGAAAAAGGTACAAAGCCTAACAGCCGATCGCCGCCTTAACCGATTTGTTTCTCGGTCCACAGACAAGTGCAAACCTTTCTTTGAAATTATAAAGAAAAGCAAAAATTTCGAGTGGACCGAGCAAGCACAGGTCGCCTTTGAATCCCTCAAACAACATCTATCTTCAATCCCTATATTACAAAAACCGACCCAAGGGGAGGACTTGTATTTGTACTTGGCGGTATCCGAATACGCCATCGGTGTTAATCGGGCTAGATGGCTCTATTCAACATCCATTTATTACACCACCAAGCGTTACATGATGCCGAGCTCCGGTACCCAATGGAAAAGTCGGCTTATTCATTAATTACATGCGCGCGAAACTCCGTCCATATTTCTTAGAACACAAGATTATAGTATTGACAAGCTATCCGTTGAAACAAGTGTTACACCGACCGATACTTCCGTCGGATGATTAAATGGGTTGTCGAACTTAGCCAATTTGACATTATATACGAACCACGTCTTTAATAAAAGGACCAGGCTTTAGCGATTTTGTGGCGAATTCACGTCTTGCATACAATTGGAAGTCAAGGAAGACCAAGAATGGAAATTATTCGTTGACGGTTCTTCCACCGCAGCCGAGCGGGGCGGAATCGTGATAATCGATCCAAATGAAAAATGCTTTTTGCTCGGCCGTACGATTTGATTCCCCCGCAAAAGAGCAAAAATTGCACAATATTTGGATTTGGTCAAGAAGAGATTATCACACTTTAAAACAAAAGTCTTACATGTGCCCCGAGCCGAGAATATGCAAGCGGATGCCTTAGCTCGGCTCGGCTCGATCCAGGGGCGATGCCATCACGGATGTCACAATCACACTGCTGCTCATTGCGCCCACCCGTCACTCGGCAAAGAAAATATATACGACCAAACTGTCGAATGACTTGGATGACCCCAATCATCCAATACTTAGAGAAAGGAGTTCAACCCGAAAACAAAGTTGAGGCCCGAACGCTACGAACTCAAGCGGCTCGGTTTACGCTAGTAGACGACATCCTATACAAACGAGGATATTCCATCCCACTCCTACGCCGCCTTTCCGAGACAGGATCACGATTATGCACTTCGAGAGGTTCATGAGGGAATATGCGGCAACCACGCTGGGGCCAAACGTTGGCCTATAAATTAATACGACAAGGATACTCTGCCATCCCCGAGAAAGGCGCAACCGACCTCGTCAAAAGATGTGAGAGATGCCGGTTTGCACCACAGTCGGATATCATCCTGAATGACTTATACGTTACGTTTTAGCCCATGGCCGTTTGCCAAATGGGGAATGGACCTCATCGGACCATTACCCATTGGCAAAGAAGCGTCAAGTATGCCATTGTGGCGGTGGATTATTTCACAAAATGGGCGAAAGCGGAGCCTCCGCAAAAATAGATGAAGAAAAGGTTGTGAGCTTTGTATGGAAATCTATCATCTAGAGATTTGGGATACCACATTCGATTGTTACGAGACAATGGGAAACAGTTCGACAACCAAGGTTCCGAAATTTTGTGAAGGTTTCCACATAAAAACCATTTTTCAACTCCATACCACCCCGATCGAACGGACAAGTCGAGGCCGTTAATAAAATACTCAAGTATACCCTGAAGGCGAGATTGGAGAGTCTAAAGGTAATTGGCCGGAGGAAACTACAGCGTACTATGGTCATACGAACAACACATCGAAAGCGACCACCGGAGAAACACCTTTTTCTTTAGCTTATGGAGCCGAGGCGGTGATTCTGTCGAGATTGGAGCCCCTACCTTGAATTGCAAATTTTGAAGAAGAGCGTAATGAGGCGCGCTCCGAGCCGAACTAGACCTGCTCGAAGAAAAAAGGTGCGTGTGAGATGAAAAATGCAAGTGTATAAACAAAGGAGTGAAAGATCTTGTTAGTCAAGTGGCTACAATAATCTAGAGGGGGAATAGATTATTCCGATTTTTCGCAAATCACCCTCTTTTTCAAACAACGAGTAAATAACAAAAATGTAAATGCGGAAAATAAACAACACTCGTTGATTTAAAGAGGTTCAACCCACCTGGGGCCTAATCCTCTACCACCCCAAAGATCTCCTGGGATGGATTTCAAAAAGAAAAAGGTTTTATTAATTTACCAAAAATTAATACAACACCTTGAGGATTACCACAATCCTTTTTCACCACTTTGAGGATTACCACAACCCTCTTACAACACCTTTGAAGATTACCACAACCTTCAAACACCTATCACCTAGATCACCCAAGTGTATTCTTACCACAAGAATACTCACAAGGATGTCTTGTGTTGAATGATGACCAAAATCAAGATTACAACTCAATAATGATTGATACAATATGAGTACAAGTGTAATCAAGAATTGAAAGCCTAGACCTCAAATAAGTGCAAGTGAAAGTGCTTAGGCTAATACAACAAGATATATGAAAGTGTTTGCTCAATTGCTCTTTGCTTGTATATTGTGTTGTGTCTTGTTGCTTGAATGAAGCCTCTATTTATAGGAGAGGTCTTGGCTTTGATTTCCAGACATTGGCTCCTCCTTGGGGAGTGATTTGCTGCAAAAGAAACCATTTAAAATCATCAATATAGTCATTAGAAATCAATCCCACAAAATAGGGAAAAGTCATGCGAAAATGCAACGGATAGTTTCTTTGTCATCAAAACAGGGGTTCGACCGGTCGCACGAGAGATAAGATTGAAAAGAATTCTGCGAATTTTTACACAGGGGGACCGGTCGAGGGGTTCGACCGTCGCCCTTGGTCTTGACCGGTTGGGGTTGAGAGAAAATCGAAGCAGAGAAGTCCCGCACTTGAGAGGGCACTCCCGTGCACCTGGTCGCCCGGGGTCGACCGGTGCCCCACCGGCCGCCCACCTGGTCGACCGGTCGTCCTCCCCATTTTCTCTTACGTCCCATTTTCTGTTTCAAAACTCAACTCAGTGCGGGTTGCCCTATAGGGCGACCTGGTCGAGTTCTGAAACAAAAGTGTTGTCCAATTTTAAATCGAATATTAACTTCAAGAAATACTCCGAAAAATAGTAAAAACATTTTAGATCGATCGGAAGTGTTGGGACAACATTTAGGGACATTGTTTTGGTATAAAAACTCATTTGAACAAAATCATCAAAATCATGATAAAAACATTTATCTAACAAACTCCCCTTTTGATGATTACAAACCAAAACAATTTTTAAGAGGGCGATTTCGAAAAACAAAATAATTTTCCGGTTTATGAGTAAACTATCCGTTTAAAAACATTTTACAAAAGCTCCCCTATCAACAAGCACATTAAGAAGAAATATTGCGTAAGCTAGAAGCACAAGCTTTTACAAAATAAACAACAACTTCATGAGCTTAGAAGCTCCCCCTGTCACAAATACTAATTATCCATGCAAACAAGTTCATAAAACAATCATTGGACCGAGTTTTCTTCACAACTTATGGCCTTAATAAGCCATAGCTTGTAGCTTCTATCATGAGCTTTTATTAGCTTCTTTGAGCTAACGAGCCATTTCTGTTTCTCCCCCTTTGGAATCATCAAAAGAATGTTAGGATGATAAAAACATCATAGAAGTATATCAAAGTGCGCCAAAGAAATGGTTTATCAACCATTGAGCAATTTAGGCTTAAAAGCCAAGGAAAATGGGAGAAATGTATCATGAAGAGTTCATACGCTCGTTTTTATTTCCCAAAACATGATCTCAATGAGTATAGAAGACTTTTGGAAGCGAGAGAATCATGTAGAAGTTGAAATTTTCATTGAAACATTTCATCGAACACATTGTGGGCGTGAAAAATAAAAAGAGTTGTATGTAGCCCTTGTAAATGATCCAAGCCAAAAAATTTCATCACCAATTCACATCAAACATCATACAATACAACATAATAACTAATCTCATCAAGATCATAAGCAAAAATTATCAAGAAATATACAAGAAAGCCATAAACTCAAGGGTTCAACCCAATTGAGCAAAGTAAGGAAAATTCTTACCTTTTGATCGGAAAATATGAGCAATGATGATGATAAACATGCTATATAAGGTCCAAGATATGAATGAATGCATGAAAATCAATTTTGAGTGACAATTGTGTGCATTTGGCAAAGGGGACGAGAAATGGCAAAAAGAAGTGAAATCACAAATGTCAAGACAGAATCGAACTTAAACCAAAATTTAGCCTAGGGCGGCCGGTCGTGGTTGAGGCGGCCGGTCGACGTTGAGGGCGACCGGTTGCCCTCAACCTCTTCAACCATTGTTGTCAAATTTTTCAAAATCCGAATTTTCAACCAAAAATCCGATTTTTCGCCCCTAAGTTTTAGAAACATGCAAAATGCAAACGTAGACCTCATTCAATATGCATTATGCCTAACCGAGCTCGTATTGACGCAAAAGTCTCGGAAGTTAGCGGTTTTGTAAAAATGTCCGCTAATTGATCTTGAGATGGCACAAATGATATCTCAATTTTTCGTTTTGAAACACAATCCCTTAGAAAATGATGTCGAATCTCAATATGTTTAGTACGGTTATGATGAACCGGGTTTTGAGCAATATTTATAGCGGATATATTATCACAAAAGATAGGTGCGTTTTCAAAAGAGCATTTGTAATCCGCTAAGGTTTGTTTCATCCAAAGAAGTTGAGTACAACAAAATGCGGCGGAAATATATTCGGCTTCGGCCGTTGAAAGAGAAACACATTTTGCTTCTTTGAAAACCAAGAAACTAGGCAATCGCCTAAAATTGACATGATCCTAAGTACTTTTCCGATCATCAATATTTCCCGCATAATCCGAATCACTATAACCTTTAAGAGAAAAGTTTTCATTCTTTGGATAAAATAAACCATATTGAATGGTGCCTTTTAAATATCGAAAAATCCTTTTAACGGCACTCATGTGAGATTCTTTGGGATTGCTTTGAAAACGAGCACATAGGCATACTTTTGCATGAAGAATGTCCGGTCTACTAGCGGTTAAATAAAGTAAACTACCAATCATACCTCGATACTTTGATTCATCCACGGACTTGCCTTTCTCATCTTTGTCAATTTTGACATTTGTTGCCATAGGAGTAGAGACGGTTCTTCCTTCTTCAATGCCGAACTTTTTCAAAAGTTCTTTTGTATACTTTGATTGTGAAATATAAATACCTTCTTGACATTGCTTAATTTGAAGTCCAAGAAAGAAGTTAAGCTCCCCATCATACTCATCTCGAATTCTCCTTGCATTAACTTAGAAAATTTCTTGCACAAAGAATCATTAGTAGCACCAAAGATAATATCATCAACATATATTTGCACAAGTAAACAATCTTGCCCTTTTTCAAAAACAAATAGAGTTGTATCAACTTTACCTCTTATAAAACCATTTTGTAGAAGAAATGAACTAAGTCTATCATACCATGCACCGGGTGCTTGTTTTAAACCATACAAGGCCTTTTAAGTTTATAAACATCATTAGGCCTAGAAAAATTTTCAAACCCCGGAGGTTGTTTTACATAGACTTCTTCTTGAATAATACCATTTAAGAAGGCGGATTTAACATCCATTTGGTAAAGTTTGAAATTTTTAAAGCAAGAATAGGCAAGCAAAATACGAATAGCTTCTAAACGTGCTACGGGTGCAAAAGTTTCATCATAGTCAATACCTTCTTCTTGACAATACCCTTGAGCTACTAACCTTGCCTTATTTCGAACAATGTTGCCTTGATCATCAAGTTTGTTCCGGAAAACCCATTTTGTGCCAATAATGGTTTGAGAAGGAGGACAAGGTACCAATTCCCATACATCATTTCTTTCAAATTGATTCAACTCCTCTTGCATCTCTAGAAACCAATCCTCATCCTCAATAGCTTCTTTAGCATTTTTAGGCTCTTTTTGAGAAATAAGAGCTTTCTCGGCAAAGTTTCTTGAGTCATTACTTTATCAAGGGGATCACCAATAATAAGATCTTTTGGGTGATCTCCTTAAATTTCAATGCAACGGGAAGATCCGAGATATCACCTCTATCTTCTTGAGGACCATTTGAAGTGGACGGTTGATCATTTGATGTAGACGGTTGATTATCAATTTGAATAATTTGTTCAATAATATCTTCCTCATCACTTTCATCATTAGGAATTCTTTCAACTCCCGAAGCTTCATTGAATTTAACATGGATGGATTCTTCAACAACTCCACTAGTCTTATTGTAAACCCGATATGCTTTGCTTTTTGTTGAATATCCCATAAATATCCCTTCATCGGCCTTAGGATCAAGTTTGTCCAATTGATCCTTGGTATTCAAAATAAAGCATTTACAACCAAATATTTTGAAATAACTAATATTTGGAGTTCTACCTTTCCAAAGCTCATATGGAGTTTTATTCATTTTAGGACGAATATAAACTCGGTTAATGACATAGCAAGCGGTACTTACGCTTTCGGCCCAAAAATACTTTGGAAGTGAAAATTCATTGAGCATGGACCGACTCATTTCTTGTAATGTTCGATTTTTCCGTTCGGCTACTCCATTTTGTTGAGGTGTCCTTGGAGCCGAGAAATTATGAGCATATCCTTTGGTTTCACAAAATACTTTAAATTCACCGTCAAATTCTTCACCTCGATCGCTTGAATAGACTTGATAGTATCTTCTTTTTCATTCTCAATAAGTCTACACAACTTAACAAACTCATTAACGGCATCGTTTTTATTGGTAAGAAAAAGAGCCCAAGTATATCTCGAATAATCATCGACTATAACAAAAGTGTAATGTTTTCCATTTAGACTAGCCGTACCAATATCTCCGTACAAATCAAGGTGAAGCATTTGTAGGGGTTTGGTTGTGGAAATTTCATTTTTGGGCTTAAAACTACTTTTAACTAATTTGTTCTTTTGACAAGTGTCACATAAGCCAAGATTTTCAAAATTCAATTTGGGTAGTCCTTTCACATGTTGGTTTTTGTAAATATTTTTCAAATTCTTGTATCAACATGTCCAAGTCGCCTATGCCATAAATTAGTTAAATCATTATTGGCGACTAAACAAGAAACATTTTGACTAACCAAATCACTTGTACAAATTTTGTAAAGATTGCCTTTTCTATTTGCTTCACAAATAATTTCACCATTTTTAAGAATAAGGCATTTTTCTTTATTAAAGGAAACATCATATTTTGAATCACAAAGTTGGCTAACACTTATCAAATTAAACTTAAGCCCTTCAACTAATAGAACATTACTAAGAGAGAAAAAGAAGAGTTACCAATTTCTCCATTTCCAAGAATTTTTCCTTTGCCATTGCGAACATGACCATACCCTCTTCTTGGAGCTTGATGTTGGTAAAAAGTTCTCTCCTCCCGGTCATATGGCGTGAACATCCGCTGTCCACGAGCCATTTTGAATCTTCCATTGTGGTTATGGCCCCTATTATCTACAAAAGAATTTCTTTTAGGTACCCTATAATTTTGGGGTCCATGGGGGTTAGTCTTGAGACCTTTGGGTCTCCAAACATGTCTTGAGCTATTTCTCAATTTGCAATTATTAGCATAATGTCCAACTTTGCCACAATAAAAACAAGTAGGAGTATTATAATTATTAGCACGTACAAAAGTCGGACCTTGGTTATTTTTCTTAAAAACACTTTGAAATGGCTTATAACCAAGTCCCGATTTGGAATGCTCACCTCTTTGTGCATCTAAAATTTTTGTGACTTTATCCGTACTTATGTTGAAACGATGCACGTCATTTTTCAAACATTCAATATCTTTTGTGAGCAATTCCTTTTCGGTTTCAAGAGAATGAATCTTAGTAAGAGTAAGAGCATGAGCTTTGTCTAGAGATTCATAAGAGGTAAATAATTTTTCCTTTTCAACCTTAATCTCCTTATGCTCCTTTTTCAAATTTTTGTATTTAGCGATTAAATTTTGAAACTCAATTTGCAATTCATCAAAATCACATTGCAAGTCATCAACTATGGAGGAAGTAGAAGAATTTGAGTGTACCTCATTGTTTTCATCATCTATAGCCATGAGACCGTGTTCGGTTTCTCCTTCCTCATCGGTTGTTTCGAGTAGTTCATCCCATGTTTTGACTTCCGCATTTAGAGCCTTATTTTTTGTGAAAAGCTTCCTTTTCTTTTGCTCCTCTTCATCGAGCTTTGGGCAATCGGCAATGAAGTGCCCGGGTTTTCCGCATTTAAAGCAAGCATTATCTCTTGGTTTTCTTGCTTTATTTTTATTCACAAATTTTGCAAATTTTTCGAACAAGTGCGGCCGTCTCCTCATCATCATCATCATTATCATAGTATGCATTATTAGAAGAAGAAGCAAGACCTTTAGGAATAATTTGCATACCCGATTGATTTGTGGATGGTTTGGAATTTTTCCTCTCCTTGAGATAGACTTCATAGATGAGTAGGTTTCCAATAAGCTCATCAAACTTGAGTGTCTCAAGATTTTGTGCCTCCGTGATTGCCGTTACTTTTTCGGACCATGAGCCGGGAAGTGCATTTAGTACCTTGGTCACCTTGTCTTCTTCGGAGATGACTTTGCCGAGGGCCACAAGAGGATTGACAATATTGTCAAGCCTTTCCACCATTTTGGAGATGCTTTCGCCATCATACATGTTAAAGTTTTAAGTCTTTAACAAGCATGGTCTTTCTTGCTTGCTTGACTTTCTTAGTCCCTTCATAGATTGTCTCCAATTTTTCCAAACCTCATGTGCCGACCTTATGCCTCTTATGCGATTGTACTCGGTGGCGGTAAGAGAACAATGCAAAATATTTAAGGCCTTACCGTTTAGAGAAAAAGCCTTTTTGTCGTTTTCATCAAACTCCTTGAAAGGTTTAGGAGCCAAGTGCCATCCTCCGATTTCTTTGTTGGTTGATCAACTCCTTCAATGACCACATTCCAAATGTCGAACCCGCACCCTTGTAGGAAGCACTCCATACGGTCTTTCCAAAATGCGTAGTTGTTGGCGTCGAATAGTGGTGGCTTATTGGTAGAGGCGCCTAGGTGGTGAGATGAGCATCATTTGTAGCCATGGATCTTTCCTCTTTACTCGGAACGAGCTAGCCAAAGAGTTTGGCTTTGATACCACTTGTTAGTCAGTGGCTACAATAATCTAGAGGGGGTGAATAGATTATTCCGATTTTTCGCAAATCACCCTCTTTTTCAAACAACGAGTAAATAACAAAAATGTAAATGCGGAAAATAAACAACACTCGTTGATTTAAAGAGGTTCAACCCACCTAGGGCCTAATCCTCTACCACCCCAAGATCTCCTGGGATGGATTTCAAAAAGAAAAAGGTTTTATTAATTTACCAAAAATTAATACAACACCTTGAGGATTACCACAATCCTTTTTCACCACTTTGAGGATTACCACAACCCTCTTACAACACCTTTGAAGATTACCACAACCTTCAAACACCTATCACCTAGATCACCCAAGTGTATTCTTACCACAAGAATACTCACAAGGATGTCTTGTGTTGAATGATGACCAAAATCAAGATTACAACTCAATAATGATTGATACAATATGAGTACAAGTGTAATCAAGAATTGAAAGCCTAGACCTCAAATAAGTGCAAGTGAAAGTGCTTAGCTAATACAACAAGATATATGAAAGTGTTTGCTCAATTGCTCTTTGCTTGTATATTGTGTTGTGTCTTGTTGCTTGAATGAAGCCTCTATTTATAGGAGAGGTCTTGGCTTTGATTTCCAGACATTGGCTCCTCCTTGGGGAGTGATTTGCTGCAAAGAAACCATTTAAAATCATCAATATAGCTGTTAGAAATCAATCCCACAAAATAGGAAAAGTCATGCAAAAATGCAACGGATAGTTTCTTTGTCAAAAAACAGGGGTTCGACCGGTCGCACAGAGATAAGATTGAAAAGAATTCTGCGAATTTTTTACACAGGGGGACCGGTCGAGGGGGGGTTCGACCGGTCGCCCTTGGTCTTGACCGGTTGGGGTTGAGAGAAAATCGAAACAGAGAAGTCTGCACTTGAGAGGGCACTCCCAGGTACCGGTCGCCCAGGGGTCGACCGGTCGCCCTCACCGGTCGCCCACCTGGTCGACCGGTCGTCCTCCCCATTTTCTCTTACGTCCCATTTTCTGTTTCAAAACTCAACTCAGGTACGGGTTGCCCTATAGGGCGACCGGTCGAGCCTGAAACAAAAGTGTTGTCCAATTTTAAATCGAATATTAACTTCAAGAAATACTCCGAAAAATAGTAAAAACATTTTAGATCGATCGGAAGTGTTGGGACAACATTTAGGGACATTGTTTTGGTATAAAAACTCATTTGAACAAAATCATCAAAATCATGATAAAAACATTTATCTAACAGATACTACAATTCGAAAGTAAAGGAAAGAAGATTTCAGGTCGGCGATCTTGTATTGAAAAAGATAACGGGCATCCAACCAAGCCCATTGAAGCCAACCTGGGAGGGCCCGTTTCGGGTCAGCCACGTCTTATCTGGTGGGGCATACCAGTTAGAATATTTGAGTGGAGAAAAATTTATGCATCCATGGAATGTAACATACTTGAAGCGGTATTATCAATAAAGATCTCGATCTACAATCCAGATAGGATTCCAAAGAATTGTTCCTTCATCTGGTATTTCGTGAGCTCTTTAAAGGAAAACGAAGTTTTTACTCACCACGAATAAAGACTCGGCTACGCACCGAGCACAATATCAAGACTCGGCTACGCACCGAGCACAAATTAAAGACTTGGCCACGCACCAAGCACAAAATCGAGACTTGGTTACGCACCGAGCACCGAAATAAAGACTCGGCTATGCACCGAGCACAAATTAAAGACTTGGCCACGCACCAAGCACAAATTAAAGACTTGGTTACGCACCGAGCACAATATCAAGACTCGGCTACGTACCGAGCACAAAATAAAGACTTGGTTATGCACCAAGCACTAAAATCAAGACTTGGTTACGCACCGAGCACCGAAATAAAGACTCGGCTACGCACCGAGCACAAATTAAAGACTTGGCCACGCACCAAGCACAAATTAAAGACTTGGTTACGCACCGAGCACAATATCAAGACTCGGCTACGCACCGAGCACAAAATAAAGACTTGGTTATGCACCAAGCACTAAAATCAAGACTTGGTTACGCACCGAGCACCGAAATAAAGACTTGGTTAAGCACCAAGCATAAAGTGAAGACTTGGCCACGTACCAAGTACAAAATAAGGACTCAGTTATGCGCCGAGCACAATAAAGACTCGGTTCATAAACAAAATTTCAGAAACAAAATAAAGGACAGGTTTATATCCCTGAGTGCAAGAATCGATTAAGGCGAGCAGACCCCCTCACTCAGAAGTACTGAAAACCGAGCCCCGTACTTGGGAAAATAAGAGAAAAAAAGAAGACAGGCAACAATCTTACAAAAAGGAAAGAGCCGAGCATCCACAAAAAGCTGGAAATACATACACAGGAAAGGAGAATAACAATTCATTTCTACTTCAAAAATAATTACATAAGGGGAGGACGAGTCTTACATCTCGAGGCACGAAGCCAAATTACCTATCTAGGGGTATATATAAAAGCATCAAGAACGAGCAGGGGCGGAATTTCGACGGCACCACCGAACCAACTTCTTCCACGTCCCGGAGGAGGAGAGCCTGCGCATTAGAAGCCTCGGCAAATTTCGGCCGAAGGGTATCGAGATCAGCCTCCGGGAGGGCCAGGTCTTCTTCAAGCCGAGCAACAATGACGCCCGCTTAAGTAAATCAAGAATTTCTTGGAGGCTGGTCGCATGGCCACAGTTAACATGAATGCATACTCCTCGGAGTTTTTGTAAGCTTTAATGGCCTCTACAAAACTTCCTCGGTTTGCACGGCGGCCTCTTCACCTCCCTACGTACATCGGCTAGACGCCTCTCCATTTCCTCGGCTCGGGCGTGGCAAGACGTTCCGATTCGGCGACCTTAACCCCTCGAGCTCTTTCTTTCACCTTTTACGGGCCCGATCTCGCTCTCCTCGGCCCTCGCAGCAGCCTCTCTCTCGACTGGCCCGAGCCGTGGCCTCGTCCGTTTGAGTCTTAAGAGATTCTTGTACCCTTGAAGGGTAGCATAGGCTTCCTGCGATCCCGTGCCGTTTTTCCAGGTCGGCATATTTTTTCTCTAGCTCGCGAGTCCCCCAACCGCATGCCATAAGAGCCCAATCATCCGCCCCGTACATGGCCATGGCATACATCAATCGTTCTTCGGCCGATCTGGAAAGCACTAATTGCCGATGCCTTTTGTCCAGGCACGAGCCGGGGCGATCATTGCGGCCCGACCGCCTCGCCTCTGTAAGACCCTTGATTGCTTCTCTGTCGGCGTGGCACATCGAACAATTCCACAAACCACCGAGGCGTAGTCCGACCATTCCCTCGCAATATTCATCTCTTGCTTGGTTTGGAGGAATGAAATGACCTTCCTCGCCGAGGTCATCCGAGAAAGTTCGCGGACCTTCCTTTTCTCGGAATTCGGGATGTTCGGCGCCGCTCGACCAACCCTTTCGGCGATCAGGCTCCTCCATCACAATTCCTCCTCTTCTCCTTTGAAGAGGAGGCACCGCTCCTCGGCACTCAATCGATGGGGCGTTTACGCCCGGATATCTTCTCTCGAGCCGCCTCCACGTCCGCAGGTTGACCGGCGGCCACCCGAGCTCGCCGTCTTTGTGTTCCTCACGCTCAAGACGTGCACGCAAGTCTAAGCCACGCCCTACACAAAGCAACCATCGTCAAAAAGATCAAAAGAAAAGAAAGATGTTTCAAAGTGAAATATGAAAAACATAAGTGTTTACCTCGGACAGCGCACTCGGCGGCTCGAGTCTGTGTTGGCCCTACAGTGCGAGATGATCCGCCTCTGGGTCGGCCGTCGCAGGGACGGCGTAGCTTGTTCTGTCCTCACCGCCGCTCCCCGAAAAAGGGGGCCGTCTTCTTCATTACCGAGAGGATTCTGAGGCCCTCTCTCGACCTCCACATCCCGCTCGGCCGCCTCGTCTCGAGCCACCCCTCGGCCGGGTCGGCGGGTAGAGCAGGCCTCAAACCAGGTGCGGCCAAGTTGGCCTCGGTGACCAACCTCTCAATCCGCTTTGTCCATGATTCCCGGGCTGAATGTTCTCGGTCTTGAATAAAAGTGGGCGACAGAGCCCCTTTGATGCCCTTCTCTACAAAGGTAAAAAGACACAAGTCATCACAAAAAAACGATGAAATTAAAAAAAAACAAGACTTACTATAACCAAAAACAAAATCAAGGAGGATAAAGGATTCTCCTTCCTTCGTTCTCCACGCGAGATTGCCACTCGCCGCTCACCCATAGCCATTTTTCTTTCCAGTCCTTCAACGATGAAGGAAGACCTTCCACTAAACTATCCGGATACCCCAATCGGGTTTGTACATAATACCATCCGGACGGTGACCTTTTGATGAAGGAGTCGCTCGCCAGGCACGAAGAGTTCATTCATCTCTTTGAACTTAGGGCGAGGGTACTTCTCTGGTGGAACATCACCACAAGGCCAATAATTCTACCCCACGTAATGGGATGCACTTGGGTTGGATGTATACCCCACTTGAGCCACCGCGTGAAAAAACCGGCAATGAAACCGCAACCGAATAGGAGGTCAAGGCGGTATGTATACCCACACAACCCACGGGTGGATATTGGGGGACCTCGGTGCCATCCTGCCCGAAATGGATACCACTTGGAATACGATACCTTCGTTGGAGCTCTCCCATCTCTCGAGCATCGGCATGCTCGGGATATCGTTTATATCACTCGGCGTCCACCGAGGCTCGACACGGAGACGAGGGCCTCCTCCGGGCCGGCCGCGCCATTACGGTGGCCTATGGGCCCTAGCGGCCTCTCCGGCCTCGAATCACGGATGGTTCATCTACTCGCTCTCGTCGTCACGCTCCGGCTCCGATGGGTTCATGTCTTCTTCTTCTTGCTTGTCTGGTCTTTAGAATCAACGCTTTGCGAGTCTTCGTCGGAACTTGCTTGTGCCAGTCCGGGTTGATACACCGTTCCCTCCCTAAAGACGGTCACTGGGGTCGGATTGAAGATAGTATGAGTCCGCCCCAAAGACGTTCCGCTTCGTGGAGAATCCGGAGAAGATATCTGAATAACGCTCGGACTACGAGGCGGTGATGGCCGTGCTGGTGAGAAAGAAACAGAAGGTTCGAGAGGGGAGGTCTTCGATTTCAACCTCAACACTATAACTACGACTCCTACTATCCTCAAAAGAAGACATTTATAGGTAAAGGGAGAGTATTTTGAAAAAATACCTAAGTTTGAAGTCTCTGAACTTGGAAAGCCGACTCGAAACTTCTGCTCGGTTCTAGTTGCTTTAGCTCAAAGGTCAATGGTTGCGAAAATGAATGATGAAGGGAAACACGAGTATTTATAGATAGGGTTCCTCGAAAGACGCGACAATTATTCGAAAAAGACGCGCTTTTAAAAACTCAAAACCGTCAAACATGTCAAAAAATGTCGCGTCCCCATGCCCGTGACAATCGACGCGCGTGCCTTTTCGGTTCCCGCAAGATTGCTCCAAACACAAGATGCCACGTGTCTGTCATTATTATGGCAACCCAATTAATGCGCCGTTTCAAGCATTAATTGCTCGCGACAAAGTGTCGAAAAGAACTAAAACCTTGGAGAAATTCGTTTTCCCATTAAAAGTTCATCATTAGCATTAAAGTTTAACTCCGATCTCGAGAGATTCTTCTCTAAATCAAACTTGGGGCCTTTGATGATACCCGAGCCGAGCTGTG
Organism: Rehmannia glutinosa; assembly: GCA_016081115.2. Classification (NCBI taxonomy): domain Eukaryota; kingdom Viridiplantae; phylum Streptophyta; class Magnoliopsida; order Lamiales; family Orobanchaceae; genus Rehmannia; species Rehmannia glutinosa. The sequence continues at coordinate 23,842,194 of CM071928.1, read as the reverse complement.
AGAAATTAATCCACGTCATCAGTCTGACACATATTCGGATAGGTGACCTACGGGTGACGTCAAACAATAATGTACGACAACACGTCACGGATTAGGCTCGCCCGCTACCGAGCCCAACGGCTACCGAGCCCAATCGCAACACGGCTACCGAGCCCCGAGCCCAAGTTTCAAATGAAACGCACGCGCGACAACTTCGTAAAAATAAACACATGCCCATGCTTGACACTTTATTGGTATCAGGAACTGCCACATGTCAGAGAATTATGAAGAGAAGTCGACAAGTGGCGAGTTTTGGCTGACATGCACAACTATAGAGGGACATGTGTCGTTTTTTAACTATTTTATTAATTAATGAATAGTTAGTGCAAAGATGACTATTGTAAACCCACTTACTCAAAAGGGGTATAAAAAGTCTGATAAAGGGAAAAAAAGAGAGGAGAGATAGCAACAAATTATAAAAAAAGACCGACCCCAATATTCCTACTCGCAAAATACAACAAAAGGCATAATTAGCCGAAATAAATATACGTTACGCCGTTTTTCATTTCCACGTGTTAAATCTTTTACATATTTCTACTTGTTGACCAAAACGCACGTCAACAAAAATGACACAAACAAAATTAAAATAATAAAAAATAGAAGATGGTTTCCTGTCCTCCCATGGAGGTAAGATAGAGGAGGAAGTAAATGGAAAAGGCTAGCGGTAAATAATATAGAGTTTTTAGAGAGAGGCCAGATTCCATTTATCTTTAAGTTCCCATCTTTTTATTATATCATGATTTAGAAGATTGGTTTGCATATACAAAAAATTAAGCGGACATGGTTCCTTGGCAATGTTGTGTAAGAAGTTTGTTATGGTTCCATAGATTTTATTTATATCTACTTCTTATCTGGTTGTTGTTGTTCGGGTGGTTTACTGCTTACAAGAAATGGCTAAGTGTTTAGGATAATCAGGCTAAGTCGAGGCCTGTATTTAATACAATCTCCGCAAGACGAAATCACCCCATATACAAAGTGCTTATGGTTCAGGCGATCGTCTCTAAGATACAACGACTTTACTATTTCGACTTAGCAGCACTTGTAAAAGTCGAAACTACAACGAACTATATAGTGTTTGAGGCTTTCAAGCTTTTGAAGGGAGTAATTCAAGATCCAGATGCAATGACTCAATTTTTAGGCTTGTTAATTCGTGTCCGGTTTCATCTACACGGGCCTTGTATTTATAGGCATCAAGGTACTCGATGGAAAGTATATGTCTTTTGGATCAAAAAGACATGTCTACAGCAAAAAATGCACTTGATTGCACGAACAGGTGCATCAGTTTGAACGTGCGCGTCCGCACACACCTGCGCGCGCGCTTAATTATGCTCAATGTCGGCGCGGTGCGTGCCCGCGCACCATCCCTGGGCGCGCGCGCACTACGCTGATGCGCGGCGCACACCTCTAAGTTGGAAAATAATTAATTTAATAAATTAATTTAATTTTAAAGAGTATTAAATAAATTTGGTCCAAAAAATATAAGAGCTTTGAAGCCCAAGCCCAAGCCCAGGCCGATGGCCGGACTTGGACTTGGACCGGGCCGAGCCGAGTCGACCGGCGGGCGGGCGGCGGCGGCGATGCGTGCGCGTGAGTGTTTTGAACCAAACCCACTAGCATATAGGTCTTCACGCCTTTAAAGACTTTGGTTCCCCAAGGGCCCAAACCCAATTGTCCAACGTGTAATTTATAAATTGAGCAAACTTTGGCTTTCTACTTTATGTGGGATGAAGCTTTTCTCCTTCCCCACATTTGTAAGTCCAAGCGGCTACGATAATCTAGAGGGGGGGTGAATAGATTATCTCCATCTTTTCGATTTTACCCTCTTTTTCGAACAAAACAAGCCAAGACAATAATAAAGGTGCGAAATATAAACAACACACGCCGATTTATAGAGGTTCAACCCACTATAATCAATCCTCTACCACCCCAATATATCCGGATGGATTTCAAAAAAGAAAAAGAATTTTATTAATTACCAAATTTAATATAATCTCAACTTACAACACCTTGAAGAGCACCACACTCTTCTTCAACACCGCCTTTGAGATTACCACAATCTCCCTTTAAAGATTACCACAATCTTCCTTCAACGGCACCTTTGAAGATCACCACAATCTTCAATTTTGAAGAATACCAAATTTTTCAACTCCTCAAGAGCACCACATTCTTGAAACTCCTACCACCTAGATCATCCAGTGTATTCTTACCACAAGAATACTCACAAGGATATCTTGTGTTGAATGATGACCAAAAATCAAGATTACAACTCAATAATGAATATTACAATATGAGTGCAAGGTGTAATCAAGAATAGCCTTTTGACCTCAAGAATGTGAAAGTGATAAGCTAGGCAAAATTACAACAAGAATAATAACTATGAAGAACAAATATTTGCTTGAAGAGTATCTTGTTGTATTGTATCTCAATTGTTGTAATGGTTGCTCCAAAAAATCCTCTATTTATAGGAGATGATTGATCAAGCATAGGCTCCTCTTGGGGATTGAAAATCTCTGAGAAAAAATACAATTAAAATCAAGAATATAGTTGTTAGAAATCAATCCCACATTTTAAGGAAAGTTTGTCTCACAATCAAACGGTCGGATTTTCTTTGTCAAAAGATAGACGACCGGTCGCATAGAAATAATACGTTTGAAGAACACAAAGAAAAATAACACGGGCGACCTTCCAAGGGGGACTTACCACAATCCCCCTCATTGGTTTTAAGAGATTGCAAGTTCTGTTTCAATTTAAACGTTCGTGTACCTGGACGAAGGGTGCGACCACGACGCTTCAATTTTGACCGTCCATTTTCACTCAAGTCTCAATTTTTGTTCCAAAATTCATCTTCTAGATCACGGGTTGCCCTACACGGCGACGGTTGACCTCGAGACAGAAAATGTTGTCCAATTTTTGTCGAAAATAAAACTCAAGAAATACTCAAAATTTAGTAAAATCATTTTAAACCAATCGGGAGTATTTAGACAACATTTAGGAACCTTGTTTTGAAGTAAAAACTTATAAACATAAAATGATTAAAAGTGTTGTCCAATTTTATCTGAAATAAAACTTTAAGAAATACTCCTGAAAATATTAAAACCATTTTAAATCATTTAGGAGTATTTGGACAACAATTAAAAATATTGTTTTGGTGTAAGAATAAAATCATCAAAATTAAGATAAAACATGTATCAAATAATCTCCCATTTTTTGATGATTACAAACCAAAACAATTTTTAGAAATATTAGGAGGACAATTTTAAAAAAGATTTTCCGGTAAAAACATCTAACTGTTTGGAAGCAACCAAAATTTCCAAAATACATAATCAACCAAGTAAGGGAGTAATATATTCAATAATAAGCGCAAGCTCCCCCTATCAACAAGCATATCATGAATAATGTAAAAGCAATTAACCATAAGCTAAAAGCTTAGCTTTTACATTTTGTTCAAGAGCTTATAAGCTCCCCCTGTCAACAAAACATCATTAGACAAGTAAATCTTCATAAGACAAGTATATAAGTCCATCAAGCAACAATTGGACTAAAAAAAAATAATTCACAACTTATGGCTTTTAAGAGCCATAGCTTATAGCTTTTATAACAAGCTTTTATTAGCTTCTTTTGAGCTAATGAGCCAATTTCCTGTTTCTCCCCCTTTGGAATCATCAAAAAGAATGTTAGGATGATAAAAACATCATACAAGTTTATCAAAGTTTAGCCAACAATACGATTTATCAACCATTGAAAGAATTAAGCTTAGAATCCAAAAAAATGGGAGAGATGTATCATAAGAAATCCATAAGCTCATTTTGTTAGCCAAAAACATGATCTCAAAAAGAATTTAAGATATTTGAAAATAAGAGAATCATGTAGGTGATGAGTCTTTTATTGAATCATTTTAAAAAACATTGTTTTGCGTCAAAAAAATTTGAAGAAGATGTATATAGCCCTTGTAAAAGAAATTAAGCCAAGTTTTTCACATCACCAAAAGCAATTTTCAACATATATCCAACAAATAATAAAGCCTAAACAAAGTAAATTCTCAAGGGTTCAACCCAATTGAGATAATTTATAGCCAAAGAAGAGATCAAGGCATTACAAATGCCATCAAGCAAAAATTAAAGAGCCATCAAGTAATACATGTCAAGCATCAAACAATATAGATTAGACATTACAAATGTCCCAAATTATCCATCTAAACAAAATGATCAACGCATCTCAAGTGCATTTAAGCAAAATTTAAAAGAAGCACTTTTACCATCAAGTACTTCATACCAATTATCAAACAATGCCAAACTAGAGTATTTTTACCATCAAATACTCCATCAATATCATGATCATCCACAAGTCATTTTCAACTTGCTATTTTAACCCTTTCAAGAAAACAAGCAAATCTCATTAAGTACGAAAGAGTTTTACAAGAAAGTCCATAGAAATATGAAACAACATGAACAAGAGAAAATGCTAAGAAAATAAAGGGGTGGGGACATCATTCCTCGTCCAAGAGAAGCAAGTTATCAATAAGATCTTTGATGAATTTCTTCAACTTGCTCAATTGAGTTTTGCATTTTGGAGGTCTTTTGCTCCAAAGCCTCATACCTAGCTTCATGATATGTTCATAGATCATCATACTCGGCTTGGGTGTACCTCTCCTAGGCGGTTGAGCACCGTATTACCCTCCGTTATTGCTCTGCTTTCGCCTTCCTCCGCCAATCTCACGGCCTCGGCATCATCAAAGAAGTCGTTTGGATCTGGGAATCTTGGCCTCTTTCTCTAGCCATCTTAGTTGGTCGGATGTCCATATTTTTGCGCATAGTGACCATTTGGGAGATGTTATCAATGTCAAAGTCATTTTGAAATACCTCCGAATTACACTCCGACGAAGGTAGTCCCGATTGTATAAGAAGTTTACAAATCCAATTGCCCATAACAAACTTCTTATTGCCTTGAGTAATAGACTCAATTACACATTGAATAAGAATAGTGCCAAAGTTAAGCGGTTCCCTTCTAGCAATCTTATAAGTCAAAAAGTAGTCCATGTTGCTAGGCATTTTTCCCGCTTTTTCACATATGCAATAGGCGACAATAACGGATATAATCCGGTGCTCAAGAGTCATCGCGAAAAATGAATATTTTGGCCATACGCCCAAATAAGTCTTGACTTCTTTCATAGACACCCCCAACATCTCATCATTCCAAATTGCACAAGAAAAATAGTCCCAACCACCTTCTCTTACATGTAGAAGCCGACAAATTTCATTAGGAGTCCACCTAAAATGACGACCTCTTACAAACGAATTTACCGCAATAGGCTTCCTATCATCATATTCCACCCACATATTTGCATAAAAATGTTGAATAATATCATCATCATATAAAACATAAGCATGCTCCCATAAAAACATCCAACCTTGCTCTTCAAAGAATCCTCTAATAGTAGGATATTCATTAGTAAATGAATTAAATCGACAAATTTTAGTGCGAGCAATCAATTTTCCACCCATTTCCAAATCTTCATAGTACCACTCCGCATATTTATTGTTAAAATCTAGAACATTATTAACGTGGAGCTAATGATATAAGAGATTTCTTACTTTTCGCCCAACGACAATTTTTGAGCGAAATTGTTCCGCGGAGCTCGGCAATTTGGGGCTTGGAGAGTACGGGATTTTGAATGTCATCACGTTCTTGAGCCACGTTCCTTTGGGTAGCTCGAATATCCCTTTGTTCGGCTTCTTCTTGCCGATTTCTCGAAGAACCCTCTCCGCCCTTTCTTCTCTTGGACGTGGGATTTTGACCGGTGGAATTTCTTGGAGGTGCCATATATGTAAGATTCTTGCAAAAAGAGGTGGATTAGCAACAAGAACCACAAAGATTGATGAAGAATTGAAGATTTTAGAGAAAAGGGGTGTGGGAGCTGCGCAGCGAGGGTTTGAAGATTTCTATTGTTCTGATTGAAAGTGAAGACAGACGGAATTTATCCCAAAATTTTTACCTGGGCGACCGGTCGAGGTGGGGTGCGACCGGTCGACGTGCAGGGCGACCGGTCGGCCCTGCCTTGACCGTCCCAGTGCAATTTTTCATTCTCCAGGTTTAACAAAAATTCGATTTTTCACCCCAAAAGTTTTAAAACTTTGCAAAAAGATAATTATGGACTTAATCCAACAAAAATGAGTTTCGAGAAAACACATATACGAGAAAAACGAGATTTAACGAGTAGTGCCCTTTTAAGAAAAATCACAAAGTCATTTAGTGGCACTAAAGGGGTTGAAATGAAATATTTTGAAAGACATGTGCATAAACATGACATGAACACAATATCGAGTTCTAAGAATAATACGAGTGAACATATCTCGAAGGTTTAAGAATCTCTAATAGAAGATAGCCAATGTGTAGGAGATATATAACCTACAATGCTTTTGCTATAGAAATTCATAAGAGTTTAAAAACAGCATGTAAGGTCTCATTTTTCAAAGGATTTTAAAAACACAAATATTTATTGAGGACCTTAATTTTAAAATAATGAAAACTCATTTAGACACAAATAAAAACATGCATACTAAAAAAATAAAATGCATATTTAAATGGGGAGATACGGTTTACCAATTACGCCATTTCCATGGGTTGTCTTAGTTCCGTTGATGATGATATCTTCCCCTTTGAAAATCATCTTGTTGATGATAGCTTCTCCAATTGTTCCATTTCCAAGCATTGTGGCCTTCCCATTTTCGAAAGTGTCTTTCTCTTGGAAGATCATCTTGTTGATGATGTCTTTGCCATTTCCAAGGATTTTGTTCATCCCATTTTTGATTATTTCCTCTTCTTGGAAAATGACTTTGTTGAAGGTGTTTTCTTCTTTGATCAAATGAAATGGTCATTTGATGCCTTTTTGGCGGTATGAATTTTCTTCGATTATTATTTAGCCGGGTACCTAATATAACATTGTTTTGTGGTACCCTCAAGTGCTTGGGTCCTTTGGGATTAGCTTTGAGACTTTTAGGTCTCCAATAATAATTTAAGCTATTTTTAGCCCGACAAGTATTTACGGCGTGTCCCTTCTTACCGCAATAAAAGCAAGTAACATTACTAACATGCATAGGAACTCGATTCTTTTTCATATGCTTGACAATATTAGGTTCATGATCAAGTTCACTATTCGAATTATCACAACCATCAACATTCACAATATTGGGCAATTTATTGGTACTCAAGTTTGATTTTGATAAATCATTTTTCATGCAATTCATATTCTCAACAAGAGTACTATTTTGTTTTTCAAGGTTTCTAACCATGTCAAGTGTGGTTGTGTGAGCACATGATAGTGATTCATGGGAAGTAAATAAACCATACTTTTCACTTTTCAAAACAATGAATTCCTTTTTCAAATTTTTGTACTTAACAAGTAAATTTTGGAATTCATTTTGAAGATCATCAAAATCATTTTGCAAATCACTATAATCATTTTGAATAATAATATCATAAGAAGTAGAGGGTTTAAGACATACCTCGTTTTCTTCTTGAATGCCCATAAGACAATGTTCAACTTCTTCATAGTTGGAAGTTGTAAAAAGCTTGTTCCTTAGATTTGACATTGTATCCCTTTGAGAAGTAGATGCTTTTGAGTTGCTCCTTTCATTTGCATATACTCCATAGATAGCTTCTAATTTTTGCCATACATCATGTGCCGATCGAATTCCTACAATATGTTCATATTCCAAATTAGTAAGTGAACAATACAAAATATTGAGAGCTTTACCATTTAAGGAGATGATTTTCTTCTCTTCATCATTTATCTCTTTGAGGCTTTTGAAGACGTGTGGTGTGTCTTTCACCGGAATGGATTCTCCATTTATGACAATGTTCCAAATATCAAACCCGCAACCTTGTAGATAACATTCCATTCTTTCTTTCCAAAATATATAATTTTTGGAATCAAATAGAGGTGGCTTGGTGGTGGAGGTGCCGGTAAGATGAGCTTCGTTCGTAGCCGACGATCATTTCTCTTCACTCGCGATGTGAAACGAGCTTGCCAAAGAGTTTGGCTTTGATACCACTTGTAAGTCCAAGCGGCTACGATAATCTAGAGGGGGGTGAATAGATTATCTCCATCTTTTCGATTTTACTCTCTTTTTCGAACAAAACAAGCCAAGACAATAATAAAGGTGCGGAATGTAAACAACACACGTCGATTTATAGAGGTTCAACCCACCTAGGGCCTAATCCTCTATCACCCCAGTATATCCGGGATGAATTTCAAAAAAGAAAAAGAATTTTATTAATTACCAAAATTAATACAAACTCAACTTACAACACCTTGAAGAGCATCACACTCTTCTTCAACACCGCCTTTGGAGATTACCACAATCTCCCTTTGAAGATTACCCCAATCTTCCTTCAACGGCACCTTTGAAGATCACCACAATCTTCAATTTTGAAGAATACTAAATTCTTCAACTCCTCAAGAGCACCACATTCTTGAAACTCCTACCACCTAGATCACCCAAGTGTATTCTTACCACAAGAATACTCACAAGGATATCTTGTGTTGAATGATGATAAAAAATCAAGATTACAACTCAATAATGAATATTACAATATGAGTGCAAGGTGTAATCAAGAATAGCCTAGACCTCAAGGATGTGAAAGTGATAAGCTAGGCAAAATTACAACAAGAATAATAACTATGAAGAACACATATTTGCTTGAAGAGTATCTTGTTGTATTGTATCTCAATTATTGTAATGGTTGCTCCAAAACTTCCTCTATTTATAGGAGATGATTGATCAAGCATAGGCTCCTCTTGGGGATTGAAAATCTACAGAAAAATACAATTAAAATCAAGAATATAGTTGTTAGAAATCAATCCCACATTTTAAGGAAAGTTTGTCTCATTGTCAAACAAATGTAATTTTCTTTGTCAAAAGATAGAGCGGCCATCGCATACGAGAAATAAGCGTTTGAAGAACACAAAGAAAAATAACACAAGTCGGCCAGCCGTCGGGGGACTTGACCGTCGACCTTGACCCCGACCGGTCCCCCTCATTGGTTTTGAGAGATTGCAAGTTACTGTTTCAATTTAAACGTTCGAATGCTTTGGTCGACGAGTGCGGCCGACGCGTCACGGCCGACGCCCTGAGTCGACCGGTCGACTTCCATTTTCACTTCCGTCTCAATTTTTGTTCCAAAATTCATATTCAGGTACGGGTTGCCCTACATGGCGATCGGTTGACCTCGAGACATAAATGTTGTCCAATTTTTGTCGAAAATAAAACTCAAAAAATACTCTGAAAATTTAGTAAAATCATTTTAAACCAATCGGGAGTATTTAGACAACATTTAGGAACCTTGTTTTGAAGTAAAAACTTATAAACATAAAATCATTAAAAGTGTTGTCTAATTTTATCTGAAATAAAACTTGAAGAAATACTCTGGAAAATATTAAAACCATTTTAAATCATTTAGGAGTGTTTGGACAACAATTAAAAATATTGTTTTGGTGTAAGAATAAAATCATCAAAATTAAGATAAAATATGTATCAAACAACATTTTCCATTTTCCAAGCCATTATCTAGTTTTTAGTGGCTAATTTCTAGCATTAATTTCTCATTCACTCGGAATTGTTTTGAGAAATTCCAAATGACAATCTCATCTACTCACTTAGTAGAACTTTTACAAATAATTTAATTATATTTTTCACTAATGAAAACCACTTAAATATTTGGTCAAAATTGGGTCAACACCCAATTCAAAGTCTCGACGAACTGTTATTTCATCTGGATAGGTAGCTTGTGGCTTTGAACCTTCCTTGGTAAAATATATCGGATTTACTAGCTGCTTAGTGACGCAATGTCTTGAACTACTTAGTCGTTTTTGTAAACCGAGACAACAATACTTACACAATAACAATTTTAACACTTGTTGTTCTCACGTTGTGCCAATTTCGGCCCTGGACAATATCTTAGATTCATAAGTATTTTTTTGAAGCGGCTATTATTTCTCACTTATGTAGGTGATCTCCTATTGAAGAGTATCCTGCCATACTCCACTTTTCGGTGTAGGAATCATTAAAAGTTTTAAACTTAACCTCACCATATTCAACATGTTTCTATTTCACTTAGAAGTTCCGGGAATAAGCTAACACATTTTCCAAGTGTTCAGCTGAACATTCATAACTTAGTTGTCCCGTTGAACCAAGATCTTGGGATCTCCAATTCACAAGGTTGGGTTACCGCTATGAACATTCTTTATTTTGTGGATTTTAAACCCATTCCCCTTAATAATGTACAATTGATCTCGATTTATTCCTATTGTGAGCGGATCCACTAGGTTTTCCTTTGACTTCACGTAGTCAACTAAAATAACCCCATTCGAAATCAATTGTTTAATGGTATTGTATCTTCGACGAAATGTCTAGACTTACCTCTTTCATTTGCAAGAAAAGACTATTTTTATAAATATAACATTTCTTGATTTAATGATCGTACCATCATTTATATCATGAATGCTGAATTTATTTTATTGGGTGCTTCTAGTTCAGTCAAAACACTCCCACATTTCAAGGTGGCTTTCCTTCCAACTTATCCTTGTTCAACACAAGATTATCTAGAACTTTTATGCTCTTGTCCACTTCACTTTTATTTTGTTAGAACATTGTCCTAACAATCCAGTTAGAATCTCGTTCTAATGATTTCAAGTTCAACAACTCCATTAAAATCTTCACAAGATGTGTAACTTTTGTGTTATCACATATTCAGTAACACTTCCGATTTAATTTGTTAATGTGTCTACCTCTAGTGTTACAACACTTTGGGCAACACTTCATGCAACTGTGGTTTTGGTGTTATAACACTTTTGGCAACGCCTTTTGTTACATTGAAAAATGCAGCAGAAGCTCCACTGGTGTTCCATAAAGTATGGTCACACCCCCACAATTGTCGATTTCCAATTGGAATCTCAGTTGTCTTCCTCAATCCAAAGTCGAACTATTAGATCCTCAAGCCCCATTTCTTTGCGTTTGTGCTTGAGATAGTTCTTAAAATCTTTCAACGATGGCGTCAATTTTTCAATAATCGCAGCCACTTGGAATGATTCACCCAGAATCATCCCTTCAGACACTAAGTCGTGAAGTATGATCTGAATTTCTTGCACTTAGTTGATCACCTTCTTGTAATCAAGAAATTTGTCGACAATAAATTTCTTTGTGCCGATATCTTCTGTTTTATATTTCTTCTCCAAAGAGTCCCACAACTCTTTGGGCATTTTGAACGAACTATAGACATTATAGAGGGTGTCGTCTAGTCCATTCAAAACATAGTTCCGACAAAGGAAATCACGGTTATGCCAAGCATCCACAGCGATTCTCCGTTGGTTGTCGGTTTCTTCATCGCCAACGGGTAGGGGGTCCTTCTTTAGAAAATAGGACAGATCCATCGTAGTGAGGTAAACGAGCAACTTCTATTGCCAGCGTTTAAAGTCAACGCCGGAGAACTTAGCCAGCTTTTCTCCATGAGTAGGAGCAGCAACCATTGGAGTGAATAAAGCAGACGCCATCGTCTTGAAAACAACATAAGGAATTTGTCTTGCGATTGTTGTTTGGAGGGGTTACTGTTTACAAGAAATGGCTAAGTTTTTAGGATAATCAGACTAAGTTGAGGCCTATATTTAATACAGTCTTCGCACAATAAAATCACCCGTATACAAAGTGCTTACGGTTCAAGCGATTGTCTCTAAGATACAACAACTTTACTATTTCGACTTAGCAGCACTTGCAAAAGTTGAAACTACAATGAACTATTCCGTGTTTGAGGCTTTCAAGCTTTTGAAGGGAGTAATTCAAGATGCAGATACAATGACTCGATTTTTAGGCTAGTTATTCCGTGTCTGATTTCATCTGCAGGGGCCTTGAATTTATAGGCATCAAGGTGCCCGATGGAAAGGATATGTCTTTTGGATTGAAAAGACATGTCTACAGCCAAAAAATGCACCTGGTTGCTCGAACACGTGCATCAATTCGAACGTGCACGTCTAATTATGCTCACTGTTCGCGCGGTGTGCGTACGCTCACGTTGTGCTCTGACCGAGCGCTGCGTTAATTTAATATTAAAGGGTATTAAATAAATTTGGACCAAAAAATATAAGGGCCTTGAAGCTCAATCTAGGGGTGTGCACAGTTCGGTTAACCGGCCGAACCGAACCGGAACCGAAAATTCGGTTCGAACCGAAACTGAACCGAAAATTTCGGTTTTCATTTTTTCAGAATTTCGATTTTCGGTTCGGTTCGGTTTTGGAAGGCCGGTTAACCGAACCGTCCGAAAACCGAAATTTTTTAGAATTTTTTTTATATATATCATAAGTTGCTAACTTGAATAGCAACTCTCATTAAAAAAAAGCAATTTTTCCTTCTAAAAGATTGACAACTGAGGGCTGAAAATAACACAAAAAAAACACTTGTTTTTTAAACTTTCCTTGATCTCGGTGAAGCGGACAACAGAGAAACGATCGTCTCTCTCTCTCTCTCTCTCTCTCACTTTTTTTTTTTTTTTAAACTTACCTCGGTCCCTTTTTTTTAAATGATGTATTGGAACATGTTTGCAAAAGGCTTTTCAAAAGTGCTTTTTGGCTGCTTGAATTTAGCAGAAATGCATTATGTGATGGGTAGCTTTTTATCACCTATCAAATGAATATGGTTGGCCGTCATGCATTTTGTATATGCATTATATTACTGAATACAACTTTTTTCCTAAAAATATTTTGGTGTACATGCATTAGATTACTGAATAATTTTTTTTCTAAATATTTCGGCCGGTTCGGTTTTAACCGTAAAACCGAGATTTCGGTTCGGTTTTTAACGGAACTGAAATTAATAAATATGGTTCAGTTTCGGTTTGGGATTTTGGCCAACTGAAATTTCGGTTAACCGAAATTTCAGTTTGGTTCGGTTCGGTTTGGCCGAACGAACACCCCTAGCTCAATCCCAAGCCCAAGCTCAAGCCTAGGCCCATGACCCGGACCGAACAGAACCGGTGTCAGCTGCGGCGCATGCGCGTGCGTTTTGAATCAAACCTATAAGCATGTAGGTCATCACCCCTTTAAAAACTTTGGTGCCCCAAGGGCCCAAACCTAATTGTCCAACTTGGGATTTATAAATTGAGCAAACTTTGGCTTTCTACTCTATGTGGAATGGAGATTTTCTCCTTCCCCACATTATCTATTTTTCATACCATTTTCTAGTTTTAAGTGGCTAACTTCTAGCATTAATTTCTCATTCACCCGGAATTGGTTTTTTAACCTACATGGTAGAAAATGAACCTAAGACATTTGCAGAAGCAATGTCAACTTCAGAAGCACCATTCGGAAAGAAGCTATCAACAGTGAGATAGAACCCATTACGCAAAATCACACTTGGGAATTGGTTGATCTCCCACCTGGAAATAAACCTCTAGATTGTAAGTGGATTTTCAAAAGGAAATTAAAATCTGATGGATCTATTTATAAATGTAAGGCTAAGCTGGTAGCTAAGGGCTATAAGCAAAAGGAAGGCCTTGATTTCTTCGACACATACTCACCGATTACAAGAATTACTTCTATTAGAGTTCTTGTTGCAATTGATGCACTGTACGATCTCGAGATTCATCATATGGATGTTAAAACAGAATTTCAAAATGGTGAGTTAGAAGAAAAAATATACATGGACCAACCTAAAGGGTTTATTGCTTCAGGACAAGAGAAAAATGTGTGTAAGCTCGTTAAGTCCTTGCATGGATTGAAGCAGGCGCCAAAATAGTGACACCAGAAATTTGATAAAGCTATGTTGTTAAATGGATTTAGAATTAACGAGTGTGATAAATGTGTCTACATTAAAAATACACCGAACACGTATGTAATTGTATATTTATTTGTTGATGACATGTTGATTATGTTAGATAAATATTTTTATCATGATTTTGATGATTATATTTTACTGTATTTTTATACCAAATTAATATCTCCTATTGATTGTCCAGATACTCCTAAATCGGTTTTATATTATTCTTCGGAGTATTTCTTGTAAATTATTCTCGACTATTCAAAACTTTCGTATCGAGCGATATTAAAAGTATTTTTAACAATTATCGAATACCATCAAGGTAAAATGGCGTTCGGAAAATAAAGTCAGAATTTTTTGACGGACGAAAACATCGCTGAAATAGGCCAACCAGTCGATCCAAGGGGTCAACCGGTCGACCCCCTGGTCGAACGGTGGCTGAGAGCACGTTTCAAAGTTTTTATTTCAACAAAACTTCAGGGATGGATCGACCAACCGATCGACTGGTCGACCAGGGTGGTCGATCGGTCAACCCACCGGTCGACCCAAGGTGTTTTGGCTTATGTGCTCTCTGTTCTCCATCAAATAAATTTCCAAGTTACAGGACGACCGGTCGACCAGGGTGGTCGACCAATTGACTCCCCCCCGGGCGACCTGTGTAGGACTCAGCTGCAACGGACTTATTTTCAAATCTTTGTATTGATTGACTGGTCAACCCACAGGTTGACCAGTACATAATCAGACGATTTTTGAGCTTATGGGAGACAACGTTTCCTGGTTTTGGGGAGTTAATTTGTAATAGCTATATTGTTGATTTAATCTGTATTTCTTTTCAGATTTCACTCTCCAAGAGGAGCGTATCAATGTTTAGTACCTCTCCTATAAATGGAGGAAGATTTGGAGCAACAAGATACAACACAACAACACAAGCAAATACAATCCAAGAAAACACATTGTTCTTCATTGTCAAAATTCTTGTTGTAATAGCCTATAAGTTCTTTCACTTGCACATCTTGAGGTCTAGGCTTTATTCATGATTACACTTGCACTTCAAAGTTGTATACTTTATTATCGAGTTGTAATCTTGAATTTGTGTTCATCATTCAAACACAAGATATCCTTGTGAGTATTCTTGTGGTAAGAAGACACTTGGGTGATCTTAGGTGTAGAAGAGTGTGGTACTCTTCATAGGTGTAAGAAGATTGTTGTAATCTTCTTGTGGAAGAGTTTGGTGCTCCTCGAGGTGTAAGAAGATTGTGGTAATCTTCTTGTGGAAGATATTGTTCTTCGGGTGTAAGAAGATTGTGGTAATCTTCTTGTGGAAGAGTTTGGTGCTCTTCGAGGTGGAAGAGTCTGGTGCTCTTCGAGGTGTTGAAGAGTTTGGTGCTCTTCAAGTTGGAAGATTGTGGTAATCTTCATTGGTGCCATTGTAAGAAGAGTGTGGTACTCTTCAAGGTGAAGTTGTAATAATTTTGTTAATTATTAATAAAATTCTTTTTCTTTTTCGAAACTCATCCCGGATATACTGGGGTGGTAGATCATGTAGTCCCTAGGTGGGGTGAAGCTCTATAAATTGACGTTTGTGGTTTATTTTCCCGCACCTTCATTCTTGTCATTGCTTATTCATTCCAAAAAGAGGGCAAAACTCGGAAAATTGGCATAATATATTCACCCCCCCTCTAGATTATAGTAGCCACTTAGACTAACAAGTGGTATCAAAGCCAAACTCTTTGGTAAGCTCGTTCCACATTGCGAGTAAAGAGGAAAGATCCATGGCTACGATCGAGAGCTATCTACCAATCAGTGCTTCATTCAATAGACCGCCTCTCTTCAACTCCAACAATTATGCATTTTGGAAAGATATAATGGAGTGCTTGTTACAAGGTTGCAGGTTAGATATTTGGAACACGGTTATAAACGGAGTATCCATCCCAATGAAGAAAAAGGAAGACGGAACTCAAATCCCCAAAGCCCTCAAAGAGTTTGATGATGAAGACAAGAAAATTTTCTCCTTAAATGGTAAAGCTCTTAACTTTCTTCATTGTTCTGTTACCGCTACGGAATATAATCGTATTAGAGGTATTCGATCCGCTCATGATGTTTGGGAAAAAATAGAAGTTATCTATGAAGGCAGAAAGAAAGTGAAACAAGCTCGAAAGACCATGTTGGTCATAGAGTTCAAAACTTTCACTATGAATATTGGTGAAAATATTTCCAAAATGGTTGAAAGGCTTGACAATATTGTAAATCCTCTTGTTGCACTTGGAAAAAAAAATTCCGAAGAGGATAAGGTCATAAAAGTTCTAAATGCTCTTCCCGCCTCTTAGTCTGAAAAAGTTACCGCTATTACGGAAGCTCAAAATTTTGAAACTCTAAATTTTGATGAGCTTATCGGCAATCTTCTCATCTATGAAATTTATACCAATGAAAGGAGTAACTCAAAGGCATCAACTTCTCAACCGGGTATGGTTTCACTCCAAAAGGTCTTGCCTCAAAATCGAAAAATTATTATTCTAGTGATGAGGAAGATGAAGATGAAGATGAGGAACTTATTAGAAAATTTACAAAATTTGTAAATAAAAACAAGGAAAGAAAATCAAGAGACAATTCTTGTTTTAGATGCGGAAAACCCGGACACCATATCGTAAATTGACCAAAATAGAAAGAAGAACAAAGAAAGAAAAATCACTTTCACAAAGCCTTGAAGGCCAAAGCCGAACCAACAACATGGGATGAACTTCTTGCTACATCCGATGATGAGGAAGACGAGCAATATCTAATGGGCATCAAAGAAGACAATGAGGTACGCTCTAACTCTTCTATTTCTTTTAGTAATGAATTGCATGATAATTATGATAAATTGCAAAATAATTTTGATGAGCTTTAAAATGAATTCCAAAGCTTGCTCTTTAAATACAAAAATTTGAAAAGGAATTCAACAATATGAAAAATGAAAAGGATAGTTTACTTATTTCATATGAATCACTTTCTTGTGCTCACACTACCACACTTGATAAGGTTAGAAACCTTGAAAAAGAAAATAGTACTCTTGTTAAGGATATTGATTACATGAAAGAGGATATGTTAAAGTTCAACTTGAGTACCGATAAAATGACCAAAATTCTTGATGTTAAACGTTGTGATCATGTGAAACTAAGACTTGGTTATAAGCCTAATGCTATCAATGATATGAAAAAGAACCAAGTATCTATGCATGCTAATCATTATGCCTCTAGAACTATTACATGTTTTTATTGTGGTAAAAGTGATCATACGACAAATACTTGTCGGGTTAGAAATAGCTCAAAATATTATTGGAGACATAAAAGTCTCAATGCTAATCCCAAAAGACCCAAACACTTGAGGGTACCGCAAGAAAATTTCATGATAGGTACTTGGTGCAACAAAAAACAAAGGAAATTCAAATTGTCAAATCGACAACAAATGTTTGCGCCACTTGATCAAAGGAGAAGACATTATCAACAAAATCAATTTCCAATAAAAATGTATAATCAACAATGGGAAGGACACAACCCTTGGCAATGGCGAAATTGGTAACCCTTATCCTCTTCTTGAATTATGTATTTTATAATTTTTGCACATGTTTATTCTTGTCTTGATTGTCTTAATTCCTTTTTAAAATGTTTCTTAAAAATGAGGTCTCAACTATAATCTATATACTCTCGGTTTTCAAAATTAAAAAGGGGACCTTGAATAGATTTTCAATAAGCACATGTTTTATCAAACTTTTGTTGATTCCTACAAAAAGCATTGTATGTGTTACTTGTCCAAGTTCTATGATTTTGTTTATATTATCCGATATTACTATGCTCTTGTGCAAGATGTTTTGTCAAGATTTTGTAGGAAATATCTTGGTATTAAAGAACAAATAATCGTAGATTTATCCATGGCTATCTACATCATGATTTTTCAAGTTTGAGAAAGACATATTGGTTGACAAACAAAATCGAGGTATGTTCATCAACTTTTATTACTCAAATACACTCGATATCTTCATACCTTATGCGCATGTGCTCGATTTAAAAGCAATCACAAAAGAGTCTAAATTAACTGTCGTTAAAAAGGATTTTTTAATATTTGAAAGGCACTCTTTTTATCCAATGATTGATAACGTTCCTATTTTTTTGTGATAAAACGTTCGGTATAAATTTTTTCATAACCGAACCAAACATACTAAGATTCGACATTTTTTGGATTGCGTTTCAAAACGAAAAATTGAGATGTGATTTATTTCGTCTCAAGATTAACTCGCGGACACTTTTACAAATCCATTAACCGTCGAGTCTTTTACTTCAATTCGAGCTTGTTTAGGCATAATGTATATTGAATGAGGTATATGTTTGCAGTTTGTACGTTTTTAAAACTTAGGGGTGAAAAATCAAATTTTTGGCTCAAAATTCGGGCATAGACTGAACTGAGGATTCAGACACATGTCGACCAGAGGGTCGACCGGTCGACCAGGTCCAGGGACCGGTCGACCCCCCTGGTCGACTGGTAGACCAAAGTTGCAGTAGTGGATATAATATTGTCTCTATTCTATATTGTGTTATTTTTTTATCATTTTCTTCAAACTCGAACCCCTTTGCAACTATCACACACAATTCACTCAAAATATTTTATTTCTTGTAATTTCTATATTTTTGAGTTTATATTATGGGTATATCATTCATAATACCCGACTTCACCAATCAATTGGTAAGTATAATTCCTTTTTTTATCTCAATTGGGTTGAACCCTTGAGAAAATGCGTATGTATGAATATTTGGATGGAATTCCTGTAATTGTGATGGGTATGATGATTATTGTTGGATGATATTTATAAAATTGGTTTTTGTGTTGAAAATTTTGGGTGATTACATCTTCATTTTAATTATACGCCCGCCAAGTGTTCGATGAAATAATTTAATGAAAATTTCTTCACTTATATGGCTCTCTGGATTTCAAGTTAAGTCTTATAAGTTTATAAAGATAATGTTTTGTCACTCAAATGAGCTTTTACAAATCATCTTATCTTATTTTTCCTTAATTTTTGGATACTTAAGCTTCATGTTCAAAAGCTCGATAATTCAATGAAAATGCGCACTTTGATATATACTTATGATGTTTTTTATCGTGATATATAATTCCAAATGGGGAGAAATATGAAATAAGCTCATTAGCTCAAAGAAGCTAGAAAAAGCTCGCAGAAAACCTATAAGCTGAAATTAAAAAAGCCAAAAGCTATGGATGAAACTTAGTCCATTGAATGCACTATGGACTTTTATACTTGTCTAATAATTTCTTTTTGACAGGGGGAGCTTCTAAGCTCATGATATTCAAGTTTCAATTGTGAAAGCTGAGCTTTTAGCTTTTAGTTATTTGTTAAAAATGATTTTGTAAAATCCTTGCTCCTACACTTGTGATTTAAAACGTTTTGTCGTTTTGTTTTAAAAATCAATCTCCTAAAATTGTTTTGGTTTGTAATCATCAAAAAAGGGGAATTTGTTAGATAAATGTTTTTATCATGATTTTGATGATTATGTTTTACTGTGTTTTTATACCAAAACAATGTCTCCTATTGATTGTCCAAATACTCCTAAATCAGTTTTATATTATTCTTCGGAGTATTTCTTGTAAATTATTCTCGACTATACAAAACTTTCATATCGAGCGATATTAAAAGTATTTTCAACAATTACTGAATATCATCAAGGTAAAATGACGTTCGAAAAATAAAGTCGGAATTTTTTGACAGACAAAAACATCCCTGAAATAGGCCAACCGGTCGATCCAAGGGGTCAACCGGTCGACCCCCTGGTCGACCGGTGGCTGAGAGCACGTTTCAAAGTTTTTGTTTCAACAAAACTTCAGGGATGGGTCGACCAACCGATCGACTGGTCGACCAGGGTGACTCATCGGTCGACCCAACGTGTTTTGGCTTATGTCCTCTCTGTTCTCCGTCAAATAAATTTCCCAGGTACAGGTCAACCAATAGGTCGACCGGTCGAGGTGGAAGAGTTTGGTGCTCTTCGAGGTGTTGAAGAGTTTGGTGCTATTCAAGTTGGAAGATTGTGGTAATCTTCATTGGTGCCGTTGTAAGAAGAGTGTGGTACTCTTCAAGGTGAAGTTGTAATAATTTTGGTAATTATTAATAAAATTCTTTTTCTTTTTCGAAACCCATCCCGGATATACTGGGGTGGTAGAGCATGTAGTCCCTAGGTGGGGTGAAGCTCTATAAATCGACGTGTGTGGTTTATTTTCCCGCACCTTCATTCTTGTCATTGCTTATTCATTCGAAAAAGAGGGTGAAACTTGGAAAATCGGCATAATCTATTCCCCCTTTAGATTATCGTATCCACTTGGACTAACAGATAATAGGTAGTAATCATGATATTATCATATATACAAAGAGAATGTTGATACAAAACTTTAATATGAAAGACATGGGAGTGACAGATGTTATACTAAAATTTCTAAGACATCTGGTGGACTTGTTTTATCTCAATCTCATTATATTGAGTCTACATCACTTGTATTGTGTGTTTGGTACCTCGTTGTAAATATCATAATGGAAGCTTTCAGTAAACTAAAACAATCCATATTGCCTAATTTCATGAGTGATCGACAATTATCACGTGTACCTCTTACCTGTGAAGCTGTTTGTTGATGGATATCTTGGCATATAAGCCTACTGAATTTATAATCTTCAATTGAAGCAATCTGAAAGTAACCATATATGAGTGTTGGACAGTTTGTTAAACGGAAATTCTGAAAGACTTGGGTCTTGTTTGTTTATGTTTCCAAGAGCCTATTTCTATTTTCCAACTATTCATAAAAGTGAAATCATATTTGTCCATAAAATTTCCAATGGAAATCATCATTTTCATTTTCTATTTTTCACATAAAATAACATCTCAAACCTATAAATTTTATTTTCAAACCTATACACTACCCTACATCACTTATCATCACTTATCAATCACTATTCTCATATTCTAACCCAATTATACATGTAGGACCCACCACTATCAACTCTATCTACTTAAAATATTACTAATTTTAAATTATATCTATTTAATGGGATCCACCATCTACAATCTTACAAATATAATATTATATATTCAAATTAAAATATTGAAAGTGGACCCCAGCACCATCAACTTTTCAATTATTATATACATAAAATAATATTTCAAAACTGCTCAAACAAACACAATCTCATTTTCAAATCTACATAAAACATATCAATTCATTCATCCAAACATAATTTCAATTTTCACACGAAAACCAATAAATTCTCAAAATTCTATTTCCAACTCCAAAATCTGGAAATGGACCATGGAAACATAAACAAACAGACCCTAAGGATTTAGAAAGTGATATACCACTTGTTAATACTGCTGTAACAGAATTAATTTAGTGGTAATGATACAAAATAGCCATTTAGAAAATGTAAAGATTAAAAATAGCCATGTTTTGTAGATACATATTTTTTAGCCATTTTGGGGTGTAAAATGACATCCATACCCTTCTAGCATGTTTGTTTGATATTTGGGTTATTTCTCTCTCTTTCACTTATCTCTATGTATCTTCTTACTCTTTTTTTTTCAAACTTTTTTTAAGAAATCGAACCTGTATTTTTTCATTTTTAAATATGCAATATGGGTGTTGAATTATAGATATCGAAAAGAGGATTAATTTGATATATTATACATGCAAAACGGACGAAAAAGTTATATGAATTCAAAGTTTTTTGAAAAAAATAATCGAGTATCTTTATGCTCGAATTGAAATTTTGACTTTGAAAACAATGACTTGAATTCAAATCATTACATGACTCGAATTCGAGTCACTCAATATATGATATATAAAATAAAGTTTGTAATTATAACCAAAAGGTTCATCTCGCATAGCGGATTGTCAGATGTTTTCACTTTTTGGTCACAGATCAATATCAATCTTCACCGACCCCAATTTTTATACCCAGATTATTTTTTTTTTCCAGAAAACTTTGAATTCACATAACGTTTTCGTTTTAAATCCGTTTTGCATGTATAATATATCAAATTAATCCTCTTTTCGATATCTATAATTCAACACCCATATTGCATATTTAAAAATGAAAAATACAGGTTCGATTTCTTAAAAAAAAAGTTTGAAAAAAAAAGAGTAAGAAGACATAGAGATAAGTGAAAGAGAGAGAAATAACTCAAATATCAAACAAACATGCTAGAAGGGTATGTGTGTCATTTTACACCCCAAAATGGCTAAAAAATATGTGTTTGAGAAAAAAGGCTAAAAAATATCCTAGTCTGTTGGGAATGGCTTAAAAAAAACCGACTGTTTAATTTATGGTCTTTCACTCTCATAAGCGACTTAATAACAAGAATTGAACTTTTAATGGTTCGAATTTTGGTTGGCATGTCACTCTTTCCCTTTCTCCCTTTTGAGATGAAAAACCATTGATAAAAAAAGCGATATTAATTGGACATATTATTGTGGTTGTTGGTAACTCATTAGAAGATTCTTCACTTAATTGTTTGCATACTTCCATTCCATGTTATATCTTGGATCAACAAAGGGTGGTGGCCTGGTGGGTGGTCCTCATCTATGTGGTTCTATGGTCATCTCATTGATCCATAAGTCCTGTTTGGATCTCATAATATTTTTCACGTTATTATTTCATTATGTTTTAATGTATTAGATCATTAGATGAAGGGATAACTACAAAAAAAATGGCCCTAAGGTTTGGTGTAATTATAAAATTCCAAGAGGTTTTTAAAAATTACAAAAAAAAAACCTTGAGGTTTAATTGCGTCTTAAATTTAAGGGAGTAACTGTAATATTTTGATAAACATAGGGGGATCTTTTGAAATGATTTTTTACATATGAACGGTAGATATAAGACAGATCAAAACTAAAAGTTCTTTTTTTTAATTTTCAGAAAGTTTTGGGTTTTTTTGAAATTAGCTCGAACCTCATACATGTCATGTATTTTTCATAATACTGACAACATTTTATACTCACCTAGTTATTTAAAATAGCAAATGAAATAGTATAAGGATTAGAAAGTCTAGTATCCAAAAACCTCTTTCTCACATATATGCTAGCTAGGATATTGAGTATTATTTTTTTTTTGAGAAGCAGGATATTGAGTATTATGGGAGGGCAGTGAAGAGCGAAGACAAATAAGACCAATAAAATTATGATGTGAACACTCTCAATTCTCAAACTCATTACTCCTAACAATACAGCCCTATGTAAATATTTTGAATACAGAGAACAAATTCTAGAATAACATTACTAATAAAAGGATGTAGACTTTTTTCTCAGAAAAAAAAAAAAGGATGAAGACTTGCAGTATCATAACGAAGATGTTATTATGACTATTTCCAAAGTACGGTCAGAGTAATAAATTAACCAGCCATGAATACAAGGCAAAATATCCATATAAACGAAATTAATTTCTACATCATCGGGTTTGGCTAGAAATATGACCATGTGAATTTTCCTAGTAAATTTTCCAATTTTACGCGATAAAAAAGCTAAAATCAAAAGCTTTTTCACAAAATTACTGGTCTTTTTTGCAAATCGTGAATTCTACAAGACTATCATTGCCACCCTCGAGATAGCTACATGACTAAAATTGCACTTTAATCAATAAATTATGTCTTTAATTTGATGATAAATAAAATGAAAAATATTGGTTTATGATTGAGTTTATATTAAGCTATTTACATAATCTACATAAGTTTATTCGAACATAGATATATAATTACATCCATATCAAAGTATATGTAATTCTTGCACCATTCTTATAGGGATAATTACAACAATCCACGTGCTTTTTTAGCTAATTATAAAAAACCGAGAATAATTCAATATTACCAAAAGCCCTTACATTTGATTGTGTCTTAAATTTGAGAAGGTAACTATAAAGTTTCTATAATTAAATATCATAGGGTATTTGAAATATTTTTGCTTATGAATTAAGGAGGAAAAAATAAGATGTAATAAAACCTCAATTATTTTATTTTTTTTATAATTTTCTAAAACCTCCAGATTTTTTTGTGATTAGCTGGAACCTCAAGATTTTCTTGTGTCATTACCCATTTTTATATAAACAACTTAATAAGAATGCATACTGAAGAAATCATATTAGACTGGTAGAAATTGCTTTGGTGTTGATCAATAGCATACTTTTTTTAGGCACAAACTCGTATAAGACCGTCTTACGGGTCTAAACCTGTAAGACGGATCCTACTTACCCTACCCGCTACTAAGACCTGCCCAATTTATTTTTTTTTTCAGATTTTTTTTTCAGTTTTTTGTTGCTTTTTTCATTTTTATTTAGGGTTTTTCTTCTCCCCGCTTTCTTCTTCTCTTCTTTTTTCTTCTTCTTGCTACTTCTTCTTCTCTGTTCTTCTGAGATGCTTATTCTTCATCACCAATACGCAAATCCGGTGGTTCTTCTTCTCGTTTTCTTCTTCTTCTCGATTCTTCTCTTTTTCAATTTCTAATATGTTCGTCGCTTCCGAGCCTACTCGTCGAGACGCGATTCCGGTGGTTTTGCTCGTGGCCGAAGTGTCTATCCATCATTTGAAGTTTTCAGGTTTGTCAATTAGTTTTATATTTTCTGCAGAAATTTTAGGTTTGCAAATTTATTTTATATTTTCTGCAAAATATTTGCACTATTTTTTGTAAATATTTTTTGGCGATTGACAGAGTTGTGTGTTGGACTTTCTATTTAACTGCGTTTTTGTTAGATTTGTTGTTAGATACTGACTGAAATTGTGAACGTTGTTGCTAGAAATACTTAAAATACAAACATTGTTGTTATAGTACAAATATGTGAACATTGATGCTTAAAAGTATCAGAAATTGTCATAAAAGTATCATAGATTGCCTTAAAAATATCTGTTTTATGTCACTATATT
The DNA here is from genome assembly GCA_016081115.2 of Rehmannia glutinosa. NCBI lineage: Eukaryota > Viridiplantae > Streptophyta > Magnoliopsida > Lamiales > Orobanchaceae > Rehmannia > Rehmannia glutinosa. The sequence goes on along the minus strand of CM071928.1, from coordinate 23,817,416 downwards.
TCGATATTGAACACATATTTATATGACTACATGTATTTTAACATTAAATTTTTTGTTAAACTGCATTTTTGATTGTTTTGTTGTTAGATGGTAACTGAAATTGTTAGATTTATTAATATGTGTGTTTAGGAATTTTTGCCTTAAAAGTATCAGAAATTGCCACAAAAGTATCAAAAATTACCTAAAAGTATCAGTTTTTTCATATTTGTAGATGACACGAAAGCAATTGTTTGGTGTATAGGAGAGAGAGTGAAAGGGAAAGGGAAGGGACAACCCGGAAAAAGGGACTGCAAAGGATTCTGGAAAAAAAATGATGTAAAAGAAAGAATTTCGGTGAAGGAAGTAGCACTAGTCGTGAATTGGAAAAGAATACTGCTAAGAGTGGTTTTTTTGTTAACAAATTATTGTCATTTGAGATTCTTTTATCATTTGCATGTTGTTTAAATTCATGTATTGATACAAAGTCATTTGAAATTGCAGTTTAACATTAGAGTTATTGTATTACTATTTACTAGTTCCAGACCTAATTCCTAAAGTACTCCTTTAGATTAAATGTATCATTTTTAATGCTGAGAAGTATCAAAAATTGCGTAAAAACTATCATCTACAAAATGAAGATTGCTTTGTGAAGTGATTTTTTTGTTGAAGTTCTTGTATTGATATCAAATCATTCAAACATAGTATTCATTTGGATTAAAAGTAAAGTATCACTTTTAATATCAGTAATAACATAAAAAAAAGTATCACTTTTTTTTATGTCAGAGTAATGTGCATTTTTTTGGAATATGTAATATATGAAAGTATTATTGTTCATTTTAAAAGTATCATATTTAATGCTAAAAGTATCAATATTTGGTGAAAATAAAAGTATCACTTTTTATGTTTACAATATTTAAAACGTAAAAGTATCACAAACAATCCTTAAAGTATCATATTTATTGCTCAAAAGTATCACTAGCGAGATTTATGGCTTTGTTTGAGGAAATCCGTGCGATAAAAGGAGAGAGATAAAAAGATCTATTGGAGGGGACCACAGGAGAAGAGAAGAGAGAAAAAGAGATCTGCTTAAAAGATCTCACAATTAGCGACTGACGGCTGGTGTATATAATATGGGATTTATTTTTTATATTTATTTATTTTCGGATCCGGATTGTAGGATCCGTCTTACGGATTAGGATCCGTAAGACGGTCCTACAAGAGACCTTCTCATTTTTTAATACAATTATAATAGAACATATAATGATGTAATAATAAAGGAATTATTTGAAAAAGAAATCTGTGTATTTATGTTATTGAATACTTGTTAACAAAAGTGGAAACTTATTTTGGAAACGTAAATGTGATCTGTTATATTTCTTTAATAACAGAACATCAGATTTATAACTTTGTGACACTTATATTTTGGTTAGTAATTTCTTTTCTTCACTACCTTTAACTTTAGACATACAAATCCCTATATTGCATTATTAATCGAGATGTCAAATAAGGTAAAATTAATTGCCGACAGGAAACAAATTTACTATTTTTGGTAATTAATGGAAATAAATAAGTGGCAATAGGCCAAATTGACCACTTATGTTTTGTCAAAATGAAAAATCGTCATGTATTTTCAAAAACATGTTTTTTAACAATTTTAACTAAAAACTGACGATCATATCCTTCACATATTCTATTGTAAGGTAGTTGGTCATTTTTCAAAAAATTGATGTTGTATAACTCGGTTCCGAGTTATGTACCGATCCCCAAAAAATAAAAATTAAAATGGATATTTGAAATCAAAAATAACTAAATAATATATTTTTGAAAAATATGGCTACTTCATAAATAATTAATAACTACAGCAGTAGGTAGAGTTCCTTGGTATGCCACTACCAGGAAAATTAGGAAGAAATAACCGACTAGCATTTAAAGTCAACGGATATTGACCACAAACACGTCTTTATTCATTTATTACATAGTTAAAAGAGAAATTAAAGTAGACGTCATTGTGATAAACATACATTGTTGCTATATTATGCAATTGAATGGTTATTGCAGGATTTGGTGTGAATATAGACCACATTCTCTTCCCCATACATTCCAGGCATAATTTCGGCTCGAAAGTCATTATAATAACATCATTCCTTTTGTCCCAACTATGCACCTAACCCAAAATCGAGTGTTAATTCGGAATTTGTATTTTATATAATTATTTCCATTTCCTTCAAACTTAAAATGGAAAAATATTCATTTAATTAATACATTTTTATAAATTAGGATTTATATAAATATACATATACTTTTAATATCTATATAATATAAATATATTTTGTGTCACTACAAGAAAATTTCAATTTACCTACAGAAAAATATGTAGGTAAATATTAAGATAACTTTATAGTGCAGGTAAAGTAGTTGTAGATAAATATTTACTAACAAAATTTATAATTATTCCCGTAATATTTATGTCGGTAATTTTAATTTTTTTTTGATTTTTCAGTAATTGATCGGTATTTATTGGGTAAAAATAATATTTTTTATGTAATTATTATGTAGGTAATTGTAAAATTTAGTGACAAAATCGTTTATGTCAGTGAACTAGAATTTTCTTGTAGTGATATCATAATTTTTGGTACCATCGCTAGTATAAATGATAAATTAAATTTAAAGACCTCCTTATTGATATGTTATATTTTATTAGACCTAGGGAGTATTTATCCATATTTTCATGCTCGGATTCGTTTTCTTTTTTTCTTTTTGTAACTATAAATAAAGCTTATCGAATAAATATAAAATAATATACTAGTCTTTGAGATATACATAAAATACATCTAGAATGGAATTATTATGTGTTGAAAATTCTAGACACCACCACAAGGTTAATTATGTAATTTCCCGTAACAAGTTCGATGGAACTTGGCTATATATAGTCGTGGTTCTGCTAAACTCTATTCTTCAAAGGCAAAGTGTTATTCGGAGTACCCCAAGAATTTCATTTCAAGTTTTTTCTGGAAATTACCAAAAAGAAAAATGGGTGAGAAAAGCAAGATTCTGATAATTGGTGGAACAGGGTACATCGGTAAATTCATAGTTGAAGCCAGTGCAAAATATGGGCACCCCACTTTTGCTTTGTTCAGAGAAAGCACGATTTCTGATCCTGTCAAAGGCAAAATCGTTGAGGGGTTCAAGAATTCTGGAGTCGCCATTCTCATTGTATGTGTATTTATTATCGATCACCATGTATTTGTGTTTGTGAGAAATAATTTAAATGTTGCATGATTGTGTGAAAATATATTGTATTGTACAGGGTGATTTGCATGATCATGAGAGCTTGGTAAAAGCAATAAAGCAGGTGGATGTTGTTATATCCACTGTGGGTCAGTTTCAGTTGGCTGATCAAGTTAAGATCATTGATGCAATTAAAGAGGCTGGAAATGTTAAGGTTTGGCCTTATTTGTAATAATTTAGTTTCCAGGTGAGGATGATTAGATATTCACAGTATATTAATTTCTTGAATGTTGCAGAGGTTCTTCCCTTCAGAATTCGGGAACGATGTGGATCGGAGTCGTGCTGTGGAGCCCGCCAAGTCTACTTTTGAAATCAAAGCCCAAATCCGCAGAGCTATTGAGGAACAAGGCATTCCTTACACCTATGTCTCTTCCAACTACTTTGCTGGCTATTCGTTGCCGACACTTGCGCAACCAGGCGCCACCGCTCCTCCCAGAGACAAAGTTGTTATCTTAGGAGATGGAAATGCTAAAGGTAATTATCCATATTAGCTTCCTCCGAAATTATCGATACGATGATTTAATTAGTTTCAAGAATCGATGAATTTGGTCCTTTGGCAGTGTTGTTTAATGTTTGTGCTATTTGATCCCAGCGTCAAACATGCTATCTCTATCGGCACAATGAAAAAATATATGTTTTTAAAGGAAGTGATTCTTGTAGTAAAAGTGAAAAGAAGTTGATAATCGTGTTGGCGGTGTTTGAAAATATAAGTTGAGAATTGATTAAATTTTATAGAGTGTTTGGTGAATAAGTTGAAAACGTATGAAACCGCGGAAGCGATTGGTGAATAATCAAAAGTGAAAAGTAATTGATAATCGAGAAGTTGGCCGTGTTTGCAAATATAAGCTGAGAATTGATTAAGTTATACACGAGTGTTTGGTGAATAAGTTCAAAACGTATGAAACCAGAAGCAGGATAAAAAATCTAAAGCTTCTCTCCCTGCTTTTAGATTATGATTAAATTATACACAATCAGAAGGCAGAAATTGACATTTGAAAATACCAAAATTACAAATTCTTTCTTGTTTACAAAAGTTGCTTAGATCTTATTGTTTCTTTCCGCCTCTGTTTTATATCTGCTTGTAGCCGTGTTCAATGACGAACGAGACATTGGCACCTACACCATCAAATCCGTCGATGATCCGAGAACATTGAACAAGATCCTTTACATTAAGCCTCCTAAGAACATATATTCGTTCAATGAGCTCGTTGCTTTATGGGAGAAAAAGATCGGTAAGACTCTTGAGAAAGAGTTCGTTCCAGAGGAACAACTCTTGAAGCGATCCATCAAGTGCGTCATATCACTTGAGTGAATTCTTAATAATCTTATCGACCTAACATTTGAAATTCGGTTTTGAAAATCGAATCGTATTCCTTTAGAAAAGCTTTGAAAACGGTTCGTTGTAATTAAACGTGTTATGCCATCTGACATTTTTGCAGAATCACCAATTCCCGTCAATATCATACTGTCGATCAACCATTCGATTTTCGTGAAGGGTGATCAAACCTACTTTGAAATCGAACCTTCGTTTGGAGTTGAGGCTTCGGAGCTCTATCCGGATGTTAAGTACACAACTGTGGAGGAGTACCTCGATCAGTTCGTGTGAGATTCGGACATGTACAAGGGATCGTACATTTGTTCGATCCCTTGGCGCTGTTGTTTAACAACTTTGTTGTGCTTACATGGTTTTTACTTGTATCTAGTTCTTGTCTGGTTGTTTGATGTCTTGCTGTAAATCTCACTATGGAAGCTTTTATAATCAATAAAATATGAGATTGTCTAATTTCAGGAGTTATCAGTTTTGTTACATTGTCACATTAAAATCTCTTTCATGTGGACCTGTTTGTTGGTGCCTAATTTCTTAAAAACCGAGGTTGAGTCATAGATTTTAGGATTAATTACCGGAAAAAAAACCTGAGGTTTGAGCTAATTAAAAAAAATTGAGAGATATTTTAAAATTACAAAAAGACCCATCAGGTTTGATTATATCTTAAATTAAAGTGGGTAACTGTATAAATATCAGGGGATTTTGAGGTGTTTTTTACTTATAAAAGGGGAAAATGTAAATATAATCAAACCTTAAATATTTTTTTGTGATTTTCAAAAATCTCTTGGAGTTTTTGGTAATGAACCCAAACTTTGGTTTTTTTTTTTTTTTTTTTATTTTTGTATTTATCCCTAGATTTTATGGCCTTTGACTCTCTGAAGCAACATGATAAATCACAAAACCTGCCATTGAAATTTGGTCTAATTACAACAAAACAAAATTACTTTATCTTTCAAAATTACAAAAACACCCTTCACGCACCTATTGAGGTTTGTATGCGTAACAAATGCCCTCTATTGAGGGTTCAATTTGTGAAATAGAAAAATAATATTAACAAGTATCTGTAATTTTAAAAGAAAAAGGGTTCAACTTGTAAAATAGAAAATAATATTAAGAGGTATCGTGATTCTAAAGTATAGTTGGATTTTTTTTGGTAATTAGATTGAACCTCAATGGCAATTAACAAGAAAATTCAGTCCTATCCTGGCAAAACGGTTAGTGGTTCAACCTTGCTTGGTAAATGCTTTCATTTTAAGTCTCGTTCCCTTGTGAGCTGGAAAACCATTGATAAATGCGACATTTGGACATCATTGTGTTTGTTGGTAGGTACAAATTTGCAATGAGAGAAGATTCTTGATTTAGTTGCTTTCGCACATTCCTTGTTTTTGGATCAATGAGATATTGCACTTGATGTGTATATATCTATGGTCATAAGTAGATCTAAAGTTCCCTTTTCTAACATGCGAGGATAGTGGATTTATGGTAGGGGAGAGTGAAGACAAGTGGGCACTAGTAAAAGTTGACACAAGGGTGAGCTTTATGTCAATTTGTGAACACCCATGCCTTATATTAGCTTATATATGATTCCATCTTGATACGTGTCAATTTGATGCCATTATATTAGGTATGGAAGATCGAACTTGGATACATGCATGTTGTCAGCAAATATGGGTCAAGATATAAATCACATATTTACACATATATAGTGGTGGATCGAATATATCTATTTGTAGTGAAATTTTCGATCCACATAATCGGGATCAATACCGTCCACAAGCCTCCTTTTGATTGGACCACGAACTACGAACGTACCCCGTGCATCGATTGAACCACAAGCAAGATCACAAATCGTATTTCTTGTTGGTGTAAATAATTATTAGTTATTTAATTGGTTGTACCAATGGTATCTCCAATTATAGTCCCTCTAGGATATAAAATATATCTCTTCTCACCATCCTCCATTTATGGTTTATGCATTTCTTTTAGTCTCGACTCTAGGGATAATTTTTTTCGCTATCTTTTTTCCGAGAACCACCTAAAGTTCCAACTAAAAAGATAAAATGATTTTTCATTATCTCAATTGAAATTACTAGTCAAAAATATCTTTTAATGACAAAACTTCTAATTACTTTTGTAATGGCATATAGAATGATATTAACTCCTATTTATTATCTATCTTATGGCAGATGTTATATGGATACAAGATATTTAATATTCCAAACTCTTATTTTTTTGATTCTGTACCACGCCTTGGAGAACTTTGGTGATGCTCCAAGAAAGAACGTAGGAGGGAGATTTCTGATATAGAGATTTATAATAATCTTTACTACTAAATAATATAGTATGAAGAGATATTAAAATGATATATCTCAATTTCTACTATAATTAGATCTTTCCATATTAGATTCAATCCCAAAAAGTATCATAATCATTTAGGATACACAATATCATTCCTAATATATAAAAGAATATGAATGCAATCTCCAACACATGTCATTATACAAAACCAAAACTTGGCCACATGCAGGAATAGCAATGGGACAGGTCTGAGATAGATTTGGCTAAACTCGGATCCCACCCTGGCCCATTTTGGTCCCATAACCACGACGGGTTGGACCAAGCGGACCGCCACAATATATATGTATATATATATAGAATTTGGATCTGGTGAGTCCATATAATTTAAATAAGTACGTGAGACCAAATCTGGAGTGTTGACCTCTTCTTTTTAACGATGCAGATTTAATTAATTTTTATTTTAGTTTATATTTAATTAATAGTTGTTAAGGATAAGTAGGTAATTTTGTATGAATATCAGTAAAAAAACGGGAGTTACTTTTGGTAGTGCCCGTTCACATTCCAAATTTTTTGGGATTTGTTTGAAACCGTATCTCTGACCGTATCCGATGTGAGAAATATGTTGCTTATTGAAGACAAATATGTTACTTTCTTTGGATATGTTTGAAACTGTATCTCTGAAATTCTCTCTTTCCTTTCACAGTCAAACTTGCAATTAATATTGACGCATTCTGATGTGCGAAATATGTTGCTTATTGAGGACAAATCTGTTACTTATTTAGGCAGATAATGTTGCAACCACAAACTATTCCCTTCGATTTGTCTTTTTATATACATGTAATCCTATTGCTCATTTATGTCAACTATGTTGCTTATCAAGGACAAATATGTTGCTTATTTAGGCAGATAATGTTGCTAAGTAAGTATGTTGATTTTTTATGTGGACTGTGTTGCTTATTGAAGATAATTATTTTATTTATTTAAGTAGACAATGTTGCTAAGATGGGTGCAAATCTGTTGATTTAAATAGGTCATATGTCTTATATATATGTATTTATGTTGTTTTTTTATGTCAACCGTGTTGCTTATTGATGACAAATATGTTGCTTAGACATTGTATATTTGTTGCTTACAAATATTACGTAATTTTGCTATGGTTTTAGATGGTAAGATAACATCTTTGATGTTGTGTGTAACTTTCCTAATTTCATGGGATATGATTGATTGATTTGGACTAATATATCCCCTTTATCAATTTAATTAGGTATTTTTATATATTTTAAGCATATTTTTTATTAGTCATTGAAATTTGTTGATCTGTGATCCAGATTTGGTCTTACGTACTTACCTAAGGCATTGGTCTCATATAACTCTTCCCATATATATATATATATATATATATATATATATATAGGGATGGGATCTCATGTGGCAGTGTGGACAGATCCTATCCCTCCATCCTAAACAATCAATGGTTCAGATTAACCCTAAAAAATACCATTTTATATTTATTTTTAATGCCAAAAGGTCAGTTCGGTAATCTACAAAAAATGAGTAAGCAAATACCATAATTAATCACCTATGATCAAGGGATATATTGATTGCAATCTTTCCATAACAGAAAAACGTTAATTTAGGTGCAAAAAAATGTAATCTGTCATTTTCTTCAATCTGCATTCACAGAAAAGCACCAGCAAGAACAAGAAACTCCACATAAAAAACACAGAAAAACACCCTATCGCCAAAAATTAAACAGCCAAAAAACTGTACGACATGGGCGATGAGTGCACTGAATCACAACAAGATGAAATATTGGTGGACAATCCTGATGAAAGCTGGGTTTCAGGGGCATTTTTTCCTGGTATGTGTGTTTATGTTTCGAAAAATCAAAGATTATTTTTATTCATCTTGTCCATGTTTTTATTAGAAAATATGGAATTGTAATTGAGGTTTATCTTAGTGTATAGAAATGTACAGAATTGTACACAGTATATATGAGGTTCGTGTACGCATATCTATATTATTGTGCCCCTATAAGCATGCAATATGTGGTGTGGGATGGCACGGGTGATGCTGAACCTTTTATGGGTAAATTTTGTGTACAAATATTGCAATATTGTTGCCTGGAAAGCAAGTTATCGTGTATAGATATGTATATTTTTGTGTTAATTTAACATGTGATATTGCGTGTTTGGATATTTATTTGAGACTAGACATTAACACTTAGAGTGGTATACAAAAATCTACAATATTGTATATTAGGAGCATATTATGGTGTATGTCTATGAATACTTTGGTGGTTTACAATTAAAAAAAATATGGTGTAAAAATAATTCCATTACAGTATCAGAAAATCTTATTTTGGTATACATTGGCTTCAATATTTGGTGATAAGTATAAACATTCAGTAGTACATTGTAAGATTTTTTATTTAGAATATTGTACGCTAATATTGAAATTATTGTATATTTTGAAAATTATTTTGTGTATACATTTCACTTATTTGGTGTACAAAAACTTTGCAGATGCTAGTGATGAAACAATCCAACGCGTCGAAATATGAGAGCGCCTGGTAATATCACCTGGCTCCACCAAATATTGGATACCTGAAGTTGAACAAGATAAAATATCACGAGTAGGCATGCACTTTGGGAGTTTGGACAAGGGTGTGGAGTTTTATAGGGAATATGGTAAACTATGCGGCTTTGACATACGAATAAGCGTGTTAAGGAAACTTAAGAACAAAAAGATCCGTCTGCAATATATTATTTGTAACAGGGAAGGCTACAAACAAACGTTGTCTGTGGTCGGTGTCGAGGGGAGCAATTCACACACAAAACAACGAACAAGAGTGTCAAACCGTTGTGGATGCAATGCCCACTGCATACTAGAATACACGATGAACAGTGCATATGCTATAAAAAATTTCGAAGAGTGCCACACATTCTTTCAATTCGAAATCTTACAGACATTTTCTTAAGGTGAATCGGAATTTAAATTTTGGGCACAAACAATTCATCATCAATTGTTCAAAGGCCAACATCGGCAGTTCAAAGACACACTACCTATTCAGGCAAATGGTTGGTGGATTTTCTCACACGGGGGCGTTACCAATTGATTTCAAGAATTTCAAGAGAGATTTGAAGGCATACATACGAGGTGCGGTCCTTCCACGCACAATTAATAATCGGCATTTCTTGAAAAAAAAGAGATGTGTCCAGGAATGGCCTTTAGTTATGATGTGGGCGAACAAGACCAACTAACGAGACTTTTCTCGGACCATTTCTATTTCAAAAAAATTATGCAATGTTCAGGGATATTATATCATTCGATGCCACTTACAACACGAACATGTTAGTTTTTGGGGTCTACATGTGGCATATATAGATGATTGCGTGCGTAAAATAATGAAAACAAATAGTACTATTGTGGTGTACATATATAAATATGTATGTGTATAAATAGAGTTATAATTGTGTATTGTATAATTCCATAACTTGTTGCTTAATCCTGTATTGATATAATGTACTCTGAATTTAATGATTGTAGTAAGGTGGTTATTTATAAAATACATGGTATATAGTTATTGTAATATTGATATATGCACAATATTTCGTATACGCATGTACAAAATGGTGTTTGCACCATTCACGGACATTGACAACCATCGTCGGTGTGTAATGTTTGCTTGTGGATTGCTATTAAAGGAGGATGAGGAATCCTATGTATGGTTATTCAGACAATTTTTGGATACCATGCGCAAGGAGTCGTACTACATTGTGACCGATTAGGATCTGGCGATGAAGAACGTGTTTCAAGTAGTTTTCAAGACCGCAAGACACCGCTTATGCATGTGGCACATAACGGAAAAGGTTAGCACAAAAGTGGGACACACAGAATTCTTGCGTCGTCTTAACTCAGCGGTTTGGGATGAAAAACATGAACCCGCTGAGTTTGAAAAATTATGGCATTCTGTTATGACAGATTTTGAACTAGAAAATCATATGTGGTTTACTAAATGTTTGAAATCAGAGAGAGTTGGATCCCTGCTTATTTTCGAGATATTCCCATGGGGGGTTTGATGCGGACTACATCACGGTCTGAGAGCGCAAACAGTTGGTTTGGCGGTTTTACAAATCCACAAGTAAATTTGGTCGAGTTCTTCATGCACTTTGACAGCGCAATGGAGTCGCAACGACACGTCGTACACAAACTAAACAACGACAGTGACACTCTTATTCCTCAGTGCAAAACACCATTGGGGATTGAAAAACATGCTTCAACATTGTACATGCATGCTATTTTTAAAAAAATTAGCCTAGAGATTGCAAATGCGTGTTACAAATGTTCAGTGCACATGGTAACCCGTTCTAGTGGTAGTAGTTGTTCCTACTCAATAAAGGACGAAGTTGGTGATGTTTTCAACGTCAAGATCTTTGCAAGGAAAAAGACATTCTTGATTTAATTGTAAGCGCAAAATGTTCGAAATGCACGGTATTTTGTGTCAACACATATTCGTTGTATTCAATGATCTCAATGAGATTCCCAAGAAATACGTGCCTAATCGATGGATGAGGCTATCATCCATACATCCGTCAACAAAAAGCGAGCAACCGTACGAATTCAGTGGCGGTCAAGAAGCAGCAACAACACTAAATGAATTGTGGTCCATCTTCCACAACTGCATACGACTTGCAAATGATAAAGTAGAAAAATTGGCTGACTTAGCACGTTTATTGTCTGAACATAAGAACAAGTTAGTCCACGAACAAGATGAACAACATGACGGGGGCGTTGATGAACTCTTTGAGAATTACTGCGGCTCTACTTCTCAAATGGAGATCTCAGTATTGCCACCACAACAAGCTCGTAACAAGGGTAGCGGGAGCCAGGTTAAAAGCAGACTACAAAGCCAAAGGAAAAAAGTAATTCGTGCAAGCACCAAACTAAAGAGAAAGTGTGGCACGTGTGGCAAAATTGCATCACACAACAGTGTACATGTCCCGAGCAACCTACAGAATGACAGAAACTTTTCCTACATTTTCAAATTTTGTACACTCAAAATCAAGTATCAAATTTTTGACTTATGTTATATGCATGTCATTTATATTATAATTGAATGCCGTTTATATTCTAAATGTGCATCATTTTTTAGTCCCATATGACATAATTATTAGAAAAAAATAACCTATAGCATAAACGCTTTGATATTATAATTGTTATCTGCGTGCCCTGCTAACTGTTGATAATACACAACGTTATAATATAAATTGACTTTTAAATTTTCAAATGATTACATTGACTTCCAAAAGTAATAATAATTATAGTACTTCAACACAATATCAAAAATATTGTATATTAGGAGCATATTGTGGTGTATATATATGAATACTTTGGTGGTTTACAATCAGGAAAAATATGGTGTACAAATAATTCCATTACAGTATCATAAAATCTTATTTTGGTATACATTGGCTTCAACATTTGGTGATAAGTATAAACATTAAGTAGTACATTGTTACATTGACTTCCAAAAGTAATAATAATCATAGTACTTCAACACAAAATGCTTATGAATTATGCATACACACGATTCGTTAACACCTTCAACTTAATAACAAAAAAGACTGCATTATGAACATATATATACCAAAACAGTAATAAACATATATCGAAATGTTGTTAAATATGTACTGTTTATACACTAACCATAAGGCATAAAAAACTGATCGATCACAAAATAGATAACATGTTTGCTTAAGATCGATCTGAAATAAGATACCCAAAATATTGACAGAAATGCACGGGGAAAACATATTCTAGTCTAATATAATAATTAAAGTGTACTTAGACACTCCGTCTAACAAAACGAATGCCTCAATCGATAACCAACTACTTGCCACTAACAAAGTTTTTGGCCAAACCAAGCACCCTGCCTTTCTCTTGGTTCAGGTCGTGCATCAGAATTGCATGGCAATATAGAGTCCTCAATCGTGCGAACTCCGCATCGTCGGCCTTGTCAAATACACAGTCCCATTTCTTCAATGCTCCCCCCATGTAGGTCTCCATATGATGCATGGCATAGACCCCACAGTCGACTGTGTTTTGCTCCCCCCTCCACAACATGACGAGTCTTGTTGGGTGACATTTTTCAACATTACGCGCTGACTGTAGCACCCACGTGCTTGGAGATATCGAGAGAACAGATCCCACTACAAAAAAAAACATGAAAACAAAAATGTCATCACAAAAAAAAAATGTTACCATCAAACTAGTCAGCCAAAAGGAGAAAAAAGGCTTCATCAAGTGCATTTGTATGTTATACAAATACTAATAGTATACCAAACAAAACCTAAATGTATACCAATCCATAGCTATGTTTTCATCAAATTAACATACACAATTACAATACAAAACAGAACTAACTATATACCAAGTATTTTCTACTTGTATACAAACTCACTGTTAATTATCATCAGTTCATTCTCCACGTTTTAATAACACACAAAAAATGTACGATGTTTTACCAGTTTCTCTGGCATCTGTGCGTACTTGCTGCAACTTGTACCACCATCTGAAGAGTTATCCAAAATGTGACAGTACTTCTTCTTTATGTTGACACATATCACGAACATGTGCCATCCATTTATAATAGGGAAGAAGAACTGGAAAGCATTCAACAATTGTATACTCGTTAAAAATTACATGGCGGACAACAAAAAAAACATATATATGCTACAAAGTTATACCATCTCAATGGCCTGCAAATTTCCCGCAGTTGGGTCCACAACCTCCAAATCAAAAGCTTCCGAAAACAACGCCAACCTCCTTTCATCTGATAAATCTTATGCAGGAGACACAACAGAGTATAACTGCATATCGTAAAAAGATAATTATAACAATTAGACGCTAAGACACGTACAACATCACTGCTAATATTACCACATTCGCTAATTATTTGTATACCAAAATGTAAGAAATTTTACATCACATCTATGAAACCTCAATGCTACTGAATTATCACCACTAAATCACTAACAAATATACAATTACACATCTAATATTAGTACAAAGATATAAGTAAATGTACACCACGATACAAGTAAATTTGCACCAATTAATCACTAACAGTATTCAGAAAAAAGTACATTTAATGTTGCGTGGTAGTATAAATAAATATGCGTCATGGTGTTCAACACCCCGATTAAAAAGAGGGACATACCGTCACCATATTTGTCAGAAACAACCTCGGGGGGGAATTAGCATCCCTTGATTCCTCCATTTTGTTCAATATTTTCGCCCACACGTCAATAACATTTCCAGATATGTACTCCCCGAGCCTCATTGACTCCAAATGTTCTCTCGTAAGGACATTGTCTCACATCCTAAATATAACATCGGTTCTACAGACATTGAACAAAAAAATAACTAAACAAAACTAATAATGAACGAAATTTATAAAGTAAGCTAATTGAAAACCACATATTAAAAAAATGCGTAACCTTGTAGCCCCAACATTATCAAAGACCCACTTCGCAACGACATTGTGAATCTTATTCATCTTCTGGGCGAAGTCGACCCGTCGCGATCGGAATGGAGACGACAACATGATTGTTTTACGTTGTTTCCTAGTGCTCTTACGCGTTTGAACAGCCGCAGCAGTCTGCTCAGTCGCCTCTCCTTCAGTCAGCTCCTCAGACCCCACCACATCGTCACTTGTGCCAACACCGATCCCATCCTGCCCATCATCACCTTGCCCCACGCCAACATTCCTCTGAAAAAACCCCGTGAAATCAAAAAAAAAAAAGGCCATGTCTCCAACCATATATAAACAAAAAATGAAGGGGAGCATATGTGAAAAAAAAGAGTATTCTTACACCCTCGTCCTGCGGCTCCTCCCCAACTGGGTTTTCCTCTGAGTATTTACGTGATGTCTCCAAAACGTCTGACCAGTTCGCAACGTTTGGTTCTCAACCCAATCCGAAATTGGGGATATCATCGATCCTTTCGAACTCCTCCCCGCCGACGTGTAGCGTGTAATTGCTTCAACCTTCTCCCGGAAGAGAAGCTATATTTTATAGGTTACTCCAGAACGCGTTGATCTGCTGCGATTCACTGGCAATAGTATCCCCAATGACAATGTCTTCCCCTGGTCTGTCCCCGGAAAAACATATAAACTTCCTAGCAACCTCTTGGATTTTCCCAAAATCGGGGTTCGCAGCCAACTCCCTAGGGGCATTATTCAACAAAGGCAAGGATATCCATAACGCCTGCGTGGCTACGGTCGCCCTGGCCGTAAGAAGGCGCCAACAATACCTTGCACCAAATTAATAAATAGTTGTCAAAATTTTCATACTCATTTAAATGAATCTTGGTGCTTAAATAACTATAAAATTGTATAAAACAATATAAAATGTGCACGGTATATGTTCGGGACTAATATTATACCAAATTCTAACTAACTGAACATTTGTCTGTGTCACTACTGTTATACCATTTTGTAACCAGACAACATGACATCTTTTATGACTTAAAAAAATAATTAATTAGTTAACAGTATACCATTTAATAACTAACGTTATGCACTCTTGTTGCTCATATTATGCCAAAAATACACCTACCTTACTCGAATATAAAACTAACATAATAACCTATGCTCTGCATCTACCCTCCAATTAAAAATGGAAAAAAAACAAAACTAAAACTAATACATATTTTGGCACCTGCACACCACCAGCACTGAATGTTGGGGTCGGCACCGGAGGATCGTTGCGCGATCTAGGAGCATGCATACTAGCAAGATTGGTTGACGCTGGCAGTGGTTGATCATTACGCGCGATCCAGTAGGTACGACCTCGTCAATCGGGCAATCAATGTAGCCCAATCCATAGCCTCTGCGCTTCATTTCGACGGTATTCCTATCCCGAATGCTTTCAGTCGTCAGCGATCACACGCACGGGACCACCCTCGGGAAGGCACCAATAGCAAGTACAACTCTGTCCATGTATAAACCCTTTGATACAAAACAAAAAAAAATATTTAATATATGCTGATTTTGTATAAGTCGAATATAATGGACAGGTACTTACAATCAAAAAAATGAGCGGGCCGTTGAAACTCTTCTTCTTTGTTGACGTCCATTTCTTTTTGCTCTCTATCAAGGTCAGCAAAGTGTGCTCGCACCAATTCATTTTCGGGATATCGTCAACGTTCTCCAAGCTTCTCATGACAAGAGCGTTAACGTATCCGCCCTGCATATTCCCAATTATATGCGCATCGACAAGAACAATAAAGTTCCTCCTGAACCATATATCCCTCTCCACGTCCTCCAACATCTTTTCGGACACCTCGGCTGCCGTAATGGTATATGAACCATCCGATTTTGGCTCGAACTAGGACTGCCAGTCCAAGTATGCTTGGCATGTTTCGGACTTGATTTTTTTCTGGACTCTTATTCCACCTCTAGGAAACCCCAAAACTAGCTCCACATCCTTTTCGCCAACGCGAATGGACCTGCCATCCGATAGAATCAACTCACATATGAGATAGTTGAAATTTTCTCCTGTTAATTCTTCAATGTTTATCCCCAACAAACTCTCAAAGCCCATTTTAATTATAGCTCTTGTCTGAAAATTGTTGAGACGAACCAATGCGCCCTATAGAACATTAGGCACGGATCTTGTCCTCAGTTTGGGCAACGAAGCTTTCAGGGCAGATTTTGCGGTCTTTGACCTCGAATTAACGTCACTCGCACCCTCGCTCGGCCTTGGAGACGCAGGTCTCTTCCTGTTTCCTCTTGCCATTGAACCTAGTATTGGGAAACATTTAAGAAAGCATCACACTGTGTACGTGAGCGATATGAAAAAATTGTGGGTGTCAAACACATTGTATCAAAATAAAATACCACATATAAACTGACTGTATATTGTATGTAGTCTAACTGTCTACGAAAATAAAATTATCCAAATACCATTTGTATGTCGTCTATATACAATTTACCAGACTAATGCAAAACACCAAAACTCTATGTAATTATGTGCCAAAGTTAACAAAATATATATCATTTCATGATAACATGTATATCAGTTATAACATGGGATATTCACCAAAAAAATAAACAAAATAAAAAGCTAATTTAACGCTAAAAATGAATTTAATATTATTTGTCATCATGGATTTCATGGAACATTACGTGCATATATCCCACTTCCTTTTTTCCATTTTTTTCCCTATTTCAGTCATTGGGCAAAAATTACACAAAAAAGGATTTATCTATATACCAAAATAACTAAGAGATATATCATGCTTACGTAAATTTACACCAAATTAGGAATGAAAGGCACAATTCCAATAACATAATCATTACACAATTCATTATCTAAATGTACATCGTTTTTTCATAATTTTATGCCAAAAAAAAAATATAATAAATCTAACCCATTACAGTCAAGGATATAATTCCACATAACCAACTAAAAAGGGGGGTCTGTAAAAATCGAGTAGCAAAACCCTAGGAAATTCAAAATAATAAATAAAAAATGGCCTACACCTAGGGCAACAAACTGAAATAAAAAAAAAAAAAACAGAAACAATCATCTTGAATGGCAGATAAAACCGACTAAGACATTGGGGAAAAATCCGTTCCACATGAATCTACAAACCAAGAATTGAAAAATTGAACCAGGGGCTTACCTTCAATGGTGTTACTGATGTGTTCTTGGAGTTTTGATGTCCAGAGAGTTCGGCCGAACAAAATAGTGTCCCGATCGCTCGATTTTTACAGAGAAGGAAAAAGTTGCAGATGTGTGTGAGTGAGGGAAGAGAAATAAGGAAGACTCGAAGAAGACGGGTTTTTTTTATTTTGGGTAAAAATAGAATATCAAAAAAAAAACGGGAGAAGGGATTAATTGAAATCCCAAAAAAGGAGGAATTGTGGGAGGTTACCAAAACCAGCCGTTTCCTATTGTGTGCAATTTGTCTATTTTGCCCTTAAATGGGCTGAGTTCAATTAGAAAAAATTGGAAAAAAATCTGGCCTTTGGATTAAAGATGGTAACGGCTTAGATTTGTCCACACTACCAAATGGTAAGGTCATTGCAACATATGATCATATATATATATATATATATATATATATATATATTCAGGGGGGAAAAACCCTTCCATTAATTTCTGGTTAAAAAAGTGAAATAAAATCAGTATTCCACCTTTTCTGATCAAAACATTGATTATACATGATTAGATATTCCTCAATTACATAGACGAGGATCTCAAAACCTATATAAGCACAACAGCTTCACTTGGCTACATAAAACTCCTGATTTTAATGTCATATTATTGTGCATATTAATTACAAAATTGGGTTCCAGAGTACACAAAATTTCTAGATTTGCTATCAGAAAATCTTCTCTTCTTATTCTAATATACAGAATCATGTTCAAACTAACACAAAGCATCTCCTCTGCCAATATAATATTTAACTAATAATATTTGAAATATATATGTATGTATACACTATACAGGGCGTGTCGGGACTACAACATTACCCGACGGGTTTATTATAGGCTCGGATTTGAGCCCGTCCCATTATTTATCTCTAGATACATGTCAGTTGTAGGCAGGGCGTAGCTAGCCCGCATATATGGTTACCCCTAGCCCAATTTTTTTTCCTTCTAGCTCAACTATTTATTCCCCTTAAAAAATATATATATATAATCTTTTTTCAATAGAAAAAATGGGACAAAAAAAAATTTGGGCCCCGACCCTCCCTGGCTATGCCCCTGGTTGTATGCCCTTAATATATTAGGTATACATAGAGCTGTCAAAACTAGTCAAGCCCAGTGGCAAGGCCCTACCGGTCCAGTGATAGTACCGGGTCGGGCTATGATATTGTAAGCCCGAAAGAGCCGGTCTATTTGGCCCAGCCCATTAGACATGAATCCTGGCACCAAATTTTTTTAGATTTGCATTTGCGGTTGGGGTGAAACTTGACCTCTAAAACAATGGCCTAGGTGGAATTTTGACTCAGTCGGGCCAACCTAATTTTCTCTTTTGGCCCTGCGGGCTAGTGTTGGTTTGGCCCACATATTTGATAGCTCTAAAACACAAAGGAATTGAACTTAGACACGTGTCAATTTTATACCCTTATTTTAGGGGCGCGTTTGGAAAAGGAATGGCCAAGGAAAAGGTTCATTATTGTAACTCAAAAAAAAAAAAAAAAAAAAAGGTTCATTATCATGCCATGACCCATGCTTTTGATAGGCCCATGATAGGGGTTAGGGCTGAAGATTTAATCCGATAGCCTCTTGTCCCACCCCATGACTTGAATTCTCATTCTACCTAGGGGTGGAAATAGGCTACCCGGCAAGGGCTACGATCTAGCCTACTTTCGGCCTGGTCTGATTTGGCTTATTTATTAAATGAGTTAGGTCAAGACTTTCTAGCAAGCTAATTTATGTAAATAGGTCAGGCTCAGACTTTAAAAAAAGACTTTCAATACTAATAGACTAAAAAATTTTTTTACTACAAATATGAAAACATAATATATAAAATATAATATATATATATATATATTATACTTTATTAATATTACTTTTTTTTATATAATTAATTAATGTAATCGATAAAATATATTTGGTTTTGTAAGCCTTTTATGGGTTTTTACTAGGCTAAAGTCAAGCTTATTTATGAAACAGGTCAGGCTTAAACTGTAAAAACATCTATTATGTATAGTACGCCAGGTCTAATATATGTAAATCAAGTCCATGCTGTTATTTGGTAAACCTTTCTTTTTATGAGTTGCCAATTATCCACATTGCCGTTCACATGCCATAATTTCTTGGCCAAAAATGTTAGCTCATTATTTTAAATGGTAAGATTGTTTTTGTAATTTGTCTATATTATTCTACTCTATTAAGAATGTCAAACAAAGAATTGCATATCATCTTTATGTTGGGTAATATTTTATTGTTGGGTAATATTTTATTGATTTAAAATCATATCCCTATTTTTTAGCCCTCAAACGGTCACTTTATACCCACCTCTCCATTTTCATAGTAGTGGGTAAGTGGTATTTTTGCTTTATCTTTAATTATAAAAGGTAGATGGTTTCTTTCTAAAAACTCAATACGAAATAACACAACTCTTTCATTGATAGGTTGCATTTCTTCTCTTTATACCACATATTGCAACTTTTGTTCTTATTACTAAATTCCCATCTCCGTTCTTTAAAGAAAACAAAAAGTTGCTCTTTTATAAAAGAAAATTATTAACAATCGAGTGTTTATTTTTCTTCCATTGTCTTGGGCATTTGAGTATACAAGTGGATCGGGTTCTCCTTTGTTGCACACGAGAGTACAATTGGGTTGTTGAATCTTGGGAGAGGGATCAAACCGGTGTAGTGGGGGCGTTCCTTCTCTAAAGAGAGCGCTATGGCGTGCTTCGACCCAGGCTATCATAAACTTGACTCATGTTTAAATTTTGGCTATTCTTGTTATTTTATCGTTGCTTGTTTCTAAATTAGTAGATAAATTTCATGTTAACTTTGTCCTAGGAGAAGGCCAAGTCCAGTTAACTTTGTCGCCCGTAAAAGTCTTATCTCTAGATGGTGTTTGTCATATTCCAGAAATTAGGAAAAATTTGATTAGTGTGTCTTTATTAGTTAGAAATGGTTATAAAGTTATTTTTGAATCTAATAAAGTTGTAATTTCTAGACATGGTCAATTTGTTGGTAAATGTTTTGTGTTGGATGGTTTATTTCATTTAAGTGTAATGCCTTCTTCTAGTAATGAAAATTTTAATTCTTCTTTATCTATTGATAATATTGAATATTGTGATACTTGGCATGGTAGACTTGGTCATGTGAATTCTGGTAGAATAAAAAGAATGATGCATTTAGATCTTATTCCCAAGTCTTCTATTAATGTGAAAGAAAAATATGAAATTTGTGTGCAAGCTAAGCAACCTAGAAAACCGCATAAATCAGTAGAAAAAGAAACCAAGTTGCTTGGTTTAATTCATAGTGATATTTGTGATAGAAATCATGTCCTGGCTCGTGGTGGCAATCAATATTTCATTACTTTTGACGATTTTTCTAAATATTGCTATGTTTTTTTATTAATGCAAAGAGTAATTTATTTAATAAGTTGAAGGAGTATAAGTTGATGTTGAAAATCAACTTGAAAAGAAAATAAAAATTCTTCGCTCTAATAGGGGTGGTGAATATGCTTCTGTTGCAATGATTGATTTTTGTAAATTGCATGGTATTTGTGCATGAAGTTACACCTTCTTATTCTCCTCAATCTAATGGTGTGGCAGAAAGAAAAAATAGGACATTACTTGATATGGTGAATGCAATGCCACTTAGTTCTGTTTGCCTAAAAAATGTTGGCGTGAAGCTTTATATTCTACTTGTTTGATTCTTAATAGAGTTCCTTATAAAAATTCTGACAAGACTCCTTATGAGTTTTGGAAGAATAAAAAGCCTTGTCATAAAATTTTAAAAGTGTGGGGGTGCCTAGCTAAATTTAATATTCCTATTGTTAAGAAAAGAAAAATAGGCCCCAAAACTATTGATTGCATTTTTGTTGGCTATTCTTGAAATAGTACTACTTAAAGATTTTTGGTGTTTAATTCTGAAGTTCCTGAAATTGCCAATAACATTATTATTAAATCTAGAGATGCTATCTTTTTTGAAAATATTTTTCTTGCAAAAGATAAATTGTCTAGGCATGTTGGTGCATAGATTCTAGTTCTAATACTAATGATTCTTCTTCTACTATTTTTAATGAGGAACCTGTTTAGCTTAGGAAGAGTAAAAAAGCAAATTTTTGGTGATGATTTTTATACTTTTTTTACTTGAAGATGACCCTAAGACCTATAATAATGCTATGTTGTCCGTAGATGCTCCTTTTTGGAAAGAAGTAGTTAGTGGTGAAATGAACTCCCTTATGATTAATAAAACTTGGACTTTAATGGACCTACCACCTGGTTGTAAAAAAATTGGGTGTAAATGGATTTTTAAGAAAAAATTGAGAATTGATGGCTCTATAGAAAAATACAAGATCAGACTAGTTGTTAGGGGTTTTGAGCAAAAACCTTGGAATTGACTTTTTTGACACTTACTCATCTGTTTCTAAGGAGGGTGTCCCCAACATAGATTTTGAAGGATTTTTTTATCAATGGAATTTCATAGTTTTTTAGAGAATTCTATGGATTCCATCGGATTTTAATGGAATTTTATTCTATCGAATTATGTAGTTTTTATAGATTTTAGTGGAATTTATTGGATTATACAATAATATATTTAATGGAATTTTATTCTATGGAATCATGTAGTTTTTAATAGATTTTAGTGGAATTTATGGATTATATAATAATATAATTAATGAATTTTTATGACTCTAGTAGTTACTCTATCAATAGCTTTCTTAGGGAACTGTTGAGTGGTTAACTTTCCTGTTAAGCTTAACATAGTTGTCTAACGGACATAGTTGTTTCCTGTAACTCTGATTTTAAAGATCGAAAAATTTGGTAAAGTCTATTCAACCCCCCTCCACAATAAGAATAATGATCAAAATTTTACCGGAAACACCAAATAATGTGTCTATTAAGATGAATTAATGAAAATTTATCAAATGATTCCCGACAAAGTATTATTCTAACATTAAATTTTTCTAATTTTTTACTACTAATTTGTCTATTAACAATAAACTATACAATGATTATTCACAAAATTGGGTAGAACTTATGTTGAAATGTTGAGATTAGTAGACAATACGCGAGGAGATGTACATGAGAGAAAAATGTGTTATTTTTTTCTTTTTTTAGCATAGACAATATTTATTATTATTATTATTATTATTATTATTATTATTATTATTATTATTATTATTATTGGTCGAAAAATGGAATTTGAATTCCGAGAGGGGGAAGGTGAGAATTTATCCTTCACGGATATTGCTTAAAATTCCACTAAATTCCACTCAAATCCATTTATAAAAGAAATCCATAGAATTCATTGAATGTTTGAGGTTGCTGGATTTTCGTGGAATCCATTAAAATCTAAGTTGAAGACATCAAGATTTAATAGATTCTATAGAAATTCAAATTGAAGACACCTAAATATTATGAAATTTTAAATTCTATTAAATTCCATGATTGGGGACACCCCCGTTAAATATCTACCATTAGAATATTGATTGCTATTGCCTTTGTTTATAAATTAGATATCCATCAAATGGATGTAAAAACTGTCTTCTTAAATGGTGATTTGGATGAGAAAATTTGTATAAACCAGCCGGAAGGTTTTCTTGTAGCCGGTGATGAAAAGAAAGTATGTAAGCTTGTTAAATCTCTTTATGGATTAATACAGGCTCCAATGCAGTGGCATAAGAAGTTTGGTAGTGTTATAATGTCTAATGATTTTTATATTAATAAAAGTGATAAGTGTATTTATATCAAAATTGTCAATGATACTTGTGTAATTTTGTGCATGTATGTTGATGATATTTTAATTTTTTATAGCAATATTCATGTTATTAATGATACCAAAAAAATTCTTGTCTAATCATTTTGATATGAAAGACCTTGGTCCCGTTGGTGTTATTTTAGAAATAAAAATAATTAGAAATGGTGGTTCTATTTCTTTGTTGCAATCTCATTATATTAAAAAATTATTGGAAAATTTTAATTATTCTAGTGTGAATCTGGTACTCTTTATGATCCAACTGTTAAGTTGAGAAAAAACAAAGGTAGCGTGTTTCTTAGCATAAATATTCTCAAATTATTGGATATTTGTTGCATTTCATGAATCATACTAGATCGGACATTGTGTATATTGTTGGTAGATTAGCTAGATACACACATAGTTCTAATACTTCCGACTAGGATGCATTAGAAAGATTATTTAAATATTTAAAGTGGACTATTGATTATGGTATTAACTTTATAGGTTTTC
The DNA here is from genome assembly GCA_016081115.2 of Rehmannia glutinosa. Lineage (NCBI taxonomy): Eukaryota > Viridiplantae > Streptophyta > Magnoliopsida > Lamiales > Orobanchaceae > Rehmannia > Rehmannia glutinosa. The sequence goes on along the minus strand of CM071928.1, from coordinate 23,793,568 downwards.
CTAATGTTCTAGAAGGTTACAATGATGCAAATTGGATCACTGAGGAAATAAAGTCAACTAGTGGATATGTATTTACATTGGCAGATGGAACGATATCTTGGAAGTGTGCTAAGCAGATTGTAATTTCTCGGTCAACTATGAAGTTAGATGTCGCTTGCACTAAGGCTAAATGGCTTAAAACTTTTGTAAATGATATTCTTCTATTGTCTAAGCCTATTCTCCTATTTTTTTACACTGTGACAATCAAGTTGCAATTGCTCGAGCTTAAAGCAAATAATGAGAAAAAAGACACTGATCGAGATATAAATCAATTAGACATCTAATTTCTCATGGTGTTATTTCTTTGGATTTTGTCTAGTCTGAAAATAATATTGTGAATATGCTCACAAGAGAACTGGCGAATCAGCAAGTTTTAGAATCATCGAGGGGAATAGGATTAGAGCCTATTAATTACGTCACCACAGTGGAAACCCGTCTTCGAATGTATGGTGATCCCATGAACGAAGTTCAAAGGATACAAACGAAACTGTAAAAGGGTGGCTTGGAAGAGCACAATATATATATAAATAATTTACTTTTGCGAAATTTTTCCGAGTCTCATCCTATGATGTTTAGTGTTGTTTATGTGACGATTGAGGTTGAGTTTTTCTATTAATGAACCCAAAGGCATATTTTGTAGGATGGTTGTTCACAAGTCACCCTTAGAGGATTCACCTAAATGAACGTGGTGGTGGGGTCGCTATTGTGGGGGGTGTAGACTACTCCCTAATGACGTTCGTGATACAAGATTCTTGCGCATGACCAGTAAGCGCACCACTGATAGAACCATAATGTTTACTCATGTCGTGGTATGTGATGTGTTATCATCTAACCACGAGGACTTAGATTAAGACATTCATATCTCTATTGTCCTATAGATGGTAGTTTACTCACACACTAAGTGATATTCAAACCTGGAAGGTACCTACCCCTATCACACGATATTATATGTTCATCTCTATTCTCAAAATTTATTTTAATTTCTAGGTTTTAAATCATGTGGGGGAATGTTGGATAATATTTTATTGATTTAAAACCATATCCCTATTTTTTAGCCCTCAAATAGTCACTTTATACCCACTTCCCCATTTTCATGGTAGTGGTTAAGTGGGTAAGTGGTATTTGCTTTAGCTTTAATTATAAGAGGCAGGTGGTTTCTTTCCAAAAACCCAATACGAAATAATACAGCTCTTTCATTGATAGATTGCACTTCTTCTCTTTATACCACATATTGCAACTTCTGTACTTATCACTAAATTCCCATCGTGTTGTTGAATCTTGGGAGAGGGACATGCTATCAATGTATCTACCAGTGCAGCGAGGGCGTTTCCTCCCTAAAGAGAGCTCTACGGCGTGCTTCGACTCATGTTATTTTAAACTTGACTCATGTTTAAATTTTTGGCTATTATTATTATTATTTTGTTGCTTGTTCCTAAATTAGTAGATAAATTTCTTGTTGTTTTTGTGCTTACTTTTCCAACACTTTATGAAATACACATCTCAATCTCAAATTTCAAACTCAAAATTATTATCAAATAATACACGATTAGTGTAATCCCACCCAATCGAAAATTTTAGTTCAATCTCATCCCCAAACCAAATGAGCCCTAGGTATATAGAACCCGAACTTAAATACGTGTAGATTTTAGATGTCTTCACACCACTAATACATTACAAAAAGTCAAACGTTGATTTCATGCTACCTATGCCGTCATTCTTTATAGCTAGAGGAATAAAAGTTGGACATAGGTTGGAGTATTTGTCATTTGTGCATCATATGGATAACTATACCCTTTTCCCTAATAATAGTTACTTGCATAAGCAAAAGTAAAGGATAGATTGGCTTCTATTTAAAGGATCCTATGCAACTCTTTTGGTACGTGTTGACAATACATTGAAGTCAACTTTTTTATGATAAGCATCAAGTATTCCTCAAAAAAAAAGCTAGTGTGCCCATTGCCCAACACACACACAAATATATATAAACCTAGCAAGAATAATAATACTTTATTGCAAGTTTGTGGTTCAAATGGTCCTATCGCTTCAACCGTAGGTCCAACTAATATAATGACTAAACTATATTTTTATTATATTGTATAAAACAATAATGTTAATACATAAATTATCATAAATTAACCAACGTAAAAAAATCTAAAATAGTTAAACACACAAATGATTACATATATGTAAGATGTCTACAGTCTATATAACTAATTTTTAATAAAAAAAACTATAAGATAAATAAAATAAAAATCCGACTATGCCTGGTTGATCACCAGTCCACAAAAATGGCTATTAGAGCAAGTTGGGCTGACCTTAAATTCATAGTTGAACCGATTAGACAGGTCAGTCCAGTCCGATTTTTCGAACTAGTTGGCCATAAAAAAATAAGTTACAATTGCATTTCAAAACGTTTACTTTCGACAAAATGATTTTTGGGCAATTGACGCAAATACCCACATTTTTTAAGTTAATGTTAGTTTTGTACGTTTTTCGGTACAATTTTACCTAAATTTACGCTCCCGCCCTTTTTTTTACACAACAATACGCTCTAGCAAAAATTCTCGGACATTTTTACGCTTTGTTTCAACATTGTTTCTAACATGTTTCAAACATAGAAACAATCAAGAAACAATATAGAAACAATAGAAACACCATATGAGCAAAAAGAGTTAAAAATAGGTAAAAATTATATTTAAACATCAAAAACTTCATGGAAACAACAAAGAAACATCGAACAACATTAAAAAGGGTATGGAAACAACCCAAAAATAACGTAAAAAAGTTAAAACACCACATAAATAAAAAAGAATTTAAAAATAGGTAAAAATTGTATTTATACATTGAACAAGACATGAAAAAACAAAAAACAATTATTAGAACAACATTAAAAATATTATAGAACAACACCGAAACAATAGAAATAATGTACAAAATAATATATGAATAAAAAACAACATAAAAATAGGTTAAAATTGTTTTAAAACATCGAAACAACAAAAAATGCGAAATAGAAACAACAAAGAAAAAACAAATTTAAACAACATCGAAACAACTTATATAACATGTAAAACAATGCAGGAACAAAAAAAAAACGAAAAAAAATAAAAATAATCAAAAAATACGTAGGAGCGTAAAAAAAATTAGGTACAAAAGTAAAAAAATTAGGTACAAAAGTAGTAGTAGCGTATTGTGTGGTATGAGGACCAAAATCAGTGTATTCCATTTAACTTCCCCATGATTTTTCATTTATTCCAACAATTGTTTCTTCTTCAATCTTTTATTAATTTATTTATGTAATTCATTTCTGAATATTTCTTTCAAAATTAAAAAGTATCCCTATAAACCCAGCTACAAATCAGACCTTCTATCAAATATGTATATATTTACAATCATGGCTGACTGCATTTTCTCACCCTGAATCTAATTAATTAACAAGTTCACAAGCAAACTTTTCTCAAGAGTGAAGCTAATAATCATCAGCATTTGACAACCCCTGATGGATTCTTTTCCGGCTTAATTCCGACCAACATGATTCCTGAACTCATCGGAAAAGAAATATCCACCGGAAACACCACCTCCCACTTCCGGTGCTGGTGCCGGTGCCGGAGCTGGTGAAACTGTTGCAGTAACAATTAGTGCCCTTCTAGGCAATAATACCTTCACCCCTTCCCTTCTATCACCTGGAAAAACTCAAGTATATTAAAACCTGTGATGAATACAATACAAAAAAATACTCTTGAAGTTCAGTCTAATTACAAAACAATCCAATTGTCTTTCAGAATTACAAATATCCATTGAAATTTGTTTTTATTTTACAGATTACACCCATCAAGAGGGAGATGATTGTTAAACAAATACAAATCTCAATTGGTTGTCTGTAATACCTTAAGGGGTATTTGGAATTTTGAATGATAACTGAGTTTTTTTTTATAATGAGGCTAAACCTCCGAGGCAGTTTTCGTAATTATCTTAAAACATATATATGGACTGATGAAAGTGAAACTAAAAAGATTTTCAAGTAACATATATGTAATGAATCACATACCATCAAATCTTTTATAAAGATTAGCAGAGGCCGACAATCTAACGAGCATTGGAGTGACAATGGTGAGGAGAGCCCAGAAAAATAAAATCAAAACATAAGTTCTTCCACTACTCATTGGTGACAAAAGTATTTGGCAGCCATTGAAAAAGGTTTAAAGGGGGTGTTTTATTGGGGGTTTTTAGCTGCAACGGAAGTTGGAGAAGGCGTGTATCATAACTTAGCTGGCCATGTTTTGAGAACCAATCAAATTATGTTGTGTTATAAAATACCAATCCACGGTGCTCATTGGGAAGTATCTATATTCTTTATAAATATAAAAATATAGACATGTTTCTATCCAAAGCACACCAAATATATTTGACAATATCACTTGTGATTTTTATTTTGCAATTTGGTTGTTGGAAGTTGTTGCACCAAATGTATGTGTGTGTACATGACTTGGAATCTTTATGGCATCTCTTGGACAAGTCAAGGTCTAATGCACCTTCTGTTCTTATGCTCTTGTTTTCAAGTTTTCAATTCGGTGGTGGCTGGTGCTTTGTTGTAGGAATTAGGGATAATTACAAAAATTTCCCTGGATGTTTAGCGTAATTACAAAAAACCCAGTTATCTTTTAAAATTACAACCCTTTAACGTTTGTTTCTACATTATGAATTGCACCTCGGGAGCGGGGTAATTGTTAGGTAGAAAATGCAAACCTCGATGGGGTTTTTGTAACCTATTAAGGGGTATTTGTAATTTTAAAAGATAGTCGGGGGATTTTGTAATTAGACTAAACCTTGGGGTAGTGTTTGTAATTATCCCTATGCAAACCTTGTGTATTGTTTGCCCTTTTTATTTAGTAGGTCGCACTTAGCTTTAGAAATACCCAGTTTTAAGCCATATTCGTGTACTGTCATGATATCATCATTAGTAGGTGACTAAGGATCATTAATCATTCCTAACAACTAACACAAATATAAACATATCTGATTGGTTCGTTGTCTGTGCTTGGTTATGTTTAATCTCGTTGAAAGTTAGGAAAAAGAATCTACCCAGATTTAATCCATCCCCAAATATAACTTAGGGTTAATTACAAAATACCAAGGGATTTAGCTTAATTACAAAAAAACTTGGTTATATTTCAAATTTCAAATACCCCTGTAACACTACTCCTTGAGGTTTGTATTTATCTAACAAATACTCCCTCTTGAGGGTGCAATTTGTAAGATAGATACAAATGTCAACTTGGGTACTTGTGATTTTGAAAGATAACTGGGTTTTTTGTAATTAGGCTAAACCTTAAGGGTAGTTTTTGTAATTAATCCTAACTAATATTGTTTGCAAGTTGTTTCTTGAAGAGTAACTCCAACCCTTTCCTATAGAAAACAGGACGCGTTTTGGGGGCAGTTTGGAGTAATAATATTATGCTACACTTACAAAACTCAGAATTGTTATATATAAAAACTCAGAATTGTACGAGAATTGAGAAGAGACTATTACATCATTCAAAATAGCTCTAGTGAAATAGCTCTAGTGCTTCATCTACTGATTTGAGCCCTTCCATAGTATATCATCGCATGATTTGAAATATATATAGCCATAAACATACAAAACTTATTTGCAATTTGTAAAATAGGGTCAAGTGTAGTTTATTTTGAAAGATAACTGGGTTTTTTTGTAATGCTAAATCTCAGTGTAGTTTTTGTAATTATCCCAAAGGAATTTTTTAAAAGAGGCTAGGTAGATGCAGAAAAACCTGAGGAGATGGCTTTAATGCAAAGAGTTGAAAATAGACATAAACTTGCAAACCACAAAAGTCCTAGTTCACATCTAAGTGAGAACAAAGGTAGTTTATTACCAAGTCTAGCGTCAAATGAATATTTTGCATTTCAATAAGTGTTGGGGAAAAATACAGGCACGAGTTTTGTAATAATACCTGGAGATATGGGTAGGAGAGTAGAATCAGAAATAGAAAGAGGCAATAAAGAGGGAGGATCTTTGGTTTACAATGTATAAATGACTCAGTCAATAGCTTATAAAGAAGCAAATAACTGAAAAACCAGAATGTTTGAAAAGCCCCTAATGAAGAACCAAAAACTGGCATTGCTTGTTGCATGATATGATGGGTCCAAGATCGGAAAATATATTTAAAGAAAACTGAAATGAAACTGGAAAAATCATGGATCTTTAATTATGTGAACTTTGTTACATGTACTTAGAAACCACGTAAGGACAGACATACCTGTAAACTTCGGTCTCCACCGTAGTCATCTTCAATGCATCAGGGGATCTTTATGGAAAATCTAAATGGAAACAGAAACTTATTTGGTGGTGCGCTTTATCCACAACTACCATGACACATGATATGCATAAAAGAAAATATTTTGATCTTTAACAGAAGGAAATAGAAAACCGTCTCAGCAGGAAACCAAAAAAACGTCATTTCTGACATTTTATATTTTTTGTGCCAAACTTATGATGACATTAAAACACAATATTGAACTGAAGAACAAAAAGATCAAATCATACATGTTGCCAAAATTAATTACATAGAACACTAACACAAAAATATTATCAATCAGACAACATATTTCCAATTACCATATTTACAGGTTGTTTTATTCATGTGTTTCTATCTAGCAACTTACACAAGTGTATAAGTACATGTTTGAGGTCATGTGTTCCACTAAATGTTCCATGAAATTACTGCAAACCCCATGTATTAGTGTGTGCCTCCAAACTCAGTCTTTGAACGAACCACTTGTACTTTCTGGAGATCTCTTCCCAGCATACCTCTGTTCAAATACACATAAAAGTTAAAAAGTCATTATCTTCATTGTTCAAGGAAGAAAGTAAAGAGGTGGGGAAAAAAAAGATAAGGATAATAAACGCAGCCAACTGAAACATTTTGAGAGTTAATTTACTAAATGAGGACTAATATGTCACCTGCTTCCCAAAGTTGAATGGGACATATCTATATTTGATCATATGAGTAATTTGCCTCTTCATTGTGAGGAAAAACAGAAAAACCCAGTAAAAGAATAAAATGGGCCAGAACACTGGGACGTCAAATACGGAGAAGAAGGTCATCATGAAGGCAACACAAAAAGCTTTTGTAATTGCATACCTGAAATAATAATGCAATTAGGTAAATAAATAGTCTTTTCAAGGAAAAAACCAAAAAAGGAAGAACACACTGGAAACAAGTTTAAAGGAAAATATGACCCACTTTGGCAAAATTTCCAGTTCCTCGGTATCTTCATCTTCTTTCTTTCCTCTTTTTTATTTGGGGTGAGGTGGAGGGAGGGGGGAGGGCGCAATACATGGTGTTGACTGTTGAGATCACTTTTTACTCAAGAAATATTGAAGTTGCATCAAATCCAGTTCACTGCATCTTTTTAACTATTCCTCATACTTAGAGCTCACATCAGGTTCCTATTGTGTTGATCATTTAGCTAAAAAGTTATTAGACGATCGAATTCGATAACAAATCAACTATTAAAGGATTATTGAGTGATCTCTCTCTTTATCATTAAAAACCAGCTCACTGTTTCTGCCCATGAATGAAACAAAGCAAGTAAGACCAGAAGAAAGGGTCCTGTTATGCTGAATAATCAAATGAGTGGATGAGTATGTTTTGATTTGCTATTAATAGGTCCAAATGAGAAAATTTGTGATATAAGTTTAATAGCATATTGTAAACATCATATGTTCTTTCTTTAGAAGTCAACCAAAACGTTACGCAGAGAACAAAAATAAAAGATGGGGAACAAGACACTTAACAACAAAGAGAACCACACCACAGAATAAACTCAACCGCATAAGTACAAATACAAACTCGACATCTAAACAAAAAAAAAAAAAGATAACTATCTTTGATTCAAATTCCTCTCCATGAATTGGTAGAGCTCAATAAAAACACAATCAGAAATTACAAAACATTCAAATATTGGACAATAATTAAAGCATTACGTTTAGTATCTCAAATGTATGTAACAAAGAATATAAAGCACCGAATGAGTTACTACTTGTTGCCAGAGAAACAAACATAGAATTCGTAATTTAATCATGTAACTGGAAGATGCTTAGTATAGAAAACGCATCATTAATCTCACCAGAACTTGAATTCAGGCAGGCGTCGAATGAAGGGCCTAAATTCATCAGAATCTTTAGTCGGCGAAGAAGCACCGTCTAACGCTTCTAGCCCCGGATCAACCTTTGGAGACATAAAACCAATCAACAAATTCAAGATATAGATTGCCAGGCCATACGAGATAACGTAAAACCCCTGTACATAATAAACACGCAAGATGTAGATTGCGGCTGCAGCAAGTGTTCCAAGCCACCTATTGACTATATGAGGAGCAGACCTATCTAAATAATACTGAAATGCTCTCGAAAAGTCATTTCTCCACTTCGCTAACGGTGACACTGGAGGACCATCACTTCCAACCTCTTCCATTATATACAATGTTTATAACTGCATTTAAATCCAAAGTAACACAAAGGATTATTTACAGTTCCAAGATCAAATTAATGACAGAGTGAACCCTAAAAGGAAAAATGTTTTCACCAGTCAATTGTGTTTGCACAATAAATAAATTCACAAAGAATTAATGGTTCCTAAAAATGTTTTCTGAATGCAGCAGAGTCTACCAAAATGTTGAGAAAAGGATAAAAACAACCATTAACATAAATATAAAAGAAAAGCCCTTTGCCACCCCGAAACCGAAAATTATTAACGCATTTCTGAGTTGATTTAGGGCTTTCTACCAGATTTAATTTAGTCAAATAGATTAAACTCCTTCCAAAACTCCCATTATCAGGTTCCTAAAACAACCTAAACACTTTTTTATGCAGCTCATAAAAAAGGCTGATCTTGTACTTGTAGTAACTTCTACTGTATTTTTTAGCCCAAAAATTCAAATTAGTTCGAATAATCCAAACTAACAGCAAGAATTTACACGAACTCAACTAACGAAAATCTTCAAAACATTACTTAACCTCAAGAATTAGTTCATACATGTCAATATGAACTACAAAATTAAATCTAGCAAGTGTAAGTGAATTAAAAAATAAAAGCCAAAAAAATAAACAATCTAACGAGCTTACCCAAAGATGATATAGAATCCAACGTCAATTCTACGACAGGAATAAAGTATCAAGAGAGCAAAAAAATGGGATTGCTATCGGTTATTTACGCTTCTACTACGTGAAACTTCGTCTACTTTCCTGTTGTTTGTAACAAATAAATTAATATATACCTGAGTTTTATTTTTGAGAAGTTGCAGGGTTGCCCCGCAATTTTGGGACTTTTCAGTTTAGCGCTGATCTAGAACCCCTTTGAATTGAATTGGCATCTTATCTACATTATTGATTTACTACTCATATAGTCCAATAGTTGATTATTAGGTAACTTTGAGTTTTTCTAAGAGGAAATTTAATTGCATTTCTATCAAATTCCTTCAATCACAGTGATACGGCCCACCCACATTGGTCACTCAGGCCCAAAGTGAGATCCAACAAGAGACTCTTAGACAGCCCACTAGGGTCAATCCAACAAGAACTAATAAAACCCCGAATTGGCACAAAAATTATATAATTGGTTGAGGTGGCAGGAGGGAATATTTGAAGAGAGAAGGGGATGCTGCAAAATCGTTAGGTGACAGAGCGGAGCGCACGTATCAAGCATTACGTGATTTCTTCTGAACTTTTATATAAGGAGCAGAAAGTAGAATAGGAGAGTTATCTGGATGTTTATGTTTATCGTTGTATTAGGAGCATTCACCAGCTTGAGTCGATGATTGATTGTGAAACTTCCTTTTATTAATATTAATCGTATCATTTTGGTGCTTTCGTTGAGAGGATCGAATGTCAGAGTTTGACGTAGCATAAACGATAAAGACATTGGAATTACAAATGGAAAATCAAAAGAAATTCATGCAAGCTCGGTTCGAGAATCAAACCCTTTCGATGCATCAGAACCTGCAAAAAAACATGAGCTTGGTGGATAATCGGATTAATGAGCTACGATCTCAGGTTCAAGGTTCAACAGCTAGATCATCAGGAATGAGCGCTTTTCCGAAGAAAACCCAAATACCGCTAGCAAACTCCAACGATCCATGGGAATTCCCTCTGGTGTTGCAGGCCATGAAATGGATGTTCATCGGTTTGATAGGACTAGTCTGGAGAGTTGATTTTTAGGGTGAAGGAATTCTTTGATTTTTATGGAACTCCGGCAAATATGAGATTGCGGATTGCTTCGTTCAAAATGGAGGGTCGTGCAATCGCGTGGTTTCAATGGATGAAGATGAATGGGTTGCCAACTAACTGGCAAAAATTTCTTCTAACCTGAGGTATCGTTTCGGCAACTCAGTATATGAAGACTATCATGGGCGTTTATCCTAGCTCACATAGACAACCACTGTAGCCGAATTTCGGTTGGCATTTAAGGAATTAATGAACAAGGTCACCAGAATATCAGAGTCACTTTTGGTCAGTTTCTTTGTAGCAGGCTTGAAACCAGAAAATTCATCGTGAGTTACAGATAACTCGACCATCAACATCAATGGAGGCTTTCTTTCTTGCAAGGATGTATGAGGATCGAGTGGATGACATATGGGTTGGACCGAGATATAACAATAAATGGACCAGAACCCATATTCCACACTTGAACAATCATCGATCGCCAATCCTAAGCCCTTAGTCACTGTCACACCCACTCCAACTCCTAATTTATCGATACACCGGCTGCCGCAGCTGTAGCTCGAAGAAAAGAGAGAAAAGGGCATTTGTTACAATTGTGACCAAAAGTGGAACGCAGCGCATCGCTGCAAGAACAAATTCTTATGTTTTGGCACAAATGATGAGGAAGATGGAATCAACAAAGAAGACGACCATACTGAAGGGGACACCGAGGAGACTGTCACAACTAACATTTCATGTATGAATTCTTTATCTAGGTCGTCGAGTCCTTGATCCTTACGCTTATGGGGAGAAATCGGAACATATAAGTTTCAGGGTCTTGTGGATAATGGAAGCACAACACAACTTCATCTATCCGCGGTTGGCAGAACAATTGGGGCTTTCAATTGAGTCGATTGAAGGGTTTAAGATTTATGTGGGCAATGGAGATTATTTGACCTGCCGATTTGTGCGTTCGACAGTCACTGTTAAAATACACCAATAAGACTTTACCGAGGATCTGTATGTGCTCCCGATTGAAGGTCCTGATGTGGTTTTAGGAATTCAGTGGTTACAGAAATTGGGCAAGGTTCACATCGTCACAACCAAATGACATGGAATTCCATAGTGGCGGCAAATCCAACTAAGGGGGAAGGGAATATATGAACCCTAGTCTTATCACATTTCAGCAACTGCAAGCAAGCAGCTACAGAGATGAAATTCATAGTATATATGAGGTTCAATTATTTTCACTTCATGGAGACAAAGTCACACCTAATTTACTTGGGAGTGAGATACCATCGGGTTTACCTATGGAAGTGCGGGAGGTACTGCTTCAATATCATGGAATTTTTGGTGTACCACAAGGTTTACCACAACATCGAACAATAGATCATCATATTTGTTTGATACCGGGAAGCAAATGTAAATCCAAATGGCTATGATAATCTAGAGGGGGTGAATGGATTATGTCCATTTTCGCGATTATGCCCTCTTTTTCGAATGTAATAAGTCAAGACAAGAATGGAAGTGCAGGAAGTAAACAACACGCGTCGATTTATAGAGGTTCAACCCACCTAGAGCCTAATTCTCTACCACTCTAGTATCTCCGGGATGGATTTTAAAAAGAAAAAAAGATTTTATTAATTACCACAATTAATACAACATCACCTTACAACACCTCTTTGGAGATTACCACAATCTCCCTTGAAGATTACCACAATCTTCTACGGCACCTTGTGAAGATTACCACAATCTTCCACCTTAAAGAACACCAAATTCTTCAACACCTCAAAGAGCACCAAACTCTTCAATAAGAAGACTACCACAATCTTCTAACACCTAACAAAAGTGTTTGCTTGAATGTATCTTGTTGTGTTGTAGTATTCTCTCTTGTTGTGTTGATTCAATTCTTCATCTATTTATAGAGGATGTCTTGAACTTGATAGGCTCCTCCTAGGAGATTGAAATCTGTAACAAATGAAGAATATAGTTGTTGGAGATCAATACCATAAATTGAGGAAAAGTTGTATGCTACACAACGGTTAGAATTTGCTGTCAAAACGGTATGGTGACCGGTCGCGCAGAGATAGACGTTGAGAAAATAAACCCAGCAATTACATAGGGCGACCGGTCACCATGGGGTTTGACCGGTCAACACCCCTTGGACCGGTTGCCCTCTTCAAAAATACAATACAGAGAAGTTTGCAAAATTCAAACCAAACACAAACACCGTGTTAGATAAATGTTTTTATCAAGATTTTGATGATTTTGTTTAAATGAGTTTTTATACCAAAACAATGTTTATAAATGTTGTCCAAATACTCCCAATTGATTTAAAATGTTTTTGCTAATTCTCCGGAGTATTTATTCAAGTTTATTTTCGACTAAAATATTGGACAACACTTTTGATGATTTTGTGTTAATGCATTTTTACATCAAAACGATATTTCTTATGTTGTTCAAATACTTCCGATTGGTTTAAAATACTTTTACTAATTTTTTGGAGTATTTTTTGAAGTTTATTTTTGATAAAAATCGGACAACATTTTAAGTTGGAGGTCGCCCGGTCGAGCAAACGGTCGATCGGTACCTGGAGAATGCACAAAATGAAATAGAACGTACTAGACATGAAAAATGAGGGAGGGCGACCGGTCAAGGGAAGGGCCGACCGGTCGGACCCCCCTCCAACCTGTACCTGGATCGCACTAAATTCTTTCCAACGTTCAAAAATTTCTATAGGCAACCGCAGCCGCCACAGTATTTTTGACAGAAAAATTGTGTCGTTTGAACTCCATATCAGCAAGATTTGCTTTTGATTTTTGTACATTATTTCTACATCTTGTGATCCTCTTTTTGTAGACAAAAGTGAAGAAGGAGGAACCTATGTTTGTGAAGACTCTCCTATAAATAGAGGATGATTTGAAGACACAAGATACAACACATAAGCATATAATACGACAAGAAATCCGCAAAATTCTTCAAGCTTTCATTTTTACATTCTTGTTGTAATAGCCTAAGTTCTTGCACTTGCACAATCTTGAGGTCTAGGCTTTTTGTTCTTGATTACACTTGCACTTAAAGTTTGTATACTTCATTTATTGAGTTGTAATCTTGAATTTTACTATCATCCAAAACAAGATATCCTTAATAGTGTTCTTGTGGTAAGAACACACTTGGGTGATCTTAGGTGTTGAAGAGTGTGGTACTCTTCATAGGTGTTAAATGAAGATTGTGGTAATCTCCTTGAAGGTGTTGTAAGAAGATTGTGGTAATATTCAAAGGTGGTGTTGTATTAATTGTGGTAATTAATAAAATCTTTTTTTCTTTTTGAAATCCACTTCGGATATATCGGGGTGGTAGTAGATTAGGCCCTAGGTGGGTTGAACTACTATAAATCATCGAGTGTTGTTTAATTTCCGCATTTACATTCTTGTCAATCACTTGTTCATTCGAAAAAGAGAGCGATTTGCGAAAAATCGGCATAATCTATTCACCCCCTCTAGATTATCGTAGCCACTTGGACTAACAAGTGGTATCAAAGCTAAACTCTTTGGCTAGCTCGTTTCGAGTAAAGAGAAAAGATCTATGGCTACGAATGAAGCTTATCTCACCACCGGCGCCTCCACCAACAAGCCACCACTATTCGACGCCAATAACTACGCATTTTGGAAAGACCGTATGGAGTGCTTTCTACAAGGGTGCGGATTTGGTATTTGGAATGTGGTCATTGAAGGAGTTGATCAACCAACCAAGAAATTGGAGGACGACACCACGGCTCCCAAACCGTTGAAGGAGTTCGTTGAGAATGACAAGAAGGCTTTCTTTCTAAACGATAAGGCCTTAAATATTTTACATTGCTCTCTTACCGCCACCGAGTATAATCGTATAAGAGGCATAAGGTCGGCACATGAAGTTTGGGAAAAATTAGAAACCATCTATGAAGGCACAAAGAAAGTAAAGCAAGCAAGAAAAACAATGCTTGTAAAAGACTTTGAAAATTTCAATATGCATGATGGTGAAAGCATATCAAAAATGGTGGAAAGGCTTGACAACTTTGTCAATCCTCTTGTGGCTCTTGGAAAGGTCATTTCCGACGAAGACAAGGTGACCATGGTTTTGAACGCTCTTCCCGGCTCATGGTCCGAAAATGTGACGGCTATCACGGAAGCACAAAATCTCGAGATACACTCAAATTCGATGAGCTCCTCGCAAACCTCCTCATCTACGAAGTCTATCTCAAGGAGATGAAAAATTCCAAACCATTCATCAATCAATCGGGTATGCAAAATATTCCTAAAGGTCTTGTATATTCTTCTAATAATGCATACTATGATATTGATGAGGATGATGAGGAGACGGTCACACTTGTTCGTAAATTTGCAAAATTTGTGAATAAAAATAAGGCGAGAAAACCGAGAGACAACTCGTGTTTTAAATGCGGAAATTAAACAACACTCGATGATTTATAGTAGTTCAACCCACCTAGGGCCTAATCTACTACCACCCTGGTATATCCGAAGTGGATTTCAAAAAGAAAAAAAGATTTTATTAATTACCACAATTAATACAACACCACATTTGAAGATTACCACAATCTTCTTACAACACCTTCAAGGAGATTACCACACTCTTCAACACCTAAGATCACCCAAGTGTGTTCTTACCACAAGAACACTAACAAGGATATCTTGTTTTGGATGATAGTAAAATTCAAGATTACAACTCAATAAATGAAGTATACAAACTTTAAGTGCAAGTGTAATCAAGAACAAAAAGCCTAGACCTTAAGATTGTGCAAGTGCAAGAATTTAGGCTATTACAATAAGAATGTAAAAATGAAAGCTTGAAGAATTTTGCAGATTTCTTGTTGTATTGTATGCTTGTGTGTTGTATCTTGTGTCTTCAAATCATCCTCTATTTATAGGAGAGTCTTCACAAACATAGGCTCCTTCTTCTTCACTTTTGTCTATAAAAAGAGGATCACAAGATGTAGAAATATTGTACAAAAATCAAAAGCAAATCTTGCTGATATGAAGTTCAAATGGCACAATTTTTGCTGTCAAAAAATACACAGGGCGACCGGTTGCCATATAGAAAATTTTGAACATTGGAAAGAATTTAGTGCGATCCAGGTACAGGTTGGAGGGGGGTCCGACCGGTCGGCCCTTCCCTTGACCGGTCGCCCTCCCTTATTTTTCATGTCTAGTACGTTCTGTTTCATTTTGTGCGTTCTCCAGGTACCGGTCGACCTCCAACTTGAAATGTTGTCCGATTTTTATCAAAAATAAACTTCAAAAAATACTCTGAAAAATTAGTAAAAAAAATTTAAACCAATCGGGTGTATTTGGAAAACATAAGAAATATCGTTTTGATGTAAAAACGCATTAACACAAAATCATCAAAAGTGTTGTCCAATATTTTAGTCGAAAATAAACTTGAATAAATACTCCGGAGAATTAGCAAACACATTTTAAATCAATTGGGAGTATTTGGATAACATTTATAAACATTGTTTTGGTATAAAAACTCATTTAAACAAAATCATCAAAATCTTGATAAAAACATTTATCTAACAAACTCCCCCTTTTTGATGATTACAAACCAAAACAATTTTAGTAAGTCGATTTTAAAACAAAACATATTTTGTGGTCTAAAACATCAATCCATTACAAGCAAGATTTATCATAAGTGAGACACACAAGGATAGGAGCAAAGATTTTTCAAAACATTTTTGCATAAGCTCCCCCTATCAATATGCATATCAAGAACAAGTATGAAAGCAACCAACTAAAAGCTAAAAGCTTAGCTTTTACAAAACAAGCTTGAATTATTTGAGCATAGAAGCTCCCCCTGTCACAAAACATCATTAGTCAAGCATAAAAGTCCACAATACATCAAATGGATTAAGTAATATTTACAGCTTTTGGCTTATGAGAGCCCTAGCTTATAGATTTTCTTGCGAGCTTATTTTCGCTTCTTTGAGCATATGAGCGTTTTTCTTATTTCTCCCCCTTTGGAATCATCAAAAAGAGTGCTAGCACGATAAAAAAACATCATACAATTATATCAAAGTGCGTAATTTTATCGATTTATCGAGTGTTTTGAAAATTGAAGCTTAAATTCCAAATAAAAAGGAAAAATTGATCATTTGATTTGCAAAAGCTCATTTGATTGATAAAACATGATCTCAATAAATATATAAGACATTTTAAAGCAAATGAGTCATGTAAATGTTGAAATTTCTTTGAGACAATTTATCGAACACGTTGTGGGCGTTAAAAATGGAAGAAGTTGTATAAGGCCATTGTAAATGTAGTTAAGCCAAAATTTTCAACACCAAATCAATTCAAACAACATTCATACAACAATAATTAACGAGCTCATCACAATCATATGAAACGAGCATCAAGAATATTTCAAATAAGGCAAACACTCAAGGGTTCAACCCAATTGAGCTAAGGGAGTAGAATTCTTACCATTTAATCGGTAAAGATGAGCAATGATGATGATAAACGAGCCTAATGAAGTCCAAAATATAAAATGTATGCAAGAAAACAAATTTGAAGTGAAATTTGTGTGCAATTTGTGAAGGGGACGAAAAATGGATAAAATGAGCCAAAATGGCTAAGTGTTAGAACAGAGACGATTTAAACCAAAATCAGGTGATGGGCGACCGGTCGGAGGTAGGGCGACCGGTCGAAAGTATGGCCGACCGGTCGGCCTTACCTTAGTCAGCCCACTGTTCATTCTGTTTTTCAAAATTCGAAGTTTGAACCGAAAATCCAATTTTTCATCCCTAAGTTTTAAAAACGTGCAAAATGCAAACGTAAACCTCGTTCAATATATGCATTATACCTAACTGAGTTCGTATAGACGCAAAAGTCTCGGAAGATAGTGTTAGATAAATGTTTTTATCATGATTTTGATGATTTTGTTCAAATGAGTTTTTAAACCAAAACAATGTCCCTAAATGTTGTCTAAATACTTCCGATCCATTTAAAATGTTTTTACTATTTTTCAGAGTATTTCTTAGAGTTTATTTTCGATAAAAAATTGGACAACACATTTGTTTCAGGTTCGACCGGTCGCCCTATAGGGCAACCCGTACCTGAGTTGAGTTTTGAAACAGAAAATGAGACGTAAGAAAAAATGGAGAGGGCAACCGGTCGACCAGGTGGTCGACCGTTGTGGGCGACCGGTCGACCGGTACCTGGGAGCAGCCCTCTTGGTTCAGTCTTCTCTGTTTCGGAAATCCTTCAGCTCCAACCGGTCACAGCTAAGGGCGACCGGTCGCACCCCCCTCCGACCGGTTCCCCTGTGTTAAAATTCGCAGAATTCAATTTCAATCTTATCTCGGCGCGACCGGTCGAACCCCCTGTTTATCAAAAACTATCCGCTATGCGTTTTTGCATGCTTTTCCCTATTTTGTGGGATTGATTTCTAACAGCTATATTGATCATTTTAAATGGTTTCTTTTGCAGCAAATCACTCCCCAAGGAGGAGCCAATGTCTGGAAATGAAAGCCAAATCCTCTCCTATAAATAGAGGCTTCATTCAAGCAACAAGACACAACACTCTACACAAGCAAAGAGCAATTGAGCAAACACTTTCATAAAATCTTGTTGTATTAGCCTAAGCACTTTCATTTGCACAAATTTGAGGTCTAGGCTTTTAATTCTTGATTACACTTGTACTCATATTGTATCAATCATTATTGAGTTGTAATCTTGATTTTGGTCATCATTCAACACAAGACATCCTTGTGAGTATTCTTGTGGTAAGAATACACTTGGGTGATCTAGGTGATAAGTGTTTGAAGGTTGTGGTAATCTTTAAAGGTGTTGTAAGAGGATTGTGGTAATCCTCAAGGTGGTGAAAGAGGGTTGTGGTAATCCTCAAGGTGTTGTATTAATTTTTGGTAAATTAATAAAATCTCTTTTCTTTTTGAAATCCATCCCGGATATACTGGGGTGGTAGTAGATTAGGCCCTAGGTGGGTTGAACTACTATAAATCGACGTGTGCTATTTACTTTCCACATTTAGCATTTCATTTTTGCTTGAGTCTTTCGAAAAAGAGGGCAAAATCTGAAAAACTGGGATAATCTATTCACCCCCCCTCTAGATTATTGTAGCCACTTGGACTTACAGATAGCAGTTTGGTAAAAATGTCCGCCAATTGATCTTGAGATGGTACGAAAGATATCCCAATTTTTCGTTTAGAAATACAATCCCTTAGAAAATGATGTCGAATCTCAATATGTTTAGTACGGTTATGATGAACCGGGTTTTGAGCAATATTTATAGCGGATATGTTATCACAAAAGATAGGAACACTTTCAAAAGAACATTTATAATCCGCTAAAATTTGTTTCATCCAAACCAATTGAGTGCAACAAAAGGCCACGGAAATATATTCGGCTTCGGCCGTTGAAAGTTAAACACAATTTTGTTTCTTTGAAAACCAAGAAACTAGGAAATTACCTATAAATTGACATGATCCGGAAGTACTTTTACGATCATCAATATTTCCCACATAATCCGAATCACTATAACCTTTAAGAGAAAAATTTTCATTCTTTGGATAAAATAAACCATATTGAATAGTGCCTTTCAAATATCGAAAAATCCTTTTAACGACACTCATATGAAATTCTTTGGGATTGCTTTGAAAACGAGCACATAGGCATACAACATGAAGAATATCCGGTCTACTTGCGGTTAAATAAAGTAAACTATCAATCATACCTCGATATTTGGATTCATCAACCGGCTTGCCTTTTTCATCTTTGTCAATCTTGACGTTTGTTGCCATTGGGTAGAGACGGTTCTTCCTTCTTCAATGCCAAACTTCTTCAAAAGCTCCTTTGTATATTTTGATTGTGAAATATAAATTCCTTCTTGGCATTGCCTGATTTGAAGTCCAAGGAAGAAGTTGAGCTCCCCCATCATGCTCATTTCAAATTCACATTGCATTAACTTAGAAAATTTCTTGCACAAGGATTCATTAGTAGCACCAAAAATAATATCACCAACATAAATTTGCACTAATAAGCAATCTTGCCCTTTTTCAAAAATAAAGAGAGTTGTATCAACTTTACCTCTTGTAAAACCATTTTGCAAAAGAAAAGAGCTAAGTCTATCATACCATGCACGGGGTCTATCATACCATGCACGGGGTGCTTGTTTCAAACCATACAAGGCCTTTTTAAGTTTATAAACATCATTAGGCCTAGAAAATTTTTCAAACCCCGGAGGTTGTTTTACATAGACTTCTTCTTGAATAAGACCATTTAAAAATACGGATTTTACATCCATTTGGTAAAGCTTGAAATTTTTAAAACAAGAATAAGCAAGTAAAATACGAATAGCTTCTAAATGTGCTACGGATGCAAATGTTTCATCATAATCAATACCTTCTTCTTGACAATAACCTTGAGCTACTACTAACCTTGCTTTGTTTCAAACAATATTGCCTTGGTCATCGAGCTTGTTCCGACATACCCATTTTGTACCAATAATTGTTTGAGATGGATGACAAGGTACTAATTCCCATATATCATTCCTTTCAAATTGATTCAAATCCTCTTGCATTTCTAGAAACCAATCCTCATCTTCAATAGCTTCCTTAGCATTTTTAGGCTCTTTTTGAGATATAAGAGCTTTCTCGACAAATTTTCCTCGAGTCATTACTTTATCAAGGGGATCACCTATAATAAGATCTTTTGGGTGATCTCCCTTAAATTTCAATGCGACGGGAAGATCCAATATTTTAGTCGAAAATAAACTTGAATAAATACTCCGGAGAATTAGAAAAAACATTTTAAATCAATTGGGAGTATTTGGACAACATTTATAAACATTGTTTTGGTATAAAAACTCATTTAAACAAAATCATCAAAATCTTGATAAGAACATTTATCTAACACACCGGTCGCCCTATATGGCGACCCGTCCACGCCACTGGTTGCCCTATAGGGTGATTGGTCCACCTCCCTTTTTTCAGTAAACGGGTTGTTCTCTGTTTTGCACAACTTTCAGATACGAGTTGCCCAATAGGGGCAAAAATGTTTTTTTGGTCTGTTAAGTTGGCTCGATTTCGCTTTTAGTCCTTTAATTTTTATGGGTTGCGTTTAGCAAACACTAACTTTTCTAAACCTGCACATTTAGTCCGATTTCAAAATTTTGGGGATATCTTATCCCTAAAATGCAGAGTTGGGTCATTTTTTCATGAAATGACTATTTTGCCCCCTTTTTTGGATGGAAACCTTGGTCATGTGCATATCACATGACTTGTGTAATATCTCAATAAAATTAAATAATAAAAATAAATATAAGATTAAATTAAATTGAAGAAAACAATATGAACATATATTTATATTTTTATATAAAGTTGACAAATATAAAATATATGTTGGACCTTTTTTTAATTTTATTTAAATAAAATAATCTAAACATATATTTATAATTTACAATTGTAAATAAAATTAAAAAAATGAAAATAAAATAGAAAAACCATGTATTTACAATTTTCAACTATATATAAAAATAAAAAAAATAGAAACAAATATATATATATATATCTATAATTTTCAACTGTAAATTGAAATTAAAGAAAAATAGAAATAAAAGAAATAGAAAAACCAAAAGAAAAAGAAAATAATGTACTTTTATGTTTTTCTAGTTTTCCTTAATTTTTTTAAAGTTGAAAAATAAAAAATATATGTTTGAAATTTTTTTAAATTTAATTTAAAGAAAATAATATGAACATATATTTATAATTTTCAACTGTAAATAAAATTAAAAAAAATAATATAAAAAACGAACAGAAAAAATATATATTTACAATTTTCAACTATATGTAAAAATAAAAAAAAATAGAAAACCAAAAAAAATATATATATGTAATTTTTAACCGTAAATTAAAATTAAATAAAAATAGAAAACAAAAAAAAGAAAAAATATAGACTTACAATTTTCACTGTAAATTAAAATTAAAGAAAAAATAATAACAATAAAACTGGAAAAAAATATCTATTTACAATTTTCTACTATAAATAAAAATTAAAAAAAAATAGAAAATAAAAAGACGAAAAAGGAAAAAAAAAAGAAAATAAATTTCTATTATTTTTATTTTCTATTTTTATTTAATTTTTATTTAACGTTGAAAAATATAAAAATATATGTTCGACCATTTTATTTAATTTAATTTAAGTTTTTTTATTTTTTTTTATTCAATCTATTATTATTTTTCTATTTTTTTCTTTAATTTTAATTTTCCAAAAAAGGGGCAAAATATTCATTTCAAAGAAAAATGGTCAAACTCGGCATTTTAGGGATAAGATATCCCCAAAATTTTGAAATCGGACTAAATGTGGAGGTTTAGAAAAGTTAGTGTTTGCCAAACGCAACCCATAAAAATTAAAGGACTATAAGCGAAATCGAGCCAACTTAACGGACCAAAAAAGCAATTTTGCCCCCTATAGGAGGTCCAATTTTTGTCGAAAATGAACTTCAAGAAATACTCCAAAAAATTAGTAAAAATATTTTATATCGATCGGGAGTATTTGGACAAAATTTAGAAGCATTGTTTTAGTGTAAAAATACAATGAAATAAATTCATCAAAATCATGACAAAACATTTATGTGTTTTCCAATTTTTGTCAAAAATAAACTTTTAGAAATACTCCAAAAATTAGTAAAAACATTTTAAATCATTTAGGAGTATTTGGACAACATTTAGAAACATTGTTTTGGTGTAAAAATAAAATCATCAAAATCATGATAAAAACATTTATCTAACAAACTCCCCCTTTTTGATGATTACAAACCAAAATAATTTAAGGAGGTCGATTTTGAAAACAAAACAATTTTTCCGGTTAAAAATAAACTATCCGTTGAGAGTGACAACATTTCGTGCATAATAATCACAAGGATGGGAGTAGAGATTTTTAAAATTATTTTTGCAAAAGCTCCCTCTATCAACATGCACAATAATAGAAGCAATTAACCAAAAGCTAAAAACTTTAGTTTTTACACATTGAGCTTAAATATCAAGAGCTTATAAGCTCCCCCTGTCAACAAAACATCATTAGACATGTAAATAAGTCCATAATACAACAAATGGACTCAGTATGATCCACAACTTTTAGCTTTTAATAGCCACAACTTATAACTTCTTTTGCGAGCTTATTTTAGCTTCTTTGAGCTAATGAGCTTATTTTATGTTTCCCCCCCTTTAGAATCATCAAAAAGAATGTTAGCACGATAAAAACATCATATATCCATATCAAAGTGCGCAATTTAACCGATTTATCGAGCTATTGATCATTAAGCTTAAATTCCAAAAGCTAAGGGAAGAGTTGATCATATGACTTGTAAAACCTCATAAAAGCTCATTTGATTTGCAAAACATGATCTCTATAAATATATAAGACTTTTGAAATCGAGAGAATCATGTAGGTGGTGAATTTTTCTTTGAAACGTTTTATCGAACACTTGGCGGGCGTCAAATAATAAAGAAGATGTATATAGCCCTTGTAAAATAAATCAAGACAAATTTTTCATCACCAAAAGCAATTTTACAAATATCATCCAACAACAATCATCATGCCCAACACAAATATATAAGAATTCCAACAAGATATTAAAGATGAAGCACATTCTCAAGGGTTCAACAATTGAGATAAAGAAGAAGAATTCTTACCGAGTAATCGGAGATGTCGGGTATCATGGATGATATACCAATAGTATAAACTCAAAAATATATAATTTACAAGAAAGAAATCATTTTGAGTGAATTGTGTGTGAAATTTGCAAAGGGGTGCGAAAATAGCAAAAATCGAGTGAAATAACAAAGTCGGAGACAGAACTGATTTTAATCAAAAAAATCATGTAGGGCGACCGGTCTAGGGTGATGTCGACCGGTCCAGGTGTAGGGCAACCAGTCGACCTCACCCTATTTGGTCACTGGATCAGTCTGTTTTTAGAAAAATTCCAAAATTTGATCCAAAATCCGATTTTTCACCCCTAAGTTTTTTAAAAACGTACAAAATGCAAACATAGACTTCATTCACTATACATTATGCCTAAACAAGCTCGAAATGAGGTAAAAAAAACTCGGTGGTTAATGGTTAAAAACAAATGTCCGCGAGTTATCCTTGAGACGGAATTAAACACATTTCAATTTTTCGTTAAGAAACACAATCCCTTAGAAAAAGTTATTGAATCTCAATATGTTTAGTTCGGTTATGAAGAACCGTATTTTGAGAAATAATTTTCACCGGACTTGTTATCCCGAAAAATAAGAAGGTTTTAAGACTTTGGATAAAACAAGCCATAAGAAGAAGTGCCTTTCAAATATTTGACAATTTCTTTTAACGACACTTTAATGAGATTCGTTGGAATTATTTTTGAAGTCGAGCACATAGACATAAGGCATAAAATATATCGAGTCTATGGGAGTAATAAAAGTTAATGAACATACCACAAATTTGTTTGTCAACCGATATGCCTTTCTCAAACTTTGTCCATCTTGATATTGGTTGCCATAGGGGTAGAGATAGTTCTTCCTTCTTCAATGACTAACTTCTTCAAAGGTTATGTTGTATACTTTGATTGTGAAATATAAATACCTTCTTGGCATTGCTTAATTTGAAGTCCAAGGAAGAAATTTAGCTCCCCCATCATGCTCATCTCAAATACACCTTGCATTAACTTAGAAAATTTCTTGCACAATGATTCATTAGTAGCACCAAAAATAATATCATCAACATAAATATGCACTAATAAGCAATCTTGCCCTTTTTCAGAAACAAAGAGAGTAGTATCAACTTTACCTCTTGTAAATCCATTTTGCAAAAGAAAAGAGCTAAGTCTATCATACCATGCACGGGGTGCTTGTTTTAAACCATATAAGGCCTTTTTAAGTTTATAAACATCATTTGGCCTAGAAAAATTTTCAAACCCCGGGGGTTATTTTTCATAGACTTCTTCTTGAATAAAACAATTTAAAAAGACGGATTTAACATCCATTTGGTAAAGCTTGAAATTTTTAAAACAAGAATAGGCAAGTAAAATACAAATAGCTTCAAAATGTGCTATGGGTGCAAATGTTTCATCATAATCAATACCTTCTTCTTGACAATGTCCTTGATCTACTAACCTTGCCTTGTTTCGAACAATATTGCCTTGGTCATCAAGCTTGTTCCGAAATACAAAAAAAAAATCCTGCAAAATCTTAACAAGATATTTTGCACAAGAGCATAGTAATATCGAATAATAGAGACACTATAACAAGTAACACATACTATGCTTTAAAAAAATCATCAAGAGTATAATAAAACATGTAAGTTCAAATATGCTTAAAGAAAGCTATATAACGTCTCTTTTGAAATTTGAAAATCCGAGAGCATATAGTTGAGACCTTATTTATAAGAAGTATTTGAAAAAGAGCTTTGACAAAGCAACCAAGAATGAAGACATGAATATGTGCAATAAAATGCATAACTTAAGAGAAGGATAAAACTCAAATGTTTTATCAAACAAAATATAATCCTTTACAAGTCTAAAATAAGCCTTATCGAATAGTGCCTTTAAAAAAAATCGAAAAATCCTTTCAATGGCACTTATATGAGATTCTTTGAAATTGCTTGAAAAATGAGCACATAAGCATATGACAAAAATATATCGAGTCTAGGAGATGAATAACAAAGGTGAACGTACCTCGATAGTTTATGAAACTCTTGACACAATTCTTAGAAAAAGTTCTTGCACAAAACATAGTGATACAAGTGTAGGATAAAGCAAAGAGATGTCACAAGTATGCCTATGCTATATAAATCCATAAGAGATAATAAAACACATAAGTCTTAGTAAATGCACAAGAGTTTAGAAAAACATTATACAAGGTCTCCTTATCAAAAAATTTAAAAATACAATATATTGAAGACCTTATTTAAAAAAAAATATTTTGAAATTTTTTTTTGACAATTAAGGCAAATATACAAGCATACATAATAACAAACAAAATGTGTATATAAATGAGAAGATACGGTTTACCAATTATGCCATTTCCACGGGTTGTGTCTTTCCCATGGTTGACGATATATTTCTCTTGGAAACTCATTTTGTTGATGATGACTTGATAGGTGTGAGTTTTGCATGTATTTTAGGGCATATTTATGGCTATAATTGTTTATAAAGATGCAATAACTCATATGAAATGGTATATATTCGCTCTTTGTGGAAAAGGTATTACGATTTGCTCGTTTTGTAGGAATATAATGATATCTGGAGTGATTTTGTGACAAATACGAGCATTGCGACCTAGAATCATCAAAAATCGAGCGATTACGCCCAATTGGAAGCCAACTATATGGAGTCTAGAGTCATAGTGATGAGTCGTGTGTCAAAAGAAGCATGGATGATCAAACAACGAGGAGATTTATCTCAAGGAACGTCCAAACGCGTATGGAATTTCCAGCACTGGCAGGGTTTAGTATTTTGGCCATAACACTCTCTACAAAATTGATATTGAGCTGATTCAAGTGGCTATAGAAAGATAAGAGAGAGGGATACAACCCTTATGAAGACCCCACAAGAAAATTCGGACATTTGGGTGGCACACGGGCAACCCGTGCGCATCTGAAGGTTTTGAGCATGTCTACGGCTTCGAGCATGGGTAGCCCGTGCGTGGGAGCACGACCCGTGCTTGGTTGGTAAAAATCAGGAGAATGCCTATGGATTTGAGCACGGGTAGCCCATGCATGAGCGCATGACCCGTGCGTGGGCGCACGACCCATGCGTTCTTGCAGAAAACTCCAAAATGTGACATCACATTGACCTAGGCTTCTAAGGGGTATAAATACCACTTTTGGGGGTGCACACCAGGGGAAGAAAGGCTGGGAATACACCCAAGAACACAAGAAACACATCAATTTCATCAATGAAGAATTGGGTCGAATCGGAGCTTGAGGATTGAAGATTAATCGAGAGATTATCCATTTCCCTAAGTTTTCTCATTCTTTGTGCTTTAATCTTTCATTTTAGCTTGTCATGAATATGAACAATTTGTCTATGAGTTGTTTATTTGTAATGAGTAGCTAAACATCTTGTGATTTCCGGGTTTTGGAAGTAGATTAATTGAACTCTTGTTGAATGTTTTAATCTTAGTTGAAGTTATTGTCTTGAAGCCTATTTGAGTACTTTGTGCCTATTCTTGTTTTATCATTTGGTCTATGTTGACATGTTTCATATATTGATTCATAATTCGAGAGATGAGCTTCAATATTTGATTCTTGAGCACTTTGGCCATGATTTAGCATGTTTGATATATTGATTCATAATTCGAGAGATGAGTTTCAATATTAGATCTTGAGTACTTGACATGAATGTTTGCATAATCGAGAGGTTTGTGAATATTTGTGAGGAATATTGATCTTTTGTGCTTTTGGGAGTTGTGTATCTTATGTTGAGTAGAGATGCTAGCATATATATTTCAATCTACACTTTATACACATCTCGAGAGGGGGGATAAAATACCATTGTGATCGTCTTATAGGAATATTGATAATAACTTTGACTTTGATTAAATCGGACAACAAGAGGAATATTAATTGAACCCATAACCCGGGAATCTATTTCATTCTCTTGATAATTCCATTATTTTTAGTATCTTGTATTCTTGTGGTTATTTCTTGCCTTTACTTCCACAACAATCATCCAACTTTCGATCGTCTAAATAAAAATAAGACTATTTTGGTTCAATACTTAGCGCATAAATTTATCAGTCTCCGTGGATACGACCTTGCTTACCCTATTCTATAAACTACACCGTACACGTGCGGTGAAGCTAAAAATAAGGCGAACATGACTTCTCCAATTGCTCCATTTCCAAGGTTTGTTACCTTCCCTTTGTTGATAATATTTCCCCCTTGGAAATTCATTGTGGTGATGTCTTCTCCTTTGATCAAATGAAATGGGCATTTGATGTCTTCTTGGCGGTATGAATTTTCTTTGATTATTATTTTGCCATGTACCTAATATGACATTGTTTTTTGGTACCCTCAAGTGTTTGGGTCCTTCAAGATTAGCTTTGAGACTTTTAGGTCTCCAATAATAATTAAAGCTATTTCTAGTCCGACAAGTATTAGCCGTGTGACCCTTTTTACCACAATAGAAGCAAGTAACAATTTTAGGGGCATAATGACCAAAATGCATAGAGACTTGGTTCTTTTTCTTATGATTAACAACATTATGCTTATAACCAAGTCCTAATTTCAAATGGTCACAACGATGTACATCAAGTATTTTGGTCATTTTATTGGTACTCAAATTAAACTTGATCAAGTCATTTTTCATACAATTAATATCCTTCACAAGAGATTCATTGTCCTTTTCAAGGTTTCTAACTTTATCAAGTGTGGTAGTGTGAGCACAAGAAAGTGATTCATAAGAAGTAAATAAGTTATTCTTATCATTTTTCAAAACATTGAATTCCTTTTTCAAATTTTTGTATTTAACAAGTAAGCTTTGGAATTCATTTTGAAACTCATCAAAATCATTATGCAATTCACTATAATCATCTTGTAATTCATTATCAAAAGAAGTGGAGGGTTTAGAGCGTACCTCATTTTTCTTCTTCAATACCGATAAGACATTGTTCGACTTCTTCATCATCGGAGGTTGTAAGAAGCTCATCCCATGTTGTTGGATTTGATGTTGTGTCCAAATGAGAAGTAGATGCTTTTGAATAGCTCCTTCCATTTGCATATACTTCATAGACAACTTCTAGTTTTCTCCATACTTCATGTGCCGATCGAATTCTTAGAATATGATCATATTCCGAAGTGGTAAGTGAACAATAAATAATATTAAGAGCTATACCGTTTAAGGAGAGAGTTTCCTTGTCTTCATCATTGAGCTCCTTGGGGACTTTGGAGGTGAGTGGTCCGTCTTTCATCGGGATGGATTCTCCATTTATGACCATGTTTCAAATATCGAACCCGCAACTTTGTAAATAGCATTCCATTCTTTCTTTCCAAATAACATAATTTTTGGAGTCGAATAGTGGTGGCTTGTTGGTGGAGGCGCCGGTACGGTAGACTTCATTCGTAGCCAATGATCGTTCCTCTTTACTCACGATGTGGAACGAGCTTGCCAAAGAGTTTGGCTTTGATACCACTTGTAAGACCAAGTGGCTACGATAATCTAGATGAGAGGTGAATAGATTATGCCCATTCTTGCGATTATGCCCTCTTTCTCGAATGTAATAAGCCAAGACAAGAATGGAAGTGCGGGAAGTAAACAACACGCGTCGATTTATAGAGGTTCAACCCACCTAGGGCCTAATCCTCTACCACCCCAGTATATCCGGGATGGATTTCAAAAAGGAAAAAAGATTTTATTAATCACCACAATTAATACAACATCACCTTACAACACCTCTTTGGAGATTACCACAATCTCCCTTGAAGATTACCACAATCTCTCTTGAAGATTACCACAATCTTCTACGGCACCTTATAAGGATTACCACAATCTTCCACCTTGAAGAACACCAAATTCTTCAACACCTCGAAGATCACCAAACTCTTCAATAAGAAGATTACCACAATCTTCTAACACCTAACACCTAAGATCACCCAAGTGTGTTCTTACCACAAGAACACTCACAATGATATCTTGTGTTGAATGATGACCACAAATTCAAGATTACAACTCAATAATGAATAATACAATTATGAGTGCAAGTGTAATCAAGAAATAAGCCTAGACCTCAAGATGTGAAAGTGAAAGACATTAGGCTATTACAACAAGAATATTGAAATAGAAGAACAAAAGTGTTTGCTTGAATGTATCTTGTTGTGTTGTAGTATTCTCTCTTGTTGTGTTGATTCAATTATTCATCTATTTATAGAGGATGTCTTGAACTTGATAGGCTCCTCCCAGGAGATTGAAATCTGTAAAAAATTGCAAGACAAATGAAGAATATAGCTGTTGGAGATCAATACCATAAATTGAGGAAAAGTTGTCTGCTGCACAACGGTTAGAATTTGCTGTCAAAACGGTATGGCGACCGGTCGCGCAGAGATAGACATTGAGAAAATAAAACTAGAAATTACATAGGGCGACCGGTCACCATGGGGTTCGATCGGTCGACACCCCCTTGGACTGGTTGCCCTCTTAAAAAATGCAATACAGAGAAGTTTGCAAAATTCGAACCAAACACAGACACCAGTCGCCCTATATGGCGACCGGTCCGCGCCACCGGTCTCCCTATAGGGTGACCGATCCACCTCCCTTTTTTCACCAAACAAATTGTTCTCTGTTTTGCACAACTTTCAGATACAGGTTGCCCTATAGGGCGACCGGTTGAACTCAAAACAGAGGAGTTGTCCAATTTTTGTCGAAAATGAACTTCCTGAAATACTCCAAAAAATTAGTAAAAATATTTTATATCGATCGGGAGTATTTGGACAACATTTTGAAGCATTGTTTTAGTGTAAAAATGCAATGAAACAAATTCATCAAAATTATGACAAAACATTTATGTGTTGTCCAATTTTTGTCAAAAATAAACTTCTAGAAATATTCCGAAAAATTAGTAAAAACATTTTAAATCATTTAGGAGTATTTGGAAAACATTTAGAAACATTGTTTTGGTGTAAAAACAAAATCATCAAAATCATGATAAAAACATTTTTCTAACGGCAAACTGGTCAATGTACGTCCCTATCTTTATCCCTATTTCTTGAAAACAAAGATGAAGAAGTTAGTGAAAGAGATGTTAGAACAAGGCATCATAAGGCCCGATTACAACACATATTCTTCACTGGTGCTCTTAGTTCTGAAGATATATGGTTCGTATCATTTTTGTGTTGACTATTGAGCATTAAATGCAATTACGATCAAAGAGAAGTTTCCTATTCCTACGATTGACGAATTATTAGATAAATTAAATCATGTTAAGGTATTCACGAAGCTGGACTTGCGGGCTGGTTATCACCATATACGGTTGAGCCCATGACATATTGCTAAAATATCTTTTCAAGCAATCGATGGTCAATATGAGTTTCTAGTCATGCCATTTGGCTTGACCAATGCGTCTTCTACATTTCAGGCTACCATGGACCAAGCTCTCCGCCCATTCTTGCGCAATTTTTTATTGTTTTTTATAATATTTTGATATTTAGTAACAATGTCATTGAGCATGTGAAGCATTTGAGGCAGGTGTTTAATTGTCTATGGGAGCAGAGGTAATATGTGAAGTTGAGAAAATGCTCATTTTGTACAACTTAACAATTATTTGTGTCACAATGTGATAGAAGGGGTTGTGAAGGCGGATCTGAAGAAGCTAAAAGAAATGGTGGGATGGTCGCAACCCAAAACGGTAAAACAACTCAAGGAGTTTTGGGGACTAACGGGTTATCGTTGGTTTGTGTTCGGAAATTTATTGTTTAGATTTTGATGAATGCCATGTAAAACTTAGAATAGGAAGTTGGCACCCCATTTTTGTTGTAAACCGCATTGTAATAAATAAATGGCTGGTCAAGCCGAGTTAAGTCGGCTATGCCTAAACATGCAAGAAGACAACCGAGACTAGAAGGAAGACTCACCGCGAGACAAATTTGAGTATGGCAAAGAAGAGAAGATGGGAACTCGACTGAAGGTATAGCTGAGATATAGCTGAGTAAAGTATCAGTCAAGTCAACTCAAGAAGAGTCATCCAATGATTGGAAGTCACCCTAAGTCACCTGGGAAAGCAAGGAAATGCGATCAAGTCGAGATAATCGAAGAGATCCGTTGCACGTAAATCAAGAGAATTACTTAAACAAGTAATACCTCCATGCTACCTTTCTTGAAGTGCTCGATCCCGGAAGCGTGCAAAAGGAATAAACCAATGGGAAGCATCGCACCATGTCGAACTCAAAAAGTCAAGAACAATTCATACGAGGAAGTGGCAATTCCAAGGATCGCAACAAGACAAGCCAACGACCACAAGTGTCTTTTGAGAATAAGCCTATCTCTTCAACGGGCAAATTTTCAAAAGAACACTATAAAAGGCTGAGGAGTTTATTTGAGAGAATGTTGGTTACCTTGACATTTAAAAAAACAAATACGAGCTAGAAAAGCAATATCTCAGAATCCAAAAATATTCTCAAATCATTCAAGTTCAATCCTCAAGCCTAAACTACGAAGGAAATCAATCCAACACTCACTCGTGAAGGAAAGATAACTTCAATCAGTTGAAGAGGAAATTATTGAAGAATCAAGGGGTCTACATTCCACGGAGGATTGTAGGAAGGTTCAAGGTCGAACCAGTCTCAAGTTTTTGGAGGGCTTCGTGATCAAATCCAAAGAGCTTGAGCAAGTGGGTCAGAGTAGCAAGACAAATTGCCGTGAAGAAGAAGCCGAGTCGTCGAGAAGCCACCAAGCGTGACCAAGGCATCTCCAGACGAGTCCCAAAGGATCAAGTCACCGTGTGTGATCAAGACTTGTATCCGGGACTGCTACCACTCGTATATCTTGATCAATACCTAGTGGATTCCTCCAGGGAGTTGGAGAAGAGAGGAGTAGAAGAATTACCCCATCTTCGAACCTCTATAAAAACTTATCGTGTCATTTACATTTCAAAGACTTTAATTCCTGCATCTTATTTATTTAACTCTGTTTGATAAATTTGCTATCCACTTGATAATCTCTAAGTACTAAACCAAGTTTAAGGGTGTTAAGTCTTCCAAAAAACAAACTACAGTTGTACTAAGTCTTTAATCTTAACAGTTGAGTTATTCTATCAACAGCTCAGTCGAGTTTGTTGAGTGACTAACTCTACTGATTAACCAAATTAGCTGTCCACCAAGGACACAGTTGTGTAGTATCAACTCTGAACATTTAAAAGGACTAAATCGAAAAGTTGGTAAGGTTTATTCAACCCCCCCTTCTAAACCTTACACTCACACCCCTTGGGACCTACAAGTGGTATCAGAGCGGTTGGTTCATTGAGCCTTCCGCACTGGTTACTGAACTAGATCTCCAAATTTTTCAAAGTCTGTTTTAGTACTTAAGTTTTTCAAAACTCGTTTTATCATTAAAAGTTATTATCATGGAAGCAAATGTGACACGCATCCCTATGTTCACAATTGAAGAATTTGATGATTGGAAAATTCGCATGCAGGCTCATCTATCAGCATTACATGATGAGATGTGGATAGTGATAGAGGATGGGCCACTGCAAATTTTAAAAGTGAACACAGCTGTAAGGAGAGCTGCAGCTGAAGGTGAAGATGATGTTGCTCCTAGACCAGCTATGGTTGAAAAACCAAGAGCTGAATGGACAAATGATGACAGAAAAAGATATAACCTGGACAATGTGGCCAAGGACATTATTTACAAAACCTTGGACAAAGCCATGTTCAATAAAGTCAAATCATGCAAAATAGCTAAAGAAATCTGGGACAAGCTAACATTGATTTGTGAAGGCTCAGAGCAAATCAAGGAAAATAAATTATCAGTGGTTGTACAGAAATTTGAGAATTTCAAAATGATCGCAGGAGAGACCTTGGATCAACTGGATGCTCGGTTCACAGAAATTACCAATGAGCTATCTGCACTTGGAAAAGGATATACACAGAAGGAAATGTGTATGAAAATTCTAAGAAGTCTCCCAACTGAGTGGGATATAAAATTCATGGCCATGAGACACTCCATGGACCTATCAAAGACATCCAACCATGAGCTATTCTCAGATCTCAAAGCCTACGAATTTGAGCTGAGAAGAAAAGACCAAGAGGAGGCAGTTGTGCCCAAAACAACTGCTCTAATTGTTAAGGATGGCAAGAGAGCTGAGGTCAAAGTCATTGACCCAGAAAAATAGCCCCGATGGTTAAAAAGTTTAACAAGTTATTCAATAAGAACTATAAGAGAGGCAAGGGCGAATCCTCCAAAGACACTCGGCTCACCTCCCTCCAAGTCAAGGGAAGATAGGCCAACCAAGAGAATAGAGCATCAAAAGGTGAATATCAAAGGGTGACAATCCAAGAATGGAAAGAGTCGATCAAAAGGTTGAAAATCTATGTTGAACTGTAGGCAACCAGTCACTATGCCATTGATTGCCCATATCCTGTAGTCAACAAATACAGGAATAAAGAAGAAAGAAAGGTCTTCGAGAGAAAGAAGATAAGAAAAGAAAAAAAAAGGCAATGTTGGGTCGCAGAGACTGACTTGAGACAAATAAGTCAAGAGACACATCCGATTCGATTGAGTAGTGAAGTCGACTACTCAAGTGACTCAAAAAGAAGCCTTGATCTATTTGATGGCCAAGGAGCAAGACCAACCTAACCAAGAAGATGAGGTATACTCGACTCATCACACTCGTATTCTAGTGATAGTGATCGTGACACACACACTTCATCACCCACTGATCTTTATGATTCATTAGGCAAAATGATGAAAGATTTTGAACACATTAAATCCTCACACACACTACTAAATGAGGAAAACAAATTACTCAAAGCGAAACTCACAAATGACTAAGGAGCCGAGTACTCTAAGTCAAATAGTGATGAGAATGAAAGTTTAAAGATCGAAAATGCTAAGCTAATAGTAGAAATAGCTGCTATAGAAAAGAGGAAAATGACCTCAAAAATGTGATTGCCTCATTCACTAAGGCATCTAAATCATTGGATGATCTTATTATGAGTCAAAGAGAATGTGGAGACAAGACAGCTTAGGATTTAATTCCTATGTGTTTGTGTCAAGCTCCAAAAGTAATTTTGGAAAAAGGATCTTCAAGCAATGAAGTATCTCAAAAATCCAAAACTCCAAATGGTGCACACACATTTATTCCAAAGCACAATTACAAGCAAACTGGCCTTGGTTATAAAGGAAAAGGAAAATAGCCGATTGAGTGTCTTTGAGGACAATGAGAAGAAATCCACCCGAGTTCCTCAAAAACTCCAAACAGAAATACTCAGAAAGAAGAAAAACAGAGCTACCAAAAACCCCGTAAGTTCTATGAAAGAAACACATATGATGGGAATGGTAGAAAATACCCAAGCCAAGTGATTGGAATAATGTGAACTATCAAAGAAAGACCTATGGAATATAAGCCCAAATGGCAAAGGCCAAGAACTCAAAGAAAGACCAATCCAAAGGTATAAGAGCTTTCATCAAAGACACATATGCACCTGGCACTACACTCGTAGATATCACAACTACCCAAAGAAGGCAATTGCTAAAACACATACACAGCATACGTGACAAAAAGAGACAGCTTGTATGAACCTAGAATCCCCAAGCAATTTGCCAAAATTAATTATGATTATGGCACTGATAGATGGCAACCCCTTAGAGTCAAATCAATTGGCTATAGGTTGGTTGGATCATCTTACAATACTAACCCCTCAGACCTGCACAAATATGGGTACCTAAAACTTAACTTCCTTGTTTGCGGGTTCAAGGAATAAACAGTGAGTGCCAAGGAACCTGGTACATGGATAATGGTTGTTCTAGACACATGACAGGAAACAAGAAAAATCTGTCAAAATTCAAGGAAGTCAAAGGAGCAAAAGTCATATTTGGAGGAAATGAAGCTCCACGAGAAATAAGAGGCATTGGATCCATCAAGAAAAATGGATTAGAAATCACGATGTTGCATATGTTGAAGGACTCAACTTCAACTTGCTAAGCATCACCAACTCTCGTGACAAGGGTTATAATGTTGGATTTAACATGGGTATATGCCAAATCAAGGATATCTTGAATCAAATGAAGTTGTGTTGCAAGGATGCGAGACAAAAGAACATGTATGTCGTGGATTGGTCAATCAGAACACCCAAAGACTGTCTTTTAGCAAAGAGCACAAATTTGAATCAAGTTAGTCGTGGGCACAAGAAGTCGAGTCACCCGAATTTCAAAACGATTAACAAGCTTGCGTAAGCAATCTTGTGGAAGGACTTCCGGACTCGTATACAAGAAGGAGAGTATATGTGACGCATGTCGAAGGGAAAACAAATCAAATCATCATTCAAAGAAAAGACATGTCCATCTTCAACAAGAATATTGATCTGCTACATATGGATCTATTTGGTCCAATTGAACTAGCTAGCATAAGTGGGAAGAAATACACCTTGGTGGTAGTAGATGACTACTCAAGATATACATGGACAATATTCATGTGTAAGAAGAAAGAAACTCTACTAAAACTACCACAAACTGATGAAGAGGATTCAAAATGAGAAGAGTCAAACCATTATCAAAATAAGATCGACAGGGAACCGAGTTTGTAAATAGTATAATAACTCGATTGTATTGAAAATGGCATTGGTCATGAATTATCTGCGACAAAGGACTCCACAAAGCAGAATGGAGTTGCGAAAGAAGGAATAGAACTCTCAAAGAAGCAAAGCAGGACCATGTTAGTCAAGCAGTCTACCTAAAAGATTTTGGGTCAAGCAATAAACACAACATGCTACACTCAAAATAGATGCATGATAAAAGACAACCGACAAAGACTCCCCATGAGATTTGGACAGGAGAAAACCAAATGTTGCATATTTTAGAATATTTTGATGTAAATGCTTCATCCATAACAATGGCAAAGATAATTTAAAGGCTTTTGATGCTAAAGTCGATGAAGGTATCTTCTTGGGATACTCAAATGAAAGCAAAGCCTACAAGTACTCAACAAGAGGACTATGGTTACAGAGGAATCCATTCATGTGGTGTTTGATGAGCCAAATGTAAATGGAGAAGACATAGAAGAATCATAATAAGTGAATCAACCAACCATGCGTAAGAGTCCCTTTGTCAAGTCAAGCCGGAATTATAAACTCGGATGAAGATGAGAAAGTCGAGTCTCAAAAACAGTGGAAAATCTGCAGGCTAAGTGATGACGAGAGAGCGATCAAAGCAACATAGTCGCTAGACGATCAATCCAGCTAACTTACTCCAACCTGGATGTAAGATGGTCGAGAGACCATCCACCGAACTAGTCATTGGAGATATAAGAGAAGATGTCAAAATAAGATCCGAACTCAACAAGAAGCTATGTTCACATGCTTTATCTCACAAATAGAGCCTAAAGATGTGTCACAAGCATTGGATGACATACATTGGATTCAAAGACCCACCCATCAAAATGTTATTGGCACTAAATGGGTGTTCAGAAACAAGATGAACGAGGAAGGTTTTGTGGTAAGTGTTGGGAAATTTATTGTTTAGATTTTGATGAATGCCATGTAAAACTTAGAATAGGAAGTTGGCACCCCAATTTTGTTGTAAACTCGCATTGTAATAAATATAGGGCAAGGCCGCCGAGTTAAGTCACTATGCCCAAACATGCAAGAAGACAACGGAGACTAGAAGGAAGACTCATTGCAAGACAAAATTTGAGTATGGCAAAGAAGAGAAGATGGGAACTCTATCAAGGAGCAAAATGAGATGCGGTGAGTGGAGTATCGATCAAGTCAACTCAAGAAAAGCCAAGTCTCAAGTTGAAGTGATAGAAGAGTCATCCAATGATTGGAAGTCGACTCTAAGTCACCTAGGGAAAGCAAGGAAATGCAAAATAAGTCGAGATAACTAAAAAGATCCGTTGCACATAAATCAAGAGAATTACTTAAACAAGTAATATCTCCATGCTACCTTTCTCGAAGTACTCAGTCCCAGAAGCGTCCAAAAAAAATAAACCAATGGGAAGCACTACACCTTGTCGAACTCAAAAGGTGAAGAACAATTCATACGAGGAAATGGCAATTCCAAGGACTCGCAACAAGACAAGCCAACGACCACAAGTGACTTTCAAAAATAAGCCTATCTCTTCAACGGGCGATTTTTGAAAGATCACTATAAAAGACTCGAGGAATGACTGCGAGAGCGGTGACCAACCACAAACATTCAAGCAATTATTAGAACTATAACCTCAAATATTCTCAAGTTATTAAACGCTCAATCCTCAAGCCTACACTACGAAGAACATCAATCCAACACTCACCTGTGAAGGAAAGATAACTTCAATCGAGTTGAAGAGGAAATTATCAAGAATCAAGGGGTCTACATTCCACGAAGGATTGTAGGAAGGTTCAAGGTCGAACCAAGTCTTGAGCTTGTTCGTGATCAAATCCAAAAGCTTGAGCAAGTGGGTCAATAGTAGCAAGCGCAAAGCCCGGTGAAGAAGCTGAGTCGTGCGAGAAGTCACCGAGTGATCAAGGCGTCTCAGACGAGTCCCAAAGGATCAAGTTAGCTGTGTGATCAAGACTTGTATCCTGACCATACCACTTTGTATACTTGATCAATACCTAGTGGATTCCTCCAGAGTTGGAGAAGAGAGGAGTAGAAGAATTACCCCATCTTCGAACCTCTATAAAAATCTTATTGTGTCATTTACATTTCAAAGACTTTAATTCTTGCATCATATTTGTTTAATTCTCACGACATATTTGCTATCCATTAGATAATCTCTAAGTACTAAATCAAGCTCTAAATCTCTACTTAACCAAACTTAAGGGTGTTAAGTCTTCCAAAAACAAACCACAGTTGAGTTAATTTAGACTTAGCAAATGAGTTATTCCATTAACATGTCAATTGAGTCCGTTGAGAGACTAACTCTACTGATTAACTAAATTGGTCATCCACCAAGGACACAACTGTGTAGTATCAACTCTGAATTTTTAAAAGGACTAAATCAAAAATTTGGTAAGGTTTATTCAACCCCCTTCTAAACTTTACGATTACACCCCTTGGGACCTACAAGTGGTATCGAGCGGTTGGTTCATTGAGCCTTCCGCACCGGTTCTTGAACTAGATCTCCAAACTTTTCAAAGTCCGCTTTAGTACTTAAACTTTCAAAACTCTCTTTATCATTAAAATTTATTATCATGGAAGCAAATTTGACACGCATCCCTATGTTCACAATTGAAGAATTTGATGATTGGAAAATTCGTATGCAGGCTCATCTATTAGCATTACATGATGAGATGTGGATAGTGATAGAGGATGGGCCACCGCAAATCTTAAAGGTGAACACAAACAAAGAAGAGCCGCAATCAAGGTGAAGAGGATGTTGCTCCCAGGATCACCATTGGTGAAAAACCAAGAACTGAATGGACAAATGATGACAGAAAAAGATACAACCTGGACAATGTAGCCAAGGACATCCTTTACAAAACCTTGACAAAGCCATGTTCAATAAAGTCAAATCATGCAAAACGGCTAAAGAAATGCGGGACGAGCTAACATTGATTTGTGAAGGCTCGTGAGCAAATCAAAGAAAACAAATTATCGGTGGGTCGTGAAATTTGAGAACTTCAAAATGATCTCGGGAAAACCTGGATCAACTGGATGCTCGGTTCACGAAATCACCAACGAGCTATCTCGCACTTGGAAAGGAATATACACGAGAAGAAATGTGTATGAAGATCCTAAAAAGTCTTCCAATGAATGGGAAATGAAAGTCATGGCACTAAGACATTCCATGGACCTATCAAAGACATCCAACCATGAACTATTCTCGGACCTCAAAGCCTATGAGTTTGAGCCGAGAAGAAAAGACCAGGAAGAGATAGTCATACCCAAAACAAATTTTCTAATTGTTAAAGATGGGAAGAGAGCCGAGATCAAAGAAACCATTGACCCGGAAGAAATAGACCTACTAGTAAAAAGGTTCAACAAGTTTTTCAATAAGAACTACAAGAGAGGCAAGGGCGAATCCTCCGAAGACACTCATCTCCCTCCAAATCAAGGGAAGATAGGCCAACCAAGAGAATGATCATCAAAAAGTGAATATCAAAGGGTGACAATCCAAGAATGGAAAGAGTGATCAAAATGTTGAATATCTATCTTTGAACTCAGAGGCAACCAGGTCACTATGCCATTGATCGCCCATATCCTGTAGTCAACAAATACAGAATGAAGAAGAAAGAAAGGCCTTCAGAGAAAGAAGACAAGAAAAAAAAAAAGGCAATGTTGGTTGCGAGAAAATCTTTGAGTCAAAAGACACAAAATGATTGAGAGCAGCAATGAAGTGACTACTCAAGTGACTCAAGAAGAAGCCCGATCCGTTTGATGGCCAAGGAACAAGATCAACCTCGACCAAGAAGATGAGGTAAACTCCAACTCATCAAACTCGGATTCTAGTGATAGTGACTCGTGACACAAACACCTCATCACCCACTCGATCTTTATGACTCATTAGGCAAAATGATGAAAGATTTTGAACACATTAAATCCTCACACACACTACTAAATGAGGAAAACAGCCTACTCAAGAGCCAAAACTCACAAAATGACTAAGGAGCCGAGTACTCTAAGTCAAATAGCCGATGAGAATGAAAGTTTAAAGGCCGAAAAAGCCAAGCTAATAATAGCGTAAATTGCCGCCATAGAAAAGAGGAGAATGACCTCAAAAATGTTATTGCCTCATTCACTAAGGCATCTAAATCATTGGATGATCTTATTATGAGTCAAAGAGAATGTGGAGACAAGACAGGCTAGATTTAACTCATCTCGTGATATGTCAAACTTCAAAAGTAATTTTGGAAAAAGGATCTTCAAGCAATGAAGAGTCTAAAAATCCAAAACGATAAATGTTGCACACACATTCACTCCAAAGCACAATTACAAGCAAACTGGCCTTGGTTATAAAGGAAAAGGAAAAACAACAATTGAGTGCGCTGAAAGGACAACCGAGAAGAGATTCATCGAGTTCCTCAAGAAACTCCAAACAAAATACTCAAAAGAAGAAGCGAGCTACCAAAACCTCGGAAAATCTATAAAAGAAATACATATGATGGGAATGGTAGAAAATATCCAAGCCAAGTGATTGGAATGATGTGAACTATCACCATAGACTTATGGAATATAAGCCCAAATGGCAAAGGCCTAGAACTCAAAGAAAGGCCATTCCAAAAGTATAAGAGCTTTCATCGGCAGACATATGCACCTAGGCACTACACTCGTCGGA
Source organism: Rehmannia glutinosa (assembly GCA_016081115.2). Lineage (NCBI taxonomy): Eukaryota > Viridiplantae > Streptophyta > Magnoliopsida > Lamiales > Orobanchaceae > Rehmannia > Rehmannia glutinosa. The sequence goes on along the minus strand of CM071928.1, from coordinate 23,753,354 downwards.
GACACCACAATTACTCAAAGAAGGCGATTGCTAAAACACATATACAGCATATAGACAAAAGAGACAATTTGTATGAACCTAGAATCCCCAAGCAATTTGTCAAGATTAATTATGATTATGGCACGATAGATGGCAATCCCTTAGATTCAAATCATTTGGCTATAAGTTGGTTGGATCATCTTACAATTCTAACCCCTCAGACCCGGACAAGTATGGGTACCTAAAACTTAATTTCCTTGATTGCGGTTCAAGGAACAAATGAGTGCCAAGGAACCTGGTATATGAATAGTGGTCATTCCCGGACATATGACAGAAATAAGAAAAATCATCAAAATTCAAGGAAGTTAAAGGAGCAAAAGTCATATTTGGAGGAAATGAAGCTCCAAGTGAAATAAGAGGCATTGGATCCATCAAGAGGAATGGATTAGAAATCACAAATGTTGCATATGTTGAAGGACTCAACTTCAACTTGCTAAGCATCGATCCAACTCGTGACAAGGGCTATAATGTTGGATTTAACATGGGTATATGCCAAATCAAGGAGGTGAATCGAATGAAGTTGTGTTGCAAGGATGCGAGACAAAAGAACATGTATGTAGTAGATTGGTCAACCGCTACACCCAAAGACTGCCTACTAGCAAAAAGCACAAATGAATCAAGTTAGTCAGTGGCACAAAAAGCCGAGTCACCCGAATTTCAAAACGATTAACAAGCTTGCCGAAGTAGTCTTGTGGAAGGACTTCCGGACTCGGATACGAGAAAGGTGAGTATATGTGACGATGTCGAAGGGAAAACAAATCAAATCACCATTCAAAGAAAAGACATGCCCATCTTCAACAAGAATATTGCATCGCTACATATGGATCTATTTGGCCCAAAGTGGAACCATCTAGCATAAGTGGAAAGAAATACACCTTGGTGGTAGTAGATTACTACTCAAGATATACATGGACAATATTCATGTGTAAGAAGAAAGAAACTCTACTGAAAACTACCACAAATGATGAAGAGGATTCAAAATGAGAAGAGCCAAACCATTATCAAAATAAGATCGTGATGCAGGAACCGAGTTTGTCAATGGAATAATAACTCAAAGATTGTATTGAAAATGGTATTGGTCATGAACTATCTCTGCAAAGGACTCCACAAACAGAATGGAGTTGCGAGAAAGAAGGAACAGAACTCTCAAAGAAGCGGAAGGACCATGTTAGTCAAGGGGTTACCAAAAAGATTTTGGGTCAAGCAATCAACACAACTTGCTACACTCAAAAAACAGATGTATGATAAACAGGCGGTGACAAAGACTCCCTATGAGATTTGGACCGGAAGAAAACCAAATGTTGCATATTTTAGAATATTTGGATGTAAATGCTTCATCCACAACAATGGCAAAGACAATCTAAAGGCCTTCGATGCTAAAGTCATGAAGGTATCTTCTTGGGATACTCACCGAAAGCAAAGCCTACAGAGTACTCAACAAAAGGACTATGGTTGCGAAAGAATCCATTCATGTGGTATTCGATGAGCCAAATGTAAATGGAGAAGACATTGAAGAGTCACCGATAAGTCAATCATCCAACCATACGAAAAGAGTCCCTACGCTGAAGTCGTAGGAATTATAAACTCGAGAAGAAGATGAGATAGTTGAATCTCAAAAACAAATTGGAAAATTTGCGGCTAAGTGACTACGAGAGAGTGATCAAAGCAACACACATGCTAGACGATCAATCCACCAACTTACTCCAACCTGATGTAAGATGGCCGAGAGACCATCCACGAACTTGTCATTGGAGATATAAGAGAAGGTGTCAAAACAAGATCCGACTCAACAAGAAGCTATGTTCACATGCTTTATCTCGCAAAATAGAGCCCAAAGATGTGTTACAAGCATTGGATGACACACATTGATTCAAGCTATGCAAGAAGAGTCAATCGGTTTGAAAGAAATAAAGTATGGGAATTAGTTCAAAGACCCACCCATCAAAATGTTATTGGTACTAAATGGGTGTTCAGAAACAAGATGAACGAGAAAGGTTCTGTGGTAAGAAACAAAGCAAGATTAGTAGCCAAAGGATATTGCCAAGAAGAAGGGATAGATTTTGATGAAACATTTGCCCCTGTAGCAACATTGGAAGCTATAAGGATGTTTCCCGCCTATGCAGCTCACAAGAATTTCATTGTATATCAAATGGATGTAAAGAGTGCATTCCTTAATGGTTTATTGGAAGAAGAAGTGTATGTTGAACAACCTCCGGGATTTGAGCAGAAGACTCTTGGAGATAAGGTATACAAACTCAAGAAAGCTCTGTATGGATTGAAACAGGCACCCAAAGCATGGTATGACACCTTGTCACAATTCCTAGCTGAGAATGGATTCACAAAAGGAAAAGTAGATAGAACACTTTTCAGAATTCAAGACAAGAAGAGTATACTGCTTGTTCAAATATATGTGGATGACATCATTTTTGGATCCACAAACAAAGAGCTATGTGAAAAATTTTCAAACCTCATGCAACGTAAATTTGAAATGAGCATGATGGGAGAGCTGACATTCTTCCTTGGACTCCAAGTGAAACAACTGAAGGATGGAACCTTCATAAGTCAAACAAAATACACCAGAGATTTAATGAAGAAATTTGGTATGGAGGAGAAGTCTTCTCGTGAAAATACCAATGAATACATCACCAAAATGGACATGGATGAAGATGGCAAGCCTCAGTAGATCAAACAAGATACAGAGCACTTATTGGATCATTGCTCTATCTCACAAAGAAGCCAGGCGGACATCATCTTTGATGTAGGTGTATGTGCTAGATTTCAATCTGCTCCAAAAGAGAGCCATATGACAACAAATAAGAGAATATTGAGATACTTGAAAGGAAGCCAAGAAGTTGGCTTATGGTATCCAAAGGAAGGTGGATTCAAGCTAATTGGCTATTCGGACTCGACTATCCGGATGCAGAGTTGACAGAAGAGCACCTCGGCACATGTCAAATGCTAGGAAACAGTGATTTCCTGGTTTAGCAAGAAGCAAAATTCAATAGCCACCTCTACAAACAAGGCAAATACATAGTCTGGGCAAAATTGTTGTGCCCAAATCCTATGGATGAGGCAAAGAATGAGAGACTATGAAGTTGAGGAAAAAGAAATTCCAATCATGTGTGATAACACTAGTGCAATTGCAATCACTCAAAATCCTATGTTGCACTCAAGAACAAAGCATATCGATGTCGGATATCACTTCATAAGAGATCATGTTGAAAAGAAGGACATCATCTTGGAATATATTTCAACCGATAAACAATTGGGCCGACATCTTCACAAAACCATTATGTGAGTCAAGATTTGAAGAACTCAAGCATGAGTTAGGGTTAATTGAGTTGAGCTGACACTCGGAAGAATCAAAGAAAAGAAATGGAACACAAAAAGGAAAAAGAGAGTCAACTCACAAAACAAAAGTAAGAAATCACCAGACGGAAAGACAAATATATACCAAGTCACCGATAATGAGTCACAAAGAGAACTATGAGAAGAAGAGTTAAACCAAATAAGGGTAAAAGCCGAGTAATTTATGAACAAAGTGACAAAAACGCAATGCGTTTGACTAAGCGGGAATGTTTTTAAGAATTACGTCAAAGATAATTATGACGTGTCAGCAAAAGCCGCACACCAAGCTTATGATTGGATATAAATGTTTGCCGCATTAAATACGAGACATTAAATGCTACATCGGCGTGCAAAATCTAAGCCACGATTTCAATCACATTTCAAAACCAACCGCACGCCTTTCATAAACCATACTTAAGCTTTTTCTTCTTCTCTCTCTCATATTACCAAAACCGTTCCTTTCTTTCGGAAGCAAAGGCAAAACTCTCTCAAAACCCTATCTATCTTCAAATCAACCTCTAAGTTTTCTTCGGTGAAATCCTGAAAAATGGCACCAACCTATGATTTTGTCAAGTTAGGAAAGCAAATCCACACCGGTCTACCGTGGATTTCGACGGCATGGTGACACAGGGATCCGACGACACCTTAGTGAAGAAAATTGCTTTGAGAAATTGGAAACGCCTGGGCTAAAATCGCTTTCGACGTTGGAATATCCGATGACCTATGTGGAGGAGGTCGCACGCTTCTACGTGAACGCCGAGACTCACGATGAAGGGATAAAGTCATCTGCTCACGGAAAAGAAGTTCACCATCTCTCGCCAAGGATTTGGTCAACACCGCTCACTACCGACGGAAGGAGCATCGAAATCAACGATCTTTGATGTAAACCTGGCCGCTTGGAAGGAAATAGCCAAGCCCGACTATCTTTGATAAAATAGTTTACACAACAAACAAGAGGTCAGCCAAGGAGGATTACCACAAACCCGCTCCCGCCCTGCACTGAAGTCACCGCCCCGCAGTAGTGTCTCCCGCTCTCAAAGAAGAAGAATCGAGAAGGACTCTCAAATACCTTCTCCGATCGTTAAAAAGAGAGAACTGATAAGCCAAGACAAACACTCCTCGAGAAAAAACACCAAGACGCCCCCCGCCGCCCAAGACTCGGAAGAAACTCTCTCAACCGTAAATTCCTCTCAAAACTAGGAGACGAAGAAGAATCATCAAGCACTCCGAGCTTGAGAAACCGGGCCGAGTCGACCACTCACCGAGCAGATACGGAGACTGCCGGGAGAAGTAGAGTCCCCGGATATAATTGATGAAACAAAAGTCTCTTGAAAGCGATCAGCAGAGGCAAAATCAAGAAACAGATTGTAGTCCGCGCATCCGAGACACAAGGAGAAGGCGATAGAGCTGATAGTGATGTGATGATCCTATCCCCACCTTACCCGACATCCAAAATTGTCTGCGTGAGTGGAGGAAGTGGAAATTGAGTCGATCAAGGAACAGTTCCAACGCCCGAGTTTATCGAAGAAGAAGAGGAATCTGCTGAATTTCCTCGGACTAACCATGTGATCTCAAATCGGATGAAGAAAAATCGCATAGATATCCTGCAGATTTTCAAGGATAAGGAGAAGGAGAGAGATCGCGGAAAGTCGAGGCAAGAGAGAAGGCCAAAGATCTCGCCCTCACCGGAACCCGTAACATACACATTCTCACTTCGATATTCTATCGAAAGTGATGAGGATCGACCTGCTTTGCCGCCACATAAGAGTTGCAAATGCAAATAAGTAATGCATGAATCCAGAATTCTTCATGAGAAGAGCATGATGGAGGGACCAGGAGAGTCCTCCAAAACACAAAATGAAATTGATCCAATGGGAGTGGTTCAAAAATCGCCACCGTTGTTGCTTGCCACCACTTCCCGGCTCACTCGAGAAGGAATTAAGGAACGGCGATGAAACCGGGTTAGTGGGGACCCAGTTGAGCCAACTCCTAATGAAGGTGTCTTACCACCGCCCCAACGGCCGAACACTCGATAGATACAATGGGAGTTTGGAGACGAGTGACCCCATTCCAAGTCACTCACCGGTGCGCGCCCGGGGGGAAACTCCTCCACCGCAGCAAGGTCGGAGAAAGCCGCGATGACTCCTGGACGAATCTAGGAGGCGAAGTGGAGAAGGAACAACCACAAAGTACACAAAGAAGTTGTCATCAACGAAGCTCGGAGGCTTGAGATTGTCTCACCGAGGTGCCAACTCACGAAGGCTAATGACGCTGTTGATGCAAATGAGGCACATGAAGGAATGCCACGGGAGTTAACACTGGGGCGATGAAAGTGCAATCCATGGGGTTGAGACTCCGATGGATGCCACCACGAAGACCCTAAGACACCGACAATGTTGAAAGGGAGGTTCAAGGCCTCACTACTGATTGAGATCGTAGGAGGAAATGAAGGCCCACGGAGGTTGAGACTTCCGGGGTAAAGAAAGTCAAGTAGAGAACATCCCTCCTGCTATCATTGATCCATCTGAAAAGGAGATAAGCGCTTTCATGATTCTCGTGATAATCCTGATGTAACCTTTTTGGGATCGAAGGGCGGCGAAGAAGTCGAGTCATCCCCGTGACCGATCCAAAAGACTCACGTTGTGGATGTTCCCGCCGACGAGCAAGTCGATCTCAAGACTACTCGTCAAATTTTCAATTTTGATGATGAGCCACCAATGGAAATCTCATCATCGTCCGATGACGCTCGATAAGGCCGAGGACCATCCACTCAATGGAGAAACCAAATGAGACTAACGAAGTCGTTGAGACAAATGAGGCTCAAAAAGTCGGGTCCACTTCACAAAAGACCCCAACAAACAAAGTCCACCGCACAGGCTCCTCAAGCCGCAGCGAGTTCGACTCAAAAAGGAACTTCACGCGCACCTCTCATCATTGAACAAATCCCGGTTAGCCGTGATGATTCCTTTGTAGAATCATTTCCTTTCTCCCTGGAGGTACCCGACCTTCCCGAAGAGTCGAGAACGAGCTCGCACGCTTCCACGACCAGCTCCCGTCATTCCGTCAGTACCATCATTCCAAATAACTATGACTTTTTGACATGGCCATCACCGCAAATTAAGAAAAAAACAAGTTCGGGAGGTGTTCAAGGCATTATTTGCTGAAATTGAATGGATGGAGAGGCACCAGGCCTCTATGGACATGCGATCGACAACAGAGATGCCAACCTTCACTGCGACTTGAGAGGCATAACAATCGAGATCATGGAATGGTGGCAACAAAGAAGAACAATGCGTGTGGAACAAGTTAGATACTTCAGGGACATTGTTCAACAAGCATTGGTATGGAGAGCCGAGAATGCGATGCAAAAACAAAATTGAGAGAACACATTGAGCACATGCATGAAGCTCACACCGCCGAGATAAAGTCATGCGTGAGCAAAATAAGAGTGATCTCCAGTGTATGGAAGAAAACATGGATAGAAAATTCAGCCTTCTCATGGTTGAGATGAAGCTAATTTGAGAGTCCAACGCTACTCGCTCCGAATTTCGTGCCGCATACACCACAACAGACTCGGCGAGAACTTGGCTATCGCGAGCTCGACTTCCCGCTTGCACAAGATGTTTCAGTGTTCCTCTCTCCTTTGATGATGCCAAAAAGGGGAAAGAGGAATACTTTAAAGCGCTAAAGAGATCTCAAGTCGAAAAGGATGAAGCAAAACAGTAAAGGAAAAGACAAATGAGGAAGTGTCAAAACAAAAGAAAGGAAAGTCCATTGAGGGGAAGGATCGAAAGATGTGACCTTGATGATTGCACAAACCCCCAACAAGGTCTTATCACGGTGACATTATCGAAAAGAAACTCCCGGTGACTCCCCACTCCAACACTCTGCTATATCTATGGGTTTGAAAAGAGAAAGACAATTGAAGCGAGGGATGGAGGAAGTGGATGGAAGAATGGATGCCCGAGTTATGAACATCTTGAAACAACATGTAGGCATTCCAAGAGACAGAGACACTTATGCCATCTCGTATGCCTCGGGACCGAGCCACGATCGCTTGATGAATTTAAAACGCCGCATCCAAGGATACTTTGCAAAAATGTCTATGGCTCAAGCTTGGGACTTATCTTGGGAAAAGGGTCTCACGTAATGTGAAGAAGGCCGACAGGCACAGACACCCAATCACTCTGGGTCACTCCGCTAGTCACTCACCGGAAAGAAGAAGACCCAAAGACAATACACGCCCAGAGGTAGAGGAAGAAGCGTGGTGGAGGAAGAGGTTTCGGACACTCCAGCCTCGCCCAAAAACATTGAGTACGTAGATCCGGCAAGAAAGGAGGGATCTACCGGGTTGGTCTTGACCAAGTAGCCAATTTGCAAGTGGCTAAAAGTAATGCTTGAGTATGCGAAGAGAATAGAAGAAGAAAATAAGAGACAAACTCAGCTATGGGAGGAAAGACAAGAGAGATTAAGAAGAGATGAAGTCGCCAGGAAGGCATATGAAAAGAAAGAAGAAGAGCGGTGACGATGAGAAAAAGAGAAGAAGAGCGAGAAGATGATGAACAAGATGAAAGAAGGAGATAAAAAGGAGATGAAGTGTTGTTGTCCACCCCTTCATGTATTTTACTATGTAAATACATACTATGTAAGTCTTCCCCCAATAAAGCTATAAATTCTTTTTTTTTGTGTAGAAAATGTTTGCTCGATACACCTTGTAAATTGTGTAAAAGAACAAGAATGTTATGATCAATAAAAGGATTGATTCTACGCATACATTCTATGTGAATACACTATTTGTATGTATCTTTGCTATTTACATTTTTAAATGGTTTAAGTTTTGGCATCATCAAAAAGGGGGAAATTGTTGGGAAATTTATTGTTTAGATTTTGATGAATGCCATGTAAAACTTAGAATAGGAAGTTGGCACCCCAATTTTTGTTGTAAACTCGCATTGTAATAAATAGGGGTCAAGTCAAGAAGTTAAGTCAACTATGCCCAAACATGCAAGAAGACAACCTGAGACTAGAAGGAAGACTCACCGCAAGACAAATTGAGTATGGCAAAGAAGAGAAGACGGGAACTTTATCAAGGAGCAAATGAGATGCAAAGAGTGGAGTATCGCCAAGTCAACTCAAGAAAAGCCAAGTCTCAAGTTGAAGTGACAAGAGTCATCCATGATTGGAAGCGACTCTAAGTCACCTGGGAAAGCAAGGAAATGCAAATAAGTCGAGATAATCAAAAAGATCCGTTGCCTGTAAATCAAGAGAATTACTTAAACAAGTAATATCTCCATGCTACCTTTCTCAAGTACTCACCCCGAAAGCGTGCAAAAGAAATAAACCAACTGGGAAGCACTACACCGTGTCGAACTCGAAAAGGTGAAGAACAATTCATACGAGGAAATGGCAATTCCAAGGATCGCAACAAGACAAGCCAACGACCACAAGTGACTTTCAAAAAATAAGCCTATCTCTTCAACGGGCGATTTTTGAAAGATCACTATAAAAGGCCGAGGAATGACTTCGAGAGAGCAGTGACCGAACCACAAACATTCAATCAATTATTAGAACTATAACCTGAAATATTCTCAAGTTATTAAACGCTCAATCCTCAAGCCTACACTATGAAGAACATCAATCCAACACTCACCTGTGAAGGAAAGATAACTTCAATCGAGTTGAAGAGAAATTATCAAGAATCAAGGGGTCTACATTCCACGAAGGATTGTAGGAAGGTTCAAGGTCGAACCAAGTCTTGAGCTTTTGGAGGGCTTCGTGATCAAATCCAAAAAGCTTGAGCAAGTGGGCTGTAGTAGCAAAGGCAAAGTGCCTGCTGTGAAGAAGCCGAGTCGTCACGAGAAGCCACCAGTGATCAAGGTGTCTCCGTGACCGAGTCCCAAAGGATCAAGTCACCGTGTGATCAAGACTTGTATCCGGACTGTTACCACTTTGTATACTAATCAATACCTAGTGGATTCCTACGGAGTTGGAGAAGAGAGGAGTAGAAGAATTACCCCATCTTCGAACCTCTATAAAAATCTTATTGTGTCATTTACATTTCAAGACTTTAATTCTTGCATCATATTTGTTTAATTCTCTGACATATTTGCTATCCATTAGATAATCTCTAAGTACTAAATCAAGCTCTAAATCTCTACTTAACCAAACTTAAGGGTGTTAAGTCTTCCATTGAAAACAAACCACGCTTGAGTTAATTTAGACTTAATAAATGAGTTATTCCATCAATGTACTCAATTGAGTCATTTGAGAGACTAACTCTACCGATTAACTAAATTGGTCATCCACCAAGGACGCAAATCGCGTAAGTATCAACTCAATTTGTAAAAGGACTAAATCAAAAATTTGGTAAGGTTTATTCAACCCCCTTCTAAACCTTACACTTACACCCCTTGGGACCTACAAAGAAGAAACAAAGCAAGATTAGTAGCCAAAGGATATTGCCAAGAAGAAGGGATAGATTTTGATGAAACATTTGCCCTCGTAGCAACATTGGAAGCTATAAGGATGTTTCCGCCTATGCAGCTTCACAAGAATTTCATTGTATATCAAATGGATGTAAAGAGTGCATTCCTTAATGGTTTATTGGAAGAAGAAGTGTATGTTGAACAACCTCCGGATTTGAGCGAGAAGACTCTTGGAGATAAGGTATACAAACTCAAGAAAGCTCTATATGGATTGAAACAGGCACCCGAGCATGGTATGATACTTTATCACACTTCCCGACCGAGAATGGATTCACAAAAGGAAAAGTGGATAGAACACTCTTGAAATTCAAGACAGGAAGAAGAGCATACTTTTGCTTGTTCAAATATATGTGGATGACATCATTTTTGGATCCAAAAACAAAGATCTGTGTGATAAATTTTCAAACCTCATGCAAAGCAAATTCAAAATGAGCATGATGGGAGAGCGACATTCTTCCTTGGACTCCAAGTGAAACAAACAAGGATGGAACCTTCATAAGTCGACACAAAATACACCGAGATTTAATGAAGAAATTTGGTATGGAAGAGAAGTCTTATGTGAAAATACCAATAAATACATCAAAAAAATGGTTATGGATGCAGATGGCAAGCCTCAGAGAACAAACAAGATACAGAGCACTTATTGGATCATTGCTTTATCTCACAAAGAGCGTGCCGTCACATCACCTTTGTCGAGGTGTATGTGCAAGATTTCAATCTGCTCCAAAAGAAAGCCACATGACTACAAAAATGCCAAGAGAATCTTGAGATATTTGAAAGGAAGCCAAGAAGTTGGCTTATGGTATCCAAAGGAATGTGGATTCAAGCTAATTGGCTATTCAGACTCGACTATCTTGGATGTAGAGTTGACAGAGGAAGAGCACCTCGTGCACATGTCAAATACTTGAAACAAAATTTCCTGGTTTAGCAAAAAGCAAAATTCAATAGCCACCTCTACACTAAAGCGAGAATACATAGCTGCGGCAAATTGTTGCTCAAGTCCTATGGATGAGACAAAGAAATGGTGAGAGACTATGAAGTTGAAGAAAAGGAAATTCCAATCATGTGTGATAACACAAGTGCAATTGCAATCACTCAAAATCTGTGTTGCACTCAAGAACAAAGTATATCGATGTCGATATCACTTCATAAGAGATCATGTTGAAAAGAAGGACATCACCTTGGAATATATTTCAACCGATAAACAGTTCGACATATTCACAAAACCTTTATGTGAGTCAAGATTTGAAGAACTCAAGCATGAGTTAGGGTTAATTGAGCTGGTGACACTCGAAGACTCAAAGAAAAGAAATGAAACACGAAAAGGGAAAAAGAGTTGAACTCTCAAATCAACTAAGTGAATCAGGCCATATCGGAAAGACAAATTGCAGAGTTAGTGACAAAATGAGTCACTAGAGAACTGTGAGAAGAAGAGTTAAATCGCTAAGGGATAAGTTCGAGTCATTTATGAGCAAAGGGACAAAAACGCAATGTTTTTACTAAGCGGAATGTTTTTAAGAATGACGTCGGATAATTATGACGTGTACAGCAAAAGCCGCACACCAAGCTTATGATTGGATATAAATGTCTTTGCCGCATTAAATACGAGACATTAAATGCTAATCGGCGTGCAAAATCTAAGCCGTTGATTTTGATCACATTTCAAAAACCACCCGCACGCCCTTTCATGAACCATACTTAAACCATTTTCATCCGTTTCTCTCACACATTACCAAAAATTGTTCATTTCTCTCTCAAAAGCAAAGGCAAAAACTCTCTCAAAACCCTATCAATCTTCAAATCATCTTCTAAGTTTCATTCGGTGAAATACTGAAAAATGGCATCTACTCACGATTTTGTCAAGATGGGAAAGCAAATCCACACCGGGTCACTTGGGATTTCGGGTATGGTCAAACAGGGTCCGATGACGCCCTCATAAAGAAGATCGCTGAAAACTCAAAACGACTAGGCTAAAACCATTTCTCGACGATGGACTTTCCGATGACCTATGTGGAAGAGGTCGCACAGTTCTACGTGAATGCTGAGATTCACGATGAGGGGATCAAATCCTCTGTTCACGGAAGGATTTCATCATCACCGCCAATGATTTGGCGTAACACCGCTCGTTACTACGGCGGAAGGAGCACCGTAAATCAATGAAGCTAATGTTGACTTGGTTGCTTGCTTGGAAGGAAGAGCCAAGACCGACTATCTTTGAAAAGATAGTCTACATAGCTAACAAGAGGTCAGCTGAAGGAGACTACCACAAATTGTTGGACATCGTTGCCAAATGCATGGACATCAAATTTGGCGCCTTTGACCAACTGTCAAAGCGAAATTGATCGTAATGGTTGTGATCATTGAAGAAAAAAAAAGCGAATCCTGGCTGAGTTTGTCTGTCAAAGCAGATTTCTGCAATGTAGGGAATAAATCCTTCAAGGAGGGCGGAATGTTTGGAGGTTCCCTAGATACGGTCCGGTGATTGGCCTGATGGAGGTAAAAGGAGTCCTCTTCAACATGGAAAGGCGTTCCATGTAAACAAGAGGATGTTCATATCAAACCTCTCCGCACACGAGAGAGCCTACGCTAAGAGAGCGATCACGAGTGAGGGGGAATCACCACCAAGATACAGATGTCCCCTCTCCACCTAAGAAGAAGGCTGCCCTGCAATGCTAAGAAGAACCGCTGCCCCGCAACAAAGAAAAACAAATCGCTCCCGCCGCAGCCGAGTCACCTGCCCCCGCAGCCGTGTCTCCCCGCCTGCGGCCAGCTGATGGAGAAGGAACCATTAATCCCTTCTCCGGTGATCAAGAAGAAGAGGATCGCCACAACAAGGAAGGCAAACTACCTCTAAGACATCTGCGAAGGCATTCACCTTCAATGAACCAGAGGAAGTGGAGCCGTAAATCCCTTTGGTTAAAACAAAGAGAAGAAGAAGACTTTCCAAGCTCTCCGAGCTTGAAAAGACAGTGAGTCACACTCACCGGGAGAAGATACCGAGACTACCGGAGAAGTAGAGTCTCCGTAAGTGATTGATGAAACGCCAAATCTGCTGAGGCCGATCAGCAGAGGCAACTTGAAGACCCAAATGTAGTCGAATAAATGAGGAACAAAGAATGGCCGAGGCAAAAAGAATCACCGTTGGGAGGGTTGTTTCTCCACCACCCGTAATGAGGTGCCAAGGTGTTGAGCAAAAATCTGCTACCCTCAATACCGGAAACGAGGGCCAACAAGAGGATGATGAAGACGATGTAATCATGCACTCTCCATTGTATCCGGACATCCAAAATCGCCTGCGAGAGTGGAGAAAATGGAAGTTGAGCCTGTCCCGAGTGCGATTTGAATATCCGAGTTCATTGCCGAGGAAGAAGAACTCTTGATTTCTTGAGGTGGACACAAATCTTTGCAAGCCCTTGACGAGATAATTGCATAAATATACTGAAATTCGAAAAGAAAATGAACGGGCTAAAAGCAACAGGACGCATAGCACGTGAGAAGGCCAAAGATCTCGCCCTATCACCGCACCACAGAGCATACACATCCTCACTTTGACGCCCTATCGTAGAAAGTGATAAGGATCCTGACCTGTTCTCGCCCGGAAGAATTGCAAATGCAAAGACACAATGCGAGAATCCGAATCCTTCATGAACAAAGAATGATGGAGGGACCAGGAGAGTCCTCCAAAACACACCGAGATAGACCCAATGGGAGTGGTGCAAAGATATTTCCACCGTTGTTGCTGCCACCACTTCCCACTCACTCGGAAGAAGGAACTAAGGAATCAAGCGATGAAACCGGGATAGTGGGACCCCAGTTGAGCCAACCCCTAATGAAGGTGTCTTACCACCGCCCCAACGGCTGAATACTCAATGGGAACAGTGGGAGTCCGAGACGAGTGACCCCATTCCAAGTCACTCAGCTGGTGTGCCACCCGAGGGGAAACTCCCTCCACCGCAAAGCAAGGTCGGAGGATGTTGCAAACTCCACAATGAATCTAGGAGGCGAAGTGGAGAAGGAACAAACACAAAGTACACAACAAGTTGTTATCGACGAGGCTCGCATAGCTTGAGACTGCCTCACTGAGGTGCCAACCAATCGCTCTGAAGGCTAATGACGTTGTTTGATGCAACAGGCGAGGCACGAAGGAATGTACTGGGAGTTAACACTGGTGACGAAAGTGCAATCCATGGAGTTAAGACTCCAATGGATGCCACCGCAGAAAGACCCTAAGACAAATTGACACTCGTCGAAAGGGATGTCCAGGCCTCGCCGCATTGAGACTCGCAGGAGGTAATGAAGGTCCACGGGAGGTTGAGACTTCCCGGGTAAAGAAGTCAAGTACAGAACATCCCTCCCGCTATCATTGATCCATCGAGAAAAGGAGATAAGCGCGCTTCACGATTCCCAGGATAATCTGATGTAACCTTTCCGGGATCGGAAGGAGACGATGAAGTCGAGTCATCCCGTGGTGATCGATCCAAAAGACTCACCGAGAGGATGTTCCAACCACGAGTAAGTCCGACCTCAAGTCTACTCGTTAAACTTACAACTTTGATGATGAGCCACCCATGGAAATCTCATCATCGTCCGATGACGCTCGATAAGGCCGAGGACCACCAACTCACGCGGAAAACCAACAGACCAACGGTTGTTGAGACACCGAGGCTCAGCAAGTCGGGTCAACTTCACAACAGACCCCACCAAACAGAGTCCATCGCGCAGCTCCCCAAGTGCAGCAGTTCGACTCCACAAGGAACTTCACGAGCACCACTCATCATTGAACAAATCCCAGGTTGCCCGTGATGATCCCTTTGTAGAATTATTTCCCTTCTCTTTGGAGGTACCCGACCTCCCAAGAGTCGAAAGAGATCTCGAGCGCTTCCACGCACTGCATCCTCGTCATTCCATCGTATACCATCGTTCCAAATGACTATGATTTTGACGCCGCTTGCGGTACCGCAACAGAGGAACAAATTAAGTTCGGGAGGTGTTCAAAGCATTATTTACTGAAATTGAACGGATGGAGAGGCACCAGGCCTCGATGGACATGAGACTGGATAATGTAGATGCCAACCTTTATGACTTGAGAGGCATAATAGTCGAATCCGGGAGTGGTGGCAACAACAAAAACAATGCGTGTGGAACAAGCTAGATATTCGAACATTGTTCAATAAGTTGTTGGTATGGCGAGTGAGAATGCCGATGCGAAGACAAAATTGAGAGAACACATTGAGCACATGCATGAATCTCACACCGAGATAAATCGCATTGCGTGAGCAAAATAAGAATGAGCTCCTGCGTATGGAAGAAAGCATGGATCGAAAAATTCAGCCTTCTCATGGCCGAGATGAAGCCGCTTAAAGTCAATCCAATGTTACTCGCTTCCGAGTTTGCACAAAAGATACCCGCAGCAGCCGCACTCGAAGCGAACTTGGCTATCGCCAGACTCGACTTCCGCTTGCTAGTTTGTTTCAGGAGTTCCTCTCTCCTTTGATGATGCCAAAAAGGGGAAGAGGAATACCTAAAAGCGCACAAGGGATCCTCAGTTGAGAAGGATGGAGCACTTGTGAAGGAAAAGACAAAATGAGGAAGTTTCAAGAGAAAAGAAAGGGAAGTCTGTTGAGGGGAAGGATCGAGAGATGTGACCTTGATGATTGCACAAACCCCCAACAAGGTCTTGTCACAAACTGATATTATCAAAAACTCCCGATGACTCTGCCCGCAGTCCAACACTCACCTATGGGCCGACAAGAGAAAGACAATTGAAGCAGGGATGGAGGAAGTGGAGGGAAGGATGAATGCTCGAGTTATGGATATTTTGAAACAACATGGAGGCATTCCAAAGTGATGCGAGAGACACTTATGCCATCTCGATCTTTGGAACTGAGCCAAGATCGTTGATGAATTTAAAACGCCGCATCCAAGGATACTTCGCAAACATGTCCATGGCTCAAGCCTCGGACTTGTACTTGGAAAAGGGTCTCACACTATGTGAAGAAGCCGACAGCAAGAGACTATCGGCAATGATCACTCTGGGTCACTCCGCTAGTCACTCACCGGGAAAAAGAAGGCCCCAAGACAATACACGCCCGAGTAAGAGGTAGAGGAAGAAGCGGTGGTGGAGGGAGAGGTTTGCACTAAACCTCTGCCCAAAAACATTGAGTACATAGATCCGGGCAAAAGAGGAGGGATCTACTTTAAGGCAAGGTTTTGACGAAGTAGCCAATCTGCAAGTGGCTAAGAACAATGCCGAGTATGTGAAAAGAATTGAAGAAGAAAATAAAAGACAAACTCAGCTATGGGAGGAGATACAAGAGAGAATAAGAAGAGATGAAGTCGCCTTGGGAAGGCGTATGAAAAGAAGAAGAAAGCAAAGAAAAGATGAGAAAAAGAAAAGAAGACCGAGAAGATGACAGAGTCAAAAGAAGAAAGAAGGAGGAAGCGAAGGAGATGAAGTGTTGTTATCCACCCCTTCATGTATTTTACTATGTAAATACACTTTATGTAAGTCTTCCGTAATAAATCAGAAATTCTCTATTTTTGCGTAGACATAGATGTTTGCTCGATACACTTTGTAAAACAGATTGTGTAAAGGACAAGAATGTTATGATCAATAAAAGAATTGATTCTATGCATACATTCTCTCGTGAATGCACTATATGTATGTATCTTTGCTATTTACACTTTGAATGTATAAGTTTTGGCATCATCAAAAAGGGGAAATTGTTGGGAAATTTATTGTTTAGATTTTGATGGATGCCATGTAAAACTTAGAATAGGAAGTTGGCACCCCATTTTTGTTGTAAACTCGCATTGTAATAAATAGGGTTGGTCAAGTGAGTTAAGTCGCCTATGCCTAAACATGCAAGAAGACAAATCGGAGACTAGAATGAAGACTCACGCGAGACAACAGTATGGCAAAGAAGAGAAGACGGAACTCGATCAAGGTATAGCCGAGATGAGATCTGAGTAAAGTATCGATCAAGTCAACTCAAGATAGCCAAGTCTCAAATTAAAGTGACAAGAGTCATCCAATGATTGGAAGTCGACTCTAAGTCACCTGGGAAAGCAAGGAAATGCAATAAGTCGAGATAATCGAAAGAGATCCGTTGCACAAATCAAGAGAATTACTTAAACAAGTAATACCTCCATGCTACCTTTCTTGAAGTGCTCACCCGAAGCGTGCAAAAGGAATAAACCAATGGGAAGCACTCGCACCATGTCGAACTCGAAAAGTCAAGAACAATTCATACGAGGAAGTGGCAATTCCAAGGACTGCAACAAGACAAGCCAACGACCACAAGTGTCTTTTGAGAATAAGCTTATCTCTTCAACGGGCAAATTTTCAAAAGAATACTATAAAAGGCTGAGGAGTTTATTTGAGAAAATGTTGGTTGCCTTGACATTTAAAAAACAAATACGAGCTAGAAAAGCAATATCTCAGAACAAAAATATTCTCAAATCATTCAAGTTCAATCCTCAAGCCTAAACTACGAAGGAAATCAATCCAACACTCACCTGTGAAGGAAAGATAACTTCAATCAGTTGAAGAGGAAATTATTGAAGAATCAAGGGATCTACATTCCATGGAGGATTGTAGGAAGATTCAAGGTCGAACTATCTCAAGTTTTGGAGGGCTTCGTGATCAAATCCAAAGAGCTTGAGCAAGTGGGTTGTAGTAGCAAGGCACCGCCTGTGAAAGAAGCCGAGTCGTGCGAGAAGCCACCGCGTGACCAAGGCATCTCCGATCGAGTCCCAAAGGATCAAGTCACCGTGATCAAGACTTGTATCCGGATCATACCACTCAGATATCGATCAATACCTAGTGGATTCCTCCAGAGTTGGAGAAGAGAGGAGTAGAAGAATTACCCCATCTTCGAACCTCTATAAAAACTTATCGTGTCATTTACATTTCAAAGACTTTAATTCCTCGCATCTTATTTATTTAACTCACGATAAATTTGCTATCCACTTGATAATCTCTAAGTACTAAACCAAGTTTAAGGGTGTTAAGTCTTCTTGAAAACAAACTACGCTTGTACTAAGTCTTTAATCTTAACAAATGAGTTATTCTATCAACACTCGGTCGAGTTTGTTGAGTGACTAACTCTACTTGATTAACCAAATTAGCTGTCCACCAAGGACACATCTGTGTAGTATCAACTCTGAACATTTAAAAGGACTAAATCGAAAAGTTGGTAATGTTTATTCAACCCCCCCTTCTAAACCTTACACTCACACCCCTTGGGACATACAGTTTGTGCCAGGGTATGCCACATTAGCAGCACCACTTATAGACTTACTATGTAAAGATGCATTTGTGTGGAGCTGAGGTGTACATGAGGCTTTTGAGACACTAAAAAGCAATAATAGAGGTGTCGGTTTTAAAACCGCCAGGTTTTGAGGATGAGTTCATTATTGAGGCTGATGTTTCTAATGTTGGGATGAGAGCAGTTCTTATGCAAAATGGACACCCCATATCATATTTTAGTAAGAAATTAGGTGTGGAAATGCAGGTGTCTTTGACATATATCAAGGAATTACATGACATTGTGGAAGCAATAAGAAAATGGCGCCAATATTTACTTGGGAGGTCTTTCATGGTTAGAGCAGATCATCACAGTATAAAGGAACTCTTTCAGCAAGTCGTACATGTAACTCCAAGCGGCTACGATAATCTAGAGGGGGGGTGAATATATTATCTCCATCTTTTCAATTTCGCCCTCTTTTTCGAATCAATTACGCCAAGACAATAATAATGGTGCGGAATGTAAACAACACGCGTCGATTTATAGAGGTTCAACCCACCTGGGGCCTAATCCTCTACCACCCCAGTATCTCCGGGATGGATTTCAAAAAGAAAAAAGATTTTATTAATTACCAAAATTAATACAACACCTTACAACATCACCTTGAAGAGCACCACACTCTTCTACAACACCACCTTTGATATTACTACAATCTCTCTTGAAGATTACCACAATCTCCAACGGCACCTTGTGAAGATTACCACAATCTTCAACCTTGAAGAATACCAAATTCTTTAATACCTCAAGAGCACCACACTCTTGAAACACCTATCACCTAGATCACCCAAGTGTATTCTTTCCACAAGAATACTCACAAGGATGTCTTGTGTTGAATGATGACAAAAATCAAGATTACAACTCAATAATGAATATTACAATTTGAGTGCAAGTGTAATCAAGAAATAAAGCCTAGACCTCAAGATGTGAAAGTGAAATACTTAGGCTATAAATACAACAAGAGTTTTGAATATGAAACCTTGGAAATTTGCAGATTTCTTGTTGTGAATTTGCTTGTGTTTGTTATATCTTGTGTCTTCAATTCATCCTCTATTTATAGGGAAGTCTTCACCAACATAGGCTCCCAACATAGGCTCCTCTATCTTCACTTTTGTCTACAAAAAGAAGATCACAAGATGTAGAAATATTGTACAAAAATCAAAAGTAAATCTTGCTGTCAAAAATTTCAAACAACATAACTTTGATGTCACAAAATAGCATAGGGCGACAGGTTGCCCTGTTGAAGATTTCGACCGTTTGAAAAAATTAGTGCGATCCAGGTACAGGTCGTCAGGGGGGTCGACCGGTCGACGGGGGGGTGCGACCGGTCGACCTCACCCTTGACCGGTCCCCCTCTTCGATTTTCTTGACCTAGTGAGTTCTGTTTCAATTTTGAGTTCTTCATGTACCTGCCGACGATAGATGACGGCCGACCTCCAATATTAAATGTTGTCCGATTTTTATCAAAAATAAACTTCAAGAAATACTCCAAAAAATTAGTAAAAAAACATTTTAAATCACTTGGGAGTATTTTGACAACAGTTAAACATAGTTTTGGTGTAAAAACCAATTTAAACAAAACCATCAAAAGTGTTGTCCATTTTTATCAAAAACTAAATTCTAAGAAATACTCCAAAAGTTAGCAAAAACATTTCAAATCATTTAGGAGTATTTGGACAACATTTATTATGATTGTTTTGGTATAAAAACTCATTTAAACATAATCATCAAAATCTTGATAAAAACATTTATCTAATAAACTCCCCCTTTTTGATGATTACAAACGAAAACAATTTTAGGAAGTTGATTTTAAAACAAAACCAATTTTCCGGTCTAAAACATCAAACCATTACAAGCAAGATTTATCATAAGTACAAATACACAAGGATAGGAGCAAAGATTTTTCAAAATCATTTTTGCACAAGTCCCCCCTATCAATATGCATATCAAGAACAAGTATACAAGCAACTACTAAAAGCTTAAAGCTTAACTTTTACAACTTAAGCTTGAATATCATGAGCTTATAAGCTCCCCATGTCACAAAAGCATCATTAGTCAAGTATAAAAGTCCATAATACATCACATTGGACCAAGTATAATCCATAGCTTTTGGCTTTTAAGAGCTTTAGCTAATAGCTTTTCTTGCGAGCTTATTTACACTTCTTTGAGCTTATGAGCGTTTTTCTTGTTTCTCCCCCTTTGGAATCATCAAAAATAATGTTAGCACGATAAAAACATCATACAATTATATCAAAGTGCGCAATTTTATAGATTTATCGAGCATATTGAGCATTTAAGTTTAAATTCCGAATAAAAGGAAAAAATTGCTCATTTGATTTGTAAAAGCTCATTTGATTGATAAAACATGATCTCTATAAATTTATAAGACTTTTCAAATCAAGAGAATCATGTAGGTGATGAATTTTGCATTGAAACATTTTGTCGAACACTTGGCGTGCGTCGAATAAAACAAGAGAAATATAACTCCTTTGTGATTCGTTTAAGCCAAAAAATTTCATCACCAATTTCAATACCACAATGTACATTCATCATCAATCATCATAAACAACATATCAATACAAGAATTTCAACAATATATCAAGATATAAGCACATTCTCAAGGGTTCAACCCAATTGAGATTAAAAGGAGAAATTCTTACCATCTAATCGGTAAAGATGAACAATGATGATGATAATCGAGCCTCATGAAGTCCAAAATATAAAATCTATGCAATAAAACAAATTTGAAGTGAAATTTGTGTGAAAAGTGTGTAGGGGACGAATAATAGACAAAATGAGCCAAAATGGCTGAAACTGAAAACAGAAACGATTTAAACCATAAAATGGTGAGGGGCACGGTTGGGGGGGAGATCGGAGATCGACATCATGGCGCATCGGGTCGGCCTTCCCAACCAGCCCGATGTTCTTTCTGTTTTTCCAAAATCCGAGTTTTTAACCAAAAATCCGATTTTTCGCCCCTAAGTTTTAAAAGCGTGCAAAATGCAATCATAGACCTCATTCAATATGCATTATGCCTAACCGAGCTCGTATTGACGCAAAAGTCTCGGAAGATAGCGGTTTTGTAAAAATGTCCGCTAATTGATCTTGAGATGGTACAAAAGATATCTCAATTTTTCGTTTTGAAACACAATCCCTTAGAAAATGATGTCGAATCTCAATATGTTTAGTACGGTTATGATGAACCGGGTTTTGAGCAATGTTTATAGAGGATATATTATCACAAAAGATAGGAACACTTTCAAAAGAACATTTATAATCCGCTAAGGTTTGTTTCATCCAAAGAAGTTATGTACAACAAAATGCCGCAGAAATATATTCGGCTTTGGCCGTTGAAAGTGAAACACAATTTTGTTTCTTTGAAAACCAAGAAACTAGGCAATCACCTAGAAATTGACATGATCCGGAAGTACTTTTCCGATCATCAATATTTCTCGCATAATCCGAATCACTATAACCTTTAAGAGAAAAATTTTCATTCTTTGGATAGAATAAACCATATTGAATAGTGCCTTTCAAATATCGAAAAATCCTTTTAACGGCACTCATATGAGATTCTTTGGGATTGCTTTGAAAACGAGCACATAGGCATACGGCATGAAGAATATCCGGTCTACTTGCGGTTAAATAAAGTAAACTACCAATCATACCTCGATATTTGGATTCATCAACCGACTTGCCTTTTTCATCTTTGTCAATCTTGACGTTTGTTGCCATTGGGGTAGAAACGGTTCTTCCTTCTTCAATTCCGAACTTTTTCAAAAGTTCTTTTGTATACTTGGATTGTGAAATGTATATTCCTTCTTGGCATTGCTTAATTTGAAGTCCAAGGAAGAAGTTGAGCTCCCCCATCATGCTCATTTCAAATTCACCTTGCATTAACTTAGAAAATTTCTTGCACAAGGATTCATTAGTAGCACCAAAAATAATATCATCAACATAAATTTGCACTAATAAGCAATCTTGCCCTTTTTCAAAAACAAATAGAGTAGTATCAACTTTACCTCTTGTAAAACCATTTTGCAAAAGAAAAGAGCTAAGTCTATCATACCATGCACGGGGTGCTTGTTTCAAACCGTACAAGGCCTTTTAAGTCTATAAACATCATTAGGCCTAGAAAAATTTTCAAACCCCGGAGGTTGTTTTACATAGACTTCTTCTTGAATAATACCATTTAAAAATGCGGATTTTACATCCATTGGGTAAAGCTTGAAATTTTTAAAACAAGAATAGGCAAGTAAAATACGAATAGCTTCTAAACGTGCTACGGTGCAAATGTTTCATCATAATCAATACCTTCTTCTTGACAATAACCTTGAGCTACTAACCTTTCTTTGTTTCGAACAATATTGCCTTGGTCATCGAGCTTGTTCCGAAATACCCATTTTGTACCGATAATGGTTTGAGATGGAGGACAAGGTACTAATTCCCATACATCATTCCTTTCAAATTGATTCAACTCCTCTTGCATTTCTAAAAACCAATCCTCATCTTCAATGGCTTCCTTAGAATTTTTAGGCTCTTTTTGAGATATAAGAGCTTTCTCGGCAAGTTTTCCTCGAATCATTACTTTATCAAGGGGATAACCAATAATAAGATCTTTTGAGTGATCTCCCTTAAATTTCAATGCTACGGGAAGATTCGAAATATCACCTTTATCTTCTTGAGGAACATTTGAGCTTGAAGGTTGATCATTTTGAGTTTCATCTTGAACAATGGGTTCAACAATATCCTCTTCATCACTTTCATCATTGGGTATCCTTTCAACACCCGAAGCTTCATTGAATTTGACATGGATGGATTCTTCAACAACTCCACTAGTCTTATTGTAAACCCGATATGCTTTGCTCTTGGTTGAATACCCCATAAATACTCCTTCACCGGCCTTAGGATCAAGTTTGTCTAATTGATCCTTAGTATTCAAAATAAAACATTTACATCCAAATATTTTGAAATAACTAATATTTGGAGTTCTTCCTTTCCAAAGCTCATATGGGGTTTTATTCATTTTAGGACGAATATAAACTCGATTAATGACATAGCAAGCGGTACTTACGGTTTCGGCCCAAAAATATTTTGGAAGTGAAAATTCATTGAGCATGGACCGACTCATTTCTTGAAGTGTCCGATTCTTCCTTTCGGCTACTCTATTTTGTTGAGGTGTTCTTGGAGCCGAAAAATTATGACTATATCCCTTGGTTTCACAAAAGACTCTAAATTCGCCGTCAAATTCTCCACCTCGATCACTTCGAATAGACTTAATAGTATCTTCCTTTTCATTTTCAATAAGTCTACAAACCTTAACAAACTCGTTAACGGCATCGCTTTTATTTGTAAGAAATAGAGCCCAAGTATATCTAGAAAAATCATCAACTATAACAAAAGTGTAATGTTTTCCACTTAGACTTGCCGTACCAATATCCCCATACAAATCAAGATGAAGCATTTGTAGGGGTTTGGTAGTGGAAATTTCATTTTTGGGCTTAAAACTACTCTTAACTAATTTGTTCTTTTGACAAGTGTCACATAAGCCAAGGTTTTCAAAAATCAATTTGGGTAGTCCTTTTACATGTTGGTTTTTGTAAATAGTTTGCAAATTTTTGTATCCAACATGTCCAAGTCGCCTATGCCATAAACTAGTTAAATCATTATTGGCGACAAGACAAGAAATATTTTGACTAACCAAATCACTTGTACAAATTTTGTAGAGATTGTCTTTTCTAATTGCTTCACAAATAATTTTATCATTTTTGGAAATAAGGCATTTTTCTTTATTAAAAACAACATTATAATTTGAATCACAAAGTTGGCTAACACTTATCAAATTGAACTTAAGCCCTTCTACTAAAAGAACATTACTAAGAGAAAAAGAAGAGTTACCAATTTCTCCATTTCCAAGGGTTTTGTCGTTCCCATTGTTGATGATATCTTCCCGTTTGAAAATCTTCATGTTGATGGTGGTTTCTCCAATTGCTCCATTTTCAAGCATTGTGGCCTTCCCATTGTTGATAGTGTCTTTCTCTTAGAAATTTATTTTGATGTTGTCTTCTCCTTTGATCAAATGAAATGGTCATTTGATGTCTTCTTGGCGGTATGTATTTTCCTCGATTATTATTCCGTCAGGTACCTAATATGACATTATTTTGTGGTACCCTCAAGTGTTTGGGTCCTTTGGAATTAGCTTTGAGACTTTTAGGTCTCCAATAATAATTAGAGCTATTTCTAGCCCGACAAGTATTAACCGTGTGACCCGTTTTACCACAATAAAAACATGTAGTAATTTTGGGAGCATAATGACCAACATGCATAGGGACTTGATTTCTTTTCACATAATTAACAACACTAGGCTTATGATCAAGTCCTTATTTCAATTTATCACAACTATGAACATCAATAATATCGGTCATTTTATCGGTACTCAAGTTGGATTTTGATAAATCATTTTTCATGCAATTAATATCCTCAACAAGAGTACTATTTTCTTTCTCAAGGTTTATAACCTTGTCAAGTGTGGTGGTGTGATCACATGAAAGTGATTCATAAGAGGAAAATAAATTATCCTTATCAATTTTCAAAATATTGAATTCCTTTTTCAAATTTTTGTATTTAACAAGTAAGCTTTGATTCATTTTGAAGTTAATCAAAATCATTTTTCAAATCACTATAATCATTTTGTAATTCATTATCATAAGAGGTGGAGGGTTTGGAACTTACCTCGTTTTCTTCTTCGAAGCCCATAAGACATCGTTCGTTTTCATCGACGTCGGAAGTTGTAGGAAGCTCATCCCAAGTTGGGTTTGTATCCATTTGAGAAGTAGATGCTTTTGAGTGGCTCCTTTCATTTGCATATACTTCTTCTAATTTTCTCCATACTTCATGTGCCGATTTAATTCCTACAATATGATCATATTCCAAAATGGTAAGTGAACAATACAAAATATTAAGAGCTTTACCATTTAAGGAGATGATTTTCTTCTCTTCATCATTGAGCTCTTTGAGGCCTTTGGAGGTGTGTGGTGTGTCCATCATCGGAATGGATTCTTCATTTACGACCGTGTTCCAAATATCGAACCCGCAACTTTGTAGATAGCATTCCATTCTTTCTTTCCAAAATATATAATTTTTGGAATCAAATAATGGTGGCTTGGTGGTGGAGGCGCCGGTAAGGTAGACTTCATTCGTAGCCGGTGATCGTTCCTCTTTACTCGCAATGTGGAACGAGCTTGCCAAAGAGTTTGGCTTTGATACCACTTGTAAGTCCAAGCGGCTACGATGATCTAGAGGGGGGATGAATAGATTATCACCATCTTTTCGATTTCGCCCTCTTTTTCGAATCAATTACGCCAAGACAATAATAAAGGTGCGGAATGTAAACAACACGCGTCGATTTATAGAGGTTCAACCCACCTAGGGCCTAATCCTCTACCACCCCAGTATCTCCGGGATGGATTTCAAAAAGGAAAAAGATTTTATTAATTACAAAAATTAATACAACACCTTACAACATCACCTTGAAGAGCACCACACTCTTCTACAACACCACCTTTGAGATTACCACAATCTCTCTTGAAGATTACCACAATCTCCAACGGCACCTTGTGAAGATTACCACAATCTTCAACCTTGAAAAATACCAAATTCTTTAATACCTCAAGAGCACCACACTCTTGAAACACCTATCACCTAGATCACCCAAGTGTATTCTTTCCACAAGAATACTCACAAGGATGTCTTGTGTTGAATGATGACAAAAATCAAGATTACAACTCAATAATGAATATTACAATTTGAGTGCAAGTGTAATCAAGAAATAAAGCCTAGACCTCAAGATGTGAAAGTGAAATACTTAGGCTATAAATACAACAAGAGTGTTGAATATGAAAGCTTGGAAATTTGCAGATTTCTTGTTGTGAATTTGCTTGTGTTTGTTATATCTTGTGTCTTTAATTCATCCTCTATTTATAGGGAAGTCTTCACCAACATAGGCTCCCAACATAGGCTCCTCTTCTTCATTTTTGTCTATAAAAAGAAGATCACAAGATGTAGAAATATTGTACAAAAATCAAAAGTAAATCTTGTCATCAAAAATTTCAAATGAAGATAACTTTGTCATTGTCACAAAATAGCATAGGGCGATCGGTTGCCCTGTTGAAGATTTCGACCGTTTGAAAAAATTAGTGCGATCCAGGTACAGGTCGTAAGGGGGGTCGACCGGTCGACGGGTGGTGCGACCGGTCGACCTCACCCTTGACCGGTCCCCCTCTTTGATTTTCTTGACCCAGTGAGTTCTGTTTCAATTTTGAGTTCTTCAGGTACCGGTCGACCTCCAATATTAAATGTTGTCCGATTTTTATCAAAAATAAACTTCAAGAAATACTCCAAAAAATTAGTAAAAAAACATTTTAAATCACTTGGGAGTATTTTGACAACATTTAAACATAGTTTTGGTGTAAAAACCAATTTAAACAAAACCATCAAAAGTGTTATCCATTTTTATCAAAAACTAAATTCTAAGAAATACTCCAAAAGTTAGCAAAACATTTTAAATCATTTAGGAGTATTTGGACAACATTTATTATCATTGTTTTGGTATAAAAACTCATTTAAACATAATCATCAAAATCTTGATAAAAACATTTATCTAACAGTACACTCTCCAGAGCAGTAGGCATATATTCATAAACTAATGGGGTACACATTCAATATTGAGTATAAGTCGGAAAAAATGAATACGGTTACTGATGCTCTTTCACGAGTGCAC
Source organism: Rehmannia glutinosa (assembly GCA_016081115.2). NCBI lineage: Eukaryota > Viridiplantae > Streptophyta > Magnoliopsida > Lamiales > Orobanchaceae > Rehmannia > Rehmannia glutinosa. The sequence continues at coordinate 23,726,397 of CM071928.1, read as the reverse complement.
GAGGAGCCAACAGTTTTTGAATTTCGAGCACAACTTAGTTAGTCTCAAAGTGATTTAGTTAGCTAATTGCTCATAGAAAATTCGACGAATCCTGAATTGGTGCGCCTTCACCAAATGAGGTTAGCTAAGAGGCACACTTCCTTCTCATTATTCTGAACAAGGTGGTATGATGTTGTATCATCATCGATTGGTGGTCGGCTCAATTCTCTTCTCAGGGCTGCCTTGTTACATGAATTCCATGCGATGCCAATGGCTAGGCATGTAGGGGAGAAAACGCACACTGGTCAAGTTGGCTTCGCTATTTTACTAGCCGAAAATGAGACAAGACATCGAGAAGTATGTGGGAAACTGGTTATCAACAGAGTAAGTACTCTACATTACCTCTGGGTGGACTGCTTCAGCCTCTTCCTATACTTACCTTAGTCTGACAAGACTTCACCATGGATTTCATAACAGGATTACCTAAATCTCATGGAAAAACTACAATTCTGGTTGTGGTTGATCGCCTTACAAAGTGTGTACATTTTGGAACATTACCAGCTCATATTTGACCTTAAAGGTTGCTGAATTATTTATCGAAATTATGGTGAAATTGCACGGGTTCCCACACTCGATTATTAGACAAGGATACAATTTTCCTTAGCGTGTTCTGGAAACATTTGTTTGCATTAAGTGGTACAACCCTTTGTTACAGCACCGCTTACCATCCTCAAATCGATGTGCAAACCGAAGTGATAAACTGAGTATTAGAACAATATATGCAGTCTGTTACTCCAGACAAACCCAAAGATTGGGTGAAGTTTTTAACTTGGGTCGAATACTATTTCAATACCAGTTTCCACAACAGACTAAAGATGACACCCTTTCAGGTCTTATTTGGGCGTCCACCTCCATCCCTACCTCAATTTCAACCTGACACTACACCCATTCAAGTTGTAGATGACATCTTAAGTACAAAAGATGAACTACTGTGATAATTAAGGGCAAACTTATAGAAGGCACAACATCGCATGGTACAGAAAGTTCAAGTTAGAGATAAGTCCATTTGTAGGTGGAGGAGAGGGTCTTAGTGAAGTTACAACAATATCGTCAGTCATCTGTTGTTGCAAGACCATATCAGAAACTTTCACCCAGGTACTTTGGGCCTTTTGAGATATTGGAGAAGATTGGGCCAGTTGCGTATAAACTTGCTCCACCATATATTAGTCGTATACACCTAATCTTTCACATGTCATTATTGAAGCCATTTGTTGGAAAGGATGTTCCCAGTACCATCTCATTACCTTCAGAGAGTGTTGATAATCATCATATTCTTCGAACCTTAGCTATATGTGTTGAACGTAGAATTTTACGACAAGGACAGAAGGAGCGTCAAGTATTGGTGTAATGGCCAGGGGCTTTTTCAAGAGAATTCGACGTGGGAAGCATGCGATGAAATTGACAAACTTTTTTGTGAGCTTTGTAAGTCCAAGTGGCTATGATAATCTAGAGGGGGTGAATAGATTATGCCCATTTTCTCGATTATGCCCTCTTTTTCAAATGTAATAAGCCAAGACAAGAATGGAAATGCGGGAAGTAAATAACATGCGTCAATTTATAGAGGTTCAACCCACCTAGGGCCTAATCCTCTACCACCCCAGTATCTCCGGGATGGATTTCAAAAAGAAAAAAGATTTTATTAATTACCACAATTAATACAATATCACCTTACTACACCTCTTTGGAGATTACCACAATCTCCCTTGAAGATTACCATAATCTTCAACGGCACCTTGTGAAGATTACCACAATCTTCAACATTGAAGAACACCAAATTCTTCAACACCTCAAAGAGCACCAAACTCTTCAATAAGAAGATTACCACAATCTTCTTGCACCTAACACCTAGATCACCCAAGTTTGTTCTTACCACAAGAATACTTACAAGGATATCTTGTGTTGAATGATGACCACAAATTTAAGATTACAACTCGATAATGAATAATACAATTTTGAGTGCAAGTGTAATCAAGAAATAAGCATAGTCCTCAAGATGTGAAAGTGTAAGACCATAGGCTATAACAACAAGAATATTGAAATTGAAGAACAAAAGTGTTTGCTTGAATGTATCTTGTTGTGTTGTATTGTCTCTTATTGTGTTACTTCAATTCTTCATCTATTTATAGAGGATGTCTTGAACTTGATAGGTGTTAGATAAATATTTTTATCATGATTTTGATGATTTTATTAAAATGAGTTTTTATACCAAAACAATGTCTCTAAATGTTGTCCCAATACCTCCGATTGATCTAAAAAGTTTTTACTATTTTTCGGAGTATTTCTTGGGGTTTATTTTCGATTTAAAATTGGACAACACTTTTGTTTCAGCTCGACCGGCCGCCTCATAGGGCAACCCGCACCTGAGTTGAGTTTTGAAACAAAAATGGGACGTAAAAAAATGGGCGACTTCGGCCGACTCGGGCGACGTGGGCGGCAGGTGTGGTCGGCCGACCGGCCAGTGAGCGACTTGCACTCGCAAGTTGGATTTTTGTTCCGACTTCTCTGCTTCGTAAAAACGCGTCAAGGCAACCGGTCACATACTGAGGGGCGACCGGTCGCACCCCTTCGACCGGTCCCCTGTGTAAAAATTCGCAGAATTCAATTTCAATCTTATCTCTCTCGCGACCGGCCGAACCCCATGTTTGACAAAGAAACTATCCGCTTGCGTTTTTAGCATGACTTTTCCCTATTTTGTGGGATTGATTTCTAACAGCTATATTGATGATTTTAAATGGTTTCTTTTGCAGAAATCACTCCCCAAGGAGGAGCCAATGTCCGAAATCAAAACCAAGACCTCTCCTATAAATAGAGGCTTCATTCAAGCAACAAGACACAACACAATATACAAGCAAAGAGCATACAAAGCAAACACTTTCATATATCTTGTTGTATTAGCTTTAAGCACTTTCACTTGCACAAATTTGAGGTCTAGGCTTTCAATTCTTGATTACACTTGTACTCATATTGTATCAATCATTATTGAGTTGTAATCTTGATTTTGGTCATCATTCAACACAAGACATCCTTGTGAGTATTCTTGTGGTAAGAATACACTTGGGTGATCTAGGTGATGTGTTTGAAGGTTGTGGTAATCTTCAAAGGTGTTGTAAGAGGGTTGTGGTAATCCTCAAGGTGTTGTAAGAGGGTTGTGGTAATCCTCAAGGTGGTGTAAGAGGATTGTGGTAATCCTCAAAGTGGTGAAGGAGGGTTGTGGTAATCCTCAAGGTGTTGTATTAATTTTTGGTAAATTAATAAAATCTTTTCTTTCTTTTTAAAATCCATCCCTGAGATATCTTTGGGGTGGTAGAGGATTAGGCCCTAGGTGGGTTGAACCTCTTTAAATCGACGAGTGTTGTTTTATTTCCGCATTTACATTCTCGTCTTTGGTTGATTATTCAAAAAAAAGGGCAAAATCTGAAAACCGAGATAATCTATTCACCCCCTCTAGATTATCGTAGCCACTGACTAACAAGTGGTATCGAGCCAAACTCTTTGGCTAGCTGCCCGAGTAAAGAGGAAAGATCCATGGCTACGAATGACGCTTATCTCACCACCGCGCCCACCAACAAGCCACCATTGTTCGACGCCAACAACTACGCATTTTGGAAAGACCGTATGGAGTGCTTTCTACAAGGGTGCGGATTTGACATATGGAATGTGGTTGTTGAAGGAGTTGATCAACCAACCAAGAAAATGGAGGATGGCACCTTGGCTCCTAAACCTTTCAAGGAGTTCGATGAAAATGATAAGAAGGCTTTCTCTCTAAACGGTAAGGCCTTAAATATTTTGCATTGCTCACTTACCGCCACCGAGTACAATCGCATACGAGGCATAAGGTCGGCACATGAGGTTTGGGAAAAATTGGAGACTATATATGAAGGGACAAAGAAGGTCAAGCAAGCTAGAAAGACCATGCTTGTTAAAGACTTTGAAAACTTTAACATGTATGATGGTGAAAGCATCTCCAAGATGGTGGAAAGGCTTGACAACATTGTCAATCCTCTTGTAGCCCTCGGTAAAGTCATCTCCGAAGAAGACAAAGTGACTAAGGTATTGAATGCTCTTCCCGGCTCATGGTCCGAAAAGGTGACGGCAATCACGGAAGCACAAAATCTTGAGACACTCAAGTTTGACGAGCTCATCGGGAACCTCCTCATCTATGAAGTCTATCTCAAGGAGAGGAAAAATACCAAACCAACCATCAATCAATCGGTACGCAAAATATTCCTAAAGGTCTTGCTTCCTCTTCTAATAATGCATACTATGATAATGATGATGATGATGAGGAGACGGCCGCACTTGTTCGAAAATTTGCAAAATTTGTGAATAAGAATAAAGCAAGAAAACCAAGAGATAATGCTTGCTTTAAATGCGGAAACCCGGGCACTTCATTGCCTAGATTGCCCAAAGCTCGATGAAGAGGAGCAAAAGAAAAGGAAGCCTTTTACAAAAAAGAAGGCTCTAAATGCGGAAGTCAAAACATGGGATGAACTACTCGAACAACCGATGATGAGGAAGAAACCGAACACGGTCTCATGGCTATAGACGATGAAAACAATGAGGTACACTCAAATTCTTCTACTTCCTCCATAGTTGATGACTTGCAATGTGATTTTGATGAATTGCAAATTGAGTTTCAAAATTTAATCGTTAAATACAAAAATTTGAAAAAGGAGCATAAGGAGATTAAGGTTGAAAAGGAAAAATTATTTACCTCTTATGAATCTTTAGACAAAGCTCATGCTCTTACTCTTACTAGAATTCATTATCTTGAAACCGAAAAGGAATCGCTCACAAAAATATTGAATGTTTGAAAAATGACGTGCATCGTTTCAACATAAGTACGGATAAAGTCACAAAAATTTTAGATGCACAAAGAGGTGAGCATTCCAAATCGGACTTGGTTATAAGCCATTTCAAAGTGTTTTTAAGAAAAATAACCAAGGTCCGACTTTTTACGTGCCAATAATTATAATACTCCTACTTGTTTTTATTGTGGCAAAGTTGGACATTATGCTAATAATTGCAAATTGAGAAATAGCTCAAGACATGTTTGGAGACCCAAAGGTCTCAAGACTAACCCCATGGACCCCAAAATTATAGGGTACCTAAAAGAAATGATTTTGTAGGTAATAGGGGCTATAACAACCATGGAGGATTCGAAATGGCTCGTGGGACAGCGGATGTTCACGCCATATGACCGGGAGGAGAGAGCTTTTTACCAACATCAAGCTCCAAGAAGAGGGTATGGTCATGTTCGGCAATGGCAAAGGAAAAATTCTTGGAAATGGAGAAATTGGTAACTCTTCTTTCTCTCTTTGTAATGTTCTTTTAGTAGAAGGGCTTAAGTTTAATTTGATAAGTGTTAGCCAACTTTGTGATTCAAATTATGACGTTTCTTTTAATAAAGAAAAATGCCTTATTCTTAAAAATGGTAATATTATTTGTGAAGCAAATAGAAAAAGGCAATCTTTACAAAATTTGTACTAGTGATTTGGTTAGTCAAAATGTTTCTTGTCTTGTCGCCAATAATGATTTAACAAGTTTATGGCATAGGCGACTCGGACATGTTGGATACAAGAATTTGAAAAATATTTACAAAAACCAACATGTAAAAGGACTACCCAAATTGAATTTTGAAAATCTTGGCTTATGCGACACTTGTCAAAAAGAACAAATTAGTTAAGAGTAGTTTTAAGCCCAAAAATGAAATTTCCACTACCAAACCCCTACAATTGCTTCACCTTGATTTGTATGGGGATATTGGTACGGCTAGTCTAAGTGGAAAACATTACACTTTTGTTATAGTCGATGATTTTTCGAGATATTCTTGGGCTCTCTTTCTTACCAATAAAAACGATGCCGTTAATGAGTTTGTTAAGTTGTGTAGACTTATTGAGAATGAAAAAGAAGATACTATCAAGTCTATTCGAAGCGATCGAGGTGGAGAATTTGACGGTGAATTTAGAGTCTTTTGTGAAACCAAGGGATATGCACATAATTTTTCGGCTCCAAGGACACCTCAACAAAATGGTGTAGCCGAAAGGAAGAATCGGACGTTACAAGAAATGAGTCGGTCCATGCTCAATGAATTTTCTCTTCCAAAATATTTTTGGGCCGAAGCGTAAAGTACCGCTTGCCATGTCATTAATCGAGTTTATATTCGTCCTAAAATGAATAAAACTCCATATGAGCTTTGGAAAGGAAGAACTCCAAATATTAGTTATTTCAAAATATTTGGATGTAAGTGCTTTATTTTGAATACTAAGGATCAATTGGACAAACTTGATCCTAAGGCCGATGAAGGGATATTTATGGGATATTCAACAAAAAGCAAAGCATATCGGGTTTACAATAAGACTAGTGGAGTTGTTGAAGAATCCATCCATGTTAAATTCAATGAAGCTTCGGAGTTGAAAGAATTCCTAATGATGAAAGTGATGAGGAAGATATTATTGAACAAATTGTTCAAATTGATAATCAACCGTCTACATCAAATGATCAACCGTCCACTTCAAATGGTCCTCAAGAAGATAGAGGTGATATCTCGGATCTTCCCGTTGCATTGAAATTTAAGGAGATCACCCAAAAGATCTTATTATTGGTGATCCTCTTGATAAAGTAATGACTCGAAGGAATTTTGCCGAGAAAGCTCTTATATCTCAAAAAGAGCCTAAAAATGCTAAGGAAGCTATTGAGGATGAAGATTGGTTTTTGGAAATGCAAGAGGAGTTGAATCAATTTGAAAGAAATGATGTATGGGAATTAGTACCTTGTCCTCCATCTCAAACAATTATTGGTACTAAATGGGTATTCCTTAACAAACTTGATGATCAAGGCAACATTGTTCGAAATAAGGCAAGGTTAGTAGCCCAAGGGTATTGTCAAGAAGAAGGTATTGACTATGATGAAACTTTTGCACCCGTAGCACGTTTAGAAGCTATTCGTATTTTACTTGCCTATTCTTGTTTCAAAATTTCAAACTTTACCAAATGGATGTTAAATCCGCTTTCTTAAATGGTATTATTCAAGAAGAAGTCTATGTAAAACAACCTCCGGTTTGAAAATTTTTCTAAGCCTAATGATGTTTATAAACTTAAAAAGGCTTTGTATGGTTTAAAACAAGCACCCGTGCATGGTATGATAGACTTAGCTCTTTTCTTTTGCAAAATGGTTTTACAAGAGGTAAAGTTGATACTACACTCTTTGTTTTTGAAAAAGGGCAAGATTGTTTACTTGTGCAAATTTATGTTGATGATATTATCTTTGGTGCTACTAATGAATCTTTGTGCAAGAAATTCTCCAAGTTAATGCAAGGTGAATTCGAGATGAGTATGATGGGGAGCTAAACTTCTTCCTTGGACTTCAAATTAAGCAATGCCAAGAAGGTATTTATATTTCGCAATCAAAGTATACAAAAGAACTTTTGAAGAAGTTCGGCATTGAAGAAGGAAGAACCGTCTCGACTCTATGGCAACCAATGTCAAAATTGACAAAGATGAAAAAGGCAAGTCGGTTGATGAATCCAAGTATCGAGGTATGATTGGTAGTTTACTTTATTTAACCGCTAGTAGACCGGACATTCTTCATGCCGTATGCCTATGTGCTCGTTTTCAAAGCAATCCCAAAGAATCTCATATGAGTGCCGTTAAAAGGATTTTTCGATATTTGAAAGGCACCATTCAATATGGCTTATTTTATCCAAAGAATGAAAATTTTTCTCTTAAAGGTTATAGTGATTCGGACTATGCGGGAAATATTGATGATCGGAAAAGTACTTCCGGATCATGTCAATTTTTAAGCGATTGCCTAGTTTCGTGGTTTTCAAAGAAGCAAAACGTGTTTCTCTTTTTCAACGGGCCGGGCTTTAATAATATATTTCCGCCGCATTTTGTTGTACTCAACTTCTTTGGATGAAACAAACCTTAGCGGATTACAAATGCTCTTTTGAAAACGTACCTATCTTTTGTGATAATGTATCCGCTATAAATATTGCTCAAAACCCGGTTCATCATAACCGTACTAAACATATTGAGATTCGACATCATTTTCTAAGGGATTGTGTCTCAAAACGAAAAATTGAGATATCTTTTGTTCCATCTCAAGATCAATTAGCGGATATTTTCACAAAACCGCTAACTTCCGAGACTTTTGCGTCGATACGAGCTCGGTTAGGCATAATGCATATTGAATAAAATTCTCGTTTGTATTTTGCACGTTTTTAAAACTTAGGGGCGAAAAATCGGATTTTCGGTTGAAAATTCGGATTTTGGAAAATTTGCAAAACAAAGGGCTGAAGAGGTTGAGGGCAACCTGCGCCCTCAACGCCGACCGTCCGCCCTCAACCACGACCTCACAGCCGCCCTAAGTCTTTTTTGGTTTAAAAACGTTCGTCTTCAAAGATTAGTCTTTTTCACTCATTTTGGCCAATTTTTCGTCCCCTTTGCCAAATGCACACTATTGTCACTCAAAATTGATTTTTATGCATTCCATTTATATCTTGGACCGTATATAGCATGTTTATCATCATCATTGCTCATCCTTTCCGATCAAATGGTAAGAATTTTCCTTACTTTGCTCAATTGGGTTGAACCCTTGAGTTTATGGCCTTTCTTGTATATTACTTGATGAAATTTTTTATGATCATGATGAGCTTAGTTGTTATGCTGTATTGTATGATGATTGGTATGATTTGGTGATGAAATTTCTTTTTGGCTTGGATCATTTACAAGGGCTATATACAACTCTTTTTATTTTTCACGCCCACAATGTGTTCGATGAAATATTTCAATGAAAATTTCAACTTCTACATAATTCTCTCGCTTCCAAAAGTCTTCTATACTCATTGAGATCATGTTTTGAGAAATAAAACGAGCATATGAACTTTTCATGATGCATTTCTCCTATTTTCCTTGGTTTTTAAGCCTAAAATTGCCCATTGGTTGATAAATCGTCTCTTTGGCGCACTTTGATATATCTATGATGTTTCTATCATCCTAACATTCTTTTTGATGATTCCAAAGGGGGAGAAACAGGAAATTGGCTCGTTAGCTCAAAGAAGCCAATAAAAGCTCATAATAGAAGCTACAAGCTATGGCTTTTTAAGGCCATAAGTTGTGAAGAAAACTTAGTCCAATGGTTGTTTTATGGACTTTATGGACTTGTTTGCATGGACATTAAGTATTTGTGACAGGGGGAGCTTCTAAGCTCATGAAGTTATTGTTTATTTTGTAAAAGCTTGTGCTTTGCTTGTGCTTCTAGCTTATGCAATATTTCTTCTTAATGTGCTTGTTGATAGGGGGAGCGTTTGTAAAATGTTTTTAAACGGATAGTTTACTCTTAAACCGGAAAATTGTTTTGTTTTCAAAATCGTCCTCTTGTAAATTGTTTTGGTTTGTAATCATCAAAAAGGGGGAGTTTGTTAGATAAATATTTTTATCATGATTTTGATGATTTTATTAAAATGAGTTTTTATACCAAAACAATGTCTCTAAATGTTGTCCCAATACCTCCGATTGATCTAAAAAGTTTTTACTATTTTTCGGAGTATTTCTTGGGGTTTATTTTCGATTTAAAATTGGACAACACTTTTGTTTCAGTTTCTCGACCAGGCCGCCCTATAGGGCAACCCGTACTGAGTTGAGTTTTGAAACAAAAATGGGACGTAAGAAAAAAATGGGCGAGGCGGCTGGCCGACCAGGTGGGCGACGGTGTGGTCGACCGGCGACCGATGAGCGACTTGCACTGCAAGTTGGATTTTTGTTCCGGACTTCTCTGCTTTAAGTAAAACGCGTCAAGGCAACCGTCACAAATGAGGCGACCGGTCGCACCCCTTCGGCCGTCCCCCCTGTAAAAATTCGCGAAATTCAATTTCAATCTTATCTCTCACGCTGACCGAACCCCATGTTTGACAAAGAAACTATCCGCGTGCGTTTTGATGCTTTTCCTATTTTGTGGGATTGATTTCTAACAATATATTGATGATTTTAAATGGTTTCTTTTTCGCGAAATCACTCCCCGAGGAGGAGCCAATGTCCTCGAAATCAAAACCAAGACCTCTCCTATAAATAGAGGCTTCATTCAAGCAACAAGACACAACACAATATACAAGCAAAGAGCATACAAAGCAAACACTTTCATATATCTTGTTGTATTAGCTAAGCACTTTCACTTGCACAAATTTGAGGTCTAGGCTTTCAATTCTTGATTACACTTGTACTCATATTGTATCAATCATTATTGAGTTGTAATCTTGATTTTGGTCATCATTCAACACAAGACATCCTTGTGAGTATTCTTGTGGTAAGAATACACTTGGGTGATCTAGGTGATAGGTGTTTGAAGGTTGTGGTAATCTTCAAAGGTGTTGTAAGAGGGTTGTGGTAATCCTCAAGGTGTTGTAAGAGGGTTGTGGTAATCCTCAAGGTGGTGTAAGAGGATTGTGGTAATCCTCAAAGTGGTGAAGGAGGGTTGTGGTAATCCTCAAGGTGTTGTATTAATTTTTGGTAAATTAATAAAATCTTTTCTTTCTTTTTAAAATCCATCCCGGAGATACTGGGGTGGTAGAGGATTAGGCCCTAGGTGGGTTGAACCTCTTTAAATCGACGAGTGTTGTTTTATTTCCGCATTTACATTCTCGTCTTTGGTTGATTATTCAAAAAAAAAAGGGCAAAATCTGAAAAACCGAGATAATCTATTCACCCCCCCCCTCTAGATTATCGTAGCCACTTGGACTAACAATAGGCTCCTCCTAGGAGATTGAAATCTGTAAAAAAATTGCAAGACAATTGAAGAATATAGCTGTTAGAAATCAATTCCACAATTTAAGGAAGAATGGTCTGCTACACAACGGCTAGAAGTTTGCTGTCAAAACGATATGGCGACCGGTCGCGCTCTAATACAGAAAAGATTTCAAGGGGGGTTAGACCGGTCGACCCCTAGCTCGACCGGTCTCCCTCCATAGGGACCGGTCCAACCTTTGTTTTTTACATTACAGAGAGTTTTGGTTCAAGTTTCTCTCTTTAAGGTACCGGATGCACTAAGGGCGACCGGTCGACCTCTAGTTAAAAATCAAACTTCTCTTTTCTGTTTTTGAAATCACTTACAAACACGGGATGCTCTATAGGGCGACCGGTTGAACACGAGACAGAAGTGTTGTCCAATTTTTATCGAAAATAAACTTCAAGAAATACTCCAAAAAATTTAGTAAAAACATTTTATATCGATTGGGAGTATTTGGACAACATTTAAAAACATTGTTTTGGTGTAAAAACACTTTAAAACAAAATCATCAAAATCATGATAAAAACATTTATCAAACAATCTCCCATTTTTTGATGATTACAAACCAAAATAATTTTAAGATAATTTTAAGAGGTCGATTTTGAAAACAAAACGAATTTTCCGGTCAAAAAATAACTAGCCGTTTGGAGTAACAAATTTTCATAATATAGCCTCAAGAAAGGGAGTAAAGATTTTTAAGAAATAATTTGCAAAAGCTCCCCCTATCAAGATGCATATCAAGATAAGTAAAGAAACAACTATACAAAAGCTAAAAGCTCAACTTTTATAATGTAAACAAGAATATCATGAGCGTAGAAGCTCCCATGTCAAAAACAATCATTAATCAAGCATATAAGTCCATAATGCTTCAAATGGACTAAGTATTCTTCACAGCTTTTGGCTTTAAAGAGCCATAGCTTATAGCTTCTTTCGCGAGCTTTTATTAGCTTCTTTGAGCTAACGAGCTTATTTCCTATTTCTCCCCCTTTGGAATCATCAAAAAGAATGTTAGCACGATAAAAACATTAATTATCCATATAAAAGTGCGCAAAATAGTCGATTTATCGAGCTTTTTGAAGATATAGGCTTAAAATCCAAATACGAAGGGAGAAGTCGATCATTTGAAATGCAAAAGCTTGTTTGATTGATACAACATGATCTCTATAAATATATAAGACTTTTAAAATCGAGAGAGTCATGTAATTGATGAAATTTTCTTTGAGACATTTTATGAAACACTTGGTAGGCGTCAAATAATAAAGAAGATGTATATAACTCTTGTAAATGTAATAATGCCCAAAAATCAACAAATGTATACAACAATCATATATCAACATGTTCATCAACATGAAGACAATTTTCTTAAGGGTTCAACCCAATTGAGATTAATCTATCCGACTAAGAAGATAAGCAATATATAAAAAAGGCATTACAAATGTCATCAAGCAAAAATCAAAGAAGCACTTACCATCAAGTACTTCATCAACATCATACCATTTAGGCAATATAACCAACCTAAACATCAATCAATGCCAATATGCACAAATAAGAGTATTTTTACCATCAAATACTCCAACAACATCCATCCAACACATCACTGGCAATCATAATTATTAGCAATCACCGTGTTAAAAAACTCTTCCCCCTTTGAAATCAACAAGCAAATGTCATTAGCATAAGAGAGATAGTATCAAAAAGTGCATTACAAATTTAAAGAGATGAAAGAGTCAAGAGCATGAATATAAAGCAAGATGGCGACTAAAACATCATTCTTCATCGGAAGAAAAGCAAGCGGTGGGGAGGAGATCTTTGATGAACTTCTTCAATTTTCCAACCGACTTTTTGAGCTTGGAGTTTTCTTGCCTTAACTCCTCGTGACTAATTCTAAGAGCCTCATAGTTGAGCCTTTTCTCGTCGAGTTGGGCTTGATAGTATTCCCGGGAAGTTTAGGCACCTATATTACCCTCCGGATCGCCTTGTCCTTCACCCGAAGCCAATCTCTCGGCTTCCTCGTCATCAAAGATATCATTAGGATTTTGGGATGACGAACCTTGGTGTCTTCCTCTTGTCGTCTTTGTAGGGCGAATTGGCATATTATTACGCATTCGGACCATTTGTTGAATATTATCATTATCAAAGTCATCTTGAATAATCTCTGAATTAAATTCCGATGACGGTAAACCCAAATGCAAGAGAAGCTTACAAATCCAATTCCCCATAGCAAACTTCTTGTTCCCCTGCGTGATAGACTCAATGACGCATTAAATTAAAATTGCACCAAAATTGAGCAATTCCCTTTTTGCGATTTTGTATGTCAAAAAGTAATCCATACTGCTCGGCAGATTTACAGATTTTCCACAAATGCAATAAGCTACAATTGTAGAAATAATGCGATGCTCAAGAGTCATAGACAATAACGTATAATTCGGCCACACACCCAAATAAGTCTTAATGGTCTCTAGAGAGACACCAAAGACTTCATCATTCCAATGAGTGCAACCAAAGTAGTCCCAACCTCCTTCCCTAACGTGCAACAATCGACAAATATCATTGGGAGTCCACCTAAAGTGACGCTCCTTAACAAATGAATTCATAGCCACGGGCTTTCCTTGAACATCATATTCAATCTATAGATTCAAATAGAAATGCAATATCAAATCATCATCATACAAAACAAACGGATGCTCCCATAAATACGACCTCCCTTGATGATCAAAAAATCCTTTAATAGAAGGAAATTCACCCAAAAAAGTGTCAAATCGACTCGTCTTAGTACGACCAATCGATTTATTGCTCAAGTCCAAATTATCAAAATAATAATTCGCATACTTATTGATAAAAATCGACAAATTAGCGGGACAAAGAGCTTGAGATAATAAAGATTTCTTACTTTTGGCCCAACGGGCATTGTCGAGTGAGATAGTGTCGCAGAGCTCGACAATTTGGGCCCGGGTGAGTTGGGGATTTTGATTCTCACCGTGTTCTTGAGCCACATTCCTTTGGGTAGCTCTAATTTCGCGTAGCTCGGCCTCTTCTTGGCAAGTATTCAAAGTTCCCTCTTCGGCTCTTCTACGCTTGGGGTTAGGATTACGACCGGTAGAATCTCTTGGAGGAGCCATAAATGTGAACTCCTTGTAAAATGGAAGAGATTAGCACAAACAATTTAAAGATTTGATGAAAAAATCAAGATTTGGGAGTGAAAGAGGTGTTGAAATCGCGCTCAGGGATTTGGGGCTGTTCTTGGCCTGTTTTAAGAAAAGATGGCAGACGTGTATATAACACATAAAAACAGCAGGGCGACCGGTCAGGGTGTGGTTCGACTGGTTTCTATACAGGGCGACCGACCGACCCCCTTATTTGACCGGCTCCCTGACTGTACTTATCCAAAGTATGTAAAATTTGATTTTTCACTCCAAAAGTTTTAGAAACGTGCAAAATGCAAACATAGACTTTAATCAAAGTGCACGAGCTCGAAAGTTTATCAAAATAAAATGTAGTCAAAAAATAAGACTTGGATAAAACAAGGTTTTGCGAATAGTGCCTTTCAAAAATCGAAACACCCTTTTAATGGCACTTAAGAAATATATTTTGAAATAGCTTGAAAAACGAGCACATAGTCAAACGTCATGAAGAATATCGAGTTCTAATTAAAAATAATACGAGTGAACGTACCTCGATAGTTTATGCATCTCTTGATGAATAATGAGTGGATAACCATATATGTCCTACACAATTCTTAGAAGAAGTTTTTGCACAAATCATAATGATACAAGTGCAGGCTAATGCAAAGAGATGTCACAAGTATGCTTATGATATATAAATCCATAAGAGATAATAAATCACATAAGTTTTAGCAAAAACACAAGAGTTTAGAAAAACATAATACAAGGTCTCCTTATCAAAATATTTAAAATATTTATTGAAGACCTTATTTTAAAATAAATATTTGAAAACTCATTTTTACAATTAAGGCATAAAAACATGCATAATGATAAAAAAAAAGTGCGTATTAAATAGGGAGATACGGTTTACCAATTTCGCCATTTCCATGGGTTGTGTCTTTCCCATTGTTGATGATGTCTTTCTTTTGAAAAATTATTTTGTTGATGATGGCTTCTCCAATTTTGCCAAATCCAATGATTGTGTCCTTTCCATCGTTGATAGTATCTCCTTTTTGGAAATTCATCGTGATGATGTCTTCTCATTTGATCAAATGATACGGGCATTTGACGTCCTCTTGATGATATGACTTTTCTTTGATTATTATTCCTCCGAGTACCTAATATGACATTGTTTTGTGGTACCCTCAAGTGTTTGGGTCCTTTGGGATTAGCTTTGAGACTTTTAGGTCTCCAATAATAATTAGAGTTATTTCTAGCTCGACAAGTATTAGACGTGTGACCGTTCTTACCACAATAAAAGCAAGTAACAATTTTAGGAGCATAATGACCAACATGCATAGAGACTTGGTTCTTTTTCTTATGATTAACAATATTAGACTTATAACCAAGTCCTAATTTCAAATGATCACAACGATGTACATCAAGTATTTTGGTCATTTTAGTGGTACTCAAATTAAACTTGGTCAAGTCATTTTTCATACAGTTAATATCCTTCACAAGAGATTCATTGTCCTTTTCAAGGTTTCTAATTTTATCAAGTGTGATAGTGTGAGCACAAGAAAGTGATTCATAAGAAGTAAATAAGTTATCCTTATCATTTTTCAAAACATTGAATTCCTTTTTTCAAATTTTTGTATTTAACAAGTAAGCTTTGGAATTCATTTTGAAGCTCATCAAAATCATTTTGCAATTCACTATAATCATCTTGTAATTCATTATCAAAAGAAGTAGAGGGTTTAGGGTGTACCTCGTTTTCTTCTTTGATGCCCATAAGACATTATTCGACTTTTTCATCATCGGAAGTTGTAAGAAGATCATCCCATGTTGTTGGATTTGATGTTGTATCCTATTGAGAAGTAGATGCTTTTGAATAGCTCCTTTCATTTGCATATACTTCATAGATAGCTTCTAGTTTTCTCCATATTTCATGTGCCGATCGAATTCCTAGAATATGATCATATTCCGAAGTGGTAAATGAACAATAAATAATATTAAGAGCTTTACCGTTTAAGGAGAAGATTTTCTTGTCTTCATCATTGAGCTCCTTGAGGACTTTGGAGGTGAGTGGTCTGTCTTTCATCGGGATGGATTTTCCATTAATGACCGTGTTCCAAATATCGAACCCGCAACTTTGTAAATAGCATTCCATTCTTTCTTTCCAAAATGTATAATTTTTGGAATCAAATAGTGGTGGCTTGTTGGTGGAGGCGCCGGTAAGATAGACTTCATTCGTAGCCAATGATCGTTCCTCTTTACTCGCGATGTGAAACGAGCTTGCCAAAGAGTTTGACTCTGATACCACTTGTAAGTCTAAGTGGCTACGGTAATCTAGAGGGGGGTGAATAGATTATGCCCATTTTCTGATTATGCCCTCTTTTTCAAATGTAATAAGCCAAGACAAGAATGGAAGTGCGGGAAGTAAATAACACGCGTCGATTTATAGAGGTTCAACCCACCTAGGGCCTAATCCTCTACCACCCCAGTATCTCCGGGATGGATTTCAAAAAGAAAAAAGATTTTATTAATTATCACAATTAGTACAACATCACCTTACAACACCTCTTTGGAGATTACCACAATCTCCCTTGAAGATTACCACAATCTTCAACGGCACCTTGTGAAGATTACCACAATCTTCAACCTTGAAGAACACCAAATTCTTCAACACCTCAAAGAGCGCCAAACTCTTCAATAAGAGGATTACCACAATCTTCTTGCACCTAACACCTAGATCACTCAAGTGTGTTCTTACCACAAGAATACTCACAAGGATATCTTGTGTTGAATGATAACCATAAATTCAAGATTACAACTCGATAATGAATAATACAATTTTGAGTGCAAGTGTAATCAAGAAATAAGCCTAGACCTCAAGATGTGAAAGTGAAAGACCTTAGGCTATAACAACAAGAATATTGAAATTGAAGAACAAAAGTGTTTGCTTGAATGTATTTTATTGTGTTGTATTGTTCTCTCTTGTTGTGTTGCTTCAATTCTTCATCTATTTATAGAAGATGTCTTGAATTTGATAGGCTTCTCCTAGGAGATTGAATTCTGTAAAAAATTGCAAGACAATTGAAGAATATAGCTGTTACAAATCAATTCCATAATTTAAGGAAGAATGGTCTGTTGCACAACGGCTAGAAGTTTGCTGTCAAAACGATAGGGCGACCGGTCGCGCTCTAATACAGAAAAAAATTTAATACAGCAAAAATAGGTACCTGGACCGGTCCAAGGAGTGTTGGACCGATCGATCCCTAGCTCGACCGGTCGCCCCCATAGGGACCGGTCCAACCTTTGTTTTTTACATTACAGAGAGTTTTGGTTCAAATTTCTCTCTTTAAGGTACCGGATGCACTAAGGGCGACCGGTCGACCTCTAGTTAAAAATCAAACTTTTCGTTTCTATTTTTGAAATCACTTACAAACACGGGATGCTCTATAGGGCGACCGGTTGAACACGAGACAGAAGTGTTGTCCAATTTTTATCAAAAATAAACTTCAAGAAATACTCTGAAAAATTAGTAAAAATATTGTATATCGATTGGGAGTATTTGGACAACATTTAAAAACATTGTTTTGGTGTAAAAATACTTTAAAACAAAATCATCAAATAATGATAAATACATTTATCAAACAAGCTTCACCTTGAGGACAATGGGCTTCTTAAGCAAGGGGACGATGATGCGACCCAACCCACATTGGTCACTCAGGCCCAAAGTGAGATCTAACACGAGACTCTTAAATAGCCCATTAGGGTAAATACAACAAGAAATAAAAAAAAACCCAAATTGGCACAAGAATTATATAATTGGTTGAGGTGGCAGTATGGAATATTGAAGAGAGAGACGGAGATGTTGCAAAACCGTTAGGTGACAGAGGGGAGCGGACGTATCACACATTACGTGATTTCTTCTGAACTTTTATATAAGGAGCAGAGAGTAGAATAAGATAGTTATATGGATATTTATCTTTGTCGTTGTATTAAGAGCATTCACCAGCTCGGATCGCTGACAGATTGTGAAACTTCCTTTTATTAATATTAATCGTATCACATAGCCGATCAACAATGTTTGCATAACGATGAATATGAATGAATGAAATTAGATAGGAATTGAATGATTTTATAATTGGAATAACCATATGAAATGAATAATATGATGCTATCATTCTTATGTTTGGTTTGCATAAGAAATGCAGAAAATGAACTGAATGGCGAATTTCTTAGTTGATATAAATATATTGATTGGTGATTATAACTGGATAATAGTAATGGAGGAAAATAAAGTTAAATATCAAATTACTCTTAAATATAATTTTCTAGATAATAATTATATTAAATATAATATGGATAAGTGGATCTACGATTATTTTAATGTGTTTTAAACAATATATATATATTATTATGAAATCGAAAATATTTTATACCATATATTTTTATAGAAAAGTACAAAAAACAAACAGAGGAGTTTTATATCAATTTTTTTAATTTTTAATTTTGATGGAAATTGGTTATCATTTATTGAAATATTGAATATAATCTATATTTAATTAATGAGTAGTTAAACTAAAAATAATTTAATTTTGATTAATAACACTATTTGTTTCAAAAGTTTAGATTATATCAAACATTTTTATTCATTCTTAAAAGGATAATTTCATTAAAAAAAAGTTGGTTCCTTTTTTTTTTATGATTGAGAATAGTTGAACCCATGGGGAAGGAAGAAATGACTTTTCCTCACTTTTTAATAGGTTTCCCATGGGATGATCATGTGCATGATTTTGAAAATGGAGTGATATATATTAAAAAATGTGCACATAAATATTATTTAATATTTAAAATCGTTTTTACCCAAATTTACAAAAAAAAAATACCATTAAAATAAAAATTACAATTGCAACATCGACAACACATTTGTTTCATAATTTGAATAAGAAAAAGAATCATGATAACTTTAACCTGAAAATTGTATAAAAGACTATCAAATTTGAAGAAACATTGTCCATACGAGTTATTGTTGGACCTCTAGCGCTACTCGGATTGACGATTGTCCCCACAAAACCAACATAAGTCTTTTTCTAGCGCGTTTTGTCCTCACTCACGCCGCACTCGAAAACTTCCCCTGGGGTCACCCATCCCATGTCTTATCTCCGGGCCAAGCACGCTTAACCTCGTTTTATGTAATGGGCTACCGAAAAGAAGATGCATCCCTATTTTGATATTGAGGTAGTCCAAATCATATCCTTTAAGCTATCCTTTAACTATGCAATCCAAATCACTCACGAGTTCGAATGTCGCGGAAAGCCGCGCGCCTCTTTTAAAGCCCATTGCGAGGGATCTTTGGACAAATCCCAACAATCCCCCTCCCAAAGACTTGAGCAAACATCTCGGCTCGATATCTTGGCAACCTCCGCACTTTCGCCAAACTTCCCGGTTCTTGACGCCAACTTCTTCAATTCAATCGTCGCGTGACGCAAGTACTCTCGATTCGCCACCCAACAACCTACACCTTCCTTGATTCGATTTTGTTTATCATTCAACCACTGGCAACTTACCCTTGATTCTGGTCCACCCAAAGAACCTACACCTTCGAGGTTCCGATCTATTTTACCTTCGCGCTCCGATTCCGGACATCCTGGCAACCTTCAAGCTTTGATTCCGTCCACCCAAAGAACCTACACCTTCGTGCTCGATCCGTTTTACCTCGATTTGGCCACCTGGCAACCTACCCTTCGATTTCCGTTTAAAATCCATCCCGGCATCTCGTTCCACCGC
Source organism: Rehmannia glutinosa (assembly GCA_016081115.2). Classification (NCBI taxonomy): domain Eukaryota; kingdom Viridiplantae; phylum Streptophyta; class Magnoliopsida; order Lamiales; family Orobanchaceae; genus Rehmannia; species Rehmannia glutinosa. The sequence continues at coordinate 23,706,679 of CM071928.1, read as the reverse complement.
TCACGGCAACCTCCACTCCAACGTCTTTAAATCAATTCGAACTCGTGACCTTTATTTTCCGCTTTACATTGGATCTACTCGCTAAAAAGAGGGGATTGGCGATCGATCCCCCACAAACCAACATAAGTCTTTTATTGTAGCCAGCGCTTTGTCCTCACTCACGCGCACTCAAAACTTCCGGGGTCACCCATCCCATGTCTACTCCCGGGCCAAGCACGCTTTGAACCTCGGAGTTTCTATGTAATGGGCACCGAGAAAAATATGCATAAATATTATATAGGTAGTCCAAATCATATCCTTTAAAAAATATCCTTTAACTATAAATCCATTACAATTGAATCACGAGTTAAATAAGGGCGCGCCGCGCCTGATAACTTTTAAAGCCCATTGCATAAAAGACTGATCTTTGGACCAAATCCCCATATGATTATGAGTATGAAATTTGAATAATTTACTAAAGAATTTATGTCGAGTGAAAATTACTAAATATACGCATGAGAAGAGAAAGTTGGTTGGCCTAAGAAAAGAGACCATGTTGAGAGATTATATTGTAGTTTTTCTATTATTATTATTTTTACTAATAATTAATTTGTATTTTCCAAATTGGGGGTACAACTATCCTACATATCAATCACCTTATTAAAAAATTATCAAATAATATTTTGAAAAATATACGTTTTTAAAGTAATAAAAATTGATTTAATTACCGAAAAGTATTACAATTGTAAGTGAAAAGTATTATATTTCTGTGAGATTTTTTTTATGTAAAATCCTGCCTGTAGAGGGAGAAAAGAAAGACGAGGACGTGAGTGAGAAGAGAGAGAAAGGTGGACCACGTGAGAGAGACGATGACGTGAGTGAGGAGAGTGATAAATGCGGACCACATGGGAGAAGAGAGAGAGAGATGAGGACGTGAGTGAGGAGAGAGGGAAATTGAGAACACATGAAACTCGATAAAAATCTGTGAGATGGTCTCACAAGAAATGTACCCAAAAAATTGGTAAGTTTTTGGCTGGTGAGAGTTTTTTACTAAGAAACGTGAATGGAAATGAAATGTTTTTGAAAATATATTTTTCGCCCACTTTCACTTTTTCCCCACCAATCACATTTATTTATTTTACTAAAATAAAATCATCAAATCATCTATCATTATTACACATTTTTCCAAAAATTCTACTATTTACCACTCACATATTTCCAACCACCAATCATATTCACTCATTATTTCTCTATTTCTATATCCAATTAACTTTTTTATCATTACATTTCCATCTTATATCCAATCACAATTATAAAATTCATTTTTCTTCTTTCAAATGTTTTGCATCACTATTTTTTAATGGAAAAATAATTTTCCTTAATGAAAACATATCCAGTCGTAACCTTAATGGTTACAGTTTCCAACAAGTGTGGCATGTGTGCGAATATTTGAATAACAAGGGTGACTTTTAGGCTAACCTTTTCAAGCATTTGGAAATTTTGCAATTTTACAAAACAGTAGGGAACTTTATGCAATTTACCTTAAACTATAAAAAGGCAGACAAATGGAATGTAATTCCAAATTTACCGGGGTTTGTACAAGTTTGGCCTAGTCAAATAGAAGATGTTCAAAAATGGCCTTACTTATTCCCAAAGTTCAATAATGGCCTTCTTCTATGTTAAATGTCCAAATTACCCTTTCAGCACTTTAATATACCAACAACCCTCCAATTGCAAAGGTCTAAAATACCCCTTTTTATTTCTTCCACAAATTTGTGTATATCAACCGAATTTTTGGGAGTTTGTAGTTCAACGAACCGAAAATCCGTACATCTCCTCCTTTCCAATCTTCGACATTGCAAGCGAAATCAACATTCAGGTTTGAATTTAGTTCCTCTGACCTTATGGCATTGTTTTATTCAATTTATCTGTCATTTTGTTCATTTTCTCGAGTAGATGAAGTCGATTAATCGAATGTTGCGTATTTGCAGAAACGGGTCGTTTAATCGACCCCAATGAGTCGGTCAATTGACCAGCATTAATGTGTTGATCGACACATTAATGCTTTGGTCGATTGACCGACTCATTGGGGTCGATTAAACGACCCATTTCTGCAAATACGCAGCATTCGATTAATCGACTTCATCTACTCGAGTGTCGTTCAATCGACTCATGTTATCCCTAATAAGTCGATCAATCAACACATTACAGATGGTCGATTGAACGACTAAGAATCGACACATTAATGCCGGTCGATTGACCGACTCATTGGGGTCGATTACACGACCCGATTCTGCAAATACGCAGCATTTGATTAATCGACTAAAACGAGTGTCGTTCAATCAACTCATGTTCTCCCTAATAAGTCGATCAATCGACACATTACAGCTGGTCGATTGAAGGACTAAGAAGGGTCGATTAAACGACCCATTTCTGCAAATTCGCAGCAGTCGATTAATCGACTTATTCAAAATCAAACAGAACTGCACTATTGTCTATTACTTGACATTTTTATCTTCAATTTAATTGCAGACAACATGTCTTCACCGTTTTGGATTACCGTGTATTATTTTGGACATTTTGTTAATAACAATGAAAAATGGCAATGGGTATTTAGTGATGATGGAATGCATGCATCGAGTTCCAATAAGTACGAAACTTCATATGAAGAGCTATATTCTAAGGTACAAAATATTTGCAAAGTTGATCCCAATTTGCATGATATGGAGATGGGATTTATTTCTCCGGCAAGCATACGATCTTTTCAAATTCTGTCCGGATTACTTGAGGCGAGGGAGTGCAATGGTACTTGTCTCTCAATAAACAAGGTTCGATTATTCCCTTGTGTGTAACCCTTGTGATGAAAACTATTTGTGACGTGCCGCACGGGCGAGCATAATGTAGTTGATCGTGACGTGCAAACCTAGATGGATATCATAATTTTGAGGTGGAAGAAAATAATCACAAAGATGATGATCGAAATGTGAATGATATTTGGGATGGGTTGGAGGTAATTCGAGAATCTCCTTCCAATGATTATAACGGTGATGCGTTTACTACACCGCCGAGAACTGATTTTAATCAAGGCACTGGAAAAGAAAATCAGTTCACAAATGAGCATCTTCTTTCTTCGGTCGGAAGTACATCACGAGTTGTACCCGTTGATATTGACTTGAATGTTGACCAAGTATTCGATACCAAGAAAGAGCTTCAAGAAGTTGTGCACATGATCGCATTGAAATACAATTTCCAGTTCAAAACAAAAAAATCGAACAAGAATGTGTACACAATTGTTTGTGTTGATGAAAATTGCAAATGGCGTTTGCATGCAACAAAGTTCAAAGACTCTGATTATTTTTAGATTAGCAAATATGCACCAGAACATACTTGCGCTCTAAATTTGTCCACCAATGATCATAGACAAGCAAGATCGTGGATCATTGGAAAACATATCGTGTCAAGTTTGAGGATCGCAACACTACATATAGACTGGCGATGTTGCGAATGAAATTCGCCGAGACTTTGGCATTGAAATAAATTATCAAAAAGCGAGGAGGTCTAGAGAAAATCTTTTAGCATACATAAGGGGTTCACCCGAGGATAGTTACACTAAGTTGGCCGCATGGGCCCATAACTTGAAAGTAGCTAATCCGGAACTATATACTCTTTAGAGGTTGATAGTGAAAACCGCTTCAAGTACTTTTCTTGGCATACGGGCCCCGCATTCGTGGGTTTCACTCTTCAATGCGCCCATTAGTTGTTGTGGGATAACATTTTTAATCGAAAGGTATAAAGGTGCGTTGATTATCGCTACTTGTCAAGATGCAAATATGCGATTTATCCTCTTGCATGGGCCGTTGTTGATTCCGAGAACGATGCTTCGTGGCATTGGTTTTTATGAACTTGAAAGGAATTACAGGTGACCAAGAAGACCTTGTTGTGATATCCGGCAGAACCACGAGTCTTATCGGTGCGAAAACTGTTTTTCAAAATGCACGTCATGCTCATTGTATTTATCATATCAAAGGCAACTTGAGGATCAGAATTCAAAGACTGATACTATCTCCCTTTTTAACAAAGCAGCTGAGGCATATACAATAGAAGAATTTCACAAGTATATGTCACAAATTCAAGCTATTGACGAGAAAGGTTGGAAGTATCTTAACGATACAAATTTTGCTACTTGGGCGAGGTCATATTTTCGGAGACCGTTATAATATCATGACGTCAAACAATGCGAGTCTCACGAACTCGTGTTTAAAAAAGCCCGACAAACTCCTATACTTGCATTGTTTGATAGTATTGGAAAAAAGTTGCGATCTTGGTTTTCTATGAGAGGCGTGAGGCCGCACGGTTGTACAGCAATCTAACCCCGCAATGGAAGAAAAATTACGCAAGTCTCATGAAAAAGCCAAGAAGTTCACGGTTGAACCAATTGATCAAAGTTTATATGTGGTGAGGAGTGGGGCCACAAATTTCACTGTTAACTTTGCTGAGAACACTTGCACTTGCAGAAAGTTTCAATTGGACCACCTACCCTGTGAGCATGCAATAGCAGCGGCCAAGAAGAGAGGTTTTTCAATATACCCCATGTGCTCACCGTACTATTCCGTTGACTATTGGAGGAAAGCATATGCGGAGACTATCTTCCCTGTGCCTAACGAAAATGAATAGGAGATTCCCGATAACATTAAGGAAATGATTGTCTTGCCACCTATTGTCAGACAACGAGGTGGGCGTCGTAGAACAAGATTTAAATCACAACAGGAGAGTTCCGCTTAAGACAAAAATGCAGTAGGTGCCAACAATTGGGGCACAACCGACTGAATTGTCGTGATCAAAGACCGATGAGCGATAGACAATCACATATTTAGTGATTGTTGTATTTTGTCTCCGATTTCGTAATTGTTGTATTCATGAATTTGGACAAACCTCTCTGTATTGTCAAAATAACCAAAAAAAATGTTAAGTAATCGTTCTTCGTCAACATGGTCATTCTTTAACCGACTACATGGTCAATCAGGGTCGGTCAGGTCGGGCTGAACGACCTTCAACCGACCACGGGGTCGGTCAGGTTGGGCTGAACGACCTATGACCGACCACGGGGTCGGTCAAGTCGGGCTGAACGACCTATGACCGACCACGGGGTCGGTCAGGTCGGTCTGAACGACCTATGACCGACCACGGGGTCGGTCAGGTCGTCTGAACGACCTATGACCGACCACTGGGTCGATCATGGTCGGGTTGCACGACTTGTGACCGATCATATAACATATAGTACTAAATTATATAAGATTTTATAACATATGATACTATGATACAGTGCAACGTGATTTATAGTCCGGTGATTACTGTAATCCCGATCAACACTAAATTATATGAGAGATTTTATAACATATGATGATACTATGTAGCATATAGTATGATATATTTTACAATTGACGGCGAAAAAATCGGCAACATATTGATGGCATATGATATAGTGTAACATACAGTGCAACGTGATTTATAGTCAGGTGATTACTGTAATCCCGATCAACACTAAATTATATGAGAGATTTTATAACATATGATGATACTATGTAGCATATAGTATGATATATTTTACAATTGACGGCGAAAAAATCGGCAACATATTGATAACATATGATATAGTGTAACATACGATTAACGTGATTTATAGTCAAGTGATTACTTTGTAATCCCGATCAACACTAAATTATATGAGATATTTTATAACATATGATGATACTATGTAGCATATAGTATGATATATTTTACAATTGACGGCGAAAAAATCGGCAACATATTGATAACATATGATATAGTGTAACATACAAAGGTAACGTGATTTATAGTCCTGATTCTGTAATCCCGATCAACACTAAATTATATGAGAGATTTTATAACATATGATGATACTATGTAGCATATAGTATGATATATTTTACAGTTGAAGCGAAAAAATCGGCAACATATTGATAACATATGATATAGTGTAATATACAGTGCAACGTGATTTATAGTCCGGTGATTACTGTAATCCCGATCAACACTAAATTATATGAGAGATTTTATAACATATTATACTTACATGGTATATTTTACAAGTTTAATTAAACCCTAAACTATAAATCCAAAACCCTAAACCCTAAACCCTAAACAAACCCTAAAAGTAGGGTTAAACGACATCTGACCGACCATTAATCGATCGACTAATCAACCAATTTGTCGCTCAAAGGGTCGATTAATCGACCACCGTATCATTCATATGGCCGTTGCAACGACCACGAAGCGACATAGTTAAAAATTTGTTGGCCCCACGCTTAAAAAGACGTTTGAGTCATTTTTCATTTTTTACTTGCCGAAAAAAAGCGAAACGAAGAAAGACGACGAACTAATGATCTTGAGGTAAATGTTGTTCTTTTGTTTTACATTATTATGCTTTGCTCATTTCCTTAATCAATTGTTTCATATTTTGTTCCTTAATCGATTTTAGTTTAGGTTTAGGGTTAGGGTTTTATAATATCGATTTTAGTTTAGGGTTAGGGTTAGGGTTTCAATTTGGGGTGAACGACATCGACCGACTTATGCACGGCGGGCGTTCAAGGGCCGACTAATCGAACACTTAACGACTTATACACACGATGCGTTCACGGGTCGATTAATCGACCACGCGTAATCGACATAAGTAAAATGACGTTTCGTTTAAAAAAGTCGTTAAAAAGACGCTTCGTTTGATTTTATTATTTCTACGATTAAAAAGACGTTTCATTTCGATTTAAAATGACGGTTCGTTTACCCCACCCTATTAAAAAGTCGAAGGTTGTTTTTACTAATCTGTCATTTTCCTTGAATAGAGAGATATGCCTCGTACCAGAATCAAATAATCCGCTGGATGCTCCAACCAATCGGTTGGACCATCGAAAAGAGAATGGCTCTATGAATATCTTAATCGTTACAATCGCTTTTATCATCTTGTCCATCCAATCCGAGTGGAACTCGTTGTTGCGTCTTGCCGCTTTTGACCTTGTGCACATTTCAAGAAACATTTTAGCCTCGGAAAGGTTAAAAGTCAGATTCAATTGTTCGAATAAAGTTCGAGTCATTTGTGCGATTCATTAAAACTCCTGGTGTGACGTATGATCGTGAGAACAACATAGTTTACATTCTTGGGCTTTCTTGGGATCATGTTAGAGGGTAAGAAATATTTAATTTGTTCATATTGAATTAATTAATTATACATAATAATATTTTTTTATTATTATTGTCATTTAGGAGACCATTGAGCAACGATTCTTCAGACGAATGGGTTCAAATACTTCAAAATTGCCCATAATATACTCGTAGAATCAAATGCCGCCCGGTTGACTTATCCAACGAACACGGCTACCATCCCGACAATCCAGTTTACCTCAATTCGTATATGATGGTGATGTTCCGCTGTGTTTCGATCCCTTACCCGGAGGTCTTTGGATGGGGTCCTTGGTGGAGATGGGGTTTGGTCCATCAAGGGTTGATGGTGGTGATGGGGCCGGGTCCATCGTGGTCGATCTTGTGAGGATGTTGAGCCGGTGGTCTTCCTTAAATTTTTATGTTATGTATGGATGTTCTTGAACAATTTTAAAGTTGTGTAATTATGGTTGAATGTTACAAGTTTAGGTTTTGAATGTATGGTTGAATAGTTAAGATTAGGCTTTGTGTAATTATGGATGAACAATAGTTTAGGTTTTATGTAATTATGTATGGTTGTTCTGAATGTGTGATTACTATTTTTGTTTTGAATGTGGATTCTGGTACAATCTGAAGGAAACATTGGTCGATTAATCGATCATATGAGCGACACATGAATCGATTAATCGACCACGTATTAATCGACCACGCACGCGTCGGCGGTGGTCGATTAATCGACCACGGGCGACAAAGGAGTCGATTAATCGATTCATGTGTCGCTCAAATGGTCGACTAATCGACCATGGAACGACAACCTTGGTCAATTAATCGACCACTTGAACGACACATGAATCGATTAATCGACCACTAATCGACCAGTGAATCGATTAATCGACCACTGTCGACGTTTTGTGTACCCCCACAGTTCAGTTAAATAGACATTTCTTAATCGACCACTGCCATTTTTCATTTTTTACTTTCCGAAAAAGCGAACGAAGAAGACGAACGGGACGAACTAACAATTCTTGAGGTAAATGTTGTTCTTTTGTTTTACATTATCATGCCATATTTCCATTTTCTTAATCAACTGTTTCATATTTTGTTTCATGTTGCTTTTTAGTGTAGGTTTAGGTATAGGGTTTGAATATATATCGGTTCTTAATGTCTGTTTTGGTTGTTTTGACATGATACAGAGCTTGACAAACAAATTTAGAATTCTACAGGCATTGATTTTGACATTACATATCTACAAGTAAGTAGATGCCAAATTACAGGTTGTTTGTTAATTAGAATGCATTCTACTTTGTATTTTTCTGTTCTTTAAGACTACTTGTTTCGAATGCTAGTGAACTGGGAACCTGCAGAGGAAAGCTACCTATTTAAAATGCTAGATTGTTGTTGTCGCATCAGAGGAATGCCAGTGCATGATGTTGTTGAGTGGAACTCCTTCATCCGTCTAATTGCTCCAATACTTCGATCTATATTTTCGAAGGATTTTAGTGTTGCTGATGTTAAAACTCGAATTCAGTTGTTCCGGGACAGGTTTGAGAGGTTTGAAAGTTATATTGACAAAACAAAAGCTAGATTTGACAAGGAACGGAACATCGTATACGTGGATGGCAATTACTTTAATCGAATTGGAGAGGTAATTAACCAGAACATAATATGGTTAAGTTGGTTATTTTTTACACTTTGACATTCTAATTTACATGTCATTTGTACAGGAAAGCATTGAAGAAAAAGAGTTTCGGACGACTGGGTTTCAATATTATGACATCGCCTACAACGTCTTCAAAACATAACGCTGCTCAGATTGACTTCTCAGATGTACCTGGGTATCATATCAACAATCCAAAGTGATTATTGACTCGAAAGTTCAAAGGAGGATGTTTTTGAGGAAGTAATTCATTGTTTAGTTGTTATTCATGTAATTCAAAATGGTTTGTAACAATGACAACTTTTATAAATTATGTCTTCGGATTCAGCCGGTTCGTTAAACAATGACAACTTTTAAAAATTGTGTCTTTCGGATGGTCGATTAATCGACTCATCTCATTGTTACGAATTAGTCGATTAATCGACATCCTGAACGATACAGAGGGTCATTAAATGAATTCCCTGTTGTTCATATAGTCGATTCATCGACCTCTGTATCATTCAGATGGTCGATTAATCGACCTGCTCGTTGATGGTCGATTAATCGATTCATCTGTTGTTCATATGGTCGATTAATCGACTCATCTGTATCGTTCAGATGGTCGATTAATCGACTCATCTATTGTTCATATGGTCGATTAATCGACTCATCTGTATCGTTCGGATGGTCGATTAATCGACTAATTCTCAACTAATTCGACTAATCATAGCATTGACAATATACTTAAAAATCGACTAATTCTCAACTACATCACTTAAAAATATACTGATCAATACAATTACTCAACTACATCACTTAAAATCTAAAAGTATATCATTTACAAGTATTTGTTTTTTTTTTTGACAAATCATCTACAAGTATTCAAAATATACTGATCAATACGATCAAGGATCATAATTAAAAGCATATATGTCGGGCGACCAACTTCTCCTCCACATAAGCATATGATGGTGTTTCACGAGATTTGCTTCTTGCCCTTTCTCGGAAATTCAATATATTTGATCACGAAGACTCATAATCACCCCTATGATATGTTAAAACAACAATTAGCATTTAAGCAAAATATTAAGCTAAATAACACGCTTAAGATTAGATGACTTACGACGTGCCCTGCTTGGATGTCTTGTCGATCCGACCACTTTGAGGGGCCGTTTATTTTAATCCCAACTTGTTGTGCAAGTAAGGGTAACATCACGGTAATGAGTTCAAGGCAATCGATTAAGTTGCCCCTCTGTTAAGCGGCACCCTTGTCGGGATCATAGATATTCACCTCCGATGTTTCAAATACAACTTCGGCCGCAATCCAATGCTTATTATAGCAAATTGGAAAGTACAAGTATGTACACCTGCCCATTCCTCCCAAACTTCCTCCAAGTCCCATTCGTATAATTAATCAAATAATTTTCGAACTTGAAGTTAGTAAGGTTACTCGCTTGTAATCATTGAGTGCAAATATCAATGATTGATAGAACACACTGTCTAGGATGGCTCGGGTGTACTTGCCGAAGGACACCGGATATCTTGTCTGTCTCTCCCGTAACAAGGTCATCGCCAAATCCACGTGCTGAAAAGTGAAAAGTTGTTATAAGATTCACATAATACTAAAGCAATATTGTACATATTAAACTGGACTTACATCATCTTCAAGCCAAGCCCCAGATGCAGTAATCAACGTAAACCATCTTTTAGCATTTTTATATGTGGCCCCATCTATGATCAATTCTTCACTGTTGGAAGCAATACGTACATATTAATTAATGAAATGAAGCAAAAACATAAAATAAACCTGGGGTCGGTCAGTGGTCGGTCAATCTACCATTAATCGACCTCTGATCGACTGAAAAATCGATTAAAGGTCGATGGACCGACCATTAATTGACCTCTGATCGACTGAAAAATCGATTAAAGGTCGATTGATCGACCATCAATCGACTAAGCAGCCGATCAATGGTCGATTGACCGACCATCAATCGACCTATCAGTTGACAGTGTTTGCAGTTAATATTACCTATCAGCTGCATTTGTGTACCGTTCTTTAAATTTTTTGGCCTTCAATGGATCCACTGGGAGGAAGAAATCAATTTGCATCTTGTCCAAAAATGTTCTGGAGGTGGTTGTTTGTGTCCTTGATTCAGTTGTGAAGGGAGTTCTTGTATGAATTGAAGGCACTCTTCTTCGCTTCACTCCCGTTTGTAGAACATTTTCTTTTTTTACATGTTTTGATGGCCTCTTCTTCCTTGTATATTTCACCGTTCCCCGATCATCCCCCGTGTTTGCCTGCTCCACCTCCACCACCTCAACATCGGAATGCATCTCCGCATCCACCACATCGGCAGCCTTATTCTTTTCCACCTCAACAGACTGGGTCTTCTCTGTCTGATCTTCCTCCTCCTCAAAAGACTGACCCTCAACAACCTGATCATGCTCCTCCTCCTCAACAGCCTGATCATGCTCTTCCACCTCAACAACCTGATCACGCTCCTCCTCCTCAACAGCCTGATCATGCTCCTCCACCTCAACAACCTGATCATGCTCCTCCTCATCAACAGCCTGACTCTTAGTCTTCTCTGTCTCCACCACCGTCCCATAATCGGGAGACAGTCCCGTCTCCATACGATGTCTCTCAGGAGTGAACCATGTATAAGGCTGACTTCTTGCTTCAAGTTTTTGGTCTAATGCATAAATCTTGCGGTCCAATTCTTCGATCTTTCCGCTCATAAGAGAAAAAGCATCTTCGACCTTTTGTTTAGAAAAGAAAAAGCATCATCTTGCTTTTTGTCGTCGTAACCCGGCATCCAAAACTCCGCCTCATACCGATGGAAGGGCCGGTGGAAGGTGGGGGTACTCGAGAACGCCTCCATGCTCCGTCTCATGGACATCCCCTGTGGCACACTTGTAGGCCCCGACTCTCTCTCGTGTGCTGTCTCTATCTCTCGTGCTGTCTCTATCACTCACTGTCTGTCTCTTCCACCATCTCCCGATCATCTCAGGGCACCGCCTCCTCATCCAAAGGATAATCGAGATCCTCGGGAACACGCCGAAAACATCACAACATATTCCTTTTCCATTTCTTCTTGTGTCGGAGACAATGGAAACAAAACTTCATCCCGCCAATTCACAAACAATATCTATTATAAATAATCTCAAAATGTCGATTAAAAATTATACGCAATTAAAAATAATCTCAACATTACCATAGGCTCGTCGAAGACGGCAATAATCTCCCAAAAGCCAAAAGTGGTTGTGGACCTCCACCCACACATCCTGGAAGTCTTTGTTCGGTTCTTTCGATTCTAAACATTCGGCATACGGCATGAAAGGTCTCAAATGCCCATACCTAACAAACAATCCAATGTTATAAATATTTATCGAAATTGAAAATATACATTGTAATCTAACGAAAATGACTTTGATAAATACCGCATCAGCGTGTGTAAAGCCCCGGAAAATTTGTGATGGTCAACTTTAACAAATCGTAGTTTTCGTCAAACCGTGTAGAAGATATTCATAGGATGATCTTCCCACGGTATTTATTGACAAGATCCAAATTGTCAACAACTTGCGAATCTTCATATCAATTGAAGTGGTAGGCTCCTTACACCGCAAAACACACTCATATATGAGGGCCAATCCCAATTTATATTGGTCCTCCTCATTCTTTGTCCGTGGTGCTTAAAAGCCGCCTTCAAAACACTTGGTCGAACAACCTTTTTCCCTCCCCAAAATACTCCGCTAACCGTCTATCTCGATGGGATGTCCTTTACAAAATCATTCTCAATTCCGGATTTAATCCGTTGATGAGAGTGAAGTCCGAGAACCCGAATCGACATTTGCATCCCCAACACTAACCATACCTCATCATCCACCTGATTTAATCCTCATAAATAATAGAGCATGAAGAAGTTTACAAGAAATCGCATATTATCACGGAACTTGTATAATTCTCCGTAAAGCCGAGTTCAACAACATCTCTTTGTGTACGGCGTCTAACTTATCATATACTAGCTTTAGAACTTGTAAGTTACATCGGGATGTAACTCTTGAATCAAATTGATCTTCAATGGTGGTGAGGTATGCCATTTTTTCTGTATAATTGAAACAAAAGACAAATTTTGGAGTGTTAAATATCGCTTATCTTGCAAGAAATCGAGATATTAGCGATTATCAAGCGATTATTTGGCTTAAAAAGCACTTTATATAACATTTCTCATAATCGTCTAACATTCCTCCCAGCACTCCCAACAAAATTTTGCAATGAAAAACACAACATTCCCATAATTGTCTAACATTCCAAATAACATTAACATTCAATCAAACTAAACCCTAAACCCCATTCAGTATATAACATTCATTCAATAATTCAATACCTCAAACCATCATAACATATTTTACAATGCAGTTAAAATAACTAATTCAAAAAACAAAATAAAACTCTTACTTTATAGACAGAAGTCGCAAGAAAATATTCCCCAACGACGGCGGCACCGGTGGCTATCAACGGCGGCTATCAACGACGACAATCAATGGTGGTCGCTTTGACAGTGGTGAGGGTCGATTTGAACGATTGTCGTTTAGAGTCGATTGAGGGCTTATAAACCCTACAGAGGGGTTTTAAATTTCTAATCGACCTCTGACCGACCACATTTGTTTAGTCGATTAACAGTCGATTAATCGACCTCGACACATTAATGCTTTGGTCGGTTAATCGACTTCGGTAGAGGGTCGATTAAACGACCCGATTCTCGCATGGTACGCAGCAATCGATTAATCGACCCAAAATGACCTAAGTTAATCGACCTGCGTCTTTTATGATGGGCATTTCGGGAAGTGTACAATTTCTATCTTTTTCTATTTTTTTAAGCAATAAATGCCAGTCAAAGGCCATTCTTGATAAGTTGTTGGGTCAAAAGGATATATTTGATATATGGGACAAATTTACCCCTCCAAGTCACCCTGGTACTCCTTCCCTGCCCTATTGACGCAGCTGGAAAACCCCCATTAACGCTTTCACCCATCCGAGGCCCTTTTTCATCTACCCCAATCCTCAAACCATACACAATCCGAGAAACAACATAAATTTAATCAAATGGGGACCTTAGGAAGAGCTGTGTACACCTTAGGAAATTGGATTCGTGTAACGGGTCAAGCCATGGATCGACTGGGTTTCCAGCTACAAGGAAGTTACTATATCCAAGAACAAAGTAAGTCGTATCTTGTTTCGCTTTTATTGTTTTCTGGACTGAACCCAGAGCCCACATTTCTAGTTCTTTTTTATGTTTTGATCCGTTTGTCATTTTGTCTTGTAATTTAGACGTAGGTCAGTGTGTGAGATGCGGAACGTAATTTACGATATATCATAGTTTTAGTTCTTCTGGAGTGTCAACAAGCTAGGAGTTTTTAATTTTCTTATTGTTTTTTTCGGGTGGGGGGTGGGATTGTGGAGAAGTCTATGTAGTGGGAGTTAATGAAATTTTCTCGAAAAGAAGGGGAATTGTTATGATTGAAAGAAAATGGGGAAATAGGCTCTGTTTGATCTTTTTTTTATTTATTTGTTCGTTTGGTGGGGGAAGACTGAAGCGATTAGTTAGAAAGTTCTCGGATTACTGAGCAATTTGTCATTTAGATGCATTCCTTTCGTGTTTCACAGATTTAATAGTAGTCATAAAATGGTGTGAACATGTTGGAATTGAAAACTATCGTAGCGTTATAAAGCATTCTAAAGATCTGTTTGGAGTGAGGAAGTGATCATCGATTGGGGAACACGTTTCCTTTGGATTGGCATGAAAACCGAAGCTTGTAGGATTTTCATGCTTATGGTGGTGAGGGTTTTATGGGTCTGGCTTGATCAAGAAGACTAGAAAATGAACTAATAGCTTATACATTATATAATGCTATAGCATGGAAAGCTGACTCAGGCCATTATGTGTTCTTCCAAGTTAATCCTTTGTCGAAAATATGGAAACTGCAAAAATGAAACTTGGTTGCTGACTTATACACAGCGCATGTAATGACACAGTGAAACTATATTTGTTTTTTTATCGGTGTGCATTTAATATTTCTAGAAATCTGTGTTGTTGTTATTGGAGGAAAGGAAGACAGTTAGAGCCTTAGGTTGCATTTGGATTGATGGATTTGAAGCTATGGATTTCAAATCCATAATGCCAAGTCCATTGAGTTTGTTTGAATAAGATCATTCTACAATGCTTTTCAAATCCTTAGATTCTATTTTGTGCTATTTTTGGAGTCATTGTGGACCTGTGGTGGATTTCAAATCCATATTATATGGAGTCATTTGAAATCCTTTCCCCAAACTGTCCCCTCAAATCCAAATCTTCCCATCCAAATGCAACCTAAGTTCATTCTTGATGTGGTACTTGTTAAGGATGGTTATTGAATTGAGAAAGAAAACAGTTTTAACAAAGGGAGAAGAAAATTAAGTAATATAATGGCAATACAGTTCCAAGACAGATGTTGACAATGATGGATAACCCAAATGAATGTCAAATTCTCATCTTCTAATTATATGAACAATTGCAATACCAATATTTAAAGCTAGTATCAAGAGAATCAGTCAATTTGAAGCGATGTGCAAATTTCTTTTAACTTTGTTATGTACATCACGAGAGTCAATAGCAAGGTAATGTTTAAGTTTCTGAGCACATATGAAAACAAAATTTTCTGAACGGTCATGGCTCTTTTTTGTTTTCTTTTCTTTTCTTTTGGTCATATACATCAGTATTGGTTAGTTATGGAACAGGAATGGATTTAGTTTTACTTAAAGCAGTTATAAACAGAAGCGGAATGTGCACGCTTTCATATATTGGCTCTGTTCAATTTACAGCATTTGTCTCGTATCAAGAACCTTAGTTTACAGTACCAAAATAATTAACTGCACTACTGACCGAAGCTTCCTTGTCAATATCTCTAGCTGGAACTAATGAAAAAAATGGGATCACTTCTAATGGCCTAGTTGATAATGATTCGTGTCTGGTGCAAGAGAGTTTCACTATTATTTTATATGGTGAGACATGAGTGTTAACAGGAATTTTGCTACAGTAGATGATGACAAGGATAATACGTTAGAACCATATGTTTGTCATAGATGCTGTTGAAGAATAGATACACAAGATACATGAGAGGGGCATATTAGTGATAGACTTTTGGACCTCTGGACACCAAATTTCTCACTTGAGGATACACATGCACATAAAATATGATAATTTGTAAACTATTTTAATTGACCTGGAGTTTATTGGAATGTGGAGGCACTTGTGCAGTTTAAATTAGTCATATTTACTGAAGATATGTGCATGAATGTGCTGTTGTATTTGTTCGAAATATTATCTTGATCCTTAACTACAAGGGGTTGTTCAATATTTAAATTTCCTAACAAAATCCTGATGTAAGCCCTCCTTTCTTCCAAACACCTTGGGCAAACTTATTAAGTCCACATAAATTAAAGAAGATATTTCTTTCATGACACGTATCTTCTATACATGAGAAGATTCAAATGTTGACCTTGTTGCATTTTGGAAGTCCAACAATTGTAACGTCTTGAAAAACTTGATAGTTATTTCCTTTTGACATTACAAGTGCTAGAAATGCAAAAATTAAGGTTGCGATTGCTTATAAAAACTCCTTTTTGCCTAAAGAAAATATTTTCCCCAAAGATACGATTGCTTATAAAGAATTTGAAATACACTATTCATGTACTTTCACTTTTCAATTACCAATCACATTCAATCATCATTTCCAAAAAAAAAAAAAAAAAAAAAAACGACCACCATCTAATCAATCTGTCAGCATTGCACTTTAATCTCACACATTACATTATTCACTCACTTTCACCTTCCAATCACCAATCATATCCAATCATCATTCACATATTTTATATATATAGTGATATATATTGCCGAAAAGTCTTCTTAGTAAAGTTAACACTAAAAACTTCTTTATCTGTGGTTCATAATTTCCTTGTAGTACGCATTATGATTAAGTGAGTTAATTGAATGAATATCTTGCATATTCATAGGGGCAGTATTTGAGAACTTCGAAGGTGAAGGAAGGGTGTCATTTTGCTATATTTCATTGTACTGAAAAAATATTGAAATTAAGGGCCTGTTTGTATATGTTTCCATGGTCCATTTCTAGTTTCTGGAGTTGGAAATAGAATTTTGAGAATTTATTGGTTTTCGTGTGGAAATTGGGATTGTGTTTGGATGAATGAATTGAAATGTGTTTTATGTAGGGTTGGAAATGAGATTGTGTTTGGTTTGAGTAGCTTTGAAATATTATTTTATGTATATAATAATTGAAAAGTTGGTAGTGGTGGGGTCCACTTCAATATTTTAATTTGAATATATAATATTATATTTGTAAGATTAAGTTGGTGGGTCCCATTAGATAGTTATAATTTAAAAATAGTAATATTTTAAGTAGATAAAGTTGATAATGGTGGGTCCCACATATATAATTGGGTTAAAATATGAGAATAGTGATTGATAAGTAATGATGAGTGATGTAGGGTAGTGTATAGGTTTGAGAATAGAAATTATAGGTTTGAGATGTTTTATGTGAAAAATAGAAAATGAAAATGATGATTTCCATTGGAAATTTTATGAACAAACATGATTCCACTTTTATGTATAGTTGGAAACTGGAAAGAGACCATTGGAAACATAAACAAACAAGGCCTAAGTCTTTCAGGCTGTATCTTCAGTCCTTAGGTATAATAATAAGCTAAAAGTGTAATACGAGCCTGATGTTAGCAATGGGTGCCATCATAGACTAGACTTGGCGCCTGTTTCATATGATGCCCTGCTCAGTGCTCACCACAAAACACCTTAATGCACTATTGCTTTTATTGGGAAAATGTGGATGTATGATCTGCATGGTGCATTGGTGCTCTTTGATCTTATTCTTCTTTTGTATTATAGTATAAGTATAATGTGCATATATTCATAAGTTTTTGATAAGTATCTCATCTTTGCCATTTTCTTTTCAAATTTACGTGTTATGAAATTTCTTACTCATACATATTCACTTTGTTTTTCCCAAAACAAAAGGCAAAAATTGTTTTCGTTGGCTCTTCTTTCCCATAGAAATTTCAATTTTCCTAGTATAGCTTAGAATTTCTTTCATATTTTTGGCTCTTCTAACAATCAGTATTTGTTTTGAAAAACTAATTCTGACATCAAAATTTATCAATCGCTGAATGCAACAGCACATTATGCTTTAGATATCAATAATTGAACATGCTACTTTCTTACAAACAGCTTCAATATTCTATTCCTTTTTTACATGCATTTATATATGTATTGTTTTCAGTTTCTAGGCACCGCACCCTGATGAACATTTTCGAAAAATCTCCTGTGGTCGATAAGGATGCATTTATTGCCCCAAGTGCTTCCGTAATTGGGGATGTTCAGGTGGGACGAGGATCATCAATATGGTACGGGTCTGTCCTTCGAGGTAGGTAACTGATTAAAAAGTCATACTGTTTGGTCAATATGTTTTTTTCCTTCAATATTGATGTTAACAATGATATTAGGTTCTAGATATTTTTGTATGCTATATAACATGTGAATATCAGGCATTTAAAGTCTGTCTCATTTAGTTCCGCTTCGTCTCCAGTTTTCAATTGCAATCTCTTCAATTAAATGTTGCCGCAAAACCAATGGACAAGTTTCTCCTAAATTTTGGTTGTTGATTGGATTAATAATTTTTGTAATGAAATCGTCATCTGGATTGATGCCTTTGACCATTTGTGTTACCTTATTTTAAATCTGGGGATTTTTTTAAAGCATGAGAATTGATTGTTAGAGATGACTATGTCATTAAAAGGTGACTTCGGTACCATTTCTCCATCATCAACTCATGAGCGGAATATATCATGCTCAAGTCTATTCCTAATGAGTTGAAAAGTTGTTTGTAATAATATTAAGATAAGTAACATGTTAAACTTGACAAAAGCATTAAGATTTCCTGTGGTTTGCTAAAAGTATACTCTTTTAAACAATTGACATGCCGAAATTTCCACAGTTAATTATGGGACTGCTAAGTAGGATTCTCTGGATCAATCAAAATCATGTCGTATAAGGAACATGGAATAAACTGTGTAGTGTAAGATATTTTATTTTGAATCTATTTGTTCCTGAAGTTTAGATTAATTTAACATGTGGATAGCACATTATATATGCCAACATACCCCATATATTTAACGTGGTCATGTTAATCCTATTTGAGTTCTGAAATATATGAAGAAAAGCACCCTTCTGCTGTGTTTAGCTGGTGAAGATTGCCACAAAGAGTTTTTATGAGACAAAGTGACACAGGATATGAAGAAGGAAATATATGATTTCATATCATCCTTAATATGAATAACCAAAGCAATGAGAAACAAAACCAAAGGACAGTCTGCTTAGTCAATTTATGAATATGCTATAGTCGAGATGAATTAGCAAAATGAGAAAGCCTTATATTAGAGTTTATTTAAAAGATTACATCTTTCAAGTTTGCTGTTCTTTTACTGGTGATTACACTAAGGGGGTGTTTGGCTAAGCTTATTTAAAAGATCTTATAAGCCCCTACATCTTATAAGGTGTATTTGGAGTTTATAAGATGCTGTATCTTATTTTGAAAATAAGTTGTTGAAGTGTTTGGATAAAATAAGATGAAAGAGTTAATAAGATGTCAGTAATTAAAATTTTGTAATTAAAATGGTCAAACTTAAAGGAGGTCGTTAAGAAAAATAAAAATAAAAGCTTATAAGCTGCTACATCTTACTTTGAGAGCTTATATTTATAAGATATTTTTTCTTGCAAAAATTTACCATACACATTTAAAGAGCTTATAAGCTCTCAAACATCTTATAAGGTGTTGAAGAGCTTATAAGCTCACACAAACACCCTCTAAATGCCAATTAATTTTGAGTTGGTTGTCAAAAGACTCAGATGCCTTCCTTATATTATTGTGTAGAGTTTCATCTAGTTCCAAACAAAATAAAGGGTTTCCAGTTTTCGTTTGCATTAGTAAATTTACTTTAACTTCATAAAATTTCAGGACTAGTGATCTGGAAATTCTGCTAGCCTTCTCAAAACGTAGTAATTTTTTTTTGTAAGATAACATAGGTGGAAAAAAAGAGAGAGAAATAGCACTTGCTCTCCTTGTGACATAATTTGATTATTGCGCCTCGTTCTTGGACACAGGTGATGTGAACAGCATAAGTGTTGGGTCTGGAACTAATATACAGGACAATTCCCTGGTTCATGTGGCTAAATCTAATCTAAGCGGGAAGGTACTTCCAACTATTATTGGAGACAATGTCACTATTGGTGAGTGTCTTTACATAATTACCATGTCAAGACTTCATCCTAATTTCCGTTGACATCTAACTTTTAAAATTTTGAACACAGGCCATAGTGCAGTTATACATGGGTGCACAATCGAGGATGAGGCTTTTGTCGGAATGGGAGCTACCCTTCTTGATGGTGTGGTTGTGGAAAAGCACGCCATGGTTGCTGCAGGGTCTCTTGTGAGACAGAATACAAGGGTCCCTGTTGGCGAGGTATGCCTCTCGGTTGCCATATTACCGTATTTTAAATTCCATTATACGGTTTCACAAGGGAAAAATAATGTTTCAGTCATCTAAAATAAAGAGTTTCCACTAAAAACTTATTGTAATTTAAACTATTATAATTCTGATAATTTTAATATCATTGATAGATATTAATCACAGTTTTAAATACTAATAAACATGTTTAAACTCCGTACATAAACAAAATAGAAAAGTTGCATAGATTATATGTTTAACAATGATTTTAATTAAATTTACATATATGTAGAATCAAATACATGTTCAGATTTATCAATGAATTTTATTTCTAAATACTGAGACAAGTATTTAATTCTGGAAATAAATAATATAAAAAAAAGTAGTTTAAAAAATATATTAAATCATTCTTACCGTGGCCAAATAGTCTGATCAATTATGCAAATCTACATATTGCTTCTTCAGTGTACTTCTGTGCTATTAAATTACAAGTTACTTTTAAGTCCGACGACAAATAAATCATTTGGAACTCGTGCGTGCAGGTGTGGGCAGGTAACCCAGCCAAGTTCCTCAGGAAGCTCACCGATGAGGAAATTGCATTCATCTCCCAATCGGCCACCAATTATATCAACCTTGCAAAGGTGCATGCTGCTGAAAACGCCAAGTCGTTCGATGAGATCGAGTTGGAAAAGATGCTGCGTAAGAAATTCGCTCGACGTGACGAGGAGTATGATTCGATGATCGGTGTGGTTCGTGAAACTCCACCAGAACTGATTCTTCCAGATAACATCTTACCTGAGAAATCCCAAAAGGCTCTCCAATGAGATCTTTCAGAGGCGGTTTTGCCTTTAGTTATTGCTCGTTTCACACCCGTCCAGAGTTGTAATAAACGGTTCGTCGTCGTGTTTCACGAATAAAATTCAACGACTTGTTATGGGGTGGATTTGTTCAACTGATGAAAACATTTCAACTTCTGGCTCAGTTTTAACGGGCTCCATGTTGTGAAGCAGTATTTTCTTGTATTTGGAACACCTATTCACATTGAATTTGGTGAATCATATTTATATTCTAACACATGATGGTTTTATCATTTAAGTTTATGTTTCTTTCTCTTGTCATTTCCAGGACTTGAAACCTCAGTTTTGAAGCTACATCTCAGGAACAGCTGCAAATACTACCTGTAAGAACAAATCTGTGCAAGCAATCCAACAGAACCTTGCGGATTTTCTATTTCTTACGATATTTCATCCTATATTTCCATTCACTTAGGCTATGTTTGGTTGCTCTTTATGCGTGTGATATCACACTTCTCCGCACGATTTCTTTCCTATAATCTTGTTTGCTTCAAATAAGGCAGACCCATGATAAGGTCAAGGCCCCATTTCTTATCAGGCTTCCTATAACATATCTCACCCCAAGGTGGGATCCAGAAACTATCCCATTTCTTGGGTCTGGTATTTAGCTAAATACCCCCAAGGAACCCTAAAATTTGGAAACTCCATTCTAAATAAAGGATACAAAAGTAATATACCATCATATAGACTATTATTATCCACTTTCAATTAAACATATCATTAGCTCGATTCATTAAGCAAACGAGTTATTATCCATTGGATAAGGCCAAATAATGTTGTGGAAATTAATCAAGCCCGTTATACAAATGCAATCAAACATAGCCTTAGTGTATTGAAGCATGAAACAACATAGGAAACAAGAGATCCAAACAGCAAGAAAACTGGTTTACTATCTGGTGGAATATTGGTTATCACAGTATTTTCAATGCTCGAGCAGAAAACTGCCATTGGAATCTCTGTAGCAGGTTGAAAACAAGGTATTTTCTGTTAATAGGACCTAATCCATGTGCATCTAATCAAGATTTGTTGAAAGCTATATATATTAAATTACAATATTCCAATGTTGTAGAGTAGGATCATTGTATTATATAAGATGATACTTTGATGTTTTAATTTATTAGTCTTGCATTATTATTGTTGGTTGGGGAATCTTTAAAAGCAAAGCATGCAGACATGATTGGCTTGTTGGAAACTGAAAAGCCACTCCCGTGATTTCAGCTCAGCTTGTTTATTTATTTTTCTTTTTTTTATTTGCTCTTTATGTATTTTTATTTTTTTTCAAAAAAAGCCAATAATTATGAGAGAGCCTCAATCATGGGTCATGCCACTGCAATCTTTTTTCCACTGTTTGGTGTATCTTTTATTTGGATTTATCAATCCCGCGCCGCTGCTGCCAATTGCAGCGACTAGTTTTGATCATATCAGGCAAAAGAAGCAAAAGTATTGATATTATTTTGAATAAAACAAATAAAGAAAAGATACTCGAATCACCGTTCACAGAAAGTGCTCTTTTAATGGATTTTATATTAAAGTAAATCAATGACCACATATATTTCTTTTTGAAGATTAATAATTCATAAAATATATAGTATTTTTCTTTTCTGATGCAAAAAGAAGGTGAACGTATAAAATGGAAAATCCTGAATGTGAATTTTTGTTATATCCTGGTCAATTTTTTTTAAATCCATATATATGTATATTCTTTCCAATTATAATTATCACGAGTCATGACATTATAAAGTAAATGTTATATATCAATAATTAAATCAATCAACAGTCAATATTTTCAACTGATAACAATTTATAATCATCTAGCAACTACTACGATGAAAGGGTAGAATTAAAGTCCTTTTAAAACGTCTGACTCATTCATTTTCGAGTCCCACATGTATTCTGGGAAGCTAATTACAATGTGGCAGACTATATGGCCAGTCAAGCTTATATTGTTGGTAATCAATGGTGGGACTCAGCTTCGGAATTTCTCAAAGATGCTATTGCGGCGAATTTATTCCCTTTGTATCATGCTAGGTTCTAAGCTATGTAGCCAGCTTGTGGTTCTTCGAATTTCTCTTTGGGATTTTACCTTGATAGGTTTTAACAAGGCCCTATTTCTTGGTCAGCTGGTCGGCCGTGTGACCAACACTTCTTTTTTTGATTTATTTTATTCGACCTTGCGCCTTCATTTCTAAAAAAAATAGATTTCAATTTATGTTACTGATGATGCTGCTTAAATTCGCAGATCACTCATAGTTAAGGTTTCTGGTAAAAGTTCAACTTCTTCTCTGGAGCTGGTAGTTCTTAAGATGGGAACTTACATGTGACAATTCAACAAACGTTAGATGGACCCTAAGGTTGTCTCGGGGACCCCTCCGACGCTCAAGTCAGTACTGGTAGGAGAATAATTCTAGAGCAAAGGATATAACAATTGAGACCAATTAACTGGGATTACTTACAAATGAGACGGATGGGCTGCATCAGCCTTGTAGGATAAAGTGGGTCGCGTGAGCTGGATATAACGAACTAAGCCTCATGGGTTGCTCAGTAATCGTTTGGGCTTCATGGACCAATTGATAGTATTCAGACTCAATGATGAATATTTTTGGGTGAACAATTAGATAATGATGTAATTAAATAAAAGAGTTATAATTATGATTTTACCCAACAGCTTCTATATTGATTTTATAGATTTGGATAATGAAAATACATTGTTCTTTTGTTTTATGCATTATAAAACGTAAAAAGTTTGAAAAAAATTTAATGTTACAAGATAAATCTTGTAAGACGGTTGCACGGTGCGACGGATTGCACTTTTAGGGTAAAAAGTGATATTTTTGGTGTAAAAAGTGTTACTTTGTCTTAGTACACTTAATTTTAGTGTATGTAGACAATGTATCCTTTTTTACACCAAAAGTATCACTTTTTACACTAAAAGTATCACCCGCCGCACCGTCTCGACTTATCGCTTTATATAAAATTTTTGCCAAGACGAGAAGACATTAACAGGCTATAAATAAATTTGGAAAAATAAAAATTGAATTATATCTTTATTAAAATAATTACGTTTTCAAAATCTTTTAAATAGTAAAAAATAAATAAGAAAACATCTTTGCTAAAGTAATAACAACACAACCTATTGTAAATCGTAGTAATGAAATCGCTTAGTTAGTTATCCTAACTACCTAAACCGTTGCTATCATTGTATATATATATCATCTTCACAAAGAATGAGAAATCAATTCATTCCCTCTATATGATTCAGGTTTGCTTATTTCTATGGTATCTAGAGTCGGGCTCCTCCCTAGCTAGTTGCGGCAACTTTTTCCTAGCCTTTTTCCTAAAACAATTTTTT
Source organism: Rehmannia glutinosa (assembly GCA_016081115.2). Taxonomy (NCBI): domain Eukaryota; kingdom Viridiplantae; phylum Streptophyta; class Magnoliopsida; order Lamiales; family Orobanchaceae; genus Rehmannia; species Rehmannia glutinosa. The sequence goes on along the minus strand of CM071928.1, from coordinate 23,682,116 downwards.
TCGGTACTCACATTCATGGAGTCTACTCCGATCTCCATAGTTTCCACTATTCCTCATTTCACACCTCTTTCTATTCGATTAGATCGCACAAATTACAATTTCGAAAGTGCGAGATCTTAACAATCGTCAGCGTGCTCACGGTTTTGAAGCATTTTTGTTCGGTAATTCTACTTCTCCCAAAATATGTTCGTGCGTCTTCTTCTACATCGCTTCGGATTCTCGAGATCAATCCTGAATTTCTCCTATGGACACGACGTGATCAGTTCCTTATGAGTGGATGTTAGCTTCAATTGGTGAATCTATGCTAGGACATGTTAGCAGTGCTCTACTTCTCATGAGGTATGGTCTGTCCTGAGAAGTTATTTGTTACACAATCAAAAGCCGTAGCTATGCAACTTCGATTTTCACTTCAAACTTTAAAGAAAGGTGATCTTACTATTGATGCTTATATCCTGAAAATGAAAAACATAGGCGATGACTTGGGCTCTGCAAGGGTTGTACTATCACGATGATGAGTTAGTGTTGTATATTCTTGGTGGTTTAGGTGTTGAATATGAGTCGAGTTGTGGTCAATCTTACTACTAGATCTCGATGCAATCTCTTTACAAGAGGCTCAATTTGTCCTACAAACACATGAGATGCGTATTCAAAATTCTATTTTTGTTAGTTCTATACATGCTAATGTGACTCGACATCTTCTTCATCCGCATCAGTATCTCGCTAATGTGGCTACTTATTCGAAATTCTAGAGGTGGTGGCAGATTTTTTCGAGGCGGAGGTCGTGGTAGACCCTGGTCGTGGTGGTTTTTACAGAATCGGGTAAACTGTGTGTCAACCGTGTGGTAAACCTAATCATGTGGCTCTTAAATGCTTTAAAAGGTTTGATGTAAGTTTCACTTTGGTTCTTCCGAGGCCGTATCGACTCTCCTCAAACCTATTTTTCCGCACACCATCCTCTTCTTCTCGTGATGGATCCTGGTTGGTATTTGGATAGTGGAGCCACAAACCATGTTATTCTTGCTCAATCGACAATCTCGGCTTGAATGCAACCAACTATCAAGGCTCCGAGAAGCTCACAAAGAGGTAATGGTTCAAAACTTTCAATCTCTCACACTCGGTTCTTCTCTCTTACCATCCTCCAATCTTTCCAAGTCTTTACGTCTTAATAATATTCTTTATGTCCCTCAAATTACAAAAAATCTACTCAAGATTTCCCGGTTTACCAAGGACAACAATGTTCTAATTGAGTTTCATCACAATTGTTGTTTTGTCAAGACAACTCCACCAAGCGATTCTTCTTGCGGAGTGCTTAAGAACGGGTACATGCAAATTGGATTTGCTCATCTTAAGACACTTAAAACTCGCAACAAATTCCTCTCAGTAACTCATACATCCTCTTGTAATTCTGTTTCCATGCCACCTTTTTCAAGTACTTGTAATTCTTTTCTACTAGTACTTCTCATTGTAATTCTCCTGTGGCTTGTATAGCAACTCATTGTCTTTGGTGATATAAATGTGTGGCATAATAAACTTGGTCATCCCACAAACCTGTACTTACTCATGTTCTACACATAAATGCTAAAGCTCCTGTTTCATCAATGCAATTTTGTAAAGCTTGCAAACTTGGAAAATTGCATAACATGCATTTTCAATCTCGGCCCTATCAAAACCTCTTCTCCCTTTCAAACATACATTCGGACCTTTGGGGTCCTTCTTCGATTTCTTCTACTTGAGGATACAAATACTACATTCATTTTCTTGATGACTATACCGGATACACATGGATTTTTCCCCTTAAGCAAAAGTCGAAGCTTATAACACTTTTTCTCAGCTTTAATTCATTTGTTGAGAGGCAATTTCAATCCAAAATTAAATGTTTACAAACAGTTGGGAGGTGAGTATAGGCCTCTCGTTCCTCTTCTTGCCTCCCTAGGGATTCGGTTCGAGCATCCATGCCCTCATATGCATCAAAGAAAAATGGAAAAGTCGAAAGAAAACATTTACATATTGTAGAAATGGGCCTTTCTTTATTGGCACAAGCTCATATGCCTCTTAAATTCTGGTGGGATGCCTTCTTATGTGCCACTTACCTCATTAATAAGCTTCCTTATGTTGTCCTCCAATATGTTTCTCCTCATCAAAAGCTCTTTGGTACTGTTCCTGATTATCACTACCTCAAGGTGTTTGGTTGTAGTTGTTATCCCTACCTTAGGCCTTATCATACACATAAGTTTCAATTTAGGTCTGAAAAATGCTTATTTCTTGGCTACAGTCCTTCTCACAAGGGATACAAATGCTTAAGTCCCACTGGTAGACTTTACATAGCCAGATAGTTGAATTCAATGAGCAAGAGTTTCCATATTCTCGCTCTATTCTCTCGCTTCTATTTCTTCCTCATCAAGATCTCCGCTTCTTTTCCCACTTATCTTCATGTCTTACCTCTTCCCTCTTCTTTCTCATTCCTCTCTTTGTTTCATCCACTGCTTTCTCCTCTCCATCTCATACTCCTCTTCCTATTACTCCGTTCCTGCTCCCTCTATTTCTCCCCCGGTATTCATCTTACAATTGACCTTCCCATCATTCCTTCTCCTTCCATCCTTCCTCTCGCTTCCTCTCTTACACCTATCCCTCCGGATCCTTCTACTTCCTCCCATCCAATGATCACTAGATCCAAAATGGGATTCACAAGCCCAAAGCTTTGTCTATTCATTCTCCTTCTCCTCTTGAAAGTGAACCATTTATCACATTCGAGGCTTTGAATGATCCTAGATGGAAAGTCTGCTATGCAAGCCGAATTTGATTCTTTGATGACACAAAGAAACTTGGTCTTTGGTTCCTTGTACTCCCGACTTGAATGTCATCGTAATAAATGGGTTTTTAGAATCACATACAAGGCAAATGGCTCTGTTGATAAGTTTAAAGCCGATTGGTTGCTAGGGACTTTGAACAAACTATTTGAGTTGATTTTCATGAAACATTCAAATTCCTGTCATCAAGCCTTGTACTATCGATTAATATTTACATTGGTTTGTTACTAATCGGTGGAGTATTCAACAGGATAGATGTTAATAATGCCTTTCTTAATGGAGATCTTAAGGAAACTGTGTATATGTCTCAACCTCGAAGGGTTTGTCGGTGCTTTCTCCTACACATGTTTGCAAACTTGAAAGCCTTGTATGGCCTCAAACAAGACCCAAGAGCTTGGTTTCTTAAGCTTACGAGTTTTCTTTCCTCCATTGGTTTCAAACAATCGATCTCGATACTTCTCTTTTTTTCAAAAATACAAATGGTGTGCGATTGTTCATTCTCATCTATGTTGATGATATTCTTCTTCTTGGTAATAATGCTCAAATGGTTTCGGAGGTGATTTCTTTACTCAATACACAAATTTGCTTTAAAAACTCTTGGTGAGGTCAATTATTTTTGGGTTTGGAAGCTCACGGATCTCCTTCAGATTGGTTCTCGATCAAACTAAATATATCCATGATCTGTGTGTCATACTAACATGTTTAATCGCAAACCATCTCTTACTCCAATTATAATCGACAGGTTATCTATCATGGATAGTCACTGCTTTTGAGCAACCCTCTCTTTATAGAAGTGTCATTGGTACCTTGCAATATTTGACACTAACCAGGCGGATATTGCCTTTACTTGTTAATAAGCCGAGTCAATTTCTTCATCAACCTACAATCAATCATTGGCTTACTTGCAAACATCTATTAAGGTACTTGAAAGGGACTATGCGGTAGGGGTTTTATTCACTCTGCTAAAAAGAATGCTTCTTGAGGCATTCTCGGATGCGATTGGGCAAGCGAAGATTGATGATAGAAAGTCCACTGGGGTCATTTTGTCTTGCTTGGGGAAATCTCTTGTTGTGGAATGCCAAGAAACAGGTGTTGTCTCTCGCAGATAGTCTTTGAAAGTGAGTATAGATCATCAACGATGCTACAAATGACTTAACTTGGCTTCAAACTCTGCTGAATGAGTTGAACATCAACGTTGAGAAGTCAACTTGTCTTATGGTGTGACAATATGAGTCTTTGTGGCCATGGCTTCTAATCCCGTTTTCATGCCCGTACTAAGCATATAGAAATTGATGTTCACTTTGTTAGGGATAAGGTGTTGAGCAAAGCCATTGACATTCGTTTTATCTCCTCTGACGATCAACCTGCAGATCTCTTTACCAAGCCTCTCTCCTCTCCTCGGTTTCAAACTTTGTGTGCCAAGCTTCCTCTTGGTTCCTTGTCTCAAATCCGTTCATGACTGTTTTCTAGCTAGGATGTTTGGGGTGTATTATCGTAGTAACAAAATCGTTAGTTAGTTATCCTAACTACCTAAACCGTTATATCATTGTATATATATATCATCTTCACAGTAATGAGAAATCAATTCATTCCCTCTATATGATTCAGTTTGCTTATTTCTGTTACAGCCCCACAATTTGCCCCTTCGTTGGGTCCCTATTACCCCATGTGTGGGGGTTAGTCAATTCTACCCACTTGAGTAGGTATTCAAGTGGGTTCTATACAATTGGATTAATACACACCTATGCGGATATGTGTGTGTATGTGTTGATTTAACGATATAGAACTCATTTGGGTAGCTACCCAAGTAGGTAGCATCTACTTACCCCATGTGGGGATGTAAAATTAAACATACCTGCTGGTCATGAGTTTAATTAATATTCTCCGTACGTCGGCTTGATTTCAACTTAGATATTAATTAATTAGATAAAACCAGTTTTACAATTTCATATTCAGTGTTGATTTTAGATCCTTTATTCAATTTTGATATATCTTCTAGCAAATTACCTCAGAGTTGAATAAGTAACAAGTCAAATAAAATTATCTGCATGGATTTCAACAAATTAATTAATTTATTTTAGTTTTTTCATGTCTTGGAGGTTGACAAATTAGTTAATCTTTTTTTATTTTCAAACCTTAAAACTTCTGTTTTTTCTCTTCTTATTCAATTACGAGAAGTTTAGACTGAAGGCGGTCTCTCTCGAAGCCAGTGTAGTCAATGTTTGTTTATTTGTTTAAGCAATTAAAATTGTGGAAAATTGGGAAGAATTATCTTAAATACAAATGTAAAGTTAGAAAAGTCGGTTTTATCTGGTGATTGATTCAAATACTATTCTTAAGTCTAAACTATCATTGGTCGGAAAATTTGTAAATGCACAAAATATATTCTACCTGCAAGCAAGCAGTGACAGGCGCAAGATTTTATAGTTGTGGGGTGAATTAAAGGAAATAAAACAATAGTTGAAAGTTTTGCAAGACTTGACAACGAAAGTCAATACTCAATTGCTTACACTACAAGAAAAAATTAGTGTACTTACACAAAAATATGTGGATAAATATTAAGCTAACTGTAAAGTGTAGGTAACGTAAAATCATTGTAAGTAAATATTTACCTACAAAATCTAAAACTGTTGATAAATACCTACAATATTTCTGTCGCTAAATTTAAAAAGTATCAGTAATTTGTCGATCTAATTTGGGGAAAAGTAATATTTTTTATTCTGTAGATATTCTGTACTTAACTATAAAATTTAGTGACAAATTCATTTATGTTAAACTAAAATTTTCTTGTAGTGTCACAAATTTATTATGATTATAAATATACATTATACTATATTCTAACTATTTTTTTCTGGGGCTGAAAACTAAATAGCGCTTATAAACAATTTTAATGTATCCCTAGAAAAAAAAAAAAAAAAAAAAAAATGACGGGCAGACAGCCCTCTAATCTTAATTACGATGTTTATCGACTAAATTTGTAGGTAATTGAGGTTTCTTGAAAGACGATGACAAATGGGGACTCGTTGAAAAAGCGGGCTTCAGATCTAAAACTGATAATAGGTAACGAGTGTGAGTATGTGGATACACGTTGTAGAGGAAAAAGTACATTTTTTTCCCATATGGATATCTTTTGAAACTTCGTGGATTCTCACACAGGCTGACTGGATTACATGTTAGCAGTCAGAATTGATGATGTTGATCGGTGAGGATAAATGAATTAACGTGAAGATACATTTTTTTGGCACATTTGAAGGATCCGCGTGCTCCCTACATGGGCGGGACCCAACCGTAACTCGGCCACTTATGTCGGATAATATCTTCTATTTCAAAAGAGTGTTCTATTTTTTATTCTAATTAGGCTTGATTTATATTTCAAATTAATATAGTAATTTTCATACAAGTGGCAATCATCCGTGCAGACGTGCGGTGGAATATGAGATGAAACACTCTTTTGATATAGAAGATCTCACCCGCATGTTAACTTAACCATATACATCATCCAAATAGTGAAACGAGAGTAAAACATTAAAAGTGGAACAAGAAATCTATTTCCATCCACTTAAGGTGAGTTCTCTACTTGGTTAGTATGCAAGGCTCCAAAAATATATTATAAGTTGTAGAGACTTATAAAATCTTTTAAGTAAGCCAAACACCCTCTCAATCCATTTCGAGAAAATGTATACTAAGTACTAAGTAGAAGGAACTGCCGCTATATAAGTTGGTCATGTACCCCTCAAAAAAAAAAAACAATTTTTTTCCAGTTGAAAAATCGATTGTTAAGGGAGAATAAATTTGTATAAGTTGGTCCAACATGAGATGGGAAGTCGTTTTCCTTTTATAATATATATATATATAGGGATTGGTTCAAATGAGACCAATTCCTTTAGGTTAGTCCATAAGAACACTTATGGACTCTTGATTTAAAATTTTGGATGGTGTAGATCATTTTAGTTAATTTAGGCATATAAGGGTATAATTGTATTTTTATATTTAATTAGTTATGTTAATTGGACTATTATTAGCTATATTTAAGGAAACATAATCCTACCTTTTCAGTTACCCGATTTTTAGGGAGGAAAAATCATCAACTTCAAGTGTTTTTTTCAAAATTGATAATTATTTCCGCCATATTTGTGAACAGTCATTTTATTGTATACTTAGTTCAGTGGACTAGTATACTTAGTCATGTTTTATTGTATATTTAGTTCAGTGGATTTGTATACTTGGTTCAGTGGAATCGTATTCTTAGTTATATAAGTAGTTTAGTAAGTAGTTTAGTGAATTTGTATACTTAGTTCTGTGGATTTGTATACTTAGTTCAATTGAATTATATACTTAGTTATATAAGTAATTGAGCGTAATTGTATACTTAATTAAATGTTTCTGTATACTTAGTATTATTTTAATGTATAGTTAGTTAAATGTAATTGTATACTTAGTTAAATGTTTCTGTATACTTAGTAAAGTTTTAATGTACATATAGTTTAGTGTAATTGTATACTTAGTTAATTGTTTATGTATACTTAGTAATGTTTTAATGTATAGTTAGTTTAGTGTAATTGTATATTTTTCATTAATTGTTGCATGATTTTGTTGCCATATTTGAATATTTGCAGGTTCGAATAGGAAGGAAGAGAAATGAAAGGTGAATCGCTTGATTATGGGGTCGTGATCAATAAAAAATCACGTCCCTAATTTTTAGGAAGCGATTACTATATTTAATTTCCTGGATTCCTATTTTATCCCTTCTGTTGTATACTTACTTATGAAATGTTGTATATATTGTAATATATCTTGGCCATTGATTTACTATTTGGATGGTGTAGATTTGGTCCTATGGACTAACCTAGGAGGGTGGTCTCACAGGATCCCCTCCATATATATATATATATATATATATATATATAGGATTTGGATCCAGTGAGTCCACATAGATTATATGAGTACGTGAGACTAAATCTAGAGCGTTGATTTAATTTTTAAACGGTTGGGATTAAATAGATTTAATCGTTTTTTAATAGATAACTTATTGAAAAAAGGACTTTTTGGTAATTTTAATTAATATCAGTTTTTGGGAGGTAAGTTATTTTTGGTAGTGGGCTACAATTTAGGGGACGGTTTTATCTCAATAATATCTTGCAAATCTTTTCTTAACTGAAGAGTCACAATTCTCAAATCATCGTCTCCAACCCTCCTCCCTGTAGAAACCGTCTCCAACCCTCCTCCCCTGCAGAAATCATGAAAAAATCGAACTCCTTCTCATCCTTATCCTCGATCGAAAATCAATCTCATTCTCTGTCACAAACCTTTCTCCCCCAGCGAAAAACTCATCTCCATCTCCATCCCAATAGTTGTGAAAATCCAGCGAATGTGAAAAACAAATTTAAAACCCATCTCCGTATCATCCATTGGTCGAAAATCAAATTTAAAACCCATCTCCATCTCCATCACTCGCCATCTTGAAGTTTCGCACAAGAAGTGGTTTGGAAAACCCCAGTTTTTTTGTAAAAAAAACCCCATATTTGAGGAAAACCCCAAAATCAATGGTGGTTATTCGATGCGGCAAGCGGCACCACGATTGTTCTTCGAAGCAACAACAAATTTTCCACTGTGCCGACACCAAATTGTAGGTAGAGCAATTTGTTTTTTTTTTCGTTCTTTAATTTTTTTTGATAATTCTTGGTTTTTTTTATTGTTGATGTTTTTGCAAAATATATAAACTATAAGTTTTCTATTTTCTTGTTGGTTTTGTTAGGGTATATTGTTTTGCGTTTTTAAAATAGGACATTGATAGGGTTGGATAAATTATGTTCATAAGTGGTAAAATTACCAGTTTTTAGTCGATGTAAATTTTTAGTCTGGGAAGTTTTTTTATTGAGGTTTTAAACTGCATATTGTTGTTGATAATTATGCTTATGATTGTTATATATTATGCTTACATGTGTTTCATATTATGCTTTCAAAACGGGGGGTAATTAGTATTTCCATGTTTTTTCTAAGTATTGGGAGATTGCTTTAATGAGGCAAAAAAATGCTTATTGTTGTCAATAATTATGCTTATATCTGTTTTTTCTAAGTATTGGATGATTACTTTAATGAGGCAAAAAACTGCTTATATATGTTTTGTATTATGCGTACATATGTTCAAGTATGTGCAAAATGCTTAGGATCTGTTGTGTTTTGTTTTTTACTGACTTTATTATTTGAAAAACCAAAGTCTGGGGGATTGCTTTAATAAGAGTTTAAAATGCATAATGTTGTTTGATAATTTTGCTTATTTCTTTGTATATTCCTCGCTTATGCATGTTTTGTATTATGATTTCAAACATGAGGTAATTAGTATTGCCATGTTTTTTCTAAGTCTGGGGATTGCCTATTGATGTTTTTCAACTGCTTATTGGTGTTGACAATTACGCTTATGCATGTGTTATAGTATGCTTACGTTTTATTTGATTTTATGCTTATAAATATTTTGTCTGTTAATAAATGCTTTTATTAAATGACTAGTGTCTCTTATTTTTGTGTTAGATTTTCCTTGAAAATGGCAAAAGAGAGTAAGAAAAGGAAGGCCGCACTATTGACGATCGTGCAAAGGAGAGTAATAAGGAGGTGGGGAAGGATAAGGGAAAAAAGTGGTAGATGGTAGTAAGGGTGCTGAAGAGTCCGAATATCCTAGGTTTTCTGATTAGTGTCGTATTTATTTTTCATCATTTTTAGATACTGTAAGCATAATTCATTTGTTTTTGTAAGCAGAATTCAATTACTTTGTAAGCATAATTCAATAGCTTTGTAAGCAATTATTTTCATGGTAATTTATATTGTTAGCAGAATTCAAATGATTTGTAAGCAGGATTCAATTGCTTTGTAAGCAGAAGTCAATTGGTTTGTAAGCAATTATTTTCATGAGATTTTATACTGTTAGCAACTATGTTCATGTTTTTGTATTCATCCCTTCTTTTGGAGTCCTATTTTCGTCATATTTAGGTATCCAGTTCGGAGATGAATCCAACGTTATTTCAATCCGCTGTTGCGGCGCATGTGCAATCCCAACTGATTCAAACAAAAAATAATAATAATTAAGCATTATTTAGAACATGCATAAGCATATAATTATGGATATGTAAGCAAATGTATAGTCATATCTAAGCAAAGTACTGGGTTAGAACAAATGGGGACGTAATCAAAATTTCTGAATACATACAAGCTAGCAATAGTACATACATAAACATTTTCGTCTAACCCAAGCAAAATTCTGGGTTGAAAAAACTAATGATTGAATGAATGGGGAGTCCATATAAAGTATAAGTTTTTTATTTTTTTGCATAAATGATATTTTTTATCAAACAAACTATAATTAATCTGAGAGTTTAAAACACAGTAAAAATTAAGCAACATTTGCATACGTGCGAGCAAGTATTTAAGCACCTATAAGCAACATTCCGATCATATCAAGTAATTTTTAAAAAAAAAATAAGGATGAAGAAATGAATTTCTGCATAACATGATAGATTTTGTATATTCGCAAGTCTGTTCATAATTACAAGCATGTACATAAGCACAAATAAGCAACATGCTAAACACGCATAAGCAACTTGTCTGGGTAAACAAAAAATTGGAATGATGAATCGAATGTTTTTTTTTAAAAAAATGCGAATCAAACTTTAATTGGATTCAGTAAAAATGGATAGTATAAAAAAATTGGAATGATGACTGGGACGATTTCTGCAATAAATTCGGTGGATTGTGATTGCAAATTTGATGGTAACTCATCCTATTTTCATGGGATTTACTAGATTTAGCCAACCCCCTTATTTTATGTGGACTAATTTGCTCCCATTTTGACTTTATCATAAATTTTATTAACATTAATCAGATTTAATAATAACCATCGAAATAGTTAGATCTGTGGCCAGAATTTGGTCTTATGTACTCATATAATAGATGGGTCCTATATAACCCTCCCCCTATATATATATATATATATATATATATAGGGGGAGGTTACAATGAGACCACATATTATAGTGAGACAATGTGGACTCATCTCAACCCTCCATTATCTATATCAATGGCTAAGATAAATAGGGGTTAAAATTACATTAAATATTTAATTAAAGCAAAATAAGGGTATAATTGTCAAATTAACCAAGTGGGTGACAAACCAAATATGAAATCAGTTATTAGGAGAGAGAAAATCACGTGGAGAGAGAGAAAATCGCGAGAAAATCGCGCTGGAGAGAGAAAATCGCGCATGTGCTCTACCATGCAGTATGTTGTACACTTATCATATATTTGTTGTATACGTAACATTATTTTACTGTATATTTAACATAATTTTACTGCATATTAAAATGGTCAAACAAAAATATGTGGGGACCATTAATTAAGGAATCAGTTATATAGAGAGAGAATCACGCTCATTAACATGTGAGGACCGTAGATTAAGTAAATCAATTATAGAGAGAGAGAAAATCACGCTCATTATTGTGCTGTATATTTAGCATATATTTGATGTACACTTAACACTATTTTGTTGTACGTTTAACATAATTTTACTGCATATTAAAATGGTCAAACAAAAATATGTGGGGACCGTGGATTAAGTAAATCAATTATAGAGAGAGAAAAAATCACGCTCATTATTGTGTTGTATATTTAGCATATATTTGATGTATACTTAACACTATTTTTTGTTTGTATGTTTAACATAATTTCAGTGCATATTACAATTGTCAAACAAAAATATAAGTGTACAACAAAACACATATAATTATACAACAAAAAATAAGTATACAACAACATAAATACATACATAAAAAATTAACTATTTATACAACAAAATACATCTACGTATACATCGAAAAACATATAAGTGTACAGTAATCCTAATTGCCTCCTCGTATGCCCTCGTTTTCTCCACGTCAGCATCGTCTTCTTCACCAATCCTCCAATCCTATCCTTTATTTTGAAACCCCAAAAATATCTCTCGAACTCCGGCACAATCTATTTGCAAAATACAACAATCTCCAAATTTTACTTTCAAGCTCTTTTTTCCTCGACCTTTCATCGAATTTGTTCTCTCCATGTACTGTGTCTGCATTTAACTTCAAAACAACAAGAAAACACAAAAACAATTAAGTTGAATTAAGGTAAAACCAAGTGCCGACCTCAAAATTATTTTTGTGATTTTAATAAAAGGGTTTTCTTCTGTGATTACTTGTGTGAGCAACAAATAAAAGTGGGACAATAGTTTGGCAGAGTTTCGATGTTGACGTCGACTAAGGCGGCAAGTGGAAAAATAACTACGATGTCGCAGTATAAAATAAAGAGGAAGAAGAAGAAGAAGAAGAGTTTCAGATCGGGAGCTTCCGAGAAAAATGCAGGAAGGGTGGCGAAGAGAAATCGCGGCGCATCGGATGGCGGTGGAGGGAGAAGGTGGCCTTTACACGAGATCAGATCGACGGAGCAGAGTTCTACAAAGTTTGAGATGTGAATTTGAGGAGGTGAAGTAAAAGACAGTTACATCTACAAACTAAAATGACCAATCTGCCCTTTTTTAGAGTTAAAATAAATTGAAAATGGTTATTAAATTGAGTAAATCTAAACCATCTAAAATTATAAATTTGTGGCCAGGATTAGTCCACACTGTCTCACTCTAATTATCTGGTCTCATTTGATCCTATTCCTATATATATATATATATATATAAAGAGAGACTATTCTAGGAATAGTAACCCGAAAATTTTCCCGCCTAGAACACAATACTATAAAAAGTAATATAAATAATTATGTATCCAAAATTACATTTTAGATAAGTTTTCATCTCTGGTATATATGGCCATATATACTTTATATAAATTTATAGAATCTGATTTTAATATTTTTTAAGTAATTTAATTAAGTTTTAGTCCTTGCATATAATAATTATGGCTGAATATATTTTTTATATGGACAATCTGGATTTATTACTTTAATAATTTATGTAAGTTTTAATAACTCGGATAATTTGTTTAATAAATCCACTGTTCTAAAAGACCCCGCCCCGCCTAGGCGCTAGGCCCTCCTTGTCCGCCTTGGTTATTTTACCGAATAGGCCCCGCCTTCCGCCAAGTCCCGGCTACCCCGCCAGGCTCGCCAGCGCTAGGCCCCGCCTCTACGCCCAAGTAGCGCCTAGCGCTTTTTAGAACACTGAATAAATCTATATATAATTATTATATATAAATTTATAATTAATAATTTAGGTAAATTTTAATAATTAACGTTGAGAATCTTGATTAATATTTTCTTATAGAATTGGGGTAATTTTGTATTGTTTTGTATCTTTTATTTTGTTTGTCTATATTTTGTGTCAGTGTTCTATTTTTTGGTATATTCAATATCTATATATACATATAAGGAAATATCTCTATAAATTGTAGTACTAAAATTTTCACCAATTTCACAATACTATAAAAACTAATTAAAATATGTACAATAAAAAAAGACTGGTTATTATTATAATGACAGTCTTTGGTAGTCTACTTTTAAGATCCCTCAACTAAAATTATATAAATATTAAATTTCTAACTTTGTGTGTATGTCAATTATTATATTTGTCTTTTTAAAAAATTTAATAACTTTTTCATTTTTGATCTGTTTTTTAAGTATAATATATCAAATTAATTATCTTTTTATGATCTTCAATTTGATACCCATATTATATATATAAAATAAAATATATATATTTACTCAAATTTATTTTATAATGAGCTTTAAAAATTATGAATTTGGACTATTTGTCATCAATTTGTATATTAGTATATTTTGGCTATTTGTGATATATGTATAGTTGTTATTTGAGCTTAACTAATTTTTTAAAATTATAGATTGTATTAAAGTTGATAAAGTCAATTAAAAATATATATTTTTAATTAAGAAAATATCTCAAAAAATACATATTCAAATATTAATTATATTATATATTACATATATCCATACATAGCATTATATAAGTTTATGTATGGGAGAAATACACAGTCTTGAATTTATTGTTTATAATTTTGATGTATGGTATTTTTTCTTTTTTCTTTTTTTTTTTTGATTTCATCAATTAAAAAAATATTAAATTAGGAAAATGCATATGTCATATAAAATAGATGCCTTACAAACATGCAGGTCGTGCATTGCACGGGAATCACATCTAGAGTAACCACTCACAAGAGGTTGAAATATTTAGTTTATGGCAATGATAAACAAAAAACAAACAGAGAAATAATGTTGTATACAAAAAGTATTCCAAAAATTATAATGTTTATTTATAATGATGCAACATGTTTTTTTTAGATTTGTATTGTAAAGTTTTATATCATATATAGATTGTACATCTTATATGTATTTAGTTTATATAATCCGACAATGTACACTCCGTGCATCAGGTCATATATTAATATAACAATGAAATTGCGCATGAATTGCGACCTCTATCAGCGTTTACTAGGCTAGTGGCCACTGCCCACTTGCAAGATTTGTCAAATAAGGTTAACGGTTATGGCCAAGAATTATAATTAGGGCTGAAAAATAAATTGAACATTCGAAATCCATTGTTAAAAGTTATTTCAGGTATTTGTCAAACATAATCAACCATATTTGAACATATTTTTTTGTTTGATAAAATATATAGAAGGAAATTGTAATTAATTAATACGAAATAACCAAAATACAAAATGTTGAAGCTAGAGGAAAACCCCAAATAAACTCCAACTTTCAAACAAGGAAAATGGGGGAGGCGAACAAAATATAAAATTAAACAGATATAATAGATCATAAAGCATCAAATTAAAACTCAGAGAATGTGATTCTTGGTTGCACTTCCAATTAAGGTTTGGACAATTCACGCCAGACTCATTTCTGATTCTGCAAATCTACCAGAAATTGATGAAAAACTTATAACGAGACCCAGATGAATGAATCTACTGATATCCAAATAGATCTAAAAATGAAAAAAAAAAAAAAATCAACTCCACATAGGGGACAAACCTACTCCCATATGAAGGAGAAATCTACTTCTACCGAGGGGAGAAACCAACTCTCACTAAAGGGAGAAATTGAAAAAAATAGAAGTAGTAAAGAAGAAAAATAATAAAAGAAACTATAATCCTCTCCTCCCATGGTGGAAGAAGGCAGAGCAAATATTATTTTTGCAGATTGCAAGAAGAGTAGGGAGGGGCAGCTAGGGTTTTTTCATTTTGAAAATACGTATAATTCTACCTTGACCCAATCATTCGGGGCTTGTTCTGGTTCGGTTATTCGTTGTGTCCACTTATGGGTCAACCCTTATTGATTGATTGATTTATTTTTATTATTTTGAAAACGATTTTTCAGTTAAATTTATTTTAATTAATGTATAATTATATATGTTAATTCTTCGTTACAAAATTTAAGCAACTAAAAACTATTTAATAACTTTATGTTTTAATATTAAATATGAAAAAGAAATTCCGATTGAGATTTGAAAAAAAAAGTTGTTAGGCAAATAAAATGAAGAATAAGTAATTCATAAGAAAATTAAGATAATTCGAAGAATAAGAGAATTGAGAGTGATAACCCAAATCTTCTAAATTTATGCAAATCACAAAATTTTAGGATATTTCTTTCCTTAATTGTAGTCATATATTAATATTATCACCCAAAGTCTACTTGTCTCCTCTCTTCTTTTCTTTCAAACTCTCTCTTTCTTTTGTTCTTCATTATTAAGAGGTGATTTTTGGTCCTCTTTTTTTTTTTTTTTTTTCCATTTTGACTTGAAATCACCCATCTACATCTTTTTTATCAATTTATTTTATAAATAAGTGGTTTTTCCACATAGATATGTGTTCTTTGTTTGTTTTTTCTTGTTTGTAATTTCATCGTCTAATGTGACGCTTGATTAATTATCACCGTCTTGGTGCGTTGTCTTTTCTTATGTGGACAATTCATACAATCAAGTTTCCGATCAGCGGACAAAAGTGACAAATCATATTATGTGTCTTGAACATATTGCAAATTTGGAATCACGGGTATTATATGCATAATAGAATTTTCAAAACTGTAGGTTTTGAGCCGATTTTTGTTATTAACCTAGATGCTATGAATATTTTTATAGTTTTATCTTTTTATGATTTTTAAGAAATTTATTTCTATCTTTCATTGATGTATTGCCAGATTGAATAAATTAATAAAATTATTTTTGTTGTCTAAAAAATTGTAGTAATATATTTAGAGTAACTTTAGGTTATATATATTATTATATATCTTAATTTTGGATATTATAAGTGAGGATAAGACCTTCTCTTTGAAGAGATGCATTTTCCAAGACAAACTCGTGAAGTTCATGCCAAAGCAGACAATTCCTATGATGGACACTAGCAACCCCATGCCACATCAGTTTGGCGCGCAATATGAACCTTGCACCAGAGCATACACAGTCCACCCACATGCTGTTGAGGTTGATGTCGGAGAGGAATATATCTCGTATTGATTATGATTGAACAGATCTAGTGTTGGGGAGGGATGTATCCCATATTAATTGAGCAGATAACTTGAGAAGAATGCAAGCTAATATTTGATCTTCTTTTATAATTATTAGAGTGATTAAATACTAAATAACTAACATCTCTAACAACTTAAGTTTTTAGATGAGATGGTGAATAATGTCAACTGATACACTATTGTTAGGGACGAATTTGATTTTTTCCTATTTATTATTTTATTATTTTGCTCATTTATTCAATTCCAAATTATTTAATTAATTGCCCATATTATTAATTTTATTGGGTCACATATAATATTATCCAGCCCAAGTTATTGTCTTAAGCCCATGCGGCCCATCAACCTATGTATAAAATGTCTCTCGTATAAAAGTGCCTTTATTCATTTGTAAATATTCTGAATGTTATACGCTCTAAACTTCTGTTGACAACAATTGTTAACTTATTTTCTCTAATCTGCTCTGAGCCTTCGCAGATTAGAGTCAGTTTTTCCCATATTTCTCGAGCGGTCCTGTAAGATTTAACTTTGTTAAACATTGCTTTATCAAGAATTTTGTATAAAATGTCATTGGCCACATTGTCCAAATTATATCTTTTTCAACCTTCATTGATCCATTCGCTCCTGGGTTCTTCAACTATGGCAGGTCTTTCAGCAGCATCATCCTCAGCAGTTCTTATAGTTGTGTTCACTTTGGTGATCTTTATGGGTCCATCTTTGATGATAAACCATATTTTATCATGTAGTGCTAAGATATGTGCCTGCATGCGAATTTTCCAATCATCAAACTATTCTACTATAAACATGGGAATGTGAGATAGATTTGCTTCCATGATAATAACTTTTTGAAAGAAAATTTGAGAAAAACTTTCAAGTGTTGATCTTTTAGAAAGATTGAGATATGGTTCAGTAACCAGTGCGGAAGGTTCTTTGAACCAACCGCGTTGATACCACTTGTAGGTTCCAAGGGGTGTTCAGTTAAGTCTAGAAGGGGGGGTTGCATAGACTTAATCAATCTTTCGATTTTAACTTAAATCAGCGTTTTATACAGGTAAACAACTTAGTTTTTTGAAAGACAATTAGGTTCAACCTCAGCAGGAGAGTTAACCACTCAACAGACTCGACTGAGCTATTGATAGAGTAACTCAGCTGAGGGAAGTGAACTCTTTTAAAAATTCAGTTTACTTGATTTTACAGTGAAAGTCTTACACCCTTTTTAGAATGGTTTTACAACACTTGTTTTAGGTTAAGTTATTATCAGTTGAGTGAGCAAATATATATTAGCAATAATAAAGATATGCAGAAATTAAATGCTGAAAGCCTGAAAGTAAATGACACAATAATTTTATAGTGGTTCGAGAATTGGGTAATTTCACTATTCCACTCTTCTCCAACTCCTGGAGGTAATCTACTAATACAACAACTGTTACAAAATGGATACAACAGTCCAAGTAGGCTTTGATCACACAACCAGCTATTCCCGAGACTCGACCTTCTTCGTAAGGCGGTTGCTTCACTACTTGACTCCTTTCAAACCCTTCGGACTTGATCACTTAGCCCTCCGACGGACTCAAAGCAGGCTCTAACTTGAACCTTGTTGCACGTCCTTCACTATGTGAAAGTGCAGACCCCTTGTTCTTGAATACAATTTTCCTCTTCAACATGTTGAAGTTTTCTTCCTTCACTGAGTGTGTTGGATAGAATCACTTCGAAAGTAGGATTGAGGATTTGAATGAATAGCTTGTGAGTATTTTGCAGTTGCTTGTTTTGCTCAGATTTTCTCTTATGTCATTCGTATTGCTTGGTCAATCGTGCTTCTCTCATATTTTTCCTCAGCCTTTTATAGTGATAGTTTGAAAAAGTGTCCGTTGAAGAGATAAACACATTTCAAACTTCACTTCTTGATCGTTGGATTGTCTTGTTGTGCAGCTATTGATGTTGACCCTTTCTTAAATTAATGC
Source organism: Rehmannia glutinosa (assembly GCA_016081115.2). Taxonomy (NCBI): domain Eukaryota; kingdom Viridiplantae; phylum Streptophyta; class Magnoliopsida; order Lamiales; family Orobanchaceae; genus Rehmannia; species Rehmannia glutinosa. The sequence continues at coordinate 23,663,845 of CM071928.1, read as the reverse complement.
TCTGCAGGTTGCCTAAACACAACAGGTCTTCTGCAAATATCCCATTGGTTCCCAACCACTTGCACTCTTTTAGCAAGACAACTTTAAGGTTGCAGGTCTGTCCCCTTACCATTTTGGGTAAATCTTTGACTTTTCTTTGCAACGGACTTCTCAGCTTTCTTCGAGTCCTTAAGCTGCTTTACCCCTTTATTGAGTCTTCTCCATGAATTTGGGATAACTCAGCTGTAAGTCTACTGAAAGACACAACTTATTTGCTTGACTGAAATTCTTCTTCGATACTCAGCTGAATCTTCATTGCATTCCTCCAGTCAACTTCTGCTATCTTCAACTTTGCTGCTTATTAACTTAGCTTAAATTCTATCTATTACATAGTTGAAATACAACAAATAATGGGGTGCCAACTTTCTAATCTAAGTTTTCTATGCATCATCAAAATCTATACAAATAAATTTCCTAACAGTTGGATTAAAAACTTGCTTGTTTGAATCATCCGCACAAGAATAACGCCGTACTAAGATGGCGACAAACCAAACGTCGGACTAGACGGCTAAATCACAAATAAAAAACAGACAAATAACTCAGATTTATGTGAAAAACCCACTTATTTAAAAAATAAATTAATAAAAAAAGATGTAGATGGGGTAAATTCAGAAAAAAAATTGGCTGAAAATCACCCTTTAAGGATGAAGGCCAAGAAATAGAAATAAAAGAAAAAAGAGAGTTTGAAAGAAGCAAAAGAAAATGGATATAAAGCAATATATATATATATATAAAGAGATAGAGCCACTTAAAAATAGTAGTATGAAAATTTTTCCGCCCATTTCACATTTCTAAATCTAGAAAATATTGAATTATTATTATAAAGGGATTGAGTAATAACAATGATGATTTAATTATGTCAACAACTTTCAATCAAAAATGTTAGGGTAATATTATTTTGACAACTGAAATATACTTTCCAAATTTAATAAATTATAATTTCTTATTTTCAGTAAATCGGATTTTCATTGTCAACATAATTTGGATAAGTTCTAATTGTTGAGGTAAAACTATTTTGATAACAAATTTTATACTCTCTTAATTTAAAAACTTCAGTTTTTCTATTTTTCACATAGTTTATAATTTAAAATTTATTTAATGATAAAAATACTGTAAAATACATCTAAATATTATTTGACAAGGCTGACCAAATAAAAAATAAAAAACTTAAAATAAAAAATAAATTAAATAAATTCAAAAAAGCATATAAGATCTATAAAATATTCCATAAATTTAAAATTATCCAAGAATTCAAAAAATTATATAAATAAATGAAAAATTGTGAAATAAAGCCTTGAAATTATCGATTAAATCAAAAATTTGTTTGATAAGTCTTAAAAGCATCTGATAAAAATAATATTAAAATAAATTTTTATTATAATAAAAATATAAATCATTGGATAAATTCAAATACAATCAATTTATATCTAAAATTATTTTATGAATTTAAAAATTACAAAATAAAATCTTACAATTAAAATAAAAAACTATGATATAAAATATTAACATATTTAATACATCATACTTTCCAAGTTTTAAAAATTGTAATTCTCTATTTCCCGTAAACCTAATTTGTACCTTAGCATAATTTGGATAAATTCTAATGATCAAGATAAAACAATATGATCTTTTTAAACTTTCTTATTTAAACAATTAAAGTTATTATTTTGAGTAAATTGAATTATATATATTTTCGTAGGTTTAAAATTTATAGGATTTTAGACATAATGTGAATATAAATTTAATAGTTACTATTTTTATTTTATTTTTCATAAAAGTTAGTATTTGTTTTGTTTAATTTCTTACAAATCATACTTCTTGATGGACAAGTATAACCAAATACTTGGTAATTTTTCAATATGAAAAATTCAAACAATAAACATAATAAAATACAAATATGGAGAACAAATTTTCAATTCTAAAACCGACTCAAAACAATGTAAATAAATATAATATATAACACAAAATAAACAGAAAGATATTCAAATCTGGATATCGATAAAGGAGATTTATATATATAGGATTTGGATCTAGTGGGTCCACATATCTTAGGTGAGTACACGAGACCAAATCTGAGGCATTGATTTAATTTTTAAACGGTTGAGATTAAATTAATTTTACTATTTTTTAATAGATAACTTTATAAAAATAAGGACTTTTTGGTAATTTTAATTAATACCAATTTTTGGAAGGGAATTTATTTATGGTAGTGGGCTAAAAATTAGGAACGGTTAAGGAGACGTGTTTATCAAACTTAAGAATCACTAATATCTTGCATATATTTTCCTCCCAAGTGTGCTCTCTGCAAAACATCCCCAAATTCATCCCTACCGTGAGAAAAGGCCATCCTCTTCCTCCATGGATTTCCGGAGCTCTCTATAAACCACCAGATGCTTCACCTCTCCGCCGTGTTCTCTCTGCAAACCACCGGATGCTTGACCTCTCCGCCAACCGTACCATCACCCCCGACCTCTTGGCTATGGAGACATCGACATCGACACTTCGACTTTAGGATTGGGGCGGTGTGTTTTACGGTGGGGCACGATCAAGGGCGCAATCGTTGCCTGGTGGTTTTGTTTGCTTTTAGTCTCGATAGAATCGGAGCCGCCGTGCCGTTAACATGGCTTTTCGACTACAAATCCATTCGTCAAAACCGTTCAGGGTTACAGAGACCTGCTTGGTGACGGCTTCTATATGTGTAAATTCTAAGTAATTAATATTTATTTTTCATTTTTTTAATTTCATGAATTATCAGTCATTACCACTTAATTATATGTCTTCGATTGTTAATTAACGAGGCTTTCAACCCGCTTATTGTTGTTGATAATTATGCTTATGTATGTTCTATATTATGCTTATCTATATTTTATATTATGCTCTCAAATTAGGGGGTAATTAGTATTGCCATGTTTTTTCTAAGGTTGGGGGGATTGCTTATTGATGTTTTCAACTGCTTATTGGTGTTGATAGTTATGCTTATCTATAGTTTGTTTTATGCTTATGCATGTCTTATATTATGCTTATGCTTTGTTAGTTCTTATGCTTATAAATGTTTTGTTTGTTAATAAATATTTTATATAAATGACTAGTGTCTTTTTTTATAGATTTTTTTTTTTTTGTTAGAAATGGCAAAAGATGTAATGAATGAGCGGGGAAGTTGATTTTGGGGCTTGGAAGGAGTTTGCTAAATCGAGTTATGATCACAACGAAACGTTGTTGTTTCATACTTTGATTAAAAATGTTGAATATTGTAGTTTTTTAGTAGCCATTTTAAATATGATTGGTTTTGACGTACATGCGTAGTTGATATAGGAATATTTTCTAATTAGTGTCGTATTTATTTTCATGGTTTTTAGATAATGTAAGCAGAATTCAAATGTTTTGTAAGCTTAATTCAGTTGCCTTGTAAGCAAAATTCAATTGCTTTGTAAGCAGAATTCAATTGTTTTGTAATCAATTATTTTGATGGTTTGATGGTAATGTAAGCATAATTCAATTGCTTTCTAAGCACCATAACATCCTTTCACAAGCAATACTTTACACACAAATAAGCAATTGAATATATGAGACTGCAGTAACCAAATTTTGCAAGAATGTTTGCTCGAAAAATACTACAACAGTCACAAATAAGCTGAGTACATAGTAGTAATAAGCATTACACTAACTACGCATACGCAATTTGTAATATGTGAATAAGCAATATTTAACAAATAAATAAGCAGTCACAACATATTCTTGAACACATACTTTTTTTATTTATTAAGAATTATTTTTAAAATGGTATTCCGTTGTCGATATTATCAAAATTCATTCATTCTTTTGGAGTTATATTTTCGTCATATTCTAGTATATAGTTCGGAGATTAATCTTATATTATTTCAATCCGCTGTTGTGACACATGTGCAATCCCAACTGAATCAAATAAACTAAATAATTAAGCAATATTTAGAATATACATAAGATTATAGTTATGCACATGTAAGCAGACGTTTAGTCATAGCTAAGGAAAGTACTGAGTTAAAACAAATGGGGACGTAATCAAAATTTTGAATACATACAAGCAAGTATTCGTGCATACATAAACAACATTTTAGTATCACGCAAGAAAATTTTTGGGTTGAAAAAACCGCCAATGAATGAATAAGAGTCCATATAAGTATAAGTTTTTAATTTTTTACATAATATGATAGTTCTTCTCAAACAAACTATTATTAATGTGAGATTTTAAAACACAGTAATAACTAAGCAACATTTTGCATACATGCAGACAAGTATTTAAGCACATATAAGCAATATTCTGACCATATCAAGCAATTTTTTTTTTAAAAAAAATGGAATGGCGAAATTTCATGTAATTTACTAGATTTAGCACATTGAGTTAATGAAACATATAATCAAATTTGTTTGGAAATCAATTCAACAACGTGGATTGAATGAAGGATGACACCAATTATGGGTAACTGCCCTATTTTCATGGGATTTACTAGATTTAGTCAACCTCCCTATTATTTATGTGGACTAATTTTGCCCCATTTTGACTTTATCATTTATTTTGTTAACATTAACCTGAATTAATAATAGCCATTGAAATAGGTAGATGTGTGGTCAAGATTTGGTCTTATGTACTCATATAATAAGGGGTCCTATATATATAACCTCCCATATATATATATATATATATATATATATATATATATAAAGAGGGATCAAGTGAGACCATGTCTCTAGGTGAGACACATGGACTAATCTCAACCATCCTTCACTATTAATCAATGGGTATGATTTAATGGATAAAAAATATATTAAAATATTAATTTAATCAATAAAAGGGTAGTAGGGTAAAATAACATAACAAGTTAGTTACAAAAATGGAATCAAATCTCTTTCCCTCTCATACATCTCCCAATTTCCCCAATCTCACGTCTCTCTCTCTCTCTCTCTCTCTCTCTCTCTCCATTATTAACGCAAATAAAGAAAATTGTGAAGAACTCGAAAATTACAAGTTCATGAAAATTACGAGAGAAAAAATAAGAAAAATCGGTGCAATATTACGGAAAAATAACGAACATGAGTTCGAAAACTAAATATGCAACAAAACTCAACTAAATATGCATTATCCGAAAATTATCTATGCGTAAAACAACTAATATGTAGTACAATATATCCAATTATGCAAGACGTCATAAACTATGCAACAAAATCAACTAACTATGTATTATCTAGAAACTATCTATGCATTGTGGAATAACTAAATATGCGATACATTATGTAACATCCCATTTTTATAATTTCCAAAAGCAACATCCCATTTTTATAACTAAATATACATTATATTGAACCTATTTTTATGCGGTGTAGTATAACTACACATGCAATACGTTATATTCAATTATGTCTTGTTTTTAAGTAAATAGTGCCAACAAAATAACTAAATATGCATTATTTGATGTCTAATTATGCAAATAGAAGAAACCCTAACTATCTTTGTAAAATAAAAATATTTGGAAAGAAACCAGGTTCCTTAAAATCATACAAAAATCCGTGATGTCAATTTCACCCCATAAAATCCGCTGGGACCACTAATTTGAATTACAAAATTATAATCTTACCCTTAAAATCAACGAAAATTAGGAAATAATTAAAAAAACTGAATTAATCACATCCCTTCATTTTTAAGATCAATGGGTAAGATGAGTCCACACTCTCACCTATAGAGGGTGGTCTCATTTGAACCAAACTCCTACATATATATATATATATATATATATTCAAATTTGCATTATATAGAGAATTTAGAAATAAAATAGATATACATATGGATTTTATAGAAATAAATATTGTATATAATTTTTTGGATATAAAATAATTAAATATTGATTATATAAAAACAATTCTATCTATTTGTTCTATTATTTAGACTATATTTATTGGTTAATCTAAAATAATAAAAAAATATTGTTCATTCGTTGTTGTTTAGATAATTCTTTTCATATAATCATGATTTAAGTTGAATAATATTGTTATGGATAAATCAAATGGAACTATGATTTTGTTTATTAAAGTAAAAAGTATAGTAATTTGTTGGTATAAATTTTAAAATATTATTAATTTATTTCCTTTGATCTAATTTGATTTAGTTTTGAAAAATTATTAAGTGAACATATAATTTTAAAGTTTTAGACAACTCAATAAATGTTTTTAATAAATATATAAATTTGCTTCAAATACATAATCAATCTATGTCTTCTCATTTGTTTATATTATATAATCAATTCGTTTTTTTTCTTCCCATTTTCCCAAATTTTTTATTTATAGTTGGATATTTAACATGATATTTTGTAAAAATATATTAAATTATTATAATTATAATTATTTATTAAATCATATATTATTTTATTTGATCAAGACGTGTCAACATGCACCCACTTTCCCGTTCAAAGAAAGGAGACGAGTACATGTATTGAGATATTCGTCATGTCCCGCCTCATTACAATTCCTATAATGTATTAATTTCTCATTATCAAAACTATATAATACTTTATTATTATATTATACCTGCTCGGGTGATATACTAGTTCTATTAACATTATATAATTTATATGCATCATGTATTTTTGTTATGTATATAATAATGTTTACATAAAAGGATTATCAGATGTAAACCCCTTGGGGGGCAACGGGGTGGCTTTGCCCTATAAATACAAGAAAAAAGAAAGAGAGGGAGGGGAGGAGTGGAAAGGGGCAGCAGAGCAAAAACACAACCGGTTGGAGGGGAAATCCTCTTTCCAAAACCCTATAATATTTTTACCCCTGAAAAACAATAATCCAACCAAACACAAAAAAAAAAAAAAAAATGGGTGTTGAAATTCAGCGCAAAATTAAGAAAGAAAATGCTATGACCGATGTTATTGCTGCTGCCGCCCCGGTGATACTGGGGCTACAGCCGTCAGCTCTGGTGGACCACGTGGCAAGAGTTGATTGCTCCCTCCTCTCCCGAATCCCAGGGGAGCCCGGTGGCTCCTTCCCTGTACACACTCCTCATATTCTGTGTGGTTTTGTTTGTGTTATGTGGTGGTGTGTGCGTGTGTGTTTTTTTGTCGATGAATGTTGGGGGTTTTAATGGGGTTTATTGATGCCCATTTGAAATTTGGAAGCAGATGTTATATACTCAAAATCAAAGGTAGAAATTGCTTTAGCTTTCGGTTCGTTCCTTGTGCTTCAAATTGTGTAAAGATGGAATCTTTTTATTTGTGTGCGAGTCTGATCTTCAGAATTTGTAATTATATGCTGTGCGTTTGGCTGAAAATGCAATTATGATGTAGAATTAGTATAGTGAAAGGAAGATTTTGTTTATATTGTTCAAGATTACCTGAATTTAATTAACTTTATAGTGTTTTGTGTTTTTAGTCTATGCCTATATTTTTGAATGAGAGGTGTTGTAATTGTATTCTAATAAAATTGTATCATCACATATTTCATGAAGGGGGATTATATTCATATTCCTCAGATTGGATGATATTGTTACATCAAGTATACTCCTTCAATCTTATGGAAATATGCTACCGCCCTTTCTTGATTTACTGTGAAGAATGTATAAATGCAAGTTGTTTCTCATTTTATTGGTTATATTTTGGCTTCTGTAGGTTGCTGCCGAAGAGTTGAAGTTCGTTTTGAGTGAGGTTCATAACCATATCGATGTTTCTCCGGAAAATACATCTCCATTGAAGACCATAGCAGGGGGGAGTGTTGCCAATACAATTCGAGGTCTTGCTGCCGGTTTTGGGATTACTTGTGGGATAATTGGGGCTTATGGGGATGATGATCAGGGAAGCTTGTTTATTGATAACCTGAGCTCTTACAAAGTCGATCTCTCAAGATTGAGGCTGAAAAATGGGCATACTGCACAGGTGTGTTTGCTTGCATAATAATATTCTTATAACTAGTTTTGGGATGTAATTATGACATTTATGATGCAGTGTGTTTGCTTAGTTGATGATTTGGGCAATCGAACAATGCGTCCATGTCTCGCTAGTGCCGTAAAAGTTCAGGTGATTCACATTGAATTTTGATCTGGTATACAATGTTAGGGATAATTAACAAAACTACCCTGAGGTTTGAGCTAATAACAAAAAAACCCAAAGACTTTTGAAAATTACAAAATTTGAGGTTTGATTCTGTATTACTCTTTTGCTTGACATTTCAAATACCCTTTACATTTGTAAAAATATTATAGTTACCCATTTATATCTAAGATAAGAATTAAATCTCATTTTTTTTTTGTAATTTTAAAACTTCTTTGGGTTCTTTTTGTATTTATTCTAAACCTTAGGGGTGGTTTTTGTAATTGTCCCTAATGTTATAATTTTAAAAAAAATAATCTTGAGACATTATTGGTCAAAACAAATGTAAATCATAATATTGTCCTCTTATCAGGCAAATGATCTGACTATGACAGATTTGAGAGGTTCCAAGGTGAGGTCCTTGAATTTACGATTTGGTCCATAAACTAATCAGCATAATCTCCTGATTTTTGGTTTCGTCAAAGCTAATAACTTGTTCTTCTTGCCTATTTTTGGACACTCATTGTACTAATCCATTTCAATGGTACAGTGGCTGGTGTTGAGATATTCAATATTTAATATTGAAGTTATCCAGGCCGCCATTAAGATTGCCAAACAAGAAGGTGTTTCTGTTTCACTAGATCTGGCCAGTTTTGAGGTAATAGTTCCTTTGGTAACTTTAAAAGTTTTGGAGTATGAAATATTATTGTGAAAAGTGAAGTTGATATACGTATTCTAATAATCTCTAAGATCCTGTCATTCTTATGATTTTGGCAGATGGTGAGGAAGTTTCGATTGCCACTCTTACAGTTACTAGAATCAGGAAGTATAGACCTTTGCTTTGCCAATGAGGATGAAGCCTCAGAACTGTTAAGGTAAAGTCCATTGCTTTATTTTGGAGGTAAAGTCCATTGCTTTATTTTGGTGCAACAATGTAGTGAAGAAGTGAACAATCTTCAATTAAGTCTTCATCAATTTAATTTGGGATAATTACAAAAACTATCCTGAGGTTTGGGGTTAATTACAAAAAAATCCACATGTTTTTGAAAACTACAAGAAACCCCATGAGATTTGATCTTGACCGCTATCATAAGCAAAATCATTTCCAACACCAACCTTACGTTTATAATTACAAGAAACCCTATGATGTTTGATTCTGTATTACACTTAACTCCTGTCATAAGCAAAAACATTTCTAACACCAAACGTTTGTAAAAATATTGCAATTACCCCCTTGCATTTAAGACATAATAAAACCTCAAGTTTTTTTTTTGTAATTTTCAAATATCTTTGGATTTTTATGTAACTAACCCAAACCTCATGGGTAATTTTTGTAATTGTCCTATTTTTTCGTATTGGGGTTGAAACAGTTCCGAGTTAATTGTTACTGATCTTTCCATCAAATTGAGTTGCAGTGGTGAAGACAATGCGGATCCAGAGTCCGCTCTTGAATTTCTGGCCAAACACTGCCGATGGGCTGTGGTGACATTAGGCTCAAAGGGGTGTATTGCAAAACACGGGGAAGAGGTATGTTTAGTATTTTGGATCTTCTCTTGATATTTTGGCGCGACCTTAATCACCAAACAGAACAAGAAATAACAAATAACTAAAGAACAAGGTTAAAATGTTAACTAGCACATTTTATTTCATCATTGACTTCCGACTTCCATTTTTTTATAGTGACCCGTTAACTGGAAATTTTAGTTTGGCACCATTTCAGCCTTTTGAAGTAGAGTAAATTACTAAAAGTATCCTGGAGGTTTAGCATAATTACAAAAAAACATAGTTATTTTTCAAAATTACAAGTACTCCCTTAAGGTAGTATACAAACACCCCTTAAGGTTTGTATTTGCTGAACAAATATCCCTTCTTGTAGTTGCAATTTGTAAAATACAAATAAATATTAAGGGGATATTTGTAATTTTGAAAGATAGTTGTTTTTTAATTTTTTTTGTTTAGTTTAGTAATTAGACTAAGCCTCAAATAATGTCACCTGAACCAAATCTGTCATGAAATGTCTGCCAGTAGCATTGGGCATCGGCATTATCCATTATTGCCACACATAACATGGAAAATTGTCTCATTTCATCTGAAACATTTTATCAACCCAGAAATCGTACATTCAAGAAATATTTTAGTTTACCAACCTTGAGAATCTTGTATCTTGTACTTGGCATTAGTCATTATTGATGTAGCACGCCAAAAGGGCACTTTTTGAGCTTTAATGCTATTTAACGGGATGACTAATGATACTAATCTCTTTTCAGATCGCACGTGTTCCAGCAATCGGGGAGTCAAAAGCAGTTGACGCAACCGGTGCTGGTGACCTCTTTGCGAGTGGATTTTTGTACGGATTGGTGAAGGGATTATCGCTGGAGGAGTGCTGCAAGATTGGCTCGTGCAGTGGTGGCTCTGTCATCCGTTCTCTGGGCGGTGAGGTAACTCCCGAGAACTGGCAGTGGATGTACAAACAAATGCAGACAAAAGGACTTCCTGTCCCTGACCACGGCAATTTATATTCGTGCCAATCTTGATTGTATTGACATCATTATTATTATTCATGAAGTTGAAACACTAAGCCAATTTGAAGTTGCATTTTAGGGCAGTGGTTTTTTTATTAATGCCTGCAACTGATGTCTTTTTTTTTTTTTTGAGGAAAATGGCAATTGCATTAATAAGAATTAAGAGGTATTGACCTCTGTTACAGCATTGTCTACAATTTCAGGGGGCAGGGGGCCAGAGTGCCAATAGTTACATGGGAGAGTGAGGGCGTGTCTAGCAAGTGCATGGGCGAGGGTGTTCGCTTCTCGGGGTACATATGAGAATGACACTGACCTAAAAAGTGTTCGATAGCGTCGAATGTCTTCGATTATATTTCCCAAATAAGAAAAATCTTCCTGCTCGCTGTTGATACTTTGTGCTAGTTGGAGGCAGTCCGTTTCAATTTGTAAGTTGTGGCAGTGTAAGTTTTGTGCTCGAGATATTCCTTCACGACATGCTATTGCCTCCGCAATCTCCGTTGGATACTCCGGTAGAAGGTGTTTGGACAGACTGTCGATAACATTTCCTTCATGGTCCCTGAAAATCGCTCCGATTCCCGTCCCCGATCCTTTTATAATAGAAGCATCCGTATTTATTTTGATCGTGCCCGGGGGGGTTTATTCCACGTTTTAGCTGGTTGGTTTTGGTGCGTCTGCGCAAAACCATTCGTTATTTTCTCCTAGTATTCTTGAAGTATCGTTGTGGCCATATTGTAACAATCCAGGTGGGATATATTTTTCCTTTGAAACATAAGACAGTTCCTGCAGTACCACAAACTCCATAACAGGGTTGCAAACAGGGATTCAAAATTTTCATTACCTACCTTCGAGACCGTAGCGAGCATGTCCGGCATTTTTGCTGTGCGCGTGTCAAGAATTTTATGGTTCAAATGGAGTGGGCTGGCCCGCCAGAAAAAATTGCTCCATGTACAATCTCGTAAGGCGTGTTCAGCCGTTTCGAGCGCTTCGCCACATCTTTTACAAACAGGATCGATTTACATCTGCCTTTTGATATAGTTGATACCCACAGGTAGGCGTTCTCTTGCCACTCTCCACATGAAGAATTGAATTTTTGGTGGTACATTGAGCGCCCAAATCCATTTCCAGAGTGAATTAGACGGCATCGATAGGGAAGGTTTGTCTAACATGTTTGTGATCGAATTAGCAGTTTTGTAGCCCGATCGAACTGTGTAGCGTCCTGTTGGTGTGAAGTGCCATGCAAGGTGGTCGTTGGAGCCATGGTGCCGTAGAGGGATGTGAAGAATTTGTTCAGCCTCGTTATTGGGGAATAGACATCGTACTTTGTTTTCGTCCCAGGTACCTTCGTTATTAAGGATTAGATCACTCACCTTGATGTCAATTAAATCGTCCGGAGCAGGAGTGGAAATTCGGAATTTTGGTTGTTCAGGTAACCAAGGGTCTGTCCAAACACTTATGCTCGAGCCATTCCCAATAGTCCATCTAATACCCTCGTCGAGTACATTCTTACTGGCTAGAATGTTTTGCCAAGTGAAGCTGGGGTTGTAGCACTTCGTAGCCTTTAAAAATGTAGTACTCGGGTAGTAGCGGGTCTTGAGAGATTGTGCAAGCAACGTTTCTTCATTGGTGATGAGTCTCCATCCTTGTTTTGCTAGCATTGCAATATTGAACTCCCCGATGTCCCTAAAACCCAGTCCTCCATCCGTTTTACTAGTGCATAGCGTATTCCATGAAACCCAGTGGATTCTACTTTCGTCATTTTTCTGTCCCCAAAGGAAATTTGCAATAAGCGAATTAATTTTTTCACATACGGCTTGTGGGATCAAGAAACAACTCATGATGTATGTGGGGATCGCTTGGGCCATGCTTTTGATGAGTGTTAGTTTTCCGGCAAAGGATAAGGTTTTTGATTTCCAGTCTTTTAATCTTTTTGCAACTCGATCCACGATCGACTGGAAAATAGCCTTCTTATTCCTCCCTGTTGTTGCCGGTAGTCCCAAATAAATTTGATGCTTTTCCACCCTGTTAACTCTAGCATGCATGCAAGTATTTCGCCATGTTGCTCTCAATGCCTTTGCTAAAGTTAATTTGATTTTTCAAATTGACGATTTGCCCGAAGCTACACAATAATCCGAAATGATGTTTTTAATGGTACTAATTTCTCCCTCATTAGCCCTTCCAAGATTAAAGTCATTCATCGGCGAAGAAAAGGTGTGATACCGCCTGGTGCTCGTCTACCAATTTTTGCCCCGTAAGAATCCACCCCTCTCTGCTTTTTGTATGAGAGCTGAAAATGCTTCTGCACAGAAAAGAAATAAGTAGGGGGAGAGCGGATCTCCTTGTCGGAGTCCACGTGTTGGGTGAAAAATTGAACCGGGTATACCGTTAGCCATGACTGCATATGAGACAGTGGAAACACAACGCATAATAAGGGAGACAAAGGAATGATTAAGACCAAGTTTAAGCATAACGTGTTCAAGAAAAATCCATTCAACACGGTCATAGGCTTTACTCATGTCTAATTTAAGAGCAAAAATCCCCCTCTTTTTAGCAGTATTAATTTCCATGGTATGAAAAATTTCGATCGCAAGTAGTGCATTGTCAGTAATAAGGCGACCTGGGACGAATGCAGATTGGCTCGTATGGATGACGTGAGGTAACACTTTTTTCAATCTATTAGCGATGACCTTGGTAATGATTTTAAAAATCACATTGCAGAGACTAATGGGTCTAAAATCGCTAGGTGTGATAGCATTTTTCTTTTTTTGGTATTAAAATGATATGAGTGTGGTTAAGGGGAGCGGGGTCCATATTGCAATTGAGAATGCCGAGAATAACCGGGCAATATCATGTCGAATGTTAGGCCAAAAATGTTGAAAAAGAGAGCGGCATACCGTCGGGCCGGGTGATTTGGAAGGATGCATTTGTTTCAGAGCGCCACAATTTCTATTTCAAGAAAGGGTTCGCCGAGAGCCGCATTTTGTTAAAATCGCGATCATAGGTTCCATCGTCAATAGCCCGAGCAAGATTTAGTTGTGTCTTTGGATGTGAATAACTTTCTGAAATGGTTCGTAAGAGCAGCAGCTATCTGTTCGTCATCTTCGATTATTGAACCTTCTGCGGATTGGATTCTATCGATGGTGTTACGTTTATTCCGACCATTTGCTTTTCTATGGAAAAAGTTCGTGTTTTTATCGCCGTCTTTAATCCGATTTGGCTCTCGCTCTTTGCGGACAATGTTGAAAACTGAATATTCAATTATATTCTTCTTATTCAGTATTGTACAGCCTCCTATTTTTGTTGTTTAATGATGGACACTGCTACATCTTGTGACGAAGTAATTTGGACTTCTAAGTCCCCAAGTGTTGCCATATTTGTATTAAATGGCACTTAATTTTAATTTTAATTTTTTTTTTCTGAAGATATGTACGATTAACAAAGTTAAACTTTACGGCTCCCAAACTAATAACAATGTAGATGAGTGTAACAATGCTAGTTGTTCTTGGATCTTATCCCTCAATTATAGGGTTAAAATAAACTATGTGCATAGGCATGATTGATGAATGAAGATGCAACTTGTGAGACAATTGGCTGTGTGTTGTGCTAGAATTAATACTGTAGTATCAAGAGTTTTACCACATTTAAAAGTATTGTATGTTAATGAGATGATGAGATCAGTATTTTTCATATATAGTAATGTAATAGAATTTTCCTAATTGTTTTTGGATTAAGGTATTTATTAGTGAATTTTATTCTTATTTTAATACATCAACCATTTTTATTTTCTATTATAATTGTTTTTGGATTAAGGTATTTATTAGTGAATTTTATTCTTATTTTAATACATCAACCATTTTTATTTTCTATTATATATATATATATAAGACCATAGGCATGGATTTTACTAGAAAATATTTTTCAATTTACAATCTTCGGTTCTTCACAAAAAGTTAATACGATCGCAATAATGTATAAGTTAGTCTTAAGTAAATCATAGTAATCCAGGAAATGTGATATCCTAAATTAAAGGAATTTACAAAATGAGAAAGATAATATCCTAAACTAAGGTGAATACGAAGAGGTAATATCCAAAATTAATAGAATCTTAAGTTTGTTCAGATAAATGACAACAATCAAGAATATATATTATCTACAATTTTGTGAGTCACACAAGCAAACAAATTTTGGCTTATTACAGAGAATAGAGAGATTTAGTGAATTGGTGAGGAAGAAAAATTTATTAGGAAAAGTATATTTATAAAGAAAATTTACAAAAAGCAAGGATAAAAAGACGAAAAAAAAAAAAAAAAAGAGAGGCCCTGATGTACAAAAACCAGTCAAAGGGTCTAATCTAAGCGGACGACCCATTGATCGTTAACCAGCCGTTGACCACAGGCTGGTTCTGATCCGGGTCAAATCTAATCCTCAACCAAGTCTAGCTCCAATTGCCATGGTAGAAATTTATTTACATTTGAGCTCAAAAGGCATTGTCGCCAACATAAAGAATTGGTAAAAGAAAATATATATTGGCATGTTTTAGATGATAATGGATATCATAATGCTAATAAAATCAGCCAACATTGCAATAAAATGCTAATGGATATCATAATCAAAGTCTTTCCAAGAGCAAGGAAGTTCATCACAGTATCCAAATACAAATATAAAGCAACCCAACAGAGGGGTAAATTTAAACTGTATAGCACAATCTGATTCCTGCTCAACAAATTAAAAATATCCAGCTCAGCTAGCAATTTCTGTTCCAGTGGAGTTTCAGCAAACATAACACTCAATTCTTACATCATGAAATCTTACCACAGTAGACAGCAACATCAGATATCCATCGGAGCGGCACCTTGGTCAGCAGCGGGGGTTTCCTGATCATCATCATCAGCAGCAGCAGCAGCAGCAGCAGCAGCAGGACCCGGTTCAGCACCATCGCTTTGATCTGGAGCGGCTGACGCCTCAGCAGGGGGATCTTCACCAACTACCTCAAATTCATTGATCAGTCGCTGCACAGTTTCTTGATCCAATGTACTGAACGCCTCGCCTATCCCCAGTACAGCAATCGTGCAATTTGAGCTCGTTAGTTTTTCGCCTTGTAAGGTCTCCCTCAACGCAAAAAGTGCATCCTTGATCAGATTTTCTCGTGATGAGTCCACAAAAGTTTCGAATTTCCGTTCTAAGTATGTCTTCGCGGCCTGGGACCTAGATCCAATTGCAAATGCTTGATATTCGAAGTAATTGCCGCTTGGACAGTTGTAATAAAGGTGAGCTCCAGATTCATCTAGACCACCGATCAGCAGGCCCACACCATACGGTCGCTTCCATGAGCGCTGTGTGCAGACCTGCACTAAAATAATGATACTGATGTTGATATATTTTAGAAGAAAATAAACGAAGCTTTTGCAATTAACAAATGGAAAGCCCAGAAAAAAGGCCTCAGTGATACTCCTTCAGTTTAGATAGTAGCTAATATAGCACAAATTCTTTATTTAATATATTCACAGCAACAAGAATCCAAGAATCCCAGTCAAACAGACATTTGATCACAAGAGAGGATTAAAGAAAAGAAAACGCAAAGTATAATAGTGGATAACAAAAAGTTAAAAAAGAATATGTTATGATATATTTCGAAAGACATTTTCAGCTATAAACATTAGTGACATTTTTTAGCTGGATATTTTGTCATGTTGCACGTATTTTGTTGTGGTTAGTGGGGGTACACAGAATATACGACTATTTAATTAAAATAATGATTAATAAGTATTCTGAAGGAATAAAAATGCATTTTTGCCAAAACGTTAGTCACTAACACGTTTTCCATTTTAGAGTAAGGAAAACATTTCTCCGAAATAACACCAAACAACTGACCTTTCTTAAACAAAAATATAAAGAGCTTGCGCACAATTTTAAAGCCCCGCAAAAACTCGTATGGGCACATTCATACAAATCCACACGCCTGCTATACAATATGTGGTGGCAATTCATTTAGAATAGAGAATCCCTTTTTGTGCGACCGCTTCAACAGTAAAACATCAAACATAAACGATGTAGCAGCAATTCATCACAAAATGAAGGAGTTTTATCCTTATCACTAAATTTAATCAAACCTTGCATCCACATAAAAAATAAAATATTAAGAGATGTTCCAAGGACTATAAAGAAGGTCATCTTTAGCCACCACCAGTTTATTACAAGGCAGATTTAACGAAACTACATATGTAAAATTTGATGCAACTTTTGAATGAATATCGTTGCTCCATATTCAGAAGTAATGGTGAAATGAAATTAACATTTTGTAAATAGACAATGTTGAGCTTCCTTTTCTCTCACAAGGTAAAAGATAAGACAAGTCCAGAAATATTCTGTAACACGTAAACCCAGTAACTTAAAAAAAGAGGACATATTAAACTCCAATGGAAAGGCAAAACATAGTTTATTTTGAAGTTCTGATGGAACATGCAGATAAAATTTAATTGATAAAGATACTTCCTATATTATCCAGACTAAATGTACCAAAGAATCAACATCCCTATCATGTGGAAAATCTTCTCAAAAGTTGATAGCTACATCATAATCTACATGAATAAATCGCAATAATTGTCCTTAATGAAATGATCCCATTCCCTGATTAGAGAATTACCCACATTTATTCCTATATTTCCCTATGTGATTGTGTCCAGAAACTGTACCCACCTCATCCGAATAAAGCTCCTTTACAAACTTTTTTGGTGAATATCTATTCTAAAGTTGATAACCAATAAATGTGCACCCAATCATCTATAGAACTTACAACATATGCATTTGAGATACATTTTTTCATTGTTACAAGTTCCACCATTGTTCAAAAGACAATCTTTTCCTTCTTTAAGAAAACCATGTCAGCAATAATTTAAAATCATTTAGCTTAAATGTGTGTGCCAAGTATAAATGGAATGAACGTTGCTCTGAAAACTACAACTTGGGTCTTCAATCTTCATAGGATTATTTAAACTTAATTGACAGTTCAGCATCTTATCTTTGTCTGCACCCTCAGCTCAAAAATCTTTAACCAAATCCACCAGGTAACCACAAAAATTCAGCAGAATAAAATTTCAAATTAAAAATTGGCACATCCAAATTAAATAAACAGGGATAGGCAGAAAAGAAAAGAACACACACCTAACTCTGGAACAAGAGTAAAGTTTTAACAATATAATAAAGAAACATGCAAAGAAAATAATTTGTTTCCAGGTGTAAACACTGGTATGTGCTATATATATGATTTAATGTAGACCCCAAGAGAGTCCATAGCAATAATTAATGTGGACAGAATACCCTGCAAACCCAGTGAATGAGGATCTAACCCAACTCTAAAGATCAGAATTCAGAACCTGTCCTATATATGAACAAAAACCCACAAAAGTCATAAAAAGTAAAGGATATAACTATTTCAGTGCAACACATTCAGATATCACATTAAGTTAGATCAAAACATTTGCCCAGGTTGTGCCGACCAACATTATGCTTCAAAGTTTCATAGGTCAGAGTGTGACACAAACTTTGACATGAGATCAGACTTTTTTCTTAGATTAACAGAGATGCAAGTTTTTGGCTATTGTAACAATATGCTGAGAAAACTTGATTTATCTTCATTAAGAGATTACATATATATACACAAGTGGTTGGGGACACATAGCCTAAAGTCATCAACCCACTACCTAAAGTGACATAACATGTTCCCTAAAGTGCTATAACATGTTCCCTAAAGTACTCATTAATAATATATACATTTACTTTAACACTCCCCCTCAAGTTGATGCATAAACATTGATCATGCCCAACTTGTTACAAAGATAATCAATCCGAAACCCATTAAGAGCTTTTGTGAAGATATCTCCCAATTGTTCTCCAGTTTTCACGTATCCTGTAGAGATCAAGCCTTTCGAATCTTTTCACGAACAAAGTGACAATCAATCTCAATATGTTTGGTTCGTTCATGAAAGACTGGATTGGGCAATGTGAAGTGCGACTTGGTTGTCGCACCATAACTTAGCCGGTATAGAAACTTTAAAACCTACTTCACGAGGAGTTGATGTATCCACATTATTTCACATGCGATTTAGCCATGGCCCTATATTCGATTACGCACTTGAACGTGAGACCACATTTTGCTTTTTGCTTTTCCATGATACCAAATTGCCTCCAACAAATACACATAACCTGGTAGATCTTGATCTTCCTTGATCCCGCCAATCAAAGATTTGAAAAACCTTCAATCCTAGTATGCCCGTGATTGCTATATAGAATTCCTCGCCCAGGTGCTCCTTTCAAATAGCACAAAATATGCTCGACAGCTTTCCAATGGTCTTTTGTTGGAGATGACATATACTTTTGCTTACCACACTTACCGAATAAAATATCCGGGCGAGTAACGGTTAGATAGTTCAATTTCCCAACCAATCTCCTGTATCTCTCCTGGATCCGGGAAACAATTCGCCATCTTTTTGTAAGTTGTGCATTAGGAACCATAGGAGTGTTGCATGGTTTAGCCCCTAATTTTCCTATTTCAGATAATAAGTCAAGCACATATTTTCTTTGAGATAAGAATATCATCAACATAAACCACTAATAGAATGACACCAGCTGTAGATTGTTTGTAGAATACCGAATGATCTGATTTACTCTTCTTCATGCCAAAATTCTCAATAGCTTGATCAATTTTCCAAACCATGCTCGAGGACTCTGTTTCAAACCGTATAAGGACTTACGAAGACGACAAACTTTCCCAAACTCTCCCTGAGCAACAAACCCAGGTGGTTGCTCTAAGTAGACTTCTTCCTGAAGATCACCATGAAGAAATGCATTTGTGATGTCTAACTGATGTAAAGGCCAAGAATATGTGGCTGCCATAGAAATGAACAACCGCACGGATGTGAGCTTAGCGGCAGGTGAAAAGGTGTCGAATAATCAACTCCATATGTTTGAGCATATCCTTTAGCAACAAGCCGTGCTTTCAATCTAGCAACAGTTCCATCCTGGATGAGTTTTAATAAAGCAAAAACCCACTTACAACCAATAGCCTTTTTACCCGTAGGTAAGTCAACTAAGTCCCAAGTACCATTACTATCTAAAGCGATCATCTCCTCAATCATACTTGTGCCAACCCTGGATGGGATAAAGCTTCATGAACAGTTTTTGGTATAGAGAGAGAATCAAGAGATGCAATAAAAGAACACGAGGATGGTGATAAATGATTATATGATACAAATGAGGATATAGGATAAGTACATTGTCGTTTACCTTTACGAAGCGCAATAGGAGATCATCACTGATCCTGGATCCGTGACGGAAGAAGTGGTGCGGACACGGAGCGGGAGGAGCGATTAGGGAAGATGGGTCATGCGGCAGTATAAACTTGTGTTATGGGAGGTTTAGCAGGACTGGCGAAATGTCCGGACTAGAGGATGTAATAGTGTAGATTAGAACATCATCGACGCGTCCCCGTGAGTCGAAGGAACGGTCGAGGGTGCAAATGGAGTTTGTTCAAAAAAGGTGACATCACCACACAAGATATTTGTTAAGAGTGGGGCAATAACACCGATAACCTTTTTGCACACGGAATATCCAAGGAAAATACATTTTAGAGATTTGGGATCAAGTTTAGTAATGTGGGGTCGAACATCCCGAACAAAACAAGTACAACCAAATGTTCGTGGCTCAACAGAAATAAGGATTTACCTGGAAAGAGAACACGAAAAGGAATGTCACCAGGCATTGGAGAATAGAAGAGGGCATACGATTAATCAAAAACAAGCGATGGAGACGGCATCGGCCAAAAATGTTTAGGAACATGCATTTGAAATAGTAAAGCTCGGCGATCTCCGAAGATGTCTATTTTTGCGTTCAAAGAACGCCATTTTGTGATGGCGTATCTACACAAGAAGTTTGGTGAATAATGCCATTTTGTACCATATATTTTTGAAAGGATTCTCGACAAGTATTCTTTAGCATTATCATCGCGCAAAATTTGGACAGATGTATTGAATTGAGTTTGGATTTCAAAGACAAAAGGTAGTAAAATGATGAAATAATTACAACGATTTTTCATTAAAAATAACCATGTCATTCGAGAATAATCATCAACAAAGGTGACAAAATACTTAAACCCAATTTTAGACACTACAGACAAGGACCCCAAACATCGAATGAACTAACGCAACGGAGCATTAGCTCGCTTATTGACTCGAGGAGTAAAACTCGAACGATGGTGTTTAGCAAACCGACACGACTCACAATTGAATGCGGATATCTTTGAAAATTGAGGACAAAGTTTCTTCAACGTAGAGAATGAGGATGTCCTAACCGACAATGATGTCGTAGTAAAGGTGTAACATTGCTGTAACAAGCAAAGAGACTTTGGAATGTGTGTATCAAGGATGTAGAGGCCCCCAGATTCATGTCCTTTACCAATAATCTTCTTCGTCATAAGATCCCTAAACAAGCAAAAATCGGAAAGAATGAGACACAACAATTAAGGGAACGGGTAAGTTTACTAATGAAAACCAAATTAAAGGATAAGTCCGGTAGGTTTAGAGCAGTTGTAGGGGAGGGAGGGTGTGGGGATAATGGTGCCGGATCCCAAAACATGAGATATGGAGCCATCTCGCTAATGTAACCGATGAACTAGAGTATGAGATTGAAAGGAAGTAAAAAGACTTCAATTACCTGTCATGTGATCGGTTGCACGGAATCAACGACCCACTTGGAAGATGAGGAAATAAGACATGCTTGAGGTTTACCTGAATCAGCGATGGCAGTGATTGAGGAAGATGAAGACTTTAGAGTTTCTTGGTATTGTGAGAACTTAGCATAGTCATCGGCAGAAATTAAAACGGACTCAAGAGGAGCATTAGCCGAAGCGAGATGTGTTGAATGGCTAAATCGATTCTTTCGCTGTAATTTTGGACAGTCCTTCTTAAAGTGTCCGGGTTCGTGACAATAGCGACATAAAATGTGGCTCAAATCCGGTCCCCAAGCCCCGACATTTTGAGGAAAGTTTCGCCCTGGATTGCCATTTTTGAACATCGGTTTTTTTGAATCAGAAGTGTGACTCACAAAAGCATTATGAGTTGAAATAGGCGTTGATTTTTCAAAGGAGGATTCTCGCTAAAAACTTCTTGAAGTGATGATATCTCGTTTAGACAAAATTTGAGATTTCGCAGCCTCGAATTCGGAAGGTAAACTCACAAGAAACTCATAACGGCCATCTTTTCACGCCGAGTCGCCCGAGCTTTTACATCGATCTAAATGGAAATAACAAATTAAGTTCCTCGTTGAGTTTTCTTAAAATCCATAAAGTAATCGATGAGGATCTTTCACCTTTTTCTGCACGATAAAAAGCTTGACATACATCATACATACGTCTGATATTTCCTTCCCCCAAATACACAAATGCTAAGTAATCCATTAATTCTTTCACAAATTCACAATGATTTATCATACCAACAACGTCACTATCAATGGAATTACGAATTTGTAAAAATAAACGAGCGTCGTCTCGTAGCCAAGTGACCTTTGAATCATCAGTAGGTGGGTCCTCGGTTAAATGTTGATCCATAGAAATACTACGCAAATAGAGTCGAATAGTTTTAGTCCAAATAAATAATTAGACCTATTAAGTTTATGATCCGTTATTTTAGACATGACGGGAATCAGTTCAGACGTAGTCACAGATTTCTTTTCATCCATATTTGTCGAATACCAATCGAATAATAGATCCAAAACTCAACAAAAATGGACCAAAGGCTGAAATTTAATAAGGGTCAAACCTGGTCAAATCGATCCAACACAAAGGGAATGTTGACCGGAACGAACCAACGGCAGACCGTGAAAATAAAGAGCACCAAGACGAGCAGCAGACTGACAAATGGCAGCAGACTGACAGACGGGCAGCAGTCGGGCAGCGGGCAGCAGACGGGCAGTCGGGCAGCGGACTGATAGACGGGAGAAAGAAGCAAAGTAGGCAGACAGGCAGCAAACTGACAGAGTGAACTTCTCCAGAAATGTGTGGCGCGTGTGAACAGTACGCAGCCGGAAAAAAAAAATCTGGAGATTTTTTTTTTTTTTTTTTTTTAAACCCTAACCCCAAAATCTGAAACTCCTAAACCCTCTCTTGAACCTCAGCTATGTGCTTTGATACCATGTAACAATATGCTGAGAAAACTTGATTTATCTTCATTAAGAGATTACATATATATACACAAGTGGTTGGGGACACATAGCCTAAAGTCATCAACCCACTACCTAAAGTGACATAACATGTTCCCTAAAGTGCTATAACATGTTCCCTAAAGTACTCATTAATAATATATACATTTACTTTAACAGCTATAAAGCAGCCAATCCTACAAGGCTACTCCCTCGTAGATTAAAATGCACTCCCTCTTACCTCAGCACTTAAGAGGGACAAACACAGCACAATCAAGTTGAGTCCAAAAGTCAGGGATGGTTTAATAACACCTGTTCTGGACCTTCCACATTTCTCACTACTCACTAGAAACTCTACCACTAACTTGTACTTGGACTCTGCAACTTATTCTTAAGCAAAACCATGCACCAATGCTACAACTGAAAAATAAACTATTTGACAAGTAATACAGCAAATTATAAAGAGAGCTTGTTTCATAGACAAGCTTTATAGAGTAATGCAACATATCATAGAAATGTAGAACTTCTCCTTAACTAGAAGTATACTTCAAATTAATCAGTCATATGCACGTAACATTTCTGCAAGTTTCATTTTGCCACCAAAATAAGGCAAATTAATCCATTAAAACCAAGAATTCAACTTCTAATTTCTCTTTATTACCTTTATCAGTTAGTTTCAATCACAAAGTCCTATATTCCTCAAAGAAATACCCCAAGTAGAGCACTCCCATCCTAAAACCCTACAACTCCCAAAATTTCAAACGTACAACTCATCTCTTATCATATCGTGTATGAAAGGAAAAATCCTTTTTTTTTTTAATTTAACCTTCTATCTAGGTACCAGTATTAGGAAAGTTTATGAAATAATTCATTGAAAGCTTTTCTTCACATCCCTCCACGAAATTACCATACTATTATTTCTCAATCAAAACCAAAACTCTCGGTTAGACAATTCCCAGCTTTTACACAAACAATTAGAGTATAAACATGCATCAGATTTCTTCTTCAGACCCTTTCGCAAATTACCCACACTACTAGTCCTAAATCTTAAACCCTAATTCTCAATTACACACTGTCCACACAAAAACCATTAAACTAATACCAGAAATGGAAAAACAAACGAAACACTGGTAAACAAAACAACAAACTAAACCTGAGCCTTGTCGGCTAGCTGAACAACAAGGCGGCCAACGGGGAGCGGCGACTCGTACGTATATGAATAATTAATGCACTCATTGCGCATGTATCTGGACAATACTCGACCATCCGCAGTGAGTCCGGCGATGGCAACGCCGATGTGGTCGTCGACCTTGAAGATCTTCTTCTGGTGAGACGAAAGCTCCGAGCTCGCCTTGTTGACACACGCGAGCACCACGTGAGTCTTCGATCTCAACCCTATCGCCGCCGAGCCCTGCTTCACCGCCTCCATTGCGTATTCTACTTGAAATAGCCGCCCCGCCGGCGACCATGTTGTGACGTCGGTGTCGTACTGGTTCCTGAACATTTTGTATATATAATGGAAATCCCTCTTACAGAATTGCACAATACAGATTCAATAATTTGTATGTATATCTAAGTTTGTCTCTCACTCTTTTAGTAGCAGAGGAGAGAGGGGGCCAGTTTGCTTTGCTTTTTCTTACTCTTCAAGCCAAGAGAAGAAATTTGGGGGTGGGTCGTTGTGGGCTTGGTTGCTGGGCCAGAGGTTGTAGGCCTGGGTCGTTATGTGAAAATAATTGGGCTCATATTTCCAATGGGCTTCCACTGATCTCTACCTGCCCAAAACAAATAAGTAAGTAACGTTCTTTCGGCCTTAATTAATGGATGGTTTGATTGTAAGATTTATCTAACAAGGTATACTTAATACTTTCTTCTAATTATATGAACTAGCGATCCACCCGTGCGATGCACGGACTGGATTTCTCAAAAATAATATTTAGTTCTTAGTGAATAAAATTATATATTCGCACCGCACTATCTTCACAAATACATATTCACACATAATAAAAGTCATATATTCCATATTTTTATTAGTGTATAAAAATATAATTATTTATAAAATAGTATGATTATATCTTTTATTTTTATTTATTAAATATCAATTAAGAATATGAATAGAGCTTTTAATTTTTTTATATCAAAATTTACGATGGATTCGAAATTCCTACACAAATCCTCATTATCCAAATAAGATGTGGATTTCAAATCCATTCATTTGAAATCCCTTGAAATTTCAAATTCCTCTATCCAAATGAACCCTTAGAGTTTTATGTTCATCTTATTTTACTAATTTGTTTGGTCATTTATATTAAAACTACTTATTTTCATGATTTTTTTTCATAGAGATAAATAGGATGATATAAAACGGAAGCCAACATTTTCTAAAATTAGTAACAGATTACATTTCCTATTTTTCCTCACTCAGTGGGGTAGTTTATATCAAAATTAGTTATTTGATAATTTCAATATTTCTTATTTCCAGAGAAAGATAAGATGATAATGAACTACTTGACACTAATCAGTTTGTAGGAACTGTAAGAAGATAATCTTTTTAATTACTTAAACCACAACCCAATGACCATGGATATTACTCTTTAGTGAAGAGACCCGTGTTTGTATTTTTGCAATATTGACAGGGCCAAATTTAACGGATTATGGTAAGGAGACACCAAGGAATCTGCTACACAGGTAAGTAATATAAATATGTCCAATATTAAATTAAAACAGTAAAAAAAAAAGCTACAAAATTAAAATTTACAACAGATCAAAACGTAAAATCCCAAATATAAAAATGGATATTAAATTCAACCAAAATCTAAATACATCATAACAAACACGTCCAATCTGGTAAATCCCCACATTTAACTCAAACGCATCATGAAAAAAATCACATACAACAGATTCATTCCTTCTCAACCTTCACCATTTTGTCCTTCCTAGTAGATGACAACTCCTCGATAAGATACTTATTCATCCTCTTACATGAATTATTGCTCCTAATAGGGGACAAAAAAGGAAAGAGATTAACAAACATATTGAAAACTATAAAGGAAAAAAAGGAAAAAAAAAAAACATACCACTACATCATGGAAAATGCATTATAAATTGTAAATGGTTTAGTTGTCACCATATGCAGGAGCACTAATATGAACAAAAGGAGTATTTGTTACCAATTTCTTGTATATTTTGTATCAATTTGCAGTAGTATCTCTAAAAAATTTGTATTGCTTACAATTGGGACTTTTTGCAATAGAGAGTGGACTATTTATATTTGCACCTAATGCAAATTTCGAGGATAATTTATTGCTGGTGAATACAACTTGTAATTTGTATGCAAAAATTTAATTATGGATATTATATTTTCGGTATGATAGAAATTTGAATTTGAATTGTTATTAATTAATGAGCTGCCCAATGACTTGAACTTTGATTCGTTCCATTCCTATACAACAACTAATTACTATTCAACTTCGAAAAT
Organism: Rehmannia glutinosa; assembly: GCA_016081115.2. NCBI lineage: Eukaryota > Viridiplantae > Streptophyta > Magnoliopsida > Lamiales > Orobanchaceae > Rehmannia > Rehmannia glutinosa. Next base: position 23,637,563 of record CM071928.1, on the reverse strand, counting down.
TGAAGAGTTTTCAAAATTTAACCACTGCATTTATATGCAGTTAAATTAAACTGTAAATATGGTATTTTTAGTATGATTTTTTGTTAGAAAAATTCAAAGAGTTATTAATTAATGAGTTGCAGAGTGACATGGATTTTTATCGGTTCCATTTCCTATGCAACATGAAATTACCATTCAACCTCGAAAATCAATGAGTTTTTAACATTTAACCAAAAGAGTATTTATAAGTTATTTAACTATTCATTTAGAGTCGAATACATTTACTAATTAATTAAAAGCACTTTCTATAATTGGCAACTATTTTTTGGCGGGAAATTTCCAGATTTAGTGGCTATCTTGTTTTTATATATTATATAGATATATCTTCCCAGACGTGTATAATTTACGTCAAAATTAAACAAATTTCTTTGATATCTAGTTATTTCACATTGATTTCTAATTGAATGTTGAAGAATTTATATTGATGGCCAAGATTGAAGAAGAGTTTGATACTGTAACACAAACTTTTATTGTTTGCAAATTAATAAACAAGAAATAGCGTACAAATTGAATTTATATAAATCAAATATCAAAAGGGTTTCAATCTCTATAAAATCCTCTAATTCTTTTTTTTCAAGGATATAATATCTAGAATTTGATAATTCGGAGATGAACTCTTCAACTTGATCTTCTCCAAACTTAAACTTGATTTTGAATAACGTTAATTCGAGAGCTTGACAGTTTGATCTCGAATCAAACGTAATATATATGATGATATGTGACTTGAATATGAGAACTTCTTGGTGGATTTGACTCTTCGATCTTCCTCCAAGATGGATTTGACTTCTATAACATTAACTCGAGGGCTTGTCTTGAATTTCGTCTTGAACACCGTGGATCTCCTTGAATATATTCTTCTTGCCTTGAGAGAATTTCCTCCACCGCCTACTTGCCTGGATTTCTTCTCTTTGAATTGTAATTTAATTCCTTGAGAATGACCCCTATTTATACTTGTAGGAGAGGGGTTCTTGGATATCTCATATGGTGAAGACTCTAATTTGATTGGTCCTTCAAGATTTAATATTATTTTTAAATAACAAATTATGATAATTATCAAAAGAAATAATAATAAATCAAGATAAATCTTGATTTATAAGAATTTGACATTTGGCAATATTTGATTGGTCAATAAAATATATATTAAAATATTAATAAATTAACTATTTAAATTAGGAATTAAATTTAATTAAATTCCTAAATATAAATAGAAATCATAACATTGATATTTAATAAAGAATTTCACATGTGGCACCATTTCATTGGTGCAAATTTAATTTGTCTACAAATACCCCCTCATGACTTATTCACGAACAATGTGTCTTAGAGTGAATAAGTCACGACAATTGATTCACCATTTTCCATTTTCTTTCTCTCCCCCCCTCCTTTTTTTTTTTATTACTTCACAGACTTTGGAACAGATTAATCATAGAATGTGATACATGACCCATAATAATATGGATTTTAGGACTTGGAAATTTGAAGCCCAAACCGATATTGGCATAAACCCAACTTTTGCCTTCTCAAATGGACCCACCCTTTTTGCTGCAATTCAACTCGTCCCAGAGCGAAAATGCTTTGGTATTTTGTGGTAGGCATTTTGAATACAAATTTAAACACTTGCACAAGAAAAGAGCAAATTCCCAAGCATCGGTCTCTTTTTATTTATGATTATCCAGGTGATCTTCCTTATGTATATAAGGCCCATATAAATATGTGGTGCATGTGGCCTTCTTGTAGGGGAAACTTCCATCCAAGCAACAGTAACAACAATTTGAGTTTCAAATTTGGAGAGTTTCAGTTGCAACAACCTTTTCTCTTCGCATACGGCATAACCCTCCAATATTTTAGTTTCTTGAGAATCCTTTTCCTATTTATAATAAACTTTCTACTCATCTTCGAAGTTTGTGGAGAACTCAAAATCTCTCTGGCTAGCCAATCAACCTCATATCTGGTAAGTTCAAATTATCCTTCTCCTATTTGAGTTTTGTTTCTTCACACCAATTTGGATAATTCGAGACTTCTAATACGACCTATCTTTTGACGCCTCATCAACTATAAAAGGAGACTCCAGTGCTCTATTTTTTTGCACATCAAACAAGAGAAAGAAAAAATAATCTCGCATCATCGTTCGTCGGTTGGGCGTAGCTTATTCTATTCTTCTTCTTTTCGGTGGTTGAGTTCGTGTTTATTCTTTCATCTGCTTGGTTGCTGTTTCAGATGAACTCCAGTGAATTTTTTGCATCCGTGTTCGCCGCAATCAATCTTTCATGATTCCGCACTCCATATGTTTGATCGAAAGAAATTACTCACGTTGATTGATCAATCTATTGGTTTTCTAGTGTATTCTTTAATTATTTAAAAGATATTTTCATCAATTTTCTTTGGTTGTTGGTTGCAGGTGTTAAAGCTTGCTGGAGCTTAATTGCCATCAATATTTGACCAAGGTTTGCTTCTTGTCGGCCATGTTCATGGTTCTTGAATAATATTTCTCATTAACCTCTTTTTATATATAAAATATATAGCAACTCAGATTTTGCTTCCGGCCTTTCTTCTGTTGGAATCTCAAGTTGCAATATTTATTTGGAATTCAACAACTCATCGGTAGCCACACTATAATTATCGAGCCATATAATTCCCTTATTTTTCTATTCTTAAAACGGAACTGAACTCTCTATTTTTTTTCCAGCAAGATGGTTTATTTTAAAGATATATCTTCTTCCCCCGGCGTGCAACACTTGGTAATTCTTAATGACGAGAGTCACGACATAGAACGAGGTACCATTTTGGCGGTTTATGGTCCATTTGTTGGTCGATACGCAAAGCAATGGCCAAAGTTGACGAATTGACTTCACCTAAGGGAATGGTCTCGTGAGATCCCACCAGCCAAGGGCTCCAAATCCAAGATGTGGGCTCTGGAAGCAACTCATCACCAACAGTCTGATGAGCCAATTTTACTACCAACTTTGGGGCGTCGTATCATCGAAGGTGAAGCCAAATGGGGAGATCCAATCCAGTTTGGAGGTGAATTCCATTATGTCAAAGACTATTGGGAGTGGACCGAAGACATCCTTAGACGATGCAAGAACAAACTCCAGGCGACCTGTATATACGATTCGGTGTATGCTTCTCTCTTCACATATGATTGCAATTCCAATATCGTCAAGGCATTTTGTGAGGCGTGGTGTCCATCTACCAACACATTGCTGACTTCCGATGACGAATTATCTATATCATTATGGGATCTACATACTTTAGCTGGCTTGCCTATGACTGATTTTCTGTAAGACGAAGTCGTTGCGAGTGCCAATGAGCTTACTGGCGTCGACGAAGTGGGACTTAGATTACCTCCCTCGTTCATGCAACCGCTTACTTCATACTTATCATCTACTTCAAGGGAGAGCTCATGGGGATCACTACTCGCAAGTTTCTATCGATGACTGGATCAACTTTTGGTTCAAGAAGGCTACAAAGTATAATCCACCTCCCGTACGCAAAGAGAATAAGGCCTTACGTAAAGACAAGCAAACTGAACATCCCGAGTCGACTCATAATCCACTTGGTGACATCGGCGTCCATGGTGAATGGTCCCCTGCTGAGAAGACTTTATTTTCCAAACTTGGTGTCAAGGAGAGCTCGATAGAGGAAACGTACTTGGCGGCATATTTGGCTTGTTGGCTATGCTTATTTGTTCTTCCAAATGATGATCTCAACTCAATACGCCTTGGCACTTTCAAGATGGCAAGTCTCATGGCATATGGGCAAACGACAGGCCTTGCTATTCATGTTTTAGCGAGTATCTTCAGAGGTCTGAATAAGATTGCAAATTCTCTGAAGGTCCACTTTGTCTCTGGTTGGTTGGCTCATTAATTCAAAACTCATAATCAAGTTTGGCTATGGACGAATGGCCCCAAGATGGTGATCTTTTCGGGCGAGGGACACGCAAAATACTATGAACCCAAAGAAGCTCGCAGACGAATCCATAAAGGAGATTGGATTTCTTGGACTTGTACTATGATCACAAAGAGCAAAGATTTTCATTATGTTGACAATGGAAATGCACAAAGATTCGAGCAAGACTATTTTATCACCATTCGTTCAAGTTATCTTTCCCTGCGACAAGGTGGGCATTTTGTGATTGAGCCTTATAGTCTCCATAGATTCAGTCGCCAGTTTGGGTTTCATCAAATGGTGTCGGGAGTTCTCAAAGAGGATGTGCGTGGAGCTTCATTAGAAGAAGGGGTTACCATTGGCATGTGTGCACTTCATCTGAGACCTTTTCTAAAGCTTGGCTTTCTTGCATGCCCCCAAGTGTGAAGACGTTTTCTTCAGAGGAATATAAACAATGGTGGGCCCGAGTTCATGGAAACTACTTTGATGAAAACATAGAGAACTTGATTAACTCAAAGCCAAAGAAAGTTTTGCCGAAGGGCAAAAGGCATGGACATGGTCCGCTTGGTGAAAATATTTGAGGCTCTCCACTTGTCCGAATTGTTTCTCATCCTCAAAGGTGCGATGCATTAGACGTTGAAGCTTGCAAATCAAATAAGAGAAAAGTAGTCATTCCTTCTTTCGAAGAAAGTAGCAGTGGTGATGCGGACCGTCATTGGAAGAGACTTAAAAAGACTCACAAATCTCTATAGCAGCAAGAAGCCAATGGTGTTGCGAGTAATCAACCACTTACGGAGAATTTTGTTGAAGAGGTCAATAACTTTTTTTTACTTCCTGTCACTTCGTTTTTATTGGTAATATTTTTTCTAATTTGATGGTATGATGTTTCAGTTGGAGAAACGACTACTCAATGATGAGTGCGAGCATGGATCACAAGATAGTCAGAGGTCAATCATGGGGCCCAACTTGTCAATCGTGAGTTATCAAAAGGTTACATCTAACTCCATTGAGGCCAAGACGTCTCCTTGTGCGGTATTTTTAGTATTTCGAGGTGAGAAATTTATTCATAACCACCAGCAAGAATACCTTCAAAAGTTATGGGGCGATCTCCGTGAGAAGATATCCAATATTCCAATTGATTCCCTTTCTTCTATTCAAGATGAAGTGATGATTGTGCTCAAGTCTATGAAGAGTTTTAATATTATTGACATTTTTTTTGTGGAGGGATCATTGAAAGATCTTTTTACCAAAGTTGTTGCATATAATGAAGCAAGGTCGTCATCTTCAGAGATTGTGTTTAGAGAACTTCTTGCACAACAATTGGGCGAAGTCGAAGATCATTTGCATGATGCCAAGACTAAAGAAGCTAAAGAGTCTGCCCGTGTTTCATCCACTAAGGAAGAGTTAGAGTCCATTAACAGAGAGCTTGACAGTTTGAGGAAACGAAAGAAGAATTTGACCGCTTCATTAAAACGACAAGAAGAACTTCTTCACATTGCTCATACCGAAAGAAAAATTACATATATATATTTTTGCATACAGGAAGGTAGACCTAACTCTGATACCACTTTTGTAACATCTCATTTTCATAATTTTCAAAGTAACATACGATTTATAAAGCGAAAGTACGATTTGATGAAAAAAAAGCTTTCTAAGTATATAAGAGAACTTTTATCAAACAAGTAATATATTAAAATTAAATGACAATTCAGAAAAAAAAAAATTATTCCATACAATAATTTTAGTTCCAAAAAATAGTCTAACAAAGAAAATAGTAATTAGAATTCATTATTCTAAAATTTTATTTTGGGTCACTGCCACCACTTGTCCAGCTAACTCCATCGTCAATCTAAAATAGAAATTTTATATTTGGGGTGAGCATTCAACGGCTCAGTGGGGGCAATTTGTCCAAGCTAAATACACAAATACACTTCACATAATAACATGCTTATAATTGAAAATTTTAACTTATAATTGGAAATTTTAACTAGAGCTGTAGATTTGCATTGAAATATGGCTCGCACTGCCGGGTTTTACCGGTGGGAACTTTTATGCCTGGGACCTCTTTATGGTCCCATACGACTATAGACACGTAGCACATAGTTGCATAATTATCAAGTAACACATATCATGCATTTAACAAGGACAAATAATATATAATTAGAAAATAAACTCCACCTCAAACTTTGCTTGATAAGTAAAAATAATTTGTTGGATGCAAATACTCCTAATCCTCGTTCCATAAATGGCCTAACCATAGAAATAGAAAATACTAATCAAAACCTCGAAATATTCTAAACTAAAAAAAAACTAAAATAATAATCTAAAATCTTATTTAGGGGCTTAGTATAATATAACATAAGATTATAGGCTAAACTGAAATTTGATGATCAAAACAGAAGTGAAAAAGTTGATTTGGAACAATAGGGATTTGAAAAAGGGTTCTTTGTAATTTCTAGACAAAACAAATTACCATTTGTTTGAACAAAATGGCCAATTGGACAATTGGAAGAATTTGAAGACAATTTTATAGTTTCTGGCAAAGTGGGATTTAACCCCCAAATCAATGCACAACAACTTCTTCTCCTTCAACTCTCCAACTTCAGAAAAATTAGTGCAACTCCATTTCTTCTCTCCTTCCCCACAACCCGTCTCTTTCTCTGCTCTTTTGTTTTCCTTCCTCAAACTTTCTTTTTTTTTTGTTTCCCCCCGTAACAGTCCCCCTTCTTTCTCACTTTCTCATTTTTTTCCACTTTTCCCTGATCTTTCTCCATTTTTGTTAACCAGCCCCCTCCCCTTTCTCGTTTATATTTTTTTATACTTTCTCCAAACTCCCTCTTCTTCTACGCGAGGGATTCCGGGGGGCCGATGTGGTTGATGGGTTCTCGAGTTTGGTTTTCGACAATTATATGTGGTGATTTTGGATTGTGCAAAGATGGTAGAGGTTTTCGACTACAAACGGCGAGCTCGACAAATTTCGAATTGGCTTTTCTCTGCTCGGATTTTTTTAGCTCCAGGAAGAGTTTTGGCTGTGATATGTGAGTTTGGTTATTAATTGTTATGGTGGTGGTGGTTCGTGGCTTGAGTGGGATTCAACATTTGCAGAATATAGGGCATTCTAACATGGAAGGGTGTTTTTTTGGAATTTTGGAAAAAAGAAAGACTTGAGGCAAATGATTTGTTTTCTACTTGACTAAGAAATCAATTTAGTGATGATAAATAAATTGGTTGAATTAAGTTTTTTTTGAACTGCTGAAATTCAGGATCTAAAAATAATAATTAATTGGATTATAAAAAAAATAATTTGCTGATAATATGACTTTAAAGAAAAACGGAATGCTTGTTCAATTGCTAATTAATTGAGTTATAAAGTTTATTAGCAGAAATTGGTAAAATAAAACAGAATTTTACTGTTATATAAATATTAATTGAAGATTATAAGGATAATTGGTGATTTGTTGGTGTTTCCATGTTTGGATAGGGAATATAGGTTTGAGATTGGTAGGCTTAAGGTTATTTCTAATGGGCCAAGATATAAATCTTTCAAAATAGATACTAAAGCCCAAATTATAATAAAATCATTCAAAAATAAAAAAACATCTAAAATCCCTTATAATTAAATTAAGCAAGCCTTAATTTCTATTTTACCCAAATTTCTCGGGTCTCACAAGTACATTCTTCGAAAGGTTGATTAATTGACGTTTCAATGGAAAATTTTGAAGTTTGTGAAAAAGGAATATTTGTACTTCATCAGCATTTGAACTTGAACTTCATTGGGGAAGAGAAGAGACGAAAGACAGATATTATCTCACTGGGCGTGCCAAATAAGTTATAACACGAATTTTGTGTCTGTAAATTAATAAATAAGAAAAATTAATACAAATAATATTTTATTGGATCAAATGACTTGAATATGGGTTACAATTTCTATAATTCCTCTGATTCTTCTATTCAAAGAACTTATTTCAAACTTCGAAGGTGGTTTCGTCGAATTGATCTCATCCGAAGTTGAAATTGGACTTCGATAATCTGATTTGAGAGTTCAACAACATTCATCTAGAATCAAAATATTGAATTTCAATAACACTTAACTTTTGGCCTTGAATATTTCTTGATAGACTTGACCTTCTTATCTCCTCCAAAGTTGATTTGGTCTATGATAATGTTAATTTGTGGGTTTACCCCTTGGTATTGAATTAAACGGATGGAATTCGCGATGAACCTCCTTGAATTTGAATTTCTTGAGTTGAGAGAATATTGTTGTCGTCTTTCTTGCTTGGACTTCTTATCCACAACTTGTGTTTTTTTTTGTCTATGAATTATGAAGATAAACTCTATTTATAGGTGTAGAATATGCGAATTATTATCATAGTTACCCTATGAAACAACGAGATTTGATTGACCTATAATGATTTATTGCATATTTTGTCATAATCATAAAATTATGATTTGATTTGATTGACTTGATTTATTTACTAAAACATTTATAAATTACATCCTTATTTGCAAAATCTTTTATTGATTGCCAAAGATTTTGATACTTGGTAATATCTGACAGAAAAATTGGATGTCAATATGGGCTTTCACTCCTATTTAGAGATGGCAATAGGCGGGGGACGGGGCTGGTATTGAACATACTATTCTCGTCCCAGATTCTCATCTCAAATACCATCCCTGTGTCATTTTCTATTTTGGGTATTTGGGACGGGGATGTGGAATCCCCATTCGGGGAATGGGGTCCCCCTGGGGAGTGGGGTTCTCCATTTTGTATTTATTAATAAAAAAATCTATAAAATAAATTACTTAAAATAACCAATAGATAAAATAACATAAGTTCCTAATTTATAAAATAAAGAATGAGAACAAGTAAAGTTATAAAAACTTATTAAGGTTTTAGTTTTTATAAGTAATATAATAAAACATTATAAATAGAATTAATATTAATGAAAGATAAATATAATATATATTTGGGGAACGGAGATGGGGACAAGAAATTCCCGTTTTATCTCAATGGGGATGGGGATAGAACATGGGACATAAATTGTTGGAAATATAATAGATATTTTTCCGGGGAATGAGAAATTATTGCCAAAAGGTGTGACTCTTTATTTGAAACTATTCAGATTGAAAAGGTTTATCTGAATAGTTATGTTGTTCTGTTTGAAACCAATGCGTGTGTCTGTTCGTGTCACGCCCCAAACGGGACGCGACGACGATCCACAACTTAAATACAAATAAACCAACAGTCTAGACGAATATCAATGAAAACCCAAAGAAACAGAGTCAAATAGCAGCGGAAATAAAATAACAAAGGTACAAATTACAACTTACAGTCCCACAATATCCATAATCCAAATTACATCCCCGACATGATCTAAAGATAACAACTTAAAAGTCAAAGGGTCCTACGCCCTTCAGTTACAAACCCGAATGAAAGGAAATACAAGAGTCCAACAACAACAATAAGAAGTAGTAAGTCCAACAGCAAATAATAGTAACAAGTCCAACGAAATCAACAACAAAAGATAGTAAATCCAACAAGCAGAGTACAAGGGCTCAATCCGTAGTCGGTTCAGCATCTTCAACGAAGTTCTCATCTAAAGGTTGGAAACAGGTGGGGATGAGACAGAAATCTCAGTGGATGGGGTGATCGTGTGCAAGTGTGGCGATATAAATAGTTAATGCGAGAAAACAGTTATATGAAAACGCGTGAGTATGATGCATGAAATCACACACAGTCCACAAGCGTCGTGATAAATATATTTAAGTAATAGACTTATACAGTTTGAGATAACAGTTCATGGTCACACAGTCACTATGTGATTCGAAGACATGGTAGGATTGCGTGCGAATGTAACGCCAATCCCATGCAAGACAAATAATGGTTGCGTCTGGTTTGTAGCGCCAACCAATGCAAAACAAGTAGCGGTTGCGTGCACGGATTTGTAGCGCCAACCAAACAGTCCGATAACTCCTAATCGTGGATGGATCGGGGCAATGATTCCTTCGTTCTTCCTTGTAACTCCCGTGCAAGATGGTCCAAGACCACACCTTATCGCTCCGTAGGCAAAGACAAAATCCACAGTGGAGCTTGCAAGGCCTGGATCTGTCATAATCATGATTATACCTCAAGTACTACGACCCGCTTCCCTTGGACACTCCGTCCCTCGCCATGGGGATTAGGACGATGGGGCTTTAAGAGTGGAATAGCAAATTGCCGCCCTCCCATCCCCCGACGTATCTATTCCGATCGTGAACTCGACACACCAAGTTGACTCGTGCAAGAAAGTAAATACAAGTACGATACCAACCAGCAATGAGTATTATTGATTCAGGGAAGCAGTTCAGGAAAATTTTCGAAAAACTCGAGTGGCAATTATGGCGTTGGTGGAGTTATTTGGATGAAGATGATTATCAGAAGGATAAGCAATCTTCAATATCTTGAAAGATTAGGTGGAACATAAGTCCCGTTATAGATTCAAAACCGCAAGACGAGGAAGTCGCCCCGCGATCAGGTATTAATCGGTCGAATCGGTCCGATAAGTCAAGGGTTTTAAGAAAATAAAATACTTTAATTAAACCTCCAAGTCAGAGGGTCCAGGGCTATTTTAGTAAAAGGGAAAATAATTTGAGTTAGGTCCTTTATAAAAGAAAATTTACAATTTAGCCCCGTTTTTAAAATTTTGAGGTCGAGTTTTTATAATTCAGGTTTTTAAAGTTTTGAGGTCGAGTTTTTATAAAATTCTCATATTGGCCCCAAATTTGTAAAAATTGTCATTTCGGGTCTTAAGTTTAAAATAATCGGAACTCACAACCGGAAGGGCTTTTAATGTGATTCCAATTGAAAAATGTCACTAAGGTTAGTAGGATATTGGGACAAAAATAGTTTTTAAAATAAATAAGTGTAGGTCCTTTAACTTTTGAAAATCTCATTTTTGTCCCATTTTGAAATATTTGCCTTAAGGCTTTTAGGGGTCCAATTGTTATGAAATTTGAACCTTGGGTCCAAAATATAATTAAGTTATAGTTAAGTTAGTATTTCCAGGTGCATGGGCTGCATAAGTCCTGGAAATTTCATTTGGGTCCTCAAGTTTAGTCTTTTACACTTTAGTCCCTCAATTTTAGAAAAATTACTTTCCAAGCCCTAAACACTTGGATTTTTGGAATATATTTAAAATATGTCATTTCCAGTACCTTAAGAGTAAAAATTTTAAATTTTAAAATTAAGGTCTGGTACAGTTTCAAAATTTGCAAAGTAGCCCTTAAACTTTTAAAATTTTACAATCTAGTCCTTGGGCTTTTAAAAGTCGATTTTATTTATCTTAAAACTCTTAAAACTTTATTAAAATGTCCAAAAGTCATTTTTGAACCTGAGTACAGTCCCAAAAATCGAAATTTGCAGAGGGGTTCTTTAACTTTCATTTTCTTGCAATTTAGTCCACCAATTTTCTATTTTTGCATTTTTAAGTCCAAAATTGAAATTTAATCAATTATGCTTGACTTGTCCAGGTTATAAGTCATCCAAAACATGGATTTCAAAGATCATACACATGCATGTCCAATTCATACAAGAATTCATGAAATAGAACATTAAATTGTACATGCATGCACCTAAAATTCAATAAATAGCAATTTTGAGCAACTCTTGAGAATTTTCATGATTTGATACATAAAATTGGCATGCAATACATAGATTATATATCTCAAGGGCTCATGATCAAAATTCTACATGCAATTTAATAAAAACACCTAGAAGTTGGAAAGTATTTTTCCACCCACCTTAAATTTGGAGAGTTGTGAAATAAAAGGACAAATTTCACAACTTGATATGAGGTTGCTTACGTCAGCCCCTAAGTCAAGAAATATCAAAATTTAGAGTTAGGAAAATGAGTGAAAAATTAAGAAGAAAAAGAAGAAGATAAGAAAATTGGAAATACTACACTTTACCTTGTGTAGTAAGTGATTTGGAACTAGTTGAAGGCTCAAGTTTTGAATTTTTGGTTCATCTTCAAAATCACCTAAGGTCAGCCCCTATTTCTCAAAAATGAAAAAGGGGTGTTAAAATTTGAAGAAAATAGGAAGAAGAAGAGATAAAGGGCTCTAGTGTCCAAATATTAACTTGTAGTCCAATTTCTCTAACAATTATTCTTCAAGTCTTCTAAATTCACCATCATGCATGCATGTCTTCAAGTAGTCTTCTATGTGTACCTCCAAAAATCAAAATTGAACTTAAGTTAAGAATGGAAGATGAAGAGCTAGAGGATATCAAGTTGAATTGAATAATAAAATTTCTCACCTTTGGGAGTGTTGATTTCGAATTTTTGAAGAAAATGGGAAGGAGTTCTTGAATTTTTTTGTTAAGTATGAAGAAGAAGAAGAAGAAGAAAAGAAGAAAATAGGTAGAGAGATGTAGGAGGATTTTTAGAGAGATGTGAGACGATTTTTGCAAGACTTAGAATATGAGTTGGTGAAATGAAGTGAAAATTTGGTGTAGGAAATGGCCATATGGCCGTGTGATTGAGGGGAGAGAGGAAGAGAAATTTTTCCAAGTCTTGAATGTTGTCTCTTGCATGGAGACAAAGGAATTGGTCAAAGTATGGGTTGGGAGAAAATTAAGGAGAATGTTGGAAGAATAGAATAAGTTGGGGAAATTTAATGATATAAAATTTAGGTATAAGATAATGTGTATAAGGTTTGTGTTAATGGTGTAATTATACACAAGATGACTAATATAAGGTGTAAGTGTACAAGAGTTGGATGATATTTCTACTCCAAAAATCATCACCATGGCCGTCCACTATAGGGGTAATATGGTAATTCCATAATTTTTTTTTTGTTGTCTCAAATTGGATGATAATAGATGAAATATATCAATCTCCAAAATAATTAGTGATTTCCTTGATCACTTATAAGTCTCATGATCACTTAATCTAAATCAAAATCTTAATTCTATAAGGTAAAAATCTCTAAAATAAATAGTCTCTTAAAATTCTAAGGTGACTAATAAATACAAAAATAGTAATAATGATCAATCAAGTGATCATAAAAATGCAAAATAGAATTAATAAAGATCATGATCACAAGTAATAAATGAAATAAAATAAAATACAAAATATATATATTAATGATAATTACCCGTCAAAGTGACGCGGTAAAATAGTCGGTCAAATACATAGACGACAATAAGAATCAATTATATGTTCGGAAAAATCGGGGCTTCACAGTTCGAATAAATGGACATGTATGTTCGAACAATTGTGTTGTTTCACTTGTGACTTTTGATAATCTATATATATCCCAAGAATCTGCAGATTTTTTATTAGTAATTTTGCATACATTCATAAGCATATTTTCTGTCAAAAGTTTTTGATAATAAAATAGAGTACAAAACATTCGAAAATCGTCGTCTCTTGTTGTTTGGAGTGCTACTACAGCAAAAGGAGACCGTTGTATCTTGGGAGATGTTTGCGATTCAACCGTGGGCACTGTAGCGGGGCAATTCGTCTTAAAGACATAGAGTCGAACTCTAGCTTCTTAAAAAATTTCTGCTTTTCCTGCAATTTTGTTTTTTCTGAAATTCAAGTAAGTTTTTGTTTTAATTCTAGAATATAATACGTCACAGTAATAAATCCCCAACAATTTCTTTTTTTTTATTTTTGTACTCTCTCTTTTTTATTAAAAAATTATTAGAGAAAATGAATCTGTAGTGTAGCAAAGTAATCTATTTCATACCAGCAATATATACTGTATATGATACATACAACATACATTATTGCCCAGATTCAGAAGCAATTGAAGGCAGATTTGAAATCGGTCAAGTAAACACTATTCTGATGTTTAATTAATATAATCAGTAACATTCACTTATTATATCAAAATCAGAAACATAAACCAGAAGTCCATCAACATAGACAGTCAAACTTTTAGATAGTTATTAATCTAAATCAGAAACATAACAAGTTTTCTAAGCAGAACACTGTTCATAAAATGTCTACTCATGAAAATTATTGAACAGTAATATTATAGAATATAATACACACGAAAAGCGGATGGCAAACGGATGGTTCCCAGTAGGATTTTCCCATCACTACTCCTATTGTGTTCTCAAATGGATGGAGAACAATAATTCGTGTCCATTGTACAATTATCGAGAACATAATTACCCAATTGGTGGAGAGCACTTAGCTTGAGTGGAAGAATAGAGAAATATGTGCATTTATTTGCTGTTTTTTTAGTACCATTGCTATCTTCTTTTGATGTAAAAGAAAGAAATATTTTGTGGTGTTTGTTGAGTACGACACATATCAGTTTGCAGAGATTGAACGTAAGAGTATGTGGGGGGGGGGGGGAAATGAGTTACTTTTGACAAACTATTACATTCAAAATGAATTAATGACAGGTTTTCAACAGAAGCACCCCGTGAGCACTAAAGGACCTAAGAGCTTTAAGTATTTTGTTGTTATTTCACCATCTATCCTTAGACTTTAGTGGTTAAACTAATTACTGAATTCCTATATGAAATAATGTAGACACGCTTTAATTTAATTTTCAGTCGTTCGTCTTTGGAGACTTCTATTAAGTATTGTCAGAAAATTGAAAATATTTTTGAATTATTATTTTCAGACAGGAAACTTTGTTGGGTGGAGAATATTTGGTCATTGCGTGGACAAGTAGACATGTTCAAAGGTTCGAACCGAACCGGCAAACTGGATTTTTCTATGTGTTTTCGACGTTTTCACTGAAATTATACTAGATAAAACATGTTCGAAACAATCTTGAAACAACAACGTAAAAAATTCGGAAAAACGGGCTGGGGCGTAAAAATGTCTGAAAAAAGAGGTGGAAGCATACAAATATCTAGAAAAAAGACCGAAAGCGTAAATATATTCTTTTTTCTAGAATATTGGACAATTTCGTCCTTATCCCAAATATATTTCCGATGGAAAAAATTGATAAATTTTGGCCCTAGTGAAAACAACCCAAAACAGAGCATTTTAGTTGGAGAAAGCATTTTACTTGGAGGTATTTGGCCGAGCTTATATAAAAAATATTATAAGCTCCCACGTCGTATAAGGTATTTTTAGAGTTTATATAATGTTAGTAGAGTACAAACAATCTTTGGCTAGCCCATCGGCCGCCCACCCACCCCGCCAAGATAGGGGTGGGTTAAGTATTTAGTAGCCCGCCAAAGGACGGCCTAAACGGGCTAGCTCATTGCCCGGGGGAGTCGGGGGCTAGCCCGCCAGAAATTAAAAGAAAAGAATAAAAGAAAAAATAGATAAAATAGACAAAAAAACATAATATAATTGATATTTTATATTTGTATCTCTTATAAAAGTGTATATAATATTTTTATAAAATCTGTACTTGTTATCCATTAGTACATTTAATTCATTAAAATTAATAATATGAATACAAAATATTTTTTTTTCATTTTTTTAATTTTTTTTATTTTTTCGGCGGGCCAATCCCGCCGGCCCGTTTCGACAGCTCTAAATGTTAGACCGTATTTTGATTTAAAAAAATTGTTAAAAGTATTTAAATAAAATTAGATATCTTTTTTATGGGATGTGAATAATGACAATTTTGTAATAAAATAAGATCTTTTATTGAATAAAGGTGGGGTCTCCTAATTTTTTTTAAACAACTTATGAGCTATAACATATCTTTTTTGGGAACTTATAAGATGATTTTTTTAAAAAAAAAAAAAAATGTCAAACACTTTTAAAGAACTTATAAGCTTCAAAACATTCACCTCCCTAGAAAGAAAACTAAACCAATGCTATTTCCACCCCGTTGGATGATTAACACATGTTTATATGATAAATATGTAGTGTTGATTTTTTAGATGTATTTACATGTATCAAACATCCAACGAAATAAATATGAAGTGGAACAGAAAATCCGATCCCCACTCACAATGGGAATATATAGTCAGGGCATTTAATATGAATTAGTAAAAACGTTAATTTCAATTAGCACCAACCAATTATTTTCATTCAATTCTTATTGTTACACATGATAGATAAACATGCCTCTCACTAGCTACTCACTGCTCCACTCAATTACCATTAGTAATAAAATCAAGTATCATGATTCCATCCAACTAAAAGTAGTGGGAAAAGGTTAATTTCTCGAAGTTACTCATGCGATATTATTAAGCATCATACCAATAATAGCAAATAATACTTGTCATGTATCGACTGTAGAAAAGAACAGGCAAACAAAAGAAAATATATTTTTGACTTTTTCACGTCTTAGCAAGCAAATAAAAAAAGTGATCGACAATGGTATTTATGATTTGTGTTATCTCTAAGTATTGATAGTGAGGGAGGAATAGGACTATTGTCATTAGTGTTAGGGATAATGACAGAAGAAAAAAACCCGATGTTTGGGGTAATTATAAAAAAAATCAAAAGAAATTTCAAATTTACAGAAATCCATTTGAGCTTTGATTCCGTCTTACATTCTAACTCCAACCATTAGTTGGACCGACATATCTACTAACATCATAAAATATTTTACAGTTACATCCATCATCTCATATAAATATTACAAATAGTCCACCTTACATTTTAAAATTGTATCCCTCAACTTTCCTAAAATATTACAAATAGTCATATGTAAAGTTAGAGGTATTTGCAATATTTAGAAAGTTGTAGGATATAATTGTAAAATATTTGTTGTTGTACGTTGAGAAATTCTGTAAGGTCAATTAATGGTGGGAGTAAATGTAAGACAAAATCAAATATTAAGGGGTTTCTATAATTTTGAAACTTTTCTAGGCCTTTTTTTGTTTTTTGAAATTTACGCCTTAGCAAGCAAAGAAAAAAAGTGATCGATAATGGTATATGGACTTTATGATTTGTGTTATCTCTAGGCATTGGTAATGAGGGAGGTCCTGGAGGAGTAGCTAGGACTATTGTCATTAGTGTTACGGTTAATTACAAAAAGGGATAATTACAAAAACACCCCGGATGTTTGGGCTAATTACAAAAAAAAACTAGAGTTCTTTAAAAATTACAAAAAACTCCTTGAGGTTTGATTTGGTCTTACATTTTTTCGTTGATATTCAAAAATATTTCAAAAAATCCCTAACATATACAAAAATATTATAGTTACCCCCCTTAAATTTAAGACACAATGAAACCCGAAGGATTTTTTTGTAATTTTGAAACATCTTTGAATTTTTTTGTAATTAACCCAAATCTCAGGGGTGTTTTTGTAATTTTCTCTCACAAAAATACTCTTGAAGTTAAGTCTAACTAAAAAAAATCCAGCTATCTTTTGAAATTATAAATATTGTCTTGACATTTGATTCAATTTTACAAATTGTACCATTTAGAGGGGTTAATTGTTAAGTAAATACAAATTTCAAAGGAGGTGTTTGCAGGACCTTAAGGGGTTATTTGTAATTTGACTAAACATTAGTGGTAGTTTTATAATTTACCGTTAGTGTTAATATTGAGGGAGATCACATAACCAATCTCAGGTAAATCCAATTTATTATGGACCACAGAACACTAAAACATGACAATGTAAAAAAAAAAAATGAAAAAACAAATATAAGTTGAATTTGCCTTTATTTATTTGTATTATCCTCATGAAGCAAGCAAACCACAAAACTGTGTAACACCTTTTTCACTCTAGTACAGTTAGAACCATAAATATAACAAATGCAAACAACATGAAGGAGAAAACACCCTTTAACAAAAACACAATTACTTAAAAAAAAAAAAACCATAGAGCAAGTATAAAAATGAAGAAGCCATATTGTATGATATTCTTGATTCTTTTCTTGATCCATGAACATAATTTGCATTCCCAAGTCTTAGCAGAAGATGGATTTATCACAACAGAAAGAGAGCATTTCATGCTAAATGGCACCCCATTTTATGCAAATGGATTTAATGCCTATTGGTTAATGTATGTGGCCTCTGATCCATCTCAGAGAAATAAAATCTCCTCTGCATTTAAAGAAGCTACAAATCATGGCCTCTTAATTGCAAGAACTTGGGCTTTTAGAGATGGTGGATATTCACCTTTGCAATATTCTCCAGGCTCTTATAATGAAAATATGTTTCAGGTCAGGTTTATATATATATTTTTTTTCGGTTCATAATTTGTCAAGTTACAGTTTATAACTGGTTATTTGATTGTTTTTTTCACAGGGATTGGATTTTGTGATTTCTGAAGCAGGGAAATATGGGATTAAGCTGATTTTGAGCCTGGTGAACAATTATGAGGACTCTGGAGGAAAAAAACAGTATGTAAACTGGGCAAGAAATCAACGGCAGAAATTATCTTCGGATGATGATTTCTTCACAAACTCGGTTGTAAAGGGATACTACAAAAACCACATTAAAGTAAGTATAGACAAGTTTTGAATGAATTAAGAATTTTTACTTTAGATCAAAGTCCCAGTTTCTTTTTTTACCTTCTCTGTATTTGTTTCTAATTGAATGGATTGTGTAATAAAAGTTAATAACACTCTTTTCCTCAAATCTATCTTTAAAAGTTTTGAACTTGCAACCACCAGTTTATACCTTCACCAGTAGACTAATTCATGCTGTAAAACCAGACTTAATTGATGTATGCTGACTTGTATATTCTGGGAGCATTTATTATTAGCCATTAATATGTAAAGACTTCATTTTAAATCTTGATATTAGGCTGTTCTCACAAGACAAAACAGCATCACTGGAATTGCTTACAAGGATGAGCCCACAATAATGGCTTGGGAGCTTATGAATGAGCCAAGATGCACCATGGATCCATCTGGGAGTACCATACAGGTTTTCTCAAATTTGAGCACTTATATTTGCTTCTTAATGCAAAAGTACCTTTTCTTGACATTTTGGCTTAAAAGTAAACAAGATATGTGATTCAGCAAAAAAATCATTGTACTCGAGTTCACTTTGTAATGATGTACTTTGTGTATGAGTGACCTATAAAAGAACACGTTAGGCTTGTTGAAGTGAAAAGCCTTCCGAATCTTAAGTCATATTAGGTTGGGAAGTTGGAAAACTAAGAAGCAAGTGTTCAAATAAAACTTTTTCGTACCAATGACAGTTATTCTTGGGGTATTTATGGTTAAAGACAATTATAAAAACTGACCTAATGTTTAGCTTAATCACAAAAAACTCCAGTTCTATTTTAAAATCCAGCATGGGCCACACCGAACCAAAGAGAAAAATCGGACCAGTCGGGCGGAACGAAATTCCAAATAGACGCGGATCTTGTTCCTGTTTTGGCATTCTACTCTTTGAAAAGGGCAAAAGAGTAATTCCAAATTTTATCTTTCTCCTCAGGCTTGGATAGCAGAGATGGCTTCCTACTTAAAGTCCATTGACCATAATCACCTGGTGGAAGCAGGACTAGAAGGCTTTTATGGACATTCAGACGCTCAAAAGCAGCTAAACAATCCACAATTTCAAGTGGGAACAGATTTCCTAACAAATAATCAGATTCCAGACATAGATTTCGCCACTCTTCACTCATATCCAGACCAATGGTAATAAAACCATGAGTACAAGATTACCTGTAAAAAAAGTGATTCTCAGCTCCTAGATGGAAAAATAATTGTTTTGTGTATCGAGAAGCTGAAAATCACTTTTTTTTAGAGTTTGCAAACACTGCATGGCTCAACTTGAAAGATAGATTTTGAATGTGTCTAAATTCTAATGAAACAGGTTAACCAGCCAAAACGACGAAACTCAGCTTTCGTTTTTGAACGATTGGCTCAACAGCCACATTCAAGATGCACAGACTATTCTCCAGAAGCCACTTCTTATTGCAGAATTTGGAAAGTCGTCAAAAGATAATGGATACGATGCGTACAAGAGAGACGAGCTATACAATACAGTTTACTCAGCGATATATTCATCTGCCAGAGACGGAGGAGTAGCTGCCGGTGCCGTTTTCTGGCAACTTCTAACCGAAGGAATGGACAATTTTCGCGATGGATATGAGATTGTGTTCAGTGAAAGCCCTTCGACAGCTGGCATTATAGCAGAACAATCGCAGAAGCTTAACAAGATTCGCAAAATGTCAAAACTTGGAAATTTTAATAGGTGGAAACGATCACTAACATTTAAAGGCTTGTAGCTACATTTTAATAGTCGAAAAAGTATCACAAAAACCGAATCCTCGTCATAAACTAATATGATTTAAAGCAATAATTCAGGCATTACTGTCGACGAGCTAATTGCTATTTAGTTTTTACATACAAGGTAGAGTAATTATTTACACATGATAATTGGCCTCAACCTGCACGAGCGGTTTTGAAGAGTTGGTTTATATGACTGTTCCATCTTTAATGGTGGAATTCTTCAGTATAACTGTGATCCCAGATCTGATGTAAAATCCTTCATCGGACCTGTCTGCTTCTTCGACATTCTGATACATCCAAGCAATCAAAAACTTTTATCAGTAAAAATATTGAGATTTAATTCTCTATATGTAAAATAAATTCTTAGTGCGAGCATGAGTTTTGATACCCATTGACATGCCATAGACGAGAGTAACAAGGAAACTTACGTCTTTGTTTGCGATGATCACATCCTTTCCGATCTTCGCATTCTTGTCGATTATACATTTACTTCGAGGCAAAAGCAAAACTAGTCAGGAATAGAGACTGATGCACGCCATCCACAGGAAATGAAAAAGAGGGGGGAAAATGAAGTCCGGTTTTAAAAAATGTAGTCGGATTCTTTCAAAGTTTACAGAATCAGTATGAAATTATTCATAAAATCTGTTAAAGTATGAGTCCAAAATCAAGACTTATGATTCAAACCATGAGATGGAAATCTTTTCCAAGATCTGTTTCGTTCATCAAGAGACCTCTTTAGCTATGTATAACGCAGAGGAAATTACATTCATAATTGCATTAAATTTTGCAGTAACAGGGATATTTAATCTGGCAGTACAAGTTATTACATAAAACACATAAGTTGTTTCATACAAGATAAGTTGGAGTAAAATGTAACCCATTTCAATTACGAAGTCTACCTGATTTTGGTATTACGTCCAACACCAATGGGAACTTTTCCTTCCGCCAGACGAGATGCAATTTCAGATTCTGTTTGATAATAATCTGCACCCATCATCATGGTATCCTGAAATAACAAAGATTTGTTATTTTATCAAAGAAAACAAATGAGAAATGCTACCCAAATAATTACAAAAAAATGGTCAAAATAGTCACACTTCCTCATCGTGGTCCGTTTAACATAAATCACCATAATAAGTACAAAATTGTTTTGAGTTCATAGGCAAAAAGATCATTTCCTCAGCAGCAAAAAAAAAAACAAGTGAAAGAAAACAGAATGATTTTAGCACTCAAGACATATAAATATACCTTAAGCTCAACACCATAGTCCAAACGTGATCGTACACCTACAATAGAGTGCTCAATGCTACATTCCCGCAAGAAGCAACCGTGGGAAATTATTGCATCCACTATCTGAAAGTTACCACATTCATAATATAAACCAAAACAAGTAGCTACAAGCACTTTTATCAAAGGTTACTAGCATACCCTGCATTTTTCGAATTTAGTAGGTGGCAAGAATCTTGGAGACGTATAGAAAGGTGTCTTCGGATCATTAAAATCAAACTTCGGAGGCTGAAAAGAGAACATGGGTCACATTCAGCTTGCAGTTTTAGATAGACAGCTCAAAAAAATGTCAGCATTATGTTCAAAAAATGTAACTTGCATGTACTACTGCTCCAGCATATTCCAAGCGCTGCTAAGCTTTTCAAAACAACAGGATTGAAGTAGTATTTGCATCGCATTTTAGGAACTAAGTAAAGATGCAGTCTGTCCAATAAAATCACTTTTTAGTTCCCAATGAGTATCTTCAAAGTGAAAATCATAACATGGCTGTGCTTTCTAGGTTCAAGTAAGAAAACTATTTGGTATACAATTTTGGGATATTACAAAAACCGCCCTTGAGGTTTGGCTTAGTTACAAAAAAACCCAATTATCTTTCAAAATTACAAATAGCCTCTTAAGTTTTGTATATTCATAACAAATACTCCTATTGAGGGTGCAATTTGTAAAATAGAAACAAATATCAAGGAGGTATTTGTAATTTTGAATGATAGCTGGGTCTTTTTGGTAATTAGACTAAACCTCAAGGGTATTTTTGTAATTAACTCTACAACTTTCTCATAGAATCCCAGATGCAAATCAAGTTGCCGGGATATTTTATCAGATTTAAAGCCTCAATAGTTCTGAGAACAAAAAGAAATTCACCTGCTCAGTGAGGGCTAAGTTGGCATCAAAGAACGACCTTATGGTTCCAATGTCCTCCCAGTAGTCACTAAATAAATATGCCTGATAAGAGAATGCATCAAGAAACTCATAATAGAGCACAAAATTACTTTAACTTAAAAAAAAATAAGCCGCTAATCCCACTCTCACCTGAACATTGTGATCCTTCACAGCCGAAGGTATAATCTCAGAGCCAAAGTCGTTGCATGAGGGATAAGTCCACCTCAGAAGCTTTAGTAGGACATCAGTCCTAAAAACGTAAACACCCATCGATGCAATGTAGGGAAAACTCATAGCCTCTTGACGAGAAAGTCCCAGAAGAGAGGTGTCAACTTGCTGCAAAACATCATCAGATAGTGCGAAAGAATGAATGAAGGAAAGAACAAGTGAAAAATAAATTGTGACATACATTTTATAATGGTCAGAAAATTAGACTTGCCAGAGGAGACCGCTTACCATTGATTTCAGAGCAGAGCCCTTTGGTTTCTCGGCGAATTGAATTATACGGCCGGTTTCATCGATTTTCATCAACCCATAATCTGAGGCTCGGCTGCATTGGATAATAAAAATATTAATAAGTTTGTTATGCTAAAATAAATCTATGAACTCATCACTGGATCTCTAACGAAGATGTGCCAGAGCTTGAAACGAAAAATACGCTAATGCAAAAAGTACGAGTAATGTAAATGGGAGTAATACACCAATACAATTCCTCCAAGTGCAGGTATAGCATACAGTCAGCCATTATGTGTAACGTGTTAGAAAAATTGAAAGCATAGAAGAATAAAGTTGCGTCTGGTACAAAAAGAGTTATTTGTGTTTACTTTTAGACCTTTTCATATTTTTCTCTCACATGTAGTAGCTTAACTGCTTAAGGCCAATGGAAAACCAGCAAAAATTTCAACTATATCATGCATCACGCAGAAATCTAACATCCATGGTTAATTTCTTGAACACAAAATTCCTTTTTAAGCATGATTACAATTCCTTTAAGTGAATTAAATTCGAAATGATGGATCAAACACATACCTATCATCCATGGGTACACAAGAAACTGTAATGTCTGCATTTGTATCAATATGTTTCTGCAAACACATTATAGATTAACAACCAAGTACTACGCACATAATACGACTCAAAAAAATTGACACATTGTCGTTAAGTAACCAGAGTACCTGAACAAAATCCATGTAGTCCATTCGGTAAAGATGGTCGCCTGACAAAATTATTATGTGCTCGACATTTTTATTTTTCGCATCCTAAAACATGTAAAGCTCCACCAAATTAGTCTTATTCTGATCATGAATCCAAAAAGAATATTATTCACATCGCTCACCTCAAAAACCCATATAAATTGTCGAACGGCATCTGCTGTCCCCTGAAACCATCTCTTTCCTGCTTCCCCTGGTGTCTGAGTGGCAGCTAAAACCTATGTCCATAATATATTTGCTTTTATATTGTGACAAAACCTAAAATATAAAAAGAAAAACAACTTAAGTTCATTTACACATCTCACCTCCACAAATCCATCCCCAAAATTCACACCATTTCCAAAATTATACGTTCGAGCAAGGTGTCGATTGAGGGAAAACGAATTGAACTGAGTTAAAATGAAAATCTTTCTTATCCCACTGTTAATGCAATTGCTCATCGGTACATCGATTAGCCTATAGCAACCCCCAATTGGAACCTACATACAAACAAACATTAATTTTCATCAGCAGTCAATATATTTTAATCATAACAGGGATGTGAATATGACATCTATAAGAAAAAAGTCATTTTCTCTATCAATCTCATACACTAAAAATGACCCAACATAAATAAAATACAGTTAAAAATACAAATCTTTTCTTACTGCTGGTTTAGCTCTTTTGCTAGTAAGAGGAAAAAGGCGAGTCCCTGCACCACCACCCAAGATTATTGAGGCAACTGTTGCTGGATCTGCCTTTGGATGCTCTTCAAAAAATGATGAGTTTTCAAATGCCTGAAAAATCATTTTTCCAATTAAAATTCATATAAATTGACAGCCAAATAAACAATCCATAAAAAAATTAAAAAAAATCATGAGAAGTTAACTTACCACCATTTCTTTGTTTATATCACGCGTGAGAACAGAGAATGCAACTCCAGGCTTCAAATTTCTTGTCCTTTTACCACTAAGATTTTTCCAATGTCGTGCTCTAAAAGCCTTCTCTTTCAAACTCCCCCTAATTTTCTCTCCCCAAAAACCATTATCACTCTTTCTCGAAACCCCATTGATTTTTACTGGCAGCATTTTATTAGCTTTAATGGTTGTACAACAAGAATCCATTTTCTATAAAAAGATCGTAAAAAAAATTCACCAAAATGTTATATAATGAACAAAATCTTGAAAACCACTAGAATTTGACAAACAAAAACACTTTTTTCCTAAAAGATCCCAAAAGTTCCCAAGAAAAGCTAGAATCTTGAAGAAAAGAGATGAAAAAGTTATCACTTTTAACACACTAAAACAAAAACCCAGATCAGAAATCACTTTTTCTTAACAAGAATCAACAACAAACAAGAAAACAAGAAAAGATAACAGCTCACAAAAATCTTGGAAAGCGAAAACCCTTGTGAGGTGAATATTCAAGAACCAAGAACTGAAAAAATCTCTAGTGTAGTTTTAATGCATGTCAAGATCAATAGAGAGAGAAAGAAAAAAAGGTGTGAATGTGAATAAAATGTGTGATGATTGAGTGAGTAAAGACTAGGTTAGTTCGGACTTGGTGGTCTGTGAATCTAACAACAAAACCCCGAAACTAGTGTGGTTTAAAAGCTCAAACTGCGAAAAGTATAATTCCTAATATAGCATGGGAACCCCTATATTTTAGTAATTTAACTCATGCATCGAGTATTATATACCCAGCTAGTGTGATGAGTAAGGTTGAGTAGGTTCAAACTCCCATATTTTTGCTTGGGAATTACAGAACTGAAGATCCACCCATGTTGCTACTTTATTATTGTTTACTTACCCACAAGATTTTGTTACGAGGGAAATATTTTAATCATAAAGTTAGGGATGACAATGGGCGGGGATGGGGCTGGTATGACACATACCATCCCCGTTCCCGAATCTCATTTCAAATACCATCCTCGTACCATTCCCCGTTTTGGGCATCTGGTACGGGGATGAGGAATTCCCGTTCGGGGTCTCCGTTTTGTATTTTTTAATAAAAAAATATTATTTTTACTTAAAGTAGTTAATAATTAAAATAGATAAAATATCATGAATCACTAGCTAATCTTGTAATAACTCCACAATATAAAACACTTTAACAAATTGAGCTAAATACAACAATTTTCAAATACAAAATCTTGTATTTTTAAAAATTAAAATCATTATAGTATAAAACACATATTTTTTAGGGTTTAATTAAACAATTTAATAAAATAAAAAATATAAATATAATTAATATTAATAATATATATATATATATCGGTGAACGGGGACGGGGAATCCCTGTTTCATCTAACCGGGGGCGGGGATGGGCCGGGGGATATAAATACCATCCCCGTCCCATCCCCGGTTTCAGAAAAGCGGGAAATTCTCATCCCCGCTCCCATCCCCGAATTAATCGGGGATTCCCCGTCCCAATTTAGTTGGGTACCAACGGGGATGGTTCCCTACGGGAATTTTGCCATCCCTACATAAAGTATTATACTATTATATTATATAGTTCTTTTTTTTTCTTGATACAACCCTCATAACTTCTCAGTCCCTAATATAATCAACTACCGCACACAAGAAGTCGCCACTCAAGTGATTGTTATATGCCAAGTAATTGCTCAATGTTGGACCCATCTATCCAGCCTAAGGATGGCAATTTAGACCCAGCCCGCGGATACCCGCCCCGACTCACCCCGTTTGGGTCACCCCGTCCCGTGACCTGAGCGGGTCTGGACATCACTCTCGCCCCGCGGGTACCCGCCCCGCCTAGTATTCTTATTTTTAAAATATATTTTCATATATATTTTACATATATAATAAATATTATAATATAATTTTTTTGTATTCTTATATTATATCTAATATTTATAAATGGATAATAATAAATTTTGTAAATAATATTTTATAAATATATTTTTTTTTATTTTTTTCATTTTTTATTTAATTTAATTTAAAAACGGGCGAGAAGATTTTCTGCCTCCGCCTGTTCTAGGTATGGGCGGTCTGCGGTCTTGGTGACCGTCCCCATTGCTTATCCCTAATCCAACAACAAGTTTTCAGCGAATTTAACCTTCCATA
This sequence comes from Rehmannia glutinosa, assembly GCA_016081115.2. Classification (NCBI taxonomy): domain Eukaryota; kingdom Viridiplantae; phylum Streptophyta; class Magnoliopsida; order Lamiales; family Orobanchaceae; genus Rehmannia; species Rehmannia glutinosa. The sequence goes on along the minus strand of CM071928.1, from coordinate 23,611,086 downwards.
TCTTTATGATTAAAAACCGAATATTAATTATTTCACCATTATACATTGGAAGTTTGAACACCTAACTTTTTAAAGAGAGAGTAGGAATTACCTCACCTTTGTGGCCAAATATAGTTCTTTATTCGACCGGAATTTCATACTTGTACGGTATCTTGACTATCAATAAGGTCTAGAATCTTGATTTATTCTTGAATTAATTATATGAGCTGTTTTGATTTGATTATAAAAATAGCCGAACCCGTGGGGTCTAATAAGAAGATCTATGAACATCAATAAATTATTAACAACATTCGAATGGTTGAAAATGAATCAGGTGGAGCCAATTATGTACTTTTGTTTAGTTTTTATCTAGATAAAATAGGGGATAATTACAAAAGCTATCTCTATGTTTAGTCTAATAAGAAAAAAATTCAATTATCTTTTTAATTACAAATACCTTCTTGAGACATTACAATTGTTCCCTTGAGCTTTTTGTATTTGTTATACGAATTATCCCCTCAAGTCTCAATTAGCCCCTTGATAAGTACAATTTATAAAATGGAAGCATATGTGAAAGGGGCATTTGTAATTTGAAATATAACTAGTTTTGTTTTTTAAAATTAAACTAAACCTCAAGTGTAGTATTTGTATCCATTAAAATCAATGTTGTAAAAAGCGTTAGGCGCTCGCTAGGCGGCAGACTGAGGCCTAGCACCTAGGCGGGGTTAGACGGGATCTGGACGGAATTAGGCGGGCCTAATCGAAAAAAAAATCGTAGGCGGACAAGAGGGGCCTAGCGCCTAGGCGGGGATTAATCGGGGCTAGGCATGAATTTTTACAACATAGATTAAACTAATGCATTCGAGTTTGTTGTGATTATTAAACGGCCCAAGTTGGAACATGAATTGAACTCAAGTAATTTGCTAGTTTTACCCATATTTTATTATTTTCACTAATCGAGTCGATGTCAAGTAGAGCTTTACATCTTGTCAAACGGAAAATATACTATTCAAACTTAATTAGTTATGTTAACGAATAGAGACTAAAGAAGTTTTTAATAATTAATCTGAAGTGGAGTATCCAACAAGTTGTTGATTTATTTTTCAACTGATTATATGGTTTAACTTTTTAAGTACATATTGTGTAAGTTGGGGGCATGCCTTCTAATTTTCTTCTATATGTTATTTTTGCGTCACTCTAATTTTTTTTATTGTCAATATGAGTAATATTTTCCTTAATTTCCAGATGGCTTATTTATGTTTACTATTGTTGCATCACTCTAAAAAGTTTCACCAAATAAACAGCCCAACCTCATTGGGACTTTGTCTATAATAGCTACTGTCTAGTGTAAAGTGTAAATTGCTCCAGAGTTCAGAAATAAATATATTTTTCCATTTGCATCAGAAATTGGGCATCTTGGCAACAACAGAAGTCAGAAACAATAATAATGGTTAACTGCTCATAGAAGTGGGAACATGCTTTAATGAGGACAATAGTGTAAATTATAAATATCCCTTTCACATATTAGGATCAAATATAATTTTTCTTTTTATGATTTTGTTGTACATTAACAGATTCTACCATAACACCTGGTCAAGACGTGTAGACATCCTGCAAAGTTTACCTTGGGAAATGGGGCAGGCATATGAGGGCGGATCAGTGCGCCGAGGTATAGTCAGTCGTAAGTTGAAAACTCATTTATATATATATATATATATATATATATATATAGTAAAGGGGTACAAATTGAATTTCTATTGGTTTTTCTAAATTAGGAAAAAGGACAAATAATTTGGACGATACTTCTCCAAAGGAGAAATATATATAATCTCCAATCATCAATTCCATTTCAGCACAAACTTTCCCCTAAATCAAGCAAGTCTTATACTAAAATTCTCATTTGCGTCAAATTTTACTGTAAAAAGCTTGGATTGACTTTGAGAGCGAATCCAACAATTTAATACAACTATGATTCCAATTATTTTATTATTTCTTCGCATTATTTACCGAATAGGATCTATTACTAACTATATATTCGTATTTGTTATTGGGCGATTAACTAACTCCTTAAAAAGAATGTAAACGCAGAGGGTAAACTCTCTGTACAAAAAGAAAAAAATGAAAATGGGTCAAATTGGCCATTTCCAAATAGGGGAATTTTTTAAGTACCCATTATGGATAGCGGGTATTTTTTTTTATCCATAGACATAAGAAAACTCTTTTCTACCCAATTTGACAAAAATGCACCTCCTTTAATTTGAAGATTTTGAATTTTGAAACTGATGCAATTAATGTTTTCCTTGAAAATCGTGTACACTTCCCCCCAAATACACACACACCTATGTATAAAATTGTATACCCATATCGTGCCCATATCGTGCCAACCCCATGTACATATACATAAAAAAGGCATGATATATCGTGTCTAATTTTAACTGAGGTACGATATATCGTGTCTTATTTAATAATATCGTACTAATTTTTACTGAGGCACGATATATCGTGCCTAATTTTTACCGAGGCACGATATCGTGCCCAATATAGGACACGATATCGTGCCTAATTTTTACTGAGGCATGATATTATGCTCGTGCCCAATATAGGCACGATATATCGTGCACAGTGCATCTTAGATTCAGAAATTTTCAATTCTAAATATTAAAATATAAAAAAATAGATAATTTATTTAAAAAACAAAAAAAGAATAAAAAATATGAAAATGGTTTTTAAAAAAAAAACTACACACTTTTTCGAAAATATTTTCCATTTTTTCGAAAATATTTTCCATTTTTTCGAAAATATTTTTCATTTTTTTAAAGTATCTTGAAATTATAAAATAATAAAAACTCAAAATTATTTTCAATTTTTTTTATAATAAACGATTTTACAAAAATCTGATTTTGTTTTAAAAAAACTAAAACTTGTATTAAAAATCTGAAAATAAAGAAAGTATATTAATGTGAGAGAGAAATATGTGAGAGAGAAAGTATCGAGGGTATTTGGGTAAAAGAACCACAAAAGTGGGTAGAAAACTTGAGTACTTGCCTGTGAAAATTTTGTCACCTCTTCCACTTTTAGGACAAAAATCTGAATGAACATGTGATTGCTTGTGAAAATTTTCAAAAAATACACTATTTACTTTTCTCATTTTTCAAATCATCAATCACATTCACTTATAATTTAAACAAAAAAATATCACATCAACTATCATTATTATACAATCATATCTCAAATATACTATTCACTCTCTCTTATTTTTCAAATCACCAATCACATTTAATCACTATTATACTAAAAAAACTATCACATCAACTATCATCATCACATTTTAATCTTATATCCAATCACACTTTCAAAATCTATTCACATTTTTAAAAAATTAAATTTGCACACTATTCTCTCTAAAAGTTAAAATGAGCGGAACGAAAGGTCAAGAATCACATGTCATAAAAGTTTTTGTCCTATCCTAAGTGGGTAGTTCCCACCATTTGCTCTTTCGAAATTGTAAAAATTAAAAATAGACAATTTTTTCAAACACATCTTTTTTAGCCATTTTGGGGTGTGAAATGACATTCATACCCTTTAAGCATATTACATTAGGGCATATACTTCTCTTTCTCCTTTTCACTTTCTCTCTCTCAGTTTTTGTTCAAAGACAAACTATTCCGGCGAATTTTCAGGGATCCATTTTTTTCGATCGGAATCTCGAAACAATGTAAGCATTTTATTTTTGAATGAATCAATGAAATATTAAAAAATAAAAAAGAGTGATCCTGATCACAAACTGATCAGGTAGCCAAAGAACAAGACGAAAATCAAGTCCAAAAGAAAATCGAAATGGTCACAAGTCGACCATATGTCTGAATGGTTGGGGCCTCGTTAAAACCTCCCAAGGTAAAACCCACCCTTGTGGGAGAAACCCTTGGTAGGAAAAAGAGTACCCCCCATAAATGTAAGCAGTTTATTCTCTAGTTCATCCTTTATTCATTTCAGTATTGTATTTAGTTTGAGGTTGGGTGTAAAATAGATTTGAAAACCATAGACATGAAAAAAAAATAGTTCAAAATAAGCTCGAACAACAGCCTACAAATGTAACTCGATGTCGAGTTACATCTGACTCGAATTTAAGTTACATCTGACTCGAAGTCAAGTTACAACTGACTCAATTTCGAGTTAGATGTAACTCGATATCGAGTCAGATGTCGAGTTACATCTTTTCGTGTTACATGTTTAGATTTGAATTTTGTTTTTTTTTGTCTTTTGTTGTTGGTTTCAGATGGAGGATGATAAAGTGATAATTGTCCATAGTAGTTTTTGGGATGGTAGTTTCTATAGGAATGGTGAAGAAGTACTCGTTTTTACGTCGTTGTGGTCAATATCATATAGTGGGTTTGTGGATATTGTTCATAACATTGTAAATGGTGATTGGCGTTTGTGTGAATACAAATTACACTGTTTATTGCCAATTGGGGGTGGTTCTGAGGTTAAATCTTTGATTATGTGTGAATGGGATCTTCGACGAGTAGCTGAGATTTTCAAAGATCCCCGAATATTTGTGACCTTGCAACCAAAAGATCATGGGATAGTGGGGACTTCGTACACGAAAATAGCAATCCACATGGTTTTATGAACCTCATGGTCTTTGCTCAATCGTATTCATATGGTATCGGACAATTCATGCCCTTAAATCCATATAATTCTCACTACGACATGAATTATATACATAGTCCACCACAGTGTATGCCAACCTATATGCAACATGTTGCGCACGATAATTGTCCAAGTAAATCTAGGACCTTGGAGCCTCAACCAACGTCACAACATGTAGTGCCCAATAATTATCCAAGTAAATCTCCTATCTTGGGGCATCAACCGAGAAACAATAGTATTGATTATGTGGATGGTGATGATGATGATGGTGGTGGTGGTGGTGGTGGTGGTTTAATGATGATTTTAGGCGGTATGATGATGTTGGGAGGTATGATGATTTCGGGGGTGGTGGCCATTATGATGACCAGGATTTTGTTGGTGATCAACATAACCAACAAGATGGACAATTTGTTCCCGATGATCGTGAAGGGAACGATGGTGACACATCCGAGGAAGAAGATGACGATCCAGAGTATGACGTTGATAATGAACTAGTCCGTCGATTGATTTATGATCACTTCAGATGGGAAAAAGATGACTATTTTGTTCCCGATGACCGTGAAGGGAATCATGTGAACAATGATATCATAATAGGAGACAATGACGAGCATGTTCTTCGGAATAGACGATTTCCAATCCATAAGGTACCTCTTATTGATGCCAAACGAAGTAGATAATGAGAACACTGATCATACGGAGCTCCCAATGGTTAGGTCTAAATATGCTTGGATGGCTCCTGGAACGTCTTATCAGTTTCCTAACCCTGATTCCATTCCACAAGAACCACCTAACATTGAGCGTGACTTTTTCAAAGGTGCAGTGCTTGTAAGAAAGGAAGAAATGGTAACAAATTTGGGCTTCTACCATTTGCACCATCGTGTGGAGTATAGAACAACCCGGTCTTCGACTTCACGTTATGAGGCTGTTTGCAAACATAAAGGATGCCCCTTCTTACTTCGTGCAAATGCTATCTAAGGAGAAAGTTGAAAGGTGACTAAATTCGAGCAATCTCATACATGTGAAGCCAACTTAAGTAGACATGCTCCTCGACAATTGCCTTCGAAGATTATTGGAGCCCTGTTTGCGCCAAAACTACTAAAGGAGGGACAATCCCTTAAACCTAGGAATATTATTGCTGATTTGTCTGCTGAACATGGGATGGACATTTTGTACAACAAAGCACTAAAATCACAGCATCGTGCTTACAGCTACATACATGGTGACCACTTACACTCTTGGGAGATTTTGCATGCATTCTTGTACATGTTGAAAAAAGAAAACCCTGGTACAATTGTGCTACACGAGACTGATGACAATGATATATTCAATTATGTTTATATTGCCTTACATGCGTCAATTAATGGATTCAGTGAGTATTGTAGACCTGTTATTGTTGTTGATGGCACACACCTAAAGGAAAAGTTTAAAGGTGTGTTGTTTGTTGTGGTTACAAAAGACGACAATGAACAAGTGTTTCCACTAGCATTTGGTGTGGCTGATAAGGAGAAGGACGAATCATGGGAATGGTTGATGAAGCAATTACGCAATACGTATGGATGCCCTGAAAATATGCTCATTGTATCCGATAAGTTATAAAAGCATTAAGAATGCAGTTGACAGTGTATTTCCTGACGTTGTGCATGGTATATGCACATATCACTTGAGGCAAAATATCATAAATTATCGAGGTCAAGTGGTGACCTTATACCAAAAGGTCGCATACACTTATTCTCTGAAAGATTCAAGAAGATAATGACCCGATTCAAAATGCAAACGAAAAGGCCTACGAGGAGTTGGTTAGTCTTTGGAGCGAAAATGAGGGCCCGTGCACGTTGTCTAGTTAGACGCTATGGGTTCATGACATTGAATGCGGCGAGGGTTCTTAATGCTTTGAGACTTGTTTTGTCGTCGAGAAATTGCCCATTTGTTTGTTGCTCGATTCTATCGAAACCTCATTCGAGAGTGGTTCCACGAGTGTCAAATGCGACCACAACATGAACAATGAAGTCACCACAGATACAACTAAGAGATTGGAAGTAGCATGTGCACGGGCCGATAAGATGCACGTGTCACCTTTAGTAGCCATATTTATTCTGAAGGATGGGGTGCGTTCTTTTATTGTTGAATTGGCAAAGAGAACGTGTATTTTCCAAGTGTTTCGACTTGATCTATTCTTGTGTCCACATGCGATTAAAGAAATCATGTATATTTAATTTTTTTTACTAAATTACTAATTTATTCACGACCTTATATACATTTTTGCTATTTATTTCGATAAGGCAAATCAACCATCTATAGTTCGTGCACAACTACAATAAAATAGAAACAACTGCGGAAACTTTACTCTCCAATCGTCATGCCCATTAAACATCCTAAAGACTGAATGTCTTTGAAATGATACGACTTTTGGTTGTCAAGGCACCTCTAAATCCTCGACAAGTGGCGGATTCCGTCTAGTGGTCCATCTAGCGACTCACAACGGTCCATAATATGCTCTAGATGTCGTCAAGAGGGTCACAATCATTCTACATGTAATGCAAGATGCTCCCCATTTGCCATGATGCAACGAGTGCGAGTGGAAGCAACACGATTGATCGGTAGACTAGAAGAATTCCAAGAAAATGCGACATTTGTAAGAAAGAAGGACACACTAGGAGGCTTTGTTACGATAGAGTTTAAAAGTCAATCAATAAATTGAACATGTAGTTTAATTGTACCCGATAGCATGACTCGATATCTTGTTATATCACGTGATAAAGTGCATTAATTTATTTCAGCTTTTCAGTGATGTTTCTTGTCATACAGTACTTTGTTTCAGCTTTTCATTAATATTTCTTGTCTTATATATGAGCTTTTGTTTCAGCTTTTCAGTGATGTTTCTTGTCAAACAGTACTTTCAGATCTTCAATGATTTTCTTGTCCTTGTGAGATTTTCATTGATCACTATGAATCAGGATAATTTTTTTATAAATACCCCGTCAATGAGGAATACATCTTCATTTTTCATCCATCTATATCAAAATGAGGAATACATATTCATCTTTCCTTATTGTGCTTTACAATGAAAAGAAAACAATGTGGACAATGCCGATGGATATTCTACTTGTTGATTTCCTTGTGAGCGAGTTGAATAAAGGTGATTGGGAGATCGGTGGGTTTAACAGCACTTCCGTGTTGGGTGCTAGGGCTCTTCTGAAGTCACAGTTTGACAAAACTTTCACATTTTCTGAGGTGAATCAACGCGTTAAGCATCTTCAAGCTCGCTACAACTTTTTCGCTAATATGCTTGCCACTCCAGGGATCACAAACAAGATTTCGTTCATTCTACTCATCAGAATATGCTTGACTGGGGAAGGGTAATTTGAAGTTCATTTTACTTTTTTATACATATTTCAAGCACTACAATTTACTTCTAAGTTTTGATAATTTTCTGTTCATGTAGGTTGATGTAACCCTCGCAACCGCTACGAGTTAGACGGGGAACCCCTGCTCGACAAACTCGCTCTGCTATTCAAGATGGAGCCTTGGAAGAAGGAAGTTGTCAAAATTTTGCCATGGATACCTGTTCCTCGATATTTGCCTAAGCGTTCCCATTTTGAGGAAGGAACTTCATCAAAGTCCAAACATAAGTAGACTAGTTGTTTGGTTCTATGCTATATTTTAAGTTATAGCACTGTAGTCTGTTTAAATTTTAAGTTCTACGTTGTATCTTAATCTTTGTTCTTTGCATGTAGTCTCTTTTTAAATTTGAAGAACTCTTTGTTGCACTTACTCTTTGTTTGTTTTACATTAAATTTGTAAAAATTTTCTTATCTAACTCGACATCGAGTCACTAAGACTCAAAATTGAGTCAGTGTAACTCGAATTTGAGTCTTGGTGACTCGATGTCGAGTTAGATAATAAAAAATTCCAACAAGCCCCCTCTGTTAGCTGCACAAACCAACCTGTAACACACCCCAACATGTAATACCAACACAACCAAAGACCGCGATCAAAACTACCAACACAACCAACAATACCAAAACAAGATGCAAACAAAATATATCGATTAACAAATATATACAGTCAATATGTACATCGCGAAAGTCAAAATAGAATACAAAATGCAAACTAATCCCTAGGTACTATCTTTGTACTATGTGCAAAAATCGCCAACGTCATCTTCCATCGATACTCGCGGATGGTATCTACAGTCTGGTCCGCCGGGATGCACTACCCAACAAACGCTCGGCGTACAAGCGGGCAAATGCGCCACAAGCTGTGGAAACCGTCAGTATAAAGCGATCCTCTTGCCATCATCGTAATGGGAAACATGTCGCATCTAATCGGAATCTCGCGCTTCTCAAAATAACCACCACCAGCGAGCAATCGGGGAAGAAGACGTCGAAGTGGGAGCAGCTGGTGGTGACGGTGATAAAAGATGGTCGGGTTAGAAGGATTGTCCATTTGATGCGACAATGGGTCGTACAGCCAAATATCCCAATCGATCAGCCAAACGCGACGTACGACCCAATGCCCAGAGCATAGACATATAAAGACGATCTACAAGTAATAAAATAAAACATTATTAAGTGGATTATATGACTAATACGAACTACAAGTAAGATGTAATAAACCTATAACGTGACTAATACTTACATCTGGGGACTTCGTACAAAGTGACCCCACGGCCGGACACCGCTATGAACATCTGCGCGATTGTCCCGTATAGGCCACTTTGTAAAAATGCGGGCGACTACCCCGTAGGTATCCAGACACTCCGTGTCATCAGTATGGAGGTGATCCCATGCCTTCTTCAGGTGCATTTGTAGATAATTTTCATTTTAAATAATTAGTATCAACAGTAGAAAATATGTTTAACGAACGTCAATTGAAATTAAAAATTTACAAAAAATGAACAATCCTGGATGTTCAGAGTGTGCTCGACACACCGGTGCGCAAAATAAACCCCGACGTGCAATCTTCGAGCAAGGACCTCGAGATAAGGATCAATATGCAGCAACATTTTAAACAACATGAGATTGCGAGTTACCTATAATTGGATTGTGAGTTAAGGATCAAAAGTAACTGGATTAATATGCTACAACATTTTAAACAACATTTTTAAACAACATAAGGATCAAAAGTAATTGGATTGCGAGTTACCTGTAACTCAATTTTGAGTTACATGTAACTCGCAATCAAAAAGTAACTCGATTGCGATATGTAACTCGATTTCGAGTTACACATGTAACTCGCAATCGAAACACATCCCTAGCATCGTCTTATTCCCCTCTCTCACTTTTCGCCATTAATAACATCCCAAGCTCACCCACCAACACAAAATCCATATAAAACCCTAGAATTTCTACAAAAACTACAAAAAATTCTAACTTAAAACAACTATAGCCTAAACAAATCAACAAAAAACATGAAATTAACACAAAGGTGGAGATGGAGATTACCTGGTTAAAGGTCGATGCGGTTGTCGTCGTCGATTCGATCGCCATTGTCCAAGTCGTTGGTTTCAAAAAATTTGGAGGTCACTATGTGTTTTTTCGAGTATTAGGTTTGTTTGGATATGCTTAGTGACTCGAAAATGGGTTTGTAAGTACTAAAGGGCAGTTTTGTCATTTCACACTCTAAAATGGCTAAAAAAGATGTGTTTGAAAAAGATGGCTAAAAAAGATTTTCAATTGGCCAAAAAGACTAAAAAAACCCACTTAAAAGAAAATTTATGGATATGTCAACTATTTAAATTGTGGAGAGTAGTGGGTCCCACATCACGTTATTTGCCCAAAAGGCAGACGAAATTCAGAAAAAAAAGTTGGGAAAATTTAAGCACAGCCTCAGAAGCCTCAACTCCAGAACTCAACTCTCTCTATCATTCAGTGGAGACTTCGAGAGTGTGAGAACTCTCTCTCTCTCTCTCTCTCTCTCTCTCTCTCTCTCTCTCTCCCCCAATCAGCAGTGCACCTCCACCGTCTCCAGAAGATACATAAGATTTGATGACTGCCATTAGGCTGTGGTGAGATAATACTGGAAGATGTTGTTTGCATTGTCACTAATCGCAAATAAAGACGTTTCTATTGAAAGATTTTGAGCCTCAAGCAGTGGAAGGGACTAGAAGATCTTCGGAAAATGGATTGGTCAGAAAATGTTTTATGCATAAAGATGCGATAAAGGTGGGAATTTGTTGATCTGCTGTGAAAATGGATGTCCTTTAGCTATTCATGAAGGATGTATGAGATTTCTAGCTAGATTTGATGATGCGGGTCACTTCTATTGCCCGCATTGTCTATTGAAACGAGCATATGCAGAATCACGTCAAACATTGGAATACGCTCAGACATAGGGATGGCAAACTCCTCGTGGGGAACCATCCCCATTGGTACACGATTAAAATGGGGCGGGGAATCCCCGGTTAATTTGGGGATGAGATGGGAATTCCCCGATTCTCTAGAAGTGGGGATGGGATGGGGATGATAATTATATCCCCCATCCCCGATCTTGTTTAGATAAAATGGGGATCCCCGTCCCCATTCTCATTCCTTGAATTTATATATTATATTTATATATTATTAATATTACTACTATTTATAATATTTTATTTTATTAATTATAAAACTAAACCCTTAAGTCTTTATAAATTTACTTGTTCTCATTTTTTATTTTAGAAATTAGGAATTTATGATATTTTATTTATTTTAATTATGGTTATTTTAAATAATTTATATTAAAAATATTTATTAATAAATACAAAATGGGGAACCCGATTTCCCGCGGGGACCCCGTTCCCCGAATGGGGATTCCCCATCCCCGTACCAGATACCCAAAGCGGGAAATAGTACGAGGATGGTATTTGGGATGAGATTAGGGGGCGGGGATGGTATATATCAATACCAACCCCATCCCCAACCATTGCCATCCCTACTCAGGAAAAAAAGAAACCTTTGTTGGTCTTTATGGATGAAGGAATGAGAGACAGAGAAAAACATTTGGAAGAAAATAATAGAGCTGAAGCTAATGGAAATAATCAATCAAAGGTTAGTGAAGCAAATGTAAATATTATATGTGGTGATGGTATAAGTAAGCGGGACAGTGATTCCATTCTCGATAAATCTATTCACCTTGACAAGGAACATAATGTAAGCAATGCGAAAAAAAAAAAAACCCGGGAAGAGGAAATCGAAGCCTGCCAGGGCTCTAAACATGAAGACCCTTCACTTCGGATGCCCAGGAAAAAAATCAAAGAATGTAGAAGAAACAAAGATTCATGATCGTGAAGTTTTTGCGGCTTCGATGGTGAAGACACTTCACTTAAGATGCAAGAACACGGGCCGCAATGCGAAGAAGCAAAAATTCCTGAAGTTGAATGTGAAACTTCCTCTGCTGCTCTGATGATGAAGACTCACTTCCTTTGCGGGCGATAGATGAGAGAAGATCAAAGAGGAGAAAACTAATAGACGGGGATTAAGATCGTCTCATTTTGCATAGTAAGCGTGTTGAACAAAGTGATAAGAATAAGCAAACATCTCCAATTGTGAATACTCCAAGTAAATCAAGGAGGTCATCTTCTGCTTTGATAACTGATAAAGTGTTAAATGAAAAAGTTAAGCCTTCCATAAGATTGAAACAACCCCAACAACCCTCAGTCAAACTAGCTATTGACGCATATGGTTGTGGGAAATGTAAGAGACGATTTTGGACGGAGAGAGAAGAAGTGGAGCTCAGGGAAGGAGTAGAAAAATTTCAAAGGAACCAATCAAGAATATTCCCTGGAGGAAAATCTTGGAACTCGGTCAAAATGTGTTTGATGAAACTCGTGCTCCAAGTGATCTTAAGGATAAATGGAGGAGCATTGTGCAAAAAGAGTCGAATTACGTGAAAGTTTGTGGAGATGACATAGATCATCAATCTCTTTTTTGTGTGACAACTTTTGCTATATGCACTTAGTGTTCTAATGTTTTGACTAGGTTGTCCATCAATTGGGGCCAGTAAGTTTTTCCTTGAAATCCAGTACATATATCAATATATGTTCATTAACTCAAGCATGTATAATTTTTGTTTAACTCAAGCACTAGGTTCGTGTAACAGGAAGTTACTATTTTGACTTGAAAATCTATCTTACATCTATCTATCCAAAAAAAAACTATACATTGTGGAAATATGAGAATCTCTTTCATTATAAGAATTTTTTGCCGTTAAATATACCATCATTTTAGCTCAGTTTTTTTAGTTTTAGCACTACCACTGGTGGAAAAAAAGATTGCCCCATACTCGGCCAAGTAATCTTGGAGATGATCTAGGGATGACAAAATTCCGTGGGAACCATCCCCCTTGGTACCCGAATAAAATGGGACGAGGTGGTTAATTTAGGAATGGGACGGGAATATGTATTATCCGCTTCTCTAGAACCAATGATGAGACGGTGATGGTATTTATACCCCGTCACATCTCTACCCTCGTTTAGATAAAAGGGGATCCCATATTTTCCCCAAATATATATATATATATAAACATATATATTATTAATATTAATTATATTTATAATATTTTATTATATTAATTCTAAAAAATAAACACTTAACTCTTTGTAATTTTACTTGTTCTCATTCTTTCTTTTACAATTTGGATATTTATGTTATTTTTATTTATTTAAATTATTGATTATTTTAAGTATTTTATTTTACAGATTTTACTAATAAATATAAAATGGGGACCCTATTCCCGTGGGTCCCCATTTTTCCCGAATAAATATTCTCTTTCCCCATCTCAGATATATAAAATGGGGAATGCTATGAGGACGATATTTGAGATAGAATTCTGGGACGGAAATGATATGTCTAATACCAACTCCGTCCCCACCCATTATCATCCCTAAGATCAGGGCCATGCCTAACAATTCTTCGGCCTGAGTCAAACTTTTAAATGAGCCTTTTTTTACTAATTTAAAGACAACATAAATTAATATTAAAAAATAAGCTGTCTATAATGTACAAAATTAGTTAAATAATATGGCAACCATGTTCAAAGTAATTATTAAAATACAACTCGCCTCACAGTTTTGGCAACAAAAATATTAACCAAGTATGTATAATCAAGCTGCTCAATCATTCTTTTCTCAATTGATAACATATGTAACCTATTCAATTTCTCTTGTGACATGGTTGATCGGAGAAAAGTTTTAATGAGCTTCAACTTTGAGAAACTTCTTTCTGCACTTGCTATATTAACTGGTATTGTCAACAAAATCTTATATGCAATATAAGCATTTGGAATACAACCATCAATTTTCTTCAAATAATCCACCATTCCAATTGCAGATTTCGTTTCTCTTGGTAAAGAGCACTTCAAAAATGATAACTCTAAAAATAAATCACTACCATCAATGTCAGAGCAACCATTCCGTGTCAGAGAATTTTGAAGATTTTTGCAAGACCTCAACAAGATTTCCTCGTCAGCATATTGCAACTTCTCCAAATTGAACAAAAAATCAAAAGTTTTCTCATACATTTTAAACTGTGCAAATCGAGTTTCTATAGAACAACGAGCTTGATCGATTATAAATAGAAAATAGTTAACTCTGAAAGAATCCTCTGCTGATTGTGATACTTCTTTACTATTGCTTTCATCAAACTGTTTCTTTATTTGAATATTACGTTTTTCTCGAAATACAGCTTTGATGCTTATCTTACTTGCCATTTCTTTAGCCTCACTCATGGACTTATGAAAATCATCTTCCCTATATTCTTCAAGAAATGAAATAAGTCCTTGCAAAAGAGTGATAGCAACATCAATATCCATATCCTCGGATTGAAGAAATTTACTCACTGTGTTGATTGCATATAACAACTTATACCAAATTACTACACCGAACACAAACTCAAAATTCTCGAATTCATATAATGCCAATGATTCAGCTTCACTCTTTGTCTTTGGATCTTTAGTATCATGTGTCAAGTCAAGTAAAACATCTCTTATTTGCACAATTTGTTCTTTTATATCTTTGACACTCTCAACATGAATTTCCCAACGTGTTTGTGATAACGGCTTAATAGTCAAACCCTTCACACGATCTTTAAAATTTTTCCATCTCTTGGTAGAAGAAGAAAACAATGTATAAATGCGTTGGATCACTCCAAAAAAAGACATAGCTCTAGGACAAGAGTTTGCCATATCACATAATATCAAATTAAGACTATGACACCCACAAGGAGTATAAAAAGCTCTCGAATTTACTTCAAGTAGTCTTTCTTGAACACCTTTATTTTTTCCTTTCATATTAGCTCCATTGTCATATCATTGACCTCTTATATCATCAATATCAAGTCCAAGATTGACCAAAGCATTTTGAAGATGTGTAAAAAACCCAAGTTCTGAAGTATCATCCACCTCCAAAAATTGTACCCAATATTCTTCTACTTTTGTGGAACTTTCTGAATCATCCAAGCATCGTATGATAAGAGACATTTGCTCCTTGTGACTAGCATCTCGAGTACAATCAAGAATGACTGAAAAATATTTTGCATGTTTAATTTTTGCAACTATTTTTTTCCTCACTTCATTTGTCAACATCTGGATCAATTCATTTTAAATTCTATTACTGAGATATGTAATATAAGTCTCTTGGTCATGAATATGTCGAATGTGCTCTTTCATTATTGGATCAAACTCAGCAATCATTTCAATCATTGGCAAAAAGATACTATTGTTCTCTTCATAAAGTTTTTCACAACTTCCTCGAAAAGCCAAGTTATTTTTTGCCAATCGTTGCACAACTGATATTATTCTCTGCAATACTTGTCTCCAATGTTCTCTCTCTTTATTGAGTTGTGCTTGTACATTTGCATCAATTGTCTTATTTTTTGTCAATCTTCTTTCTAATTCAAGCCAACTAGTCATACACGCCATATGCTCCCTACTTGATTCATGAATTAGTAGACAACGACTCAAATTATGCCAGTCGTTGAATCCTTCATTAACGAGTTGATTGACTCCATCTATTTTCTTGAACAACTTGCAAGTGAAACAAAAAACCTTGTTCAAAGATACTGAATATAATAGCCATCTCCTATCAATTTCCTCCCCGTTTGGTAGAATTCTTTTGTAATGTGATGCATCAAAATGCCTTTTGACGTTATTCTTAGGAAATAAGCTTTGAGCCTCTCTCTTCGGCCCTCTTTCCATTAAAAAATCTCTAACTTTTTTTTATCAATGTTACCCCACTTTGCGGGATCATCAAAATTTGAACTTTCATGTTGAGCAAGCTCACCATCATTCTCATTGAATTCATCTACTTTGGTTGATTGAGGAGCTTCCTCATTGTCATTCAAATCATCTACATCGACGGATTTAAACATCTCTTCATTATTATGGTTGAGTGGTTGAGATATGTCTTCAACATTAATTTCATTCTCCTCCAACGTATTCTCTTGTACTCCATCCATCAAATTTTTATTTGCTTTTGAACTCTCTACGATTGCTCGTTTGTTGGAAGTAAAATATTTGTTGATGTCACCAACTTGACTTTGGGTTAGTTCTTCTATCCTTTGTTTATTTTTTTCTTTTGGTGTCCTGGACATATGTTTGGGATGCATGATGATACTAAAAAAAAATTGGAGATTAAAAAGCTAACAAATAATTCATATTTCATTTAACTACAAATACAAACTATAAAAGAATAAAAAATAAAAACATACATAGATGATATAAAAATATGCAATATTGGGGTTAGAAATTCAAATTCTCATTCAATTATCAATCTATATCATAAAACTTATTTCTTAAAATTATTGGCATTTAAATTAGTAAAAACATAATACCAATCAAATAAAAAATACCTATTTTGAAGGTGATCTTGTGGTGGCTAGGGTTTTGAAGAATTAAAATTGGAAGAAGAAATCAAATTGTGAAGTACATCTTTAGTTGTGGAAGATACATAATTGTTCCACTTCTCTCTCAAATTCTTTATTTTCTTCTATTTTTCTCTTTTTTTCTCTCCTTTTCTCTTTTTCTCTCTCTCTTTTTCTCTTTTTTTCTCTTTTTCTTTTTCCCTCTTTCTTCCCTTTGTTTTCTATCCCCTGTTCAGTTCTCGTCTGTCTTCAATCTTCTATGATGTGCATTTTAATGGCTTAATTTGCTCTTTTTATTTGGGCTTTTGGGTTGCTTTTTTTGTTTAGGTTTTTAAAACTTATAACTCCCTACTAAAACGTTACCATGTATATATATATATATATATATATATATATATATATATATATAGGGGAGGAGATCCTGTGAGACCACCTCATAGGTTAGTCCATAGGACTAAATTTACATCATCCAAATAGTAAATCAATGACCAAGATATATTACAATATATACAATATTTCGTAAGTAAATATACAACAGAAGGGATAAAATAGGAATCCAAGAAATTAAATATAGTAATCGCTTCCTAAAAATTAGGAACGTGATTTTGTATTGATCACGTCCCCATAATCAAACAATTCACCTTTCCTTTCTCTCTCTTCCCATTCGAACCTGCAAATTATTCAAATATGACAACAAAATCGTGCAATAATTAATGAAAAGTATACAATTACACTAAACTAACTATACATTAAAACATTACTAAGTATACATAAACAATTAACTAAGTATACAAATACATAAAACTACCAAGACATTAAAACTTTACTAAGTATACATAAATATTTAACTAAGTATACAATTACATTGAACTAACTATACATTAAAATAATACCAAGTATACGAAATATTTAACTAAGTATACGATTCTTTACAATTACTTATATAACTAAGTATACAATTCCATTGAACTAAGTATACAAATCCACAGAACTAAGTATACAAATTCACTAAACTACTTACTAAACTACTTATATAACTAAGAATATGATTCCACTGAACCAAGTATACAAATCCACTGAACTAAATATACAATAAAACATGACTAAGTATACAAGTCCACTGAACTAAGTATACAATAAAACGACTGTTCACAAATATGGCGGAAAGAAGTATCAATTTTGAAAAAAAAAACGCTTGAAGTTGATGATTTTTCCTCCCTAAAAATCGGGTAACTGAAAAGGTAGTATTATGTTCCCTTAAAAATAGCTAATAACCATCCAATTAACATAACTAATTAAATATAAAAGTACAATTATACCCTTATATGCCTAATTTAGCTAAAATGATCTATACCATCCAAAATTTTAAATCAAGAGTCCATAAGTGTTCTTATGGACTAACCTAAAGGGATTGATCTAATTTGAACCAATCTATATATATATATATATATATATATATATGTGTGTGTGTGTGTGTGTATTAATTTATAAAATTATTGGACCCCTAATTTTACAAAATTGTTTTGGGCTTGATTCCATGGACTCATTTGACTCATGGTAGGCACGGCCTGCCTAAGATGATCTAATTAATCATGTACATATTAATTTTATAATGCTCTTACTCTTATACATTAAAAAATTGTTTAATGTGCCTTGAAATAAATGAAAATGGAAAAATAAGATTACATTAATGTTTTTTGTTTTCAGACATCGTTTCATTCTAATTAGTTAGAGCTGGCAAATGCTCGACCAGGACAGCCGTCCCAAGTCCATCAGACTAACACAGAAAATTCTTGGTCCACTATTTTCTTTGACCCAATCCAGCCCAAAGCCCATTTTTACGCTTAAATTATGCGGGCTACTCGAGAGAAAAGAGAGCGAGGGATGTTTTGGGAATTTAATACCACGCAAATGCCTATCCATAAATCTTCATCAGAAATTGTTTTCTACCCCAATCTCTCATCTCCTCCAAGAGAACAAAAATGGCGCTCACTCTCTCCAACACATTCCTCAACAAAAACCTCACCCCTCCTTCACTTTCCCTCAACGCCAAGGTATTTATTTATTAAAATAAAACTAAAAAAGAACCCATCTCAGAAATTATCTTCTACTTACTCCCAATCCAATTTTTTTTTTTTTTGAACTCACAGGTGAAGGGAGTAGTGGGCAGCAATCAGATGCGGTGGAGTTGCAGGAAGAAGGACATACACCCGGAATTCCACGAAAACGCAAAGGTTTACTGCAATGGAGAGTTGGTGATGACTACAGGTGGAACCAAACAAGAGTATGTGGTCGATGTGTGGTCAGGAAACCATCCCTTTTACCTTGGTAGCCGCTCGCAAAATCTCGTCGACGCCGATCAAGTCGAAAAATTCCGCAAGAAATTTAGTGGGCTTGAGCAGATTATGGAGATTCCTGTTCTCAAAGGAGAGATTATACTTCCTCCTAAGAGAAAATCTGGAAAGGGCAAAAAGAAGTAGTTTAGATTTTATATTTATTTTGTTCTTTTTGGTAATTGTTAATTTTTGTTTGTGTAATGGTTGGTGAATTGATACTTTGAATTGTTTCACTGTAATGAGAAGTGATTTATCGATTCTTGATTAGTTGAGTTTGGTTGTAGAGCGCTTTTTTTTTTGGCTGTTTTTTGCAAGTGTTTGTTATGTGGATGTAGCTGGTGAAATGCCTGAGGATCTTGAAAATGGTGTTGAATTCAGGTTTTTGAACTAATGGCAATCAAATTTGAAATTATTGGATGTATTGTTTGATTAGTTGATTTAAGCACTGATTATGTTTTTGGTTTCTCTTTTGTGCAGTGTTTTTTGAGGATGTGCAGTGCAGCAATTGGATGTTTGATCTTCTAGTTCTGGGAAGATAAGAATTTCTCTCCTCTCTTGGTATTTTACCCTGCACCAATATGTGTATTCATTTCTAGATAATGATGCTATTAGTATAAGATACAATTGAGTTTCATCTATGAATAACAAATAAATTTAGTGTTTATTTCTGGGATTTAGGTATTCCATATGCATATTTTTGTTCTTCTGAGAGTGAATTTGATTGATAAATTGGAAAAGAACGTCGATTAATGTTTATGATTATCCAGGGTTGGACTTGACATGAATCTCCTGATACAATTGTCCCAATTTGGGCTACCCATTTTTTTGTTTATATATACCCGTATTCAGAGGCGTAGCCATGTATGGTTAGCACTGGGCTCAAGCCCAGTGCAAATTTTCAAAAACTATATTTTTAGTATTATAATTTTTACAATATTCAAAATTAGCCCACCCAAAATTTAATGCAAAACTCAAATTCACCCCAAAATCTAAATGCAATTTAAAAATCAAGAATGTAAAACTTTTGTCTTATAATGAGATTGATGCTATATTTAATATATTCGTGATTTTTAGACTATTATGCGATCCTTATTTGTCATTTGTACATTTATCATTTCATTATTTTTAAAATGTACTTAACTATTTGTATTGGTAATTTATTAGAATATGTATCTAATTATCAAATATATTAAGAAAATCATATGTTTTGTTAGTTAGTGGCTTAACTGTCCCAACTAAATCAATTTAACGGTTTTGCTAATTGTATCTATCGTGTCGTACCATGTTTCTTGTTTTTTTAGCGCTTCGTGTTTGAATTTAAATTTTGGTCCAATAAGGTTATTGTGTGTGTTCGGGCTTGAGCTTATTGTGTCAAGTTGTTATTTATCGGGTCGGCAAGAACGATTTGTCACTCCTAGGTGTCATCATCAAGTATGAAATTAAAAAAATATTTATTTTTTTAGCTTTTTTATATTTAATTATTGGCTTCTTGTTATTCTGGCCGGACCCGACCCACCTTATTATTATCTCTATTTATAGATAATTTTTCTTAGTGAAATTTTTACTTCTTAGCCCACTCTACTACTAATTCCTGGATCCGCCCCTGCCCGTATTTGATTATGATATGCATTGTCTTGGATTGTTTATTTTTTGAATTTGTAATAATGGCCAACACTATATATATTATTATCGTCCATAAAGCATAATGTTAAATTTTGAAGGCACCATTTGTGAAAAACTCACCTCAGGTCCTCAGGTCTCAAAATCTCAAGTCCGGCACTGTTATTTTATCTTAGATATTGAATTGATGATTAGCGAATGCAGATAGAATCTTCAAATTCATTTTGGCTCCATCCATGTCTTCTTATCCCATTTTAAAATTTTGAGGTCTCCAAAATCGCTGTCCTCATTAATTTGACATCAGCAAGTTG
The DNA here is from genome assembly GCA_016081115.2 of Rehmannia glutinosa. Taxonomy (NCBI): domain Eukaryota; kingdom Viridiplantae; phylum Streptophyta; class Magnoliopsida; order Lamiales; family Orobanchaceae; genus Rehmannia; species Rehmannia glutinosa. The sequence continues at coordinate 23,590,356 of CM071928.1, read as the reverse complement.
AGTTTCAAGTCATCAATCAGTTTCTGCATCTTAACAAGCTTTAAACACTTCGTGAGTTAGGTCTGCCTAAGGTTAAAGCCAAAATCCTCCACAATCAGCATACAATTGAAAATACGCAAAAACTTATGTAGACGGTGAAAGACCGAGACGGTGATACTTTGTGTGTAAAAGTGATACTTTCAGTATAAAAAGTGATATTTAGACAAAGTATCACTTTTTACAGTGAAATTATCACTTGTTATACTAAAAATAGAGGTGTCAAATGGGTCGGGTTGGCCCTGTGCCGGCCCGCCGACCCGAACGAAAAAATCGGGCCGGCCAAATAGTGGTCGGGCCGCGTTTCTTGAGCCCAGCCCGGCCCAACCCCCACGAAAATGCACTAGAAAAATCGGGCCAACAGGGCCGGGCCAAAAAAGCCCGGCTAATTTCGGGCCTCTAAGATCACAGCCCAGTCCGGTGCTATTACCGGTCTAGTCGGGCCAACCCACCGGGCCGGGCCAAAAATTGACAGCTCTAACTAAAAGTATCACTGTCTCATTGTCTCATCTCACACTCGCCTCACAAGAGACTGTTGAAAATATTTTGATGATTTTTGTTACTTTTTATCCTTATATTGTTAATGGCTGACCTATGGCAAGTAGCTTTGGTGTGATTACTTATGATATCAATTTTGTAGTTAATTTATATCTTAGAAATTATTTGCAAGATTTAATATTTGTGTGTTATCCATCATACTTGCCATTGTCCATATCATACTTGCCATTGTCCATATCATCAAGACTTTTCAAATGCACGTTGGGGATAGTGGTGCTTATTAACATTTTGGGGGTGTTTGCAAAAACTTCTGCTTTGAGACAAAGTGATTTATTGTAGTAGAAGTAGAAGGTTGAGAATGAGAAGTTGATAGTGTTTGAAAATAGAACCAAAAGTTGAGAGTGTTTGGCGAGAAACTTGTAAAAATGCTTATTTGTAAAAATCAAATCAGAAGCAGAAAGAGAAATCCAAAGTATCCATCTTCTGTTTTTAGATTCTGATTAAATGAAGTAGAATTAGAAGTAGAAATTGACACTTGCAAACACTAAAAAGCGTTTTTTTTAAGCCAAAAAATGAGAAACACTCATATGGTTTCTGAGTTGATAGTTGATGTGTTGATGGGAAATTGTCCAATATCATTCGAGCGTATATGGACAGACTTATGCGTTTATATATAAAAACGTTTTAACAATAAGGAATGTTAAATAAATATATATTACACTATTAACTAGTGCTTCTTGTTATGTTTATTATTTTCAGTATGTTAAACAATTTAACATATATAACTTATAAGTAATAGAGTAGGACAACATAAGAAATAAGCTATTGTTAATATTAACAGAAATATAATAAGTGTCAAATATGATATGTTAACTTTTCTAATATATATATCACAAAATTTGTTAGAGACGGTCTCACAGAAAATTCATAAGACGAATCCTATATTTAAATAAAAAAATTCAGTACAAATCCCAAGAGAGGAAGGGGGTTAGGTGAGAACTGAATCCGTGCACAAGCTTGAGTTTTACAAACTCTTTAGCACTGGACTTCCAAACAAATCTCTATTTAAATAGAAAAATTTAATCCAAATCCAAATCCATCAAAAAACAATTAGAATCTGTCTCATAATCTTGTATCTATAAGATGTCTCGTATAATTTATATGATTTGTAACTATTGCCCATTCATATAGTAAAAAAGTCATTCGGGCTTTTCCTCCAAATCGATCTTATTTTCCCAGTTAAAATACTTCTGAAATTGTGGTTTTCTGTCATGAATCTCATGATTCTCGTTTGTATCCTCATTTAGAAAGTTTATATAAAATCTTTGAGTATACTCCAAACTATACTTTCTTGTTTCTGGGCCTCTATATCATTGATCTGTATATTCTTCACGGCTTAATTGCAAAATGAGGATACTAACTATACCCAAGTGGTAAAAAAGGACACTAAGTTTGTCGGCTTTCAATTTAGGACAATATCTTTAAAATTCTGGCGAATTGAGGATAAATTGAGCCCGAATTTGTCCAATTCGGACTAATTGCCATGTAGGCTTCAATTTTAAGCCCAAATTCAGTATAATTATTTATTCCACGTAAAATAAGTCTAAAAATTATTTTAAAAATTTACAAATATATCTAAAAATTTTAAAAGCAATTTACAAATTAACAAGTTGAGTCTAACAATTAACAATTAAAATGTAAATATAAAAAAAATAAATATAGAAAATATGAACATAATTTATAAAAAATATTTAATAAGCCAAAAAATAACTAAATGAAGTTTGAAAATGTGACACATGATTTAAGAAGTTATTTAATATATACAAAAATTACCAAATAAATGATGAAATTATTTGAATAAATCCAAATAAATATTATTTATTAAATCTAAAATTTACTTAAAAATTAAACATTAATTAAATAACTTAAATTTCAAAATTAAAATTTTAAATACTAAAATAAATCTGAAAATTATAATGGAACCCAAAAATTTATTTTAGTTACGTATAAAAAACATATAATTGTTTTTATTTCTTTAAGTATTTTTCAAATATTAGTTTGTAATTTAAAATTATTTTAAATAATGTTTACATCTTTATAAAAAAATAGATCTACTAAATAATGTGTAGAGTTTATATTGACAGTTCTTGTGTTTATTCAAATAATTTCAAAATTTATTTAGTTTTTTTTTCTATATTAAATAACTTTTTAAATATTATTTCACATTTTTAGATTTCATTTAGTTATTTTAAAATTTTTAAAATAATTTTTAAAATTTTATTTTGTATTCCCAGATTTATTTTCGTATATTTGTATTTTACTTGTTAATTTGTAAATTCTTAAAATAATTATCACATTTATTGTTATATATTTTGACTCTACTTAAGATTTTCAAATTTTTAATGTAATCTTAGACTTATTTTACGTGACATAAACAATTAGCCTAAATCTAGGTAATTCGGGCTCAAAATTGAGGTCCGCATGACAATTAGCCCGAATTTCCCAATTCGGGCTCAAATTTGTCATCAATTCATCAAAATTTTAAAGTTATTGTCCTAAATTGAAAGCCCGAAAACTTAATGTCCTTCTTTGCTATTGGGGTATAATTAGTATCCTTATTTTGCAATTAAGCCTATTCTTCACCAACTTTGTATCCTCATTTTGAAAGTTTTATAAAATCTTTGAATATACACCAATCTACCCTTTTTTTGTTTCTGGGCCTCTATATCATTGGTCTATATATTCTTCACCCACTGATATACAATTAGGACAAAGAATAATATCTAGCAGATACTTATCGGGTCTAGAGCGATTCACGGCTCACCTTTTTTGGTCTAGCCCAATGGGCTTATAGCTTAATGTTGGTGAGGTACAAGTCTAGTATGCACTATGGTTGCAGGAACATGTCATAATTCATCAATTCTCAAAACACTCCTTTTGCTTTGCTAGAGGAAACCTTGTTGCTAATTGAATCTCAATTTCACCCAGCGTTCTCGCCTACTAGGGTTTAAAAGTGCACAAAATTACTCAATGCTCAACTCAAGAACGATCGTTAAAGTATTGTTTGAGCTCGTTCATTAACATAACGAGCCAAACTTGAACACAATTTTCCGTTCGATAAAATATAAACCTCAGTTTGAGCTCGACTTGATTAGTAAAAAAAAATATGCGTCATATCAAACTACTCGAGCTCGATTTGATTAGTAAAAACACTATGTGTACAAATATCAAACTACTCGAGCTCGATTCGTGTTAGGCGTGACTAAAGTTCGTTCAACTTGACTCGATTAATAATTAAAGCAAATTCAGACACGAGTTTTGAAGCTCGATCAAAATCCAAATAAGTTTGGATAGTATTTGCCTTTGGTTCTACTCGATTTGTTTACCCCACAACGTCTACCATCGACAAAGTGCTTAATAAGATGGTGTTGACTAAACTTATTTAAAAGATGTTAAAAACACTTACATTCTTTAACATGTTTTTAAAAAGTTATTATGTGTTTGATTTTAGTTTTGTTGAAGCGTAAGGATAAAATAAAGTGATGGAGATTTCAATATCTTAATAATGATAATTTTATAATTTAAACAATCGAAATTAAATAAGGTTGCTAGAATAATTTTATTTTGAAAAACAATTGGGATCTCCTTGATTACTTTTTAAAGAATAGCTCATAACCTCTTAAAACAATTTTTGTTATGACCTTGTAAGCTCTTTAAAAAAATTAGCGAGCACTTTTGTGGAACTTATAAATTCTTAAACCGCTTATAAGATTTCGAAAAAGGTCAACAAATCAATTAGTTTTTTTTGCTTAAACAGTCGAAATTTGAAAGCGTGACACTAGTGAGTTTTAATGACAAAGACCGTGGAATATTGAGACATCATATCATTATCAATTTATGATAAAGCCAAATACTCGTGGGGTAAAAACTTGCAATGTGGCACTTATAGCAGAAAGTTAGCAGCATTATTTCAGCTGGAATATTAAAAAAAAGCTTGTTCAACTTCACCACCTAAAAAGGGAATATTATTCCAATAGAAAAGTGTTAGATCTTCCCCAATCAAAGGAAAATGAGGCGCGATATTTCAATTTCTTAGCAGAGAGGGATTGAGAGGAGAGTTTTTGTGAATTTGTTGGTTTGTTATTAATTATTTTGTAGCTCAAGTGGTATCAGTAATCTTTTATAAGGGTGTTAACCAGAGTTCGAACCCTGTATCTTTCAGTTTATTTATCACTAATTTGTAGCTCAAGTAGTATCACTAATCCTTTATAAGAGTGTCAACCAGGATTCGAACCCTGTATCTTTCAGTTTATTTGAAATTCTCCAACCAATACTCCCAACTTATTAAAAAAATTAATTATTTTGCCACATTGCGATCAAATATTTTGAATATTTTTCACCCAAAGACGGAGCTAGTGTGTAAGTCCAAGCGGCTACGATAATCTAGAGGGGGGGGGTGAATAGATTATCTCCATCTTTTCGATTTCGCCCTCTTTTTCAATACAAATGCGCCAAGATAATAACAAAGGTGCGGAATGTAAACAACACACGTCGATTTAAAGAGGTTCAACCCACCTAGGGCCTAATCCTCTACCACCCCAGTATATCCGGGATGGATTTCAAAAAGAAAAAGGATTTTATTAATTTACCAAAAATTAATACAACACCAACTTACAACAACACCTTGAAGAGCACCACACTCTTCTTCAACAACACCTTCAAGATTATCACAATCTCTTTTGAAGATCACCACAATCCTCAACGGCACCTTGCGAAGATCACCACAATCTTCCGACTTGAAGAGCACCGAACTCTCCAACACCACCTTTGGAGATTACCACAATCTCCTTTTGAAGATTACCACAATCTTCCTTCAACGGCACCTTTGAAGATCACCACAATCTTCAATCTTGAAGAATACCAAATTCTTCAACACCTCAAGAGCACCACACTCTTGAAACACCTATCACCTAGATCACCCAAGTGTATTCTTACCACAAGAATACTCACAAGGATATCTTGTGTTTGGTTGATGAATTACAATCAAGATTACACTTTGAAAAATATTACAACTCAAAAGTGCAAGTGTAATCAAGAATGAAAGCTAGACCTCAAGATGTGAAAGTGATAGTTTGGCTATTACAACAAGAATGTTGAAATGAATAACAAAGATTATGTGCTTGTGATATCTCTTGTTGTTTGTATCAAGTCTTGTATTTGATCCTCAAGCTTTCATCTATTTATAGGAGAGCCTTCAAATTTGAATTTCAACATAGGCTCCTCCAAAGCTCTCCAAAGCTCCTCCAACATAGGCTCCTTCATGGGCTCCTCCATGTTTTCTTTTGTCTACAAATAAGACAAAGAGATTAAAATAAATATGGTTGTCTCATAAGGATACAAAAATCGATTATAGAACAATCCCACATTTTAAGGAAGAATGGTCTCATTGCAACGGTTATATTTTTTTGTCAAACTAAAGGGCGACGGTTGCGCACAAAAGGCGTTTGAAATTGTATCTTGAAAAATTACACGGGCGGCCGTCGGCCGAGGGGTGCTCGACCGGTCGACATCACCCCTAGCCTGGTCGACCTCTCCAAAAATAGAACAGGAGATTTTGCACACTTGCAGTGCAGGTCGACCACAGGCGGCCGGTCGGCCGACCGACGTCGGCGCGCCGGCCGGTCGACTGCTTGATTTTTCTTCCGTCTCATTTTCTTTTCAAAAATCATCTTCAGTCACGGGTTGCCCTATGGGGCGACCCGGTCGACCACGAGACGTAAATGTTGTCCAATTTTTGTCAAAAATAAAACTCAAGAAATACTCCGAAAATTTAGTAAAAACATTTTAAACCGATCGAGTATTTAGACAACATTAGAAATATAGTTTCAATGTGAAAACCCATTGACATAAAATCTTTGAAAGTGTTGTCCAATATTAATCGAAAATAGACTTGAGCAAATACTCCGGAAAATATTAAAACTATTTTAAATCATTTAGGAGTATTTGGACAACCTTTAAAACCATTGTTTTGGTGTAAAAACAAAATCATCAAAATCATGATAAAACCATTTTTCAAACAATCTCCCCCTTTTTGATGATTACAAACCAAAACAATTTTAACGAGATCGATTTTGAAAACAAAACAATTTTACCGGTTAAAGAGAACTATCCGTTGTGAGTGACAACATTCCATGCAATAAAAACACAAGGATGGGAGTAGAGATATTCAAACACATATAGCAAATGCTCCCCCTATCAACATGCACAACAAGAGTTATATAAAAGCAACTTAAACATAAGCTAAAATATTAGCTTTTCAATATTAAGCTTAAAATCTCTCCCCAAAAGAGACATCATTAAAAACATATATAAGTCCATACTACAACCAATGGACCATGATTCATACATAACCATAATGCACCAAGTGGACTAAATATGATCCACAACTTATGGCTTTATGAAGCACTTAACTTATAACTTCTTTTTCGTTAGGCTTATCTTAGCTTTTATGAGCTAATGAGCTTATAACCTGTTTCTCCCCCTTTGGAATCATCAAAAAGAATGTTAGCACGATAAATACATCATATATTCTTAGCAAAGAGCGCAAGTAAACCGATGTATCGAGCCATTTGAACATTGAAGCTTTTAAACCAAATAGAAGAGTCGAATCATACGACTTGTAGAAGCTTATGAAAAATCATTTGATTTGCAAAAACATGATCTCTAAAAATATATGAGACTTTTGAAATCGAGAGAGTCATGTAGGTGATGAATTTTTCATTGAAACGTTTTATCGAACACTTGGCGGGCGTCAAAAATAGAAAAAGTTATATATAGCCCTTGTAAATGAAATCAAGCCAAGTTTTTCATCACCAAATACAATATAACAAATATCATTCATCAACAATCAATAATCTCATCACAAACATATATGAATTACATCAAGAAAAATACATATAAGCCATAAACTCAAGGGTTCAACCCAATTGAGCTAAAGATAGTGAAATTCTTACCATTCAATCGATAAAGTTGAGCAATGATGATGATAACCGAGCTAGATAATCCCCAAAATATAAAATGTATGCAATAAAACAAATTTGGAGTGAAATTTGTGTGCAATTTGCAAAGGGGACGAAAAATGGACATAATAAGCCAAAATGGCGAAGTCTGGAAACAGAACTATTTTTAGCCAAAATAAATCATCCGGGCGACCGGTCGGGGCATGGGCGGCCAGGTCGAGCTAGTGGGCGACGGTCGCCGCCCTCGCCTGGCGACCATCATTATGGTTACGTTTGAAAAATCCGTTTTATCCAAAAATCGATTTTTCGCCTAAGTTTTAAAAACGTGCAAAATGCAAACGTAGACCTCATTCAATATACATTATGTTATAATCAAGCTCGAAATGAGGTAAAATACTAGGCGGTTAACGATCAAAAAGTCCATGAGTTATCCTTGAGACGGAATTAAACACATCTCAAGTTTTTGTTAAAAATCACAATCCCTAAAAATATATCGAATCTCAATATGTTTAGTTCGATTATGACGAACCAAATTTTGAATACGAATAACCGTATAATAGATACCAAACTTGTTATCCCGAAAAAAAATAAGAACGTTTTAAAGCTTTGGATACAACAAGTCATAAGAAGAAGTGCCTTTCAAATATTTGAAAATTTCTTTTAATAGCACTTTAATGAGATTCGTTGGGATAGTTTTTGAAGTCGAGCATATAGACATAAGGCATATGGAATGTCGAGTCTATAGGAATAATACAAGAAAACATACCTCGAATTTGTTTGTTGGCCGATATGCCTTTCTCAACCTTTGTCAATCTTTAGCCATAGAGATTGAGATGGTTCTTCTTCCTTCAATGCTTAACTCCTTCAAGAGTTCTTATATAACCATCTTCTTGGCATTGAATAATTTGTAGTCCAAGCAAGAGAATTTGAGCTCCCCATCATTCTCATCTCAAGCTCACCTAGTATCAACTTAGAAAACATATCTTGCACAAATATTCATTAGTAGCACCATAAATATTATCAACAAAAATTTGCACAAGTAAACAACCTTGTCCTTTTACAAAACAAGAAGTGTAGTATTAACTTTACCTTTTGTAAAATCATTTTGCAAAAATAGCTAAGTCTATCAATCGTCTGAGGCCTTTTATAAAAATCATTTGGCCTAGAATTTTAAACTCCAATAGACTTATATTTGAATAAAACCATTTAGAAAGTTGGATTTAACATCCATTTGGTAAAGGTTGAAATTTTCTTTAAAACAAGAATAGGCAAAAAATGCAAATAGCTACTAAATGTGCTATGAGTGCAAATGTTACAACAAAATTAATTACCTTCTTCTTGAAAATACCTTGAGCTACTAACCTCGCCTTAGTTCGACCAATGTTGCCTTGGTCATCGAGTTTGTTCCTAATACCCTTTTTGTCTTCTTCATTACTATCATCATAGGGCATCCAATTGATCTAAGGTGTTCATAATAGAACATTTACATCCAAATATTTTGAGGTAACTAATATTTGGAGTACTTCATTCTCATCTACACAACTTAACAAACTCATTACCTATGATCGCTTATATAGGCAAGAAAAAAATAGTCCAAGTGTAAAAACATGCCTCAATCATTAATCACAAAAATATCTTGCATAAGAGCATAGTAGAAATATACACTATATATATAGACCATGAAGCAAAAAACACATACTATGCATTTAGAAGATCATCAAGAGTCTAATAAATCATGCAAGTTCAAATAAGCTTAAAAAGCTACAAAGGTCTCTTTTGAAATTTGAAAATCCGAAAGCATATAGTTGAGACCTTATTTAAAAGAAGTATTTGAACAAGAGTTGACACGGCAAATATGTGCAATCAAATATCGAATAGTGCCTTTTAAAAAAAATCTAAAAATCCTCTTAATGGCACTTGTATGAAATACTATGAAAAACAAGCACATAGGCACATGACAATACATATATCGAGTCTATAAGAGTAAGAATAACACAAGTAAACGTACCTCGATAATTTATGCCTTTCTTGACAAATAATGACGTAAATGGCCATTTGTGAAAATATGTAAATCCTACACAATTCTTAAAACATATCTAGCACAAATCATAATGATAAAAGTGTAGGCTAAGAGATATCACAAGTAAGCTCATGCCATAAAAATTCATAAAGGATGATAACACACTTTAGTCTACAAAAAATACACAAGAGTTTTAAAAACATCATATAAGGTCTTCTTTTCAAAGAATTTTAAAAACACACAAATATATTGAAGACCAAAAAATCAATACTTGAAAACTCATGTTGCAATAAAGACACAAATAAAAACATGCATAACAAAGTAAAATGCATAGTTTAAATGGGGAAGATACGGGTTACCAATTACGCCATTTCCATGGGTTGTGTCGTTCCCATCGTTGATGATATCTTCCTCTTGAGAAGTCACTTTGTTGATGATGACTTATTTGATTACTCCATTTCCAAGATTTGTTGCCTTCCCATTGTTGATAGTCTCTTCTTCTTTGAAAATCATCTTGTTGATGATGTCTTTGCCATTTCCAAGGATTGTGTTCTTCCCATTTTTGATTATATCCTCTTCTTGAAATTGGCTTTGTCGAAAATAGTTTCTCCTTCTTTGATCAAATGAAACGGTCATTTGATGTCTTCTTGCGGTATAAATTTTCTTCGATCATTATTTCGCCGGGTACCTAATATGACATTGTTTTGTGGTACCCTCATGTGTTTGGGTCCTTTGGGATTAGTCTTGAGACTTTTAGGTCTCCAACAATAATTAGAGCTATTTCTAGCCCGACAAGTATTTACCGTATGACCCTTTTTACCGCAATAAAAGCATGTAATAATTCTAGGAGCATAATGACCAACGTGCTTAGAGACTTGATTCTTTTTCATGTGATTGACACCATTAGGCTTATGATCAAGTTCTAGTTTGAATTATCACAACAATCAACAATATTGGTTATTCTATCGGTACTCAAGTTGGATTTAGATAAATCATTTTTCAAGCAATTTATATCCTCAACAAGAGTACTATTTTTTTCTCAAGGTTTCTAACCTTGTTAAGAGTGGTGGTGTGAGCACATGATAGTGATTCATAGGAAGTAAATAAACTATCCTTATCATTTTTCAAAACAATGAATTCTTTTTCAAATTTTTGTATTTAACAAGTAAGTTTTGGAATTCATCTTGTAGCTCATTATAATCATTTTGTAAATCACTATATTCATTTTGCAATTCATGGTCATAAGAAGTAGAGGTTTAGAACTTACCTCGTTTTCTTCTTCGATGCCCATGAGGCATTGTTCAACTTGTTCATCATGGGAGGTTGTAGAAACATCCCATGTTGTTGGATTTGATGTTGTATCCATTTGTGAAGTAGATGCTTTTGAGTTGCTCCTTTCATTTGCATATACTTCATAGATGGATTCTAATTTTTGCCATGCTTCATGTGCCGATTGAATACCTACAACATGATCAAATTCCAAAGTGGTAAGTGAACAAAGTAAAATATTAAGAGCTTTACCATTTAAGGAGATGATTTTCTTCTCTTCATCATTGAGCTTTTTGAAGCCTTTTGAGGTGTGTGGTGTATCTTTCATCGGAATGGATTCTCCATTAATGACGGTGTTCCAAATGTCGAACCCGCAACCTTGTAAGTAGCATTCCATTCTTTCTTTCCAAAATGTAAAATTTTTGGAATCAAACCGAGGTGGCTTGGTGGTGGAGGTGCCGGATAGATGAGCTTCGTTCGTAGCCGTCGATCGTTTCTCTTCACTCGCGATGTGAAACGAGCTTGCCAAAGAGTTTGGCTCGATACCACTTGTAAGTCCAAGCGGCTACGATAATCTAGAGGGGGGGGGTGAATAGATTATCTCCATCTTTTCGATTTCGCCCTCTTTTTCAATACAAATGCGCCAAGATAATAACAAAGGTGCGGAATGTAAACAACACACGTCGATTTAAAGAGGTTCAACCCACCTAGGGCCTAATCCTCTACCACCCCAAAGATATCCTGGGATGGATTTCAAAAAGAAAAAGGATTTTATTAATTTACCAAAAATTAATACAACACCAACTTACAACAACACCTTGAAGAGCACCACACTCTTCTTCAACAACACCTTCAAGATTATCACAATCTCTTTTGAAGATCACCACAATCCTCAACGGCACCTTGCGAAGATCACCACAATCTTCCGACTTGAAGAGCACCGAACTCTCCAACACCACCTTTGGAGATTACCACAATCTCCTTTTGAAGATTACCACAATCTTCCTTCAACGGCACCTTGAAGATCACCACAATCTTCAATCTTGAAGAATACCAAATTCTTCAACACCTCAAGAGCACCACACTCTTGAAACACCTATCACCTAGATCACCCAAAGTGTATTCTTACCACAAGAATACTCACAAGGATATCTTGTGTTTGGTTGATGAATTACAATCAAGATTACACTTTGAAAAATATTACAACTCAAAAGTGCAAGTGTAATCAAGAATGAAAGCCTAGACCTCAAGATGTGAAAGTGATAGTACTTGAAATATTACAACAAGAATGTTGAAATGAATAACAAAGATTATGTGCTTGTGATATCTCTTGTTGTTTTGTATCAAGTCTTGTATTTGATCCCTCAAGCTTTCATCTATTTATAGGAGAGCCTTCAAATTTGAATTTCAACATAGGCTCCTCCAAAGGCTCCTCCAACATAGGCTCCTTCATGGGCTCCTCCATGTTTTTCTTTTGTCTACAAATAAGACAAAGAGATTAAAATAAATATGGTTGTCTCATAAGGATACAAAAATCGATTATAGAACAATCCCACATTTTAAGGAAGAATGGTCTCAGTTGCCGCTGCACAACGGTTATATTTTTCTTTGTCAAACTAAAGGGCGACGGTTGCGCACAAAAGGGCGTTTGAAATTGTCTTGAAAAATTACAGGCGGCCGGTCGGGGTGCTCGGCCGTCGACATCACCACCTAGCCGGTCGACCTCTCCAAAAATAGAACAGGGGAGATTTTGCACACTTGCAGTGCAAGTCGACCCACTGGCGGCCGATCGACGGACCAGTCGACGCCTGAGCGGACGTCGGCCGACCGCTTGATTTTTCTTCCGTCTCATTTTCTGTTTCAAAATCATCTTGGTGCGGGTTGCCTATAGAGCGGCCGTCGACCACGAGGCAGAAATGTTGTCCAATTTTTGTCAAAAATAAAACTCAAGAAATACTCCGAAAATTTAGTAAAAACATTTTAAACCGATCGAGAGTATTTAGACAACATTAGAAATATAGTTTCAATGTGAAAACCCATTGACATAAAATCTTTGAAAGTGTTGTCCAATATTAATCGAAAATAGACTTGAGCAAATACTCCGGAAAATATTAAAACTATTTTAAATCATTTAGGAGTATTTGGACAACCTTTAAAACCATTGTTTTGGTGTAAAAACAAAATCATCAAAATCATGATAAAACCATTTTTCAAACATAGTGCTCCTACTACACGGCACATGCCCCCATATTTTTTTAACACTATGGGGTGGACAAATACACAAAAGTGGGCCTAGAGCTGAGAAAATACAGCCTGAACATTGGGCTGGCCCGGTCGGTCCAAAGTTTGGATTGAGTTGGACCATAATTTTCTAGGCCCGAAAAAGACGGGTCTATTTGGCCCACCTTATTGACCCGTGGGCTTTGGTTATCCCCAACTTATAGATCGGCCCGACAAGTTTTGTACTAAATGTAAACATGGGTTGGATTAGGAAAAATAGTTTTGTGGACCGAGCAAAATTGGGTACGCCCGACCCGAACCCATTTTTTGCAAAAGCCCGATAAACTTGGGCCAGACTGGTTTGCCAGCTCTACGTAGGCTGGATAAAAAACTAAAAAAAATCATTCTAACCGTTTTTTTTTTTATTTTATATATTCTTAGTATAAACCTGCCCACCTCCTCTCCACGCTTGACTAATTTATAAATTACAATTTATAAAACATTAATAACATTACAACACTAATAAAATTATAATATTACAATATTACAAATTACAAAATTATATAATATCAATAAGAAATGTGAGTAATGTCATATAACACTAATATTTTTTAAAAAACTACATAGTAATTAGGTTAGTAAAACAAAGTGTGCCCTCATTTTTTGAAGTACCTTATAATTGTATTTATTTTGTGTCCTCGTTATATTAATTTTTTGGATCCGTCCATGTAATTTTGACATAATTGTTCAAATTTCTTCCCGCAAGAGTCATTCTTTATTCTTAAAAAAGTGTGGATTGGAAAATATCTTGTAATAATCTATTAAAAAAGGGCATCCCAAGTCAAAAAAGGAGTGATCGATGGATAATTCTTACACCACGACATAAGATGTGTATGCTTCAACCAAGAAATTAATTGAACTTTAAAATGGATGAGAAGCCAACCCATTTGCTTTTATTTTTTAGTATTTTTACGTGTTTTTAACTTACTTTCACTATGAGGTCTCTAAGAAAAAGGAGGCCCCTTTGATGATCTTTAGTGTTTAACAAGTTGAGAGTTTGTAAGGATATGGTTGTTTTGATTGAGAAAGTATCCTATGGTGTTATACATTCAACGAAATTTTCATTTGGATAATATTCGAATTTTGTAATTATTCATGTCATCAAGTCTTTTAGGGACCAATATATACTATTAGGAATCAAACCTTCTAAAATTTATGCGCAGTTAGGTGAAAATAGAACACTTGACAATAATTTATGGCTAATTTATCAATATATTGTTAATTTAAATAACTCTTACCTTTTTACCGTGGGTTTTGTTTTTTTTTTGCCAATATATGGTTTTCTGGATTTTTATTTTTTTTTAAATTTTTGTCAAAGACAGCTTTCATAAAGCTGTCTTTATTTTTAATTTTTTTTTAATGAATTCAGATTTTGAAGACAGTGATTTAAACGCTGTCTTCGTTTTTTTTTTTTTTTTAACATTTGAAAATATCTTTATTAAAGCAATTTTCAGTATAAAAAAATTATTTTTGAAATTTTTTGATTTTATAGTTTTTGTCTTTATGAGCCTCCGAGACTTGCTATTGATCGTCGAGCGTTTGCTATCATCCGATTTCTTATCCATCATTATTCGGTTAAATGCGTGATGATGTAGGCTCGGGTTTCACCACTCTAGACAATGATATAGAGCAACAGACACACGTTACTCCAGCACATGAGGGTAGAATGAGTAAACGAGATCGTCATAGGCCTACTTGTGGTACTGGAAGACATTATTAGACATTTTAGAAAAATAATATCATTATGTATGATACTAATTTATGAGAACGTCTTATTTTAGAATATTTATACGTTTAACTATTTTTAATATCAATATAATAGAAATTTCCAATAAAAATTATTAATTTAACAAAAAAAATTGCATCATATTGAAATTGCGAATTATTAAAAAACTACTCATTTTAGGGTGGGAAAAAATAATAAGCACATAAAGACAAAAAATACAAAATAAAAAATTTTCGGAAATAAAATTTTTTTTTACTGAAAACTGTTTTAATAAAGCTGTTTTCAAATGTTAAAAAAAAATTTGAAAAAAAACGAAGACAGCGTTTAAGTAGCTGTCTTCAAAATTTGAATTTACAAAAAAAAAAAAATTAAAAATGAAGACAGCCTTCTGAGAGCTGTCTTTGACAGAATTTTTTTTTTTAAAAAAAAAGTTCCAGAAACAGCTTTTGTAAAGCTGTTTTCACCATATATAGGCAAAAAAAAACAAAACCCACGGTAAAAAGGTAAGAGTTATTTAAATTGACCATATATTGATAAATTAGCCATAATTTATGCACCCCTACCGTGTAATATGTATGTATGGGATTAATCTTGGGTTAATTATATGATTTTTCCTTCCAAAAGTGTTTAAACTTGTATTTTCTCAAATATAGTGATTAACTATGAAACACCTTCCAAAACGATGAAAGATTAGGTACTAATACATCACATTGAAAGAAAGTATTGTTCTCTTTTGGGTTCTCAAGGAAATATCTCGATGAATATAAATATAAGTGGTGGACAATAATTTATTCGATTATTTTACATATTTTTTATTATGAAAATAATTAATAATTAATAAACGCGTAGAATCTTATCTAGCTAGAAAAAGCATATGATGAAATTATGTATTAAAACTACATTATCACACAACAATGTCGTCCTTTTTGATTAAAATAAAAAACCATGAATTATATTAGTTAGTAATTAAATTAAAATATTTCTAGTTGATTAAATGTATGTAGCAGAATATATATATATATTGAATGAATAGACCACGTAAATTAAGCTATCATTCAGTGCACAGAAGTTAAATGGCTAATTTAAAGGGGAAGTGGTCCATGGGCCTTCACTCAAGAGGGTAGCAAAATGATTTCCAGAAAGGTAATTTATTGGTTGGATTTGTGGTGGGTTCTCCAAAATAAACCCTGGAGATATACAATCAACTTTTTCTTTTTTCACGGAGGCAATTAATTCATCTTTTCACCTAATCTCAATCACTCTTTCATCATTATGGCCGAAAGAATGGACTTGCTCACTAACTGTCACTCAATTCATTTAGTTACCCAAAGATTAGGAGATTTGACCCGTCAACATCCTCTATCCATATACGGTTTCATCTTATACTCATATAAATTGTGTAAATGTCATACGGACAAAAATAACATTATCGTGATGTGGTTAATGGACGAGTCTTGCCAGTGGGTCATCCGCAATGCATGGGAGAACGAAACAATCAGGGGGGAACCTCACCATATTCGAACCAAATTGCTGAATTGTAGCACCAGCCTTCTTGCATGGGAGAAAGACCACTTCGGTAATATTAATACCCAGATAGCGGAGTGCGAGAAAAAATTAGCCCGACCAAATATGTGTAGACCCACACATGACACGACCAGGGAACACGAAAAATTAGACGGATGCCTCCAAGACCTTCTTACCAAACAAGAGAAAATATGGCACCAAAGATCAAAAGCCAATTGGATAAAAGATGGAGATAAAAACACAGGTTTTTTTCATAGATTGGATAATGGTAGAAGGGCTCGAAATACAATCGACCATATCCGGAGGGATGATGGAGTCTGGGTTGATGATCATAAAGAAATCGAAAATAGCTTCACTGAATATTTCTAAGGCCTATTCAAAGCTGAAACGCAACTGGAAATGGATAGGGCACTGGACGCTGTTGACCCAAAAATGACGATAGAGATGAACGACATATTAGTACGATTGTTTGGGGAGGACAAGGCGGTGGCGACCCTCGCTCAGATGCACCCCACAAAATCTCCGGGTCCGGACGGATGCCTGCTCTCTTTTTCCAAAAATTATGGTCTATTATAAAATCCGATATTGTGTCTGTCGTTCTTAAAGTCTTAAATGATGGTGTCAGTCCCAAGATTTTTAACGAAACATTCATCGTTCTAATCCCTAAAAAGAAAAAAAGCGGAATACGTAAATGATTTTAGACATATTAGCTTGTGTAATGTCCTTTTCAAAATCATTACGAAAACTATAGCTAATAGACTAAAATTAGTCCTCCCCCACCTCATCCACACTCAATCCGCTTTTGTTTTGGGTCGCTTGATTACTGATAACGCCCTTTTGGCTTTTGAACTCTTCCACCATATGAAAAATAATAAAGCTAAAAAAAGGGGACTTTTGCCTTTAAGCTGGATATGTCGAAAGCATACGATCGTGTCGAATGGTCCTTCTTACAAGGAATGATGTCTAAGCTTGGGATTAATGGTCGATTTATTGAGCTTATCATGAATTGTGTACGCACTGTTAATTTTTTGGCCTTATTAAATGGGCGGCCTATACCTATTTTTACGCCATCCCGGGGGCTTCGCCTAGGCGACCCTCTTTCACCCTATCTTTTTCTGTTTTGTGTTGAAGCTTTTTCAGCTTTGATTCGGAAGGCAGAATCAGGAGGAAGATTACACGGTATCAGACTATGTAGGAATGCCCTGAATATCTCTCATTTGTTCTTTACTGACAATAACATCATTTTTGGAAGGGCCACAAATCCAGAAATAGAAACAACCCGAACGATTATAACTGGGTTCCCGTGACTTCCAATGCTTCAACGAAGCCATGATAGCGAAACAAGGATGACGGATTTTAAAGGACGAGATCTCTCTTCTTTCCAAAGCCTTAAAAGCCAAATACTTCTGCGAAGCTCATTTCTAGAAACCACAATTGGCCATAATCCATCATATACATGGAGAAGCATTGTGGTGGACAGAAAAGTACTTAGTAGGGGTATTCGGTGGAATATAGGCGATGGTAAATTGGTTAGTGTGTGGTCGAATCCGTGGATAATGGATAACCCAAATTTTAGGCCCTTATTCAGCAATAGGCATGCTAACACCGACATGAAGGTGGCGGAACTGATCTGTGATGATAAGGACGAGTGGGATATGAACAAACTAAGGGAATTATTCCAAGAATCGGACATAGCTGCAATCTTAGCATTTCCTATTAGACAATGCCGAACTGAGGATTGCCAAGTTTGGCATTTTTCTAAAGATGGCAATTATTCAGTGAAAACGGGATATAAAATTGCAAAGGCACGACATGATGATCAAAACAATGCGGCTATGGGTTCAGGGGGGTGTAAGAAATTATGGAGATGGATTTGGAATCTACCCATCCCACCAAAGGTCCATGTATTTCTATGGAAATGTGCTCAAGGGATTCTACCAACAGGCCATGCGCTGAAGAGAAGGGGTGTTAGTATGGAACCATTTTGCAAGCGATGCGGCGAACATGAGGAGACGGAGGCGCATGCTTTGAGAGACTGTGAATGGGCTAAACTGTTTTGGGCCACATCGCCCCTGCGTATCCGAAGCGATGATACAAGATGGGAGCGGCACGATGGCGGATTGGATGGTTGAAATGATGAACAAGGGAAATAAAGAAAGTCATCCAATTTTTCTATGCTCTTCGCACGCTTGTTTGGGAGGCACGAAATAGATTAATTTTTCGTGAACAGACTATTAACCAATATTCTTGCCATCAGTTAACGACATGTAGGCTGGAGGAATATGTGAAAGCTATGGAAAGAAGTGATCCCATGTTGAGACAACGCCAGCTGGATAAGTGGAACCCGCCGGAGATTGGTTTCGTCAAGATTAACATGGATGCTTCATTACTAGAGAAAGAAGGGAGTGGCTTGGGCGTGGTCATTCGGGACAACATGGGAGCTGTTTTATCTTCATTAATGAAGCGGGAGCACACGGTTGGAGGGGTTGGAGTGGCAGAGGCAATGGCGTGTCGTAAAGGACTTCAACTAGCACGGGAAATGAACTTACATAAAGTTTATTTGGAGACGGATAACATCATACTATTCCACAAGCTTCAGAAGAAGACCGTGGACCTCTCTTATTTGGGCAACATTGTGGAAGACATTTATAATCTTTTCCTGCATTTTACTTCTGTTATTCCTAGTTTTATTAGAAGGACAGGAAACTTTTTAGCTCATTCGCTAGCTCGTTTTTCGTTTAATTTAAGTTGTAATGAACCATTGATTGGGAACGTCCCCGATCATATGGCTGGCATTGTTATTTTGGAGATTCCCTTCTAATGATAATATATCTTATTTTCCTCAAAAAAAAAAAAATAACATTATCATGTACACGTTATATGTATTGACACCATTAAATTTTAAGATGAGACATTAAATGAAATAGAGAATCTCGATTGAATTTGGCACCTCCTTCCCCCCCCTCCATTAAAAATGAAAAAATAAATAAGTGGAAGTTCAACTGGGTTCTAATCAAATCTTCTTCAATATAAAAAGCACATCATAGTTTCTTCAATATAAAATTAAGTTTGTTATATTTAAAGGCGGAGCCAAAAGCTTAACAACTCAAGTTGAATATTATAAAAACATTATAAGTTGATATAATAAAATTCAAGATTTATTTCCTTTACATTAATTAGTAATTTTTCTCCTACATGAGCTAAGATATTTCTTTGGTCTTATGTGGCATAATTCAACGAAGGTCGACACGCTAATTAAGTTCATGAGACCAAAAAGAAAAGAATTCAATAACGACCCTAAATTCACGACTCCTAGAAAATATATTTCAAGCACTCAGTTGCTTATATTACCATAATTCTCCAGCATCTTGAAGTGTACTATTTTATATTAAAACAATCATACTTTCTCACTTCACATTTTTTTTAGTACAATAGGAGAGAATAGGGGGACAATAACAGAGCCAGAACACGGTAATGGGGTGGGCCAATACGCGAAAGTGGGATAGGCCAAATAGAAAATCAAGAAAAATCGTATAAAATCTAACTATTTTTTTTAAAAAAGGTTTTACTAATTTATTTTTAAAAAGAGGGGAGCTGGGGCCCAGGTTGGCGATGCGCCAGGACGCAATGTAGGTTTGCCAGAATGAAAAATCAAAAAATAAATAATATAAGCTCTAATTTTTCAAAAATGTAAGAAAATTCAACTCAAGTTCATTACAAAGTTTACAAATACTCAAAGTCTATTACATTAGGCTAAAAGGTTAGTTAGACCCAACGATTTTTTACTTTAGCAAATTCATTAATAACAGAGTCTATATCTATTATCTAATGTGCTACCAAGTTCCCTTTCAATAAAAATTACCAAGCTATCAGCAAGAAATTCATCATCTATTTTGTTGCGGATCGCAGTCTTCACATGTTTCATTGCCGAGAAGGCTCTCTCAGTCGTGGCTTGTTCGAGAAATTCTTACCATAAGTGTACGGTGTTAAGTTTTAGTATAGAATGTAAATAAGGTTATGGTCTCCACATGGAATAATATCGAAGTATTGCTAAGTATTGTAAATATAATATTCTAACTTTATTTAGAAATCCAAATATGGATGGAGTTTATTACACTAAAATTAATTATAAAAATTAAGAAAATAAAAATTAATCAAAATGATACAACACAAATGATCAAATGAATTCTAGAGGTTTCATAAATCTAGTTTTCCCTTATGTTATCAATATGGTTTATCAATCATAAATTATCAATTTATAAGCCAAGGTTCCTCCAATAATCATTTTCTCTCTCAAGTGACAAATGATTGTAGATTTCAATTAGGATATCAATATCTCTATAAAAATCACCAATTAAAATCACAATAAAAACCATGAATCTCAATAAATGACTTCAAAGGTTTCATAAATTTCTCAATTCTATGAAATCCTAGGTTATGCTATTTCAAGGTCATGTATTCAATCACCTTTCTCAAGAGTCAAATCAAATAAACCCAACCATCTAAATTATTGATCAAGTAACTTAGAAGCAATAAATCAAAATAGCACAAATAAATTGAGGAATCTAGATTAATAAACCACAATCTCAAAACATAAGTTCAAACTTAGATTACATCAACCTCTAGAATTTAAAGAGTTTAGCTCATAATAAAAGTGAATATGTCCATAGCAATACAATAAATGATCTCAAAACATAGAAGAAAGGCAACAAGAATAAGATCTAAAGAGTAAAGAAGAATCTTCTCTATTTCTAGATGATATATGCCTTCAATCTTCTTCCCCAAGCCTTTTCTTTTATCTTGAAGGTATTTGGTTGGCTGCCCAAGATGCCAAGATCCATAGATTCACGCCCCAAGAGTGCATTTATACCCCCACAATAGTCCAAGAAAAAGGAATAAAATTTTCTTGTTTAATCCGCCTGTAAGGGCGCTGGGCGCCAGACATGGCATGCATGCCGCTCCGAAGACCGGCCGGGCCAAGGGCGCTGAAGAGGGGCGCTGCCGCGCCACCCCACTGTGCGCCATTGTCTCTATTTTGACCTCGTGACTCAGCCGCAGTCACGGGAGGGCACCGCAACCCCTCAACTGCTGGGGTTCTATGCGTTTTTTTCCTTAGTTTCTTCTTCTTCAAGTGCGATTTCTTCCTTCCAAAACGTTTTTCATCGTTTTCATTGTCCTTCGGCTACCATAACGTGTATTGACTCCCTAACGATACCTAATGAAATAAAATGGACTCAAACGACTCTAAAACACCCCAAAACAACACAAAATTCTAGTCTAGAATACTCGATTCATTGGCATAAAACCAACTTAACAAATACCCCCAAACTTAGACTATTGCTTGTCTTCGAGCAATTTTTACTGACTCTTGAAAAATAAAAGACACGATTCAAACAAAAATATCACTACTGACTCGAATGAACTGCAAAACTTCACAACCAAGCTGATTTGTCTCATAATTCATTTCACTATCAATCAAACATGCATTTTTACAATGTGATCTCATGAGTGTGTGTTCACCAAAAATATTTTGGATCATACAACTACAAGTGTACAATGTAGTTTATAGGATAATGCCAAGTAAGGTCGTATTCCTCAGGAATTGATATGTGAAATACTTAGACTATAATAACATCGCATTCCATTTTTATTAAAGCGACCGAATATCCAATTTTAAGTAAAAATCGAAAATAAAGAAATAAATAAATTTGCGAACCCCACAAGAATTTTCAACAACTACATGAGCAACCTTAGGCACATAATCTCAACATGTTTCTTCAATATTAAATCCAATTAAAGTTTCAAAACCAATTCATGCAATTCTATGGGTTCAATTCCTAAGATAGTTTATTCCCCCTCCCAGGTGATAAAATAAATAGCAGATTAATAACAATTGTAGATGTTCCGATACATTACAACTATTATTAACTCCCAAAAGATTTATGAATTGAATGATTACCCACAAATAATTGTAGGTCTCCCGACTCGTTACACCCGTTTATGTCTGAATTCGATTTCCGTCTTTGTTAGAACTCATCTCCCGAATCTCGCACTAACAAATATGACATGCAAATTATTTCCGGCCAAATAATAAGCAATTAAAAATAAGCACTCGAATTCATAAAATAGAAAATATGAATCAATTAAGAAAACAATTAATCAAGATTTAACATGAATCTACAGTTTTGATTATGGCCCTAAGATCCGAAAGATTAGCCAAACATTGATAACAAATTCATAGACAAATTCGAAATAAACATTATAACATCGTTTAAGCACAGACATCTAGATATAGAAAGAAAACCCCTTCTTGTCAGGATGGATTCCCTTCCTATGCTCTTGTGCTCCCGTAGATGTGAAAGGCCTTGTGGTGTTCTTCGAGACCTAGCCTTCCTTTCTCAGAATACTTTGATTCTTGTATTCCTTCAAAATTTGATGTGTTGTATGCTGTATTGATGGATGAATTTTCGTGCAAGCTTTGGGTCCCTTTTATAGATGCTTGGAGAGATCACTTGTAGAGTTGAAATGGGAAAAGAACTCCAAAACAACGCGTTTGGCAGAGTCCCACATGGCCTGGCCGTGTGGCACCACACGGTCATGTGGTGTCTTGCACAGCCCTTTCCCACACGCCCGTGTGGGCTTACACGGTCTGGCCGTGCGGGCTTGGTTTCGTCTCCTGTTTCTTTTCCTTCTTCACACGGTTGTGTCACTCCACACCGGCATTTTCACACGGCCGTGTGACACCACACGGTCCGGCCATGTGAAGTATTTTTGTCCATTTTCTTCGTTGTTTTGATCTTCTCTTCGCATTTGTCAGTCCTATCCAGGTATTTCAACTGATATTTCTCCGTTTTAAGCTCCATTTTATGTAAAAAGTTACAAGAATATGCAATATCATTTCCTTCTAAAGAAACCAAGTAAAAACATATTAAATATGCGTGCTAGTCGCCCTTAGGGTTTTGTCAGGTTGTGACCTTTGATCCGTTCGGCTGTTCGCTGCCATCACCATCCCACCGTTCTGGTCCTTTCTTTTCCTTTTCCGATCTGTCCTTTTCTGTTCCTCTCGCTGTTCTCTTCTGTTTTTTCCGTTCTATTTAGCTTCAGTTTTTTGTTTTCCTCTCTTTTTCTCTGGCTTTCCTCCGTGTTTTGATTGTGTTTGCAGGGTGCAGGTTGTGCAGAGCCCAAGAAACTCGACTCCTATTCGCATGGTCTACCTAGGGTTACCTTGAAAGAATCCTAATTATTGTGACACTCATCACAAAAAGAACGTATCCATTTCTACTGTTCGATTCTGACGTGAAAGGGAGGGATCCGTCATGGAGGACTTGACAGAAATAGAGGAGGATGTGGTGGATCTTGATTTTCAGAACCCTAACCCTCAGCCCGATTCCCTGGAAACGAATTTCTGTCTGGTTGGAAAATTATATACAGATAAGACGTGGAAATCTTTCTACCTTATCGATGTTATGAAAACAACATGGAAGCCGAAAAAACCAATTATCGCAAGAGAGTGGAGCTCCGACTTGATCATCCTCCGATTTGAAGACAAAGAGGATAGGGAGAAAGTGCTCACAAATCAGTCGTGGCACTATGACGGGGCTTGTTCGCAATACGTAAACTGGAATCCAATGAACAACCCTCGACTGCCAATGTCACAAAAGCGGCTTTTTGGATTCGAGCGTACGACGTCCCGGTAGCGTGCATGAATTCGGCCTCGGCCCAAACACTTGCTTGACAATTGGGCGAACCGGAGGTAATTGATTTATCCACTGAAGGTTTATTTGGGAAATTACTCCGGTTCAAGATTAGTATTGATATCACAAAGCCGTTAACATGGGTCCTAACAGTCCGGGTACAAGGGGCCAAGTTAATTCTCCCGTTGAAGTATGAGTCCTTGCCTACATATTGTTTCTGTTGCAGTTTGATTGGGCATTCTTTCAGAAATTGCGATGGATATGACAGAAACGAGTGCCAGGACACGTCTAGCATGAAATACGGGCCGTGTTTGAAAGCGTCCCCTATCCGTCGCCCAATAGCTCAAAAAAAACCCCCAACCCACCATACCATCCCCAGAAACCTGTTCGGTAGAAGCCACACAGCAGAGTCATCCTCCTCCACAAAATAGCCTAGTCCCAAAACCCACCCTTACCAAACACACGGTCTCAACCTAAATCAACCCTCACAACCCCAAGATGATCCAAATAATTCCATGAATGACTTAATTCATAGCTCCCTCAAATCCCTTACCATACACTCCAACCCCCCATGCAAATTGAAACCCTTAGAACAAACACAATCCACGCCCACGCCACCCCCACCTAGCTCTCACAAAGACAAGCCCATACCAAGAACATGAATCACCCCTCCAGCAGCCACCTTTAGCCATACTACCCCCTACAACAAATCATACAAAACCCCAGCCAAAACCTATAGAAGCCAAACAATAACCCATTGAAAAAACAGACACCCTAGCCATTACCAAACCCGCTACCACCACCACCACACAGCCAATCACAACACCCATACAAGATCCCAACACTGATCCCGTACCTAGCCAAAAATCTAAGAATTGCTGGAGCCGCTTAAAAAATCATATCCCTTCCAGAAAGCAAGCTACCCCATCTCCTTCAACCACCAAGCGGAAATTCGGTATTGATAACACGACTTCATCTTCTAAGGAGGATGGAAAATTGAAAAAACCAAAGAAATTTGGTCTTTTTGACATCCCGACCACGTTTTCTCTAACGGCGAGATCACAAGAACACACAAATCCGCCGATCACAATGAGTTGTCTCGATTGAACTGTCGGGGCTTGGGAACCCACCGATTGGTGCTTAAACGCTATATCTTGGAAAAAGATCCCAATTTTGTTTTCCTCATGGAAACAAAATTAGACAAAAACGAAATTGAAAGGTTACCAGACAGTTGGGGTTCGAGGGTTTTCATGCGATCAGTTGCGACTCATATCATGGGGGAAGAAGAAGGGGTCTATGTATGTTATGGAAAGGTAGCTACAATTTTACTGTTTACTCGGATTCACAGAATCATATCGATGGATCAGTGTCGGATTCACACAATTATTGGAGATTATCGGGGATCTATGGATGGCCGGAGGAGCTGAACAAAACACGGACTTGGGATCTTCTCCGTGACCTAGCTTCGACTAATAATGATAGCTGGTTGTGTTTAGGTGATTTCAATGAGATTTTATACGATTTTGAGAAGGTTGGGGGTCGAGTCCGAGATGCAAGTAAGCTGGAGGATTTTCATAAATCTCTTCAAGACACACACTTGGAGGATTTGGGTTACGAGGGATTTACATTTACTTGGACTAACGGACAGGTGGGCGATGCAAATATTCAGGAGAGACTCGATCGCTGTTTAGGCAATGAGGGGTGGCTGAACCTATTCCCGGGATATCAAGTGCACCACCTCCCGTGAGTGGCATCAGACCATTGCCCGGTTATCATCCGATGGTTACATACTCGAGGGTTGAATAATGACAAGCGTAAGCAGAAAAGAAATTTTTTTAAATTCGAGTCTATGTGGTTGCTCGACGAATCATGCCAACACATGGTTAAGAAGACGTGGCAAAATAATAGTTATTCCTTGATGTCGGATATGCTAGCATCAAAAATCCAAAATTATGGAATTCAACTATCAGCTTGGGAGAATTCCCACTTTGGAAATGTCAACAGTCAGCTTTTGGACTGTGAAAAGGAGCTCCAAGCGATGGGGGTTGGGACGGGCAACGGCGATGTGTTGGGCAAATGACAACGGCTTAAATGTAGGTTGAGGGAATTACATATCAAACAAGAGAAAATGTGGCATCAACGATCACGGGCCAATTGGATTAAGGAGGGGGATCAGAACACGACCTTTTTCCATAAATTAGCTAATGGTCGGAAGGCGAGAAATTCAATAGAAAAAATTCTAGCGGCCGATGGGGTGTGGATGGAGTACGAAGTGGACATTGAGAGGGTGTTTAATGAGTACTATCGGGGCCTTTTCACCTCGGAGGAGACCTTGGACATGGATAACGTTCTAGATGCGGTGGACAATAAGATGACGGATGACGCGAGCTTAACCCTATCAAGACCGTCTGTAGCGGAGGAGGTAACGACAACTTTGTCACAAATGCATCCTACGAAAGTACCAGGACCGGACGGTATGCCTGCTTTATTTTTTCAAAAATTTTGGTCCATTATCAATTCTGATATTATCCGTACTGCTCTCAAGATCCTAAATGGAGGCGCGAGCCCATGCCCGTTTAACCACACTTTCATTGTTTTAATCCCTAAGAAAAAGAACGCGGAGTTAGTCACTGATTACAAGCCTATCAGTCTTTGTAACATTTTATTCAAAATCATCACGAAAACGATTGCGAATAGGCTAAAACTTGTCCTTCCCTCCCTTATTTACCATACACAGTTCGCATTTGTTCCGGGACGACTAATCACGGACAATGCCCTCCTTGCGTTTGAAATTTTCCATTCGATGAAGCATAATACGGCTAAGAAGCGTGGGTCTTTTGCTTTCAAATTAGATATGTCTAAGGCGTATGATCGTGTTGAATGGTCTTTTTTCAACGTGTTATGTTAAAATTGGGCTTGCCTATTTCTTTTGTGCACACGATTATGAAATGTGTAAACTCCGTTTCTTTTTATGTTCTTATAAACGGCCAACCGGGAAAAACTTTTAACCCCTCACGAGGGCTCCGACAAGGAGACCCCCTTTCTCCTTATCTTTTCTTTTTTTGTGCAGAAGTGTTCTCATCATTAATCTGAAAAACTGAATTTGGAGGTCGCCTACATGGGATACGTGTATGTCGGAATGCTCCGGAAGTTTCACATATTTTCTTCGCCGATGATAGTATCATTTTTAGGCGGGCGAACACCACAGAAATTGATGAGACAAGGAAAATTATATAGGAGTATGAAAGAGCTTCGGGCCAATGAATCAGTCTCGAAAAGTCCGAAGTATCTTTTAGTAGGGGTGTGGAGTTGGCGACTAGGGACGCGCTTACGAACCAGTTGGGCGTCCCGAGGGTGGACAAGCATGCTATATATCTGGGTATCCCGGCGGTTTTAGGATGGTCGAAGAAGGAGATTTTTGCGCGTGTAGTGGATCGAATACGGAAGAAATTGAAAGATTGGAAGGGACAGTTCCTTTCTTCTGCGGGAAAAATGATTCTCATCCAATCTGTTGCCCAGGACATTCCATCATATCTTATGAGTTGTTTTATGTTTCCGGCGAACACATACAATCTCATTAACTCCATTATCAGCAACTTTTGGTGGGGGCAACAAAAGGATGAAAAACGTATTCACTGGAAATCATGGAATTTACTCTGTCGTCCCAAAAAAGTTGGAGGATTGGGGTTTAGGGATATCCAATGTTTTAATGAGGCAATGTTGGCGAAACAGGGTTGGCGCCTAATTCATAATGAGAGCTCCCTTCTTTCCAAAGTTTTGAAGCAACGGTACTACCCGAGAGGCACTTTTCGAAATGCTACAGTTGGCTATAATCCATCATTCACATGGAGAAGCATTGTAGAGAGTCGGAAAATTCTCGAAGGTGGTTTGAGATGGAACATTGGAGACGGGGCTGGAGTTAATATTTGGACTGACCCTTGGCTGCCGGACCAACCTTCTTTTAAGCCTGTTTCAAGGCCTCGTGATGATGAGACGGACGTGAGGGTAGCAGATTTGATTTGCACTAATACGAGAGAATGGGATCTTGAGAAGCTGAATTATTACTTCCTCTCTTCTGATGTCAAGGCCATTCGAGCAATCCGGCTGAGTACTCTGTGTAAGGATGACAGGTTGGTTTGGCACTACGCTAAAGACGGCAAATACTGGGTTAAATCAGGATATAAGGTGGCGAAGGCTATCAAAGAAAATGCGTCCAATTTTTCCGCATCGTCCGGACGGGGTGATAAGATCTGGAGTTGGCTGTGGGCTCTCTCTATCCCTAACAAAGTTAAAATATTTTTATGGAAGTGTATTCACAATATTCTTCCAACAAAGAGCGCTTTAAATAGTCGGGGGATGAATCTGGATAGCGTCTGTAGCAGATGTGGGTTGGAGGTGGAAACGAATGAGCATGCAATTCAGGATTGCGCATGGAATCAGTTTTATTGGGTGACTTCACCTCTTCGAATCAACGTGTCCCATATCCAGCGACTAGGGGGTTTGGGAGATTGGATCGAATTCCATATGCAGCAAGGGGATGGATACGGGCATGCGCTATTCGCAATGTTGGTTTGGGGGCATGGTGTGCGCGGAACGACGCCCATTTCAGTAAGAACATTAAACCGCACCAGCACTATCTTCAGTTGGCCTCCTCACGACTGGCTGAGCATGTACATGCGATGGAGAGGGGAGCAAAACCTGGTACAGGGTTGACTTACAGTGAACGTTGGGTTCCACCACCTAGTGACACGATCAAGATTAATTCAGATGCGTCTGTAAAAGAAATGGAGGGAACGGGCACAAGCGCTGTGTTGCGAGATCGGGAAGGTAATGTAATTTCCACAATTACCAGACCGCTACCAACTGTTTATGAGGTCGGAATTGCGGAGGCGATGGCATGTCGGGAAGGGGTGTTACTTGTGCGGGATCTTGGCATTCGCAACGTGATTATTGAAGCTGACAATGCAACCCTTATCAACCATCTTAAATGTCCGTCTGAGGATCCGTCATATTTTGGGAATTTAATATTGGATATTAAGCATTTTGCTTCTAGTTTTGAGTCTATTAGTTTTAGTTTTGTTAAGAGGTCGGGCAATTCTATAGCTTATCATCTAGCTCGGTTTTCTTTTGCTTTGGTTGGGTCTGAGCCAAGGATTGGGGCTTTACCTGATCACTTGGTGGACCTCGTTGTGTCGGACATGTTGCCCTGATTAATATATCTTCATTTTCTCAAAAAAAAATATGCGTGCAAATGCATCAAATATATATTATTTTAAGCCCCAAAATGCACGTATATTTTACACACATCGAAATTCCCCAAACTTAAAGCATTGCTCTTCCTCGAGCAATTTAAGAAAAATAATATCAAGGGGTAAAAACGAACACCCAAGAACACTATGAACATTAAATAGCATTTGACTCCCTACTTAAGAAAACCATGTAATTCATAATCAAGAAGTCATCATTCCTAAACTTGACATAGTCAATACTTACTTGACATCGCGACTCACAAGTAAGTAGTGTATCACTCGATTCTCAGAAGTGTATGTATATTGTTTACGCTCAAATTCAATTCAGTGAAAGTAGAACTACCATAGACTTGCAAATCGTCTAACATCTCAACCACTTTTGTGTGCACAATCTAAGAATCAAAAAGGACTTTTTATTTGGTTGTAATGTAGGCTCTTTGGTAAGGGTAGGGAAAATTTGGATTAAGTGACTTGACTTGAACAAATAGAATTTAAGCGCACAGACTTGCAATTCACCAACCCAATTTTATCATAAAACTCATTCTTCATTGTATTTTCTTTTTTCAACTCAACTCCACCCTTATTTCTCCTTTTTTTATTCTTAGGCCGTTTTGCCTTCTTTTTTTTTTTTTTCTTTAGCCTCAAGTTCTTAACCTTTTTTTTTCATAATTTTTTTTCTTTGCTCAATTTTTCTCTTCTTTTTCAGAGATATTTCTTTCTTTTTCGAGCTTCATGTATTTTTTCATTTACCCAGATACTGCTCTTCCCTCATTCTTTTGCCAACCTTCTCTCTTTTTTTCATAAATTTTCACCATATTTCCCCCAAACTTATTCATTTTCTATAAGCTCAAGAAATTTCAGGGATAAATTTATTTTTTCAATTTTAAAGATCAATGTGGCTAAAAATAAAAGTTTTGGCTAAAAATTGGCTAACTAAGGAATCATGAGTTTATAGGTAGGATTTTTAGGATAAGTAGGCTAAACAAAGATGGCCTTAAATTATTTTCAAAAATTGCACACACATATGGCTTCAATGAAGATAGAGTTCTATCAATCATGAATGACACACTCAAGAAAAAATAAGTCTGCACAATATAAAGCAGTTTTAGGCACAAAATCTCACAGGCTTATTTTTCGCAACATGCTCAAATACCCAATTTACCCAACTAATGCTAAACAAATAAATGATATATTCCCAACAATTCATCACATTATTCTCAGAAGTATGTTATCTCATTCCATAAGATGCTCATAGTAAAATCATACGAAAGTTGGGCAGTTTCAAAAATCTTGATTAAAAATCACACACAAAAGCAATTAAATGTGCTAAAGCGATAAACGTGCTAAAAAAATCAAAAATAAACCAAAAAATTGAATTATTATTTTTTTAATGCAAATTTTTATGCTCTACATGCAATCCTAATTGCAATGCAAAATGCAAGAAAGTACTAAATTACACATTCTTGATAACCCCCCAAACTTAAAATATGCTTCGTCCGGAACATATGAGAAAATTATCAAAATGTAGAGGAATGCGTAATAATTACTTATATGGATCACTGTGGTGGTGGAGGTGGATGGCAGTGGCCCTGTGAGATATGCCACTAGTCGATACGAGACATCATCTCGTACATATGATGTCAAAGGGGTGATTGCATCGAATCACTGAGAGTAATCATGGTGATACTCATTAGCCGTCAATTGATATGTGTCATCTATCAAGCTGCCCACGTCAGCTTTCACTATTTTGAGCCTTTCACTCATAGTCAATGGTCGGTTACCCCCTTGTCTAGAGGATTCCTGCATCTCCCTTATTGGCTCATCTTGCTCTTCTTGAGCAGCAGACCCCTGTTCCTCCCTAAGCAACCGCTACTTACTATTTCTAATGGATGTCGCTCGGGGTTAGAAAGCCTAACCTTTGTTCTATATGCTTGATTGAGCTAGTAATCACGCACATCAAATTTTATCATCTTCATAGCGCTTAGAACAATCGGATCAATCAATTTAGACTCATGGCCTTCTCATACCCACCCAAGTTAATATTGAAATAGTCAGCGATAGGGGTAATCATCCCCCCAGTACAAATTTCACCCATCTCAGATTTTCTTATCCAATCCAATTGTCGGGCTATCATAGCCCCGATGTTTGGCACAATTTCAGTCCTCAACACCATACACCATATGATGAATAATTCATCTACTCTCAACGCCCCTCTACTCTCCTCCCTCGCAAAATCGCTTTATTCGGTAAGCCTCGCCGAACATAATGAATCGGATTTCGAATACTAGACGCCTTTGAGGTAACTGCTTATAGATTCGCTTCCCAATTATTTTTCTCCAAAACCTATACTTATCAAACTCCTCGTGCTCCTCAACCCCATAAGCCGGAGTTCTGTAAATTTCATTTAAATCATTAACACTTAGTTCCCTCGGCTCATTCCACAGTCGAAACCTAATTCCCATCAAGTTTCTTTTTCGAACCACCAATTCAAAGCTACTAAAAAATTCAAGTGTGATAACTGAATAAGTGGCCCAATACCCATTTAAAAATTCATGCCAATCATTTCTACCATACATAGCTCTAAAATCCTCCAATAAACCTAAACTAGTAAGAGTAGGTTCATCGGGATACCTTGTATTAAACCATGGACGAAAGTAGAGTATCACCTATCTAGCCCGGTGTGTGTCGTTTGGCAAGATGACATTTAAAGCTTTGGGCTCCTTGGGGTCAAATATTGGTTGAGGCTCGGGTTCAGACTTCCTTCTTCTTCTTGTATTTCTCCTTGTTCCTCTTTCATCTTTAGAAGCCATGAATTTCATGATTTTGAGGTAAATATCTGAAATTTGGATATTTTTTTGGAGTATCCCCAAATTTGGTGTAGAACTTGGAGAAGTTGGAAATTTGAAGGCTTTTGGTGGTGGGTTTCTTGAGAGGATGAAGGATTTGTGTTTTTGGGTTGAGATTTATGGTGAATTTGGAGATATTTGGAGAGGAGATTGAGAGTTTTGGGAGAGAATTTCCGTATGTTAGGATTTGTGTAGAAGAAAGTTGGAGAAAAAGTGAGATTTTGGGGTAAAAATAGGAGGAATTTGGTTCTGCCCGTTTCCTCGTTGACGGGCCACACGACCGTGTGATGCCACCTGGGATGGCTTTGTGGCCCTGGGCGTGTCCGCCTGCACACCTGTCTTTGGCCCTCGTCCACACGGCCCGACTGTGTGGTGTTGGACATTGCATCCGCTCGCACGGCCTGGTCGTGTGGGATAATTCTGTATTTTTTTTCCTGATAACCGGAGTTTGCCGTGACGCCTCGTACACAACAACTCAAAAAACTAAAAAATAAGTTAATAAAAATAAAAGTGAAATTAAAAATTGAAGGCGATAAAAATAAACGAAACTAGAAAATAAATTGGGTTGCCTCCCATAAAGCGCTAAGTTTTACGTCTTCAGTCAGACTTCAGATTTCTAATCACTTTCACCGAACCATATCATTTGAAATCTGTGAACCCTCAGTGTCATCCATCAAACGAATGGCATTACATTGTTCTCGTGGATTTAGCTTAGTATCGCTTGGGAATTTGCCTTTTTGATGTTGGCCTCCCACAATAGTTGCGATCTGGGCTACTTGTGTTTCTAGAGATTTTAGTCTTACATTTGCGTTTGTGTTCAGCTGAGTGACCTGTTCTTCTATCCTGTCTATCTTCGCTTCATCTTTGTTAAGTCTCGCCCTTGTCTCTCTGATAAACGAGGATAGCATCTCTTCAACAAATGCTTTCTTTTCGTTTGACTCCGCTCTGCCTTGATTATCCACATTGTATCCCAGAGATTGCTGCAAAATATTTTTATTGTTAGCATAAATTTTTTTTTTCATGGTTTCGCAACCCCGGATGATAGTAGTTGGGTGTCTGATTATTTCTATAACTGTTCTTGAAGTTCCTTTGTTGGCCCACAGAGTTTGCTTCTTCTTCAACAACAGCAGGACTCTTGGAGTCACTTGCTGCATCGCATCCAGTTTCATATTCAGCACGGATACCTATTTTGTGAGCATGGTGACTTTCTCATCCTAGAATTCGGCCACACGTCGAACAATAGACCTCTCAGATGGCCATTGGTAACTGTTGTTCGCCATCGCCTCTAACGATTCTAGTGCCTCCTCGGGATATTTCCCTAGCATTGCACCCCTAGATGCAACATCTATAATTGTTCTTGTGTTGCCACTCAAACCATTATAGAAATACTTGACCTGTTGGTAGTCGGGATATCCGTGTTGAGGGAACTTCCTTAGAAATTCCTGAAATCTATCCCGTGCTTCATATAATGGCTTAGCATCTAATTGCCTAAATTGGGCGATCTCCGATTTCATTTGCAGCGTCTTACTGGGGAGAAGTATTTGGCTAGAAACCGCTGACTTAGTTCTGCCCAATTTGCTGCTGGTGGTGTTAGAGGGCATAACCATCCCTTAGCCTTATCACGTAGAGAAAATGCGAAAAGGTGGCATCGAATGATATCCTCAGAAATACCATTCATTTTAACAGTAACACAAATTTCTAAAAAGTGCGCCAGATGCGCGTTTGGATCCTCAACGGCTCTGCCCCCAAACTGATTCTGTGACACCATCAGGATCAATGCAGGTTTTAGTTCAAATTTGTTTGCATTGATCGGCCGAAGGGCCACACCTCCATAAGTTTGACTTACCTCCGGCTGGAAGTAGTCCCTAACTGCCCTTCTCGCGGGCCTTTCCACAATTCGATCCTGGACATCTGCCCCAAGTGGGAACTCCTCATTGTTTCTGTTGTTCACTGCGTTTGGATTAGTCCCATCCGCCATTGCTTTGGCTTTTTTCCTTAGTTGCTTTGTTGTCTTCTCGATTTTCAAATCAATGGGTATTGGCTGGGTAGATCTGGAACGTGTTAGATAAATGTTTTTATCAAGATTTTGATGATTATGTTTAAATGAGTTTTTATACCAAAACTATGTTTATGTATGTTGTCCAAAATACTCCTAAATGTTTTAAAATATTTTTACTAATTTTTGGAGTATTTCTTAGAGTTTATTATTCGATAAAAAATTGGACAACATATTTAATGTTTTTATGTTAATTGGTTTTTACACCAAAACAATGTTTATAAATGTTGTCCAAATACTCCCAAGTGATTTAAAATATTTTTACTAATTTTTTGGAGTATTTCTTGAAGTTTATTTTTGATAAAAATCGGACAACATTTCAATTTGAAGTCGACTGCATCCCAAAACGTCGACCGGTACCTGAAGAAAAGAAAACTTGAAACAGAACATTACTGACTTGAAAATTGGAGCAGGGGGACCGGTCTAGGGGAGGGCCGACCGGTCGCACCCCTGGGCGACCCCCCCTGCAATCTGTACATGGATCGAACTATTTTCTTCCAACGTTCAAAATTTTCTATAGGGTGACCGTTCGCCCTGTGTGTTTTTTTGATAGAAAAATTTCAACCGCTGCAATCCTTATTAGCAAGATTTACTTTTCATTTTTGTAAAATATTTCTACATCTTGTGATCCTCTTTTTGTAGACAAAAGTAAAGAAGAAGGAGCCTATGTTGGGAGCCTATGTTGGTGAAGACTCTCCTATAAATAGAGGATGAATTGAAGACACAAGATACAACACATACAAGCAAATACACAACAAGAAATCTGCAAATTCTCCAAGCCTTCATTTTTATACTCTTGTTGTAATAGCCTAGTTCTTGCACTTGCACAATCTTGAGGTCTAGGCTTTTTCATTCTTGATTACACTTGCACTCAAAGTTTGTATACTTCATTTATGAGTTGTAATCTTGAATTCTTCTATCATCCAAAACAAGATATCCTTGTTAGTGTTCTTGTGGTAAGAACACACTTGGGTGATCTTAGGTGTTGAAGAGTGTGGTACTCTTCATAGGTGTTGAAGGAAGATTGTGGTAATCTCCTTGAAGGTGTTGTAAGAAGATTGTGGTAATCTTCAAAGGTGGTGTTGTATTAATTGTGGTAATTAATAAAATCTTTTTTTCTTTTTGAAATCCACTTCGGATATACCGGGGTGGTAGTAGATTAGACCCTAGGTGGGTTGAACTACTATAAATCATCGAGTGTTGTTTAATTTCCGCATTTACATTCTTGTCAATTACGTGTTCATTCGAAAAAAGGGGGCGATTTGCGAAAAATCGGCATAATCTATTCACCCCCTCTAGATTATCGTAGCCACTTGGACTAACATAATGCGTGATCATGCACTATCTGCACTTAACAAAAATAATGTTATAACCGAACAATAAATAAATAAATAAAATAATTTCAAAAATTTTCAAAATTTTTAAAAAATAAAAATTATGCTTTAATTAAGATTGAACTACTTATTACTATATCTAAGTAGGATATATCAATCCCTGGCAACGACGCCAAAAACTTGTTTGCTAAAAATATTTTGGATCATACAACTGCAAGTGTACAGTGTAGTTTATAGGATAATGGCAAGTAAGGTCGTATTCCTCAGGGATTGATATGTGAAACACTTAGGCTATAATAACATCGCATTCCAATTTTATTGAAGAAACCGAATATCCAATTTTAAGTAAAAATCGAAAATAAAGAAATAAATAAATTTGCAAACCCCACAAGTATTTTCAACAACTACAAGAGCAACCTTAGGCACATAATCTCAACATGTTTCTTCAATATTAAATCCAATTAATGTTTCAAAACCAATTCATGCAATTCTATGTTATTAACTCCCAAAAGATTTATGAATTGAATGACTCCCCACAAACAATTGTAGGTCTCCCGACTCGTTACACCCGTTTATGTCTGAATTCAATTTTCGTCTTTGTTAGAACGCATCTCCCGAATCTCGCACTAACAAATATAACATGTAAATTATTCCTGGCCAAATAATAATCAATTAAAAATAAGCACTTGAATTCATAAAATAGAAAACATGAATCAATTAAGAAAATAATTAATCAAGATTTAACATGAATCCACAGTTTTGATTATGCCCCTAAGATCCGAAAGATTAGCCAAACATTGATAACAAATTCATAGACAAATTCAAAACCAACATTATGACATCGTTTAAGCACATACAATAAATCTAGACATAGAAAGAAAGCCCCTTCTTGTCAGGATGGATTCCCCTCCTAAGCTCTTGTGCTCCCGTAGATGCGAAAGGCCTTGTGGTGTTCTTCGCGACCTAGCCTTCCACTCTTAGAAGACTTCGATTCTTGTGTTCCTGCATAATTTGATTTGTTGTATGCTGTATTGATGGATGAATTTTCGTGCAAGCTTTGGGTCCCTTTTATAGATGCTTGGAGAGATCACTTGTAAAGTTGGAATGGGAAAAGAACTCCAAAAAAATGCGTTTAGCAGAGTCTCACACGGCGTGGCCATGTGGCACCACACGGCCATGTGGTGTCTTGTACAGCCCTTTCCCACACGCCCATGTGGGCTTACACGGTCTGGCCGTGTGGGCTTAGTTTCGTCCCCTGTTTCTTCCCTTCTTCACACAGTTGTGTTACTCCACACCGGCATTTTCACATGGCCGTGTGACACCACACGTTCCGGCTGTGTGAATTATTTTTGTCCATTTTCTTCGTTGTTTTGATCTTCTCTTCGCATTCGTCAGTCCTATCTGGGCATTCCAACTGATATATCTCCGTTTTAAGCTCCGTTTCCTGTAAAAAGTTACAAGAATACGCAGTATCATGCCCTTCTAAGGAAACCAAGTAAAAACATATTAAATATGCGTGCAAATGCATCAAATATATATCATTTTAAGCCCCAAAATGCATGTATATTTACACACATCAGTGTAGAATGTTTTTGTTAACTCTATTTTCATTATCCGGATAAATTTACGCAATCAAATATTTTCCAAAATGATCCACTTTTGAGTATAGAAGTGCAATGTTTACCGGACTCAATAGGCTTATCTTTCACACTAATCTCCACTATTGTAGGTGAATGTAACACAAGGATTAATATGGCTTTTAAAACTTGTAATGTGGGCTTAGGGTAAGGTAGGAAAATATGGGATTATGTGGCTCAAATCACCCAAACACATAATTATTAACTCTTTTAAATCACATGTCAATACCTAACCATCACTTTCTGACAATCCTCTTGTTCACGCTTTATGAGCTTTCGTACCCGCTGATCTTTTTTTTTTCCCGAAACCACCAAACTTAATCTTTTGCATACTTTATATATGGGGTTTAATAGTTTCAATTCTAGGGCAACTTCACGCACCACCCTTTTCATCATACCCATCCTCAACCTTCAACATCTTTCTATAAATTGTGTGTATGAGTGAGGGATAATTGGTAATTTTCACATGTAAGCTCTGGGTATTGAATTGGTTGCCAAAGAAGCGGGTTTAAAAGGCTCCAAAAGGGACACTAGGGGTAATATATAAACATAAAGGTAGGTATTTATGGCTCTAGCTGTTCAAAGATGGCTAAATCACTTCCTTAATGTTATTTCACCTAGGATTTCGCCTCGACTAGTATTCAGACAAGTTCTAGAATCTGGTGGGATCATTCAGTCAACAATTAATCACATGGATCGTCTCCAAATAAATCAACAAAATCAATCAAGTAGATGGGATAAATGTGAAGTAAACAAATCACAACTCAAACACATAATCTTTTGACAATTCAAATCATATTCAACAAATTCACTTAAGCATGAAATTCTACAATTCAACAAACGACTCGACACGACTCCAGACTTATATATATATATATATATGACTTGACTCAACTAACAAATACATAATTCACTTCCCAATCTTAGAACAAACATTGTCCCAAATGGAGAAGTGAGAAGAAGACTTTCCAGGTAGTCGAGGAGCTAGGCTCCTCATCGGAGTCATGTGGTGGAAGGAAGGAAACATGGCCTGGTGGTGGCGGAAACGGTAATTGCGGATACATTTGGCCATAGATCTGAGCAAGTACTCTGTTGTACTCATTCTCATATTTCTCCCACACGGCTCTGTGGCGCTGCTTTGCCACAAAGGCAACTGCTAGGCGGCGATGGGCCCTCTTCAATTCTTGCATTTCTCGAAATAACAGCTCTGTAGATTCGCCATAAGGGCCTGAAGAATGAGACTGACCTGCCACCGAACCAGATGGGGCGTCGATGCTATGTGACAGGGCCTGAGCATCAGTCTTAGTAGGTGCAGGAACATGATCAGGGTCAATGATGTATCCTGTACCCTTTAGGTCAGGCACACTACCGGCCCACTCCTCATATGAAGCTATAATCACAGAATCAGTAGGCCCTTTAGGTCACTCCAATGGCTCGTCTATCCCCCATGTGATTTTCTCCTTCTTACAAAGACCACATATTAATGCCGGCATAGCTAATCCCCTTGATTTACTATTGGGAAATTTATTTTGTAGATTTTGATGGATGCCATTTAAAACTTAAACTAGAAAGTTGGCATCCCATTTTCCTTGTAATTTACTTTGTAATAGATAGAAATGGAAAAAGCCGAGTCAAGTCGCCTTGGCCTGGAAATACAAGAAGTCAATCAAGATCAAGTGAAGACTCATTGCGAGATAGCTGAGTATGGCTAAGAAGAGAAGTCAAGAACTCGACTGAAGGTTTATCAGCTGTGAAGCAGCTGTGTGAAGAGTCAGTCAAGTCAATTCAAGAAGTCAAGTCTCAAGTTAAAGTGACAGATGAGTCATCCAATGATTGGAGCAGACTCAAGTCACCTGGGAAAAAGGCAGCAGCCAAGAGAAGTTAACTGAGATAAATCCGTTTACCCGTAAGTCAAGAACTTTACTTAATATAGTAATACCTCCATGCTTTGCGCCAGGTCTTAAAGCGCTCATCCCAGAAGCGTGCAAAAGGAATAAACCAATGGGAAGCACTGCACCTTGTGTCAGAACCTGAAAAGCTGCAAATTCATTTAATACAAGGAAGGGTCTACATCTCAAGATTGAGGACCAAGAAAAGACAAGCCAACGAACACAAGTGACTTTTGAAATCAGCTTATCTCTTCAATGGGCAAAATTTTAAAAGTTCACTATAAAAGGCTGAGGAAATTCATTGGGAAAAGGTTACCTGAACCACAAACAAGCAAGCAATATTCAAGCTATTAACCTGCAATATTCTCAAGTATATTCAAGCAAATCCTCAAGCCTGAAACTCGAAGAAAATCGATCCAACACAAGCTGTGAAAGAAAGACAACTTCAAATCTGTTGAAGAGGAAACGTTTGAAGAATCAAAAGGGGTCTACTTTCCAAGGAGGATTGTAGGAAGGTTCAAGGTCAAACCAATATCAAGTTATTGGAGGGCTTCGTGATCAAATCCAAGAGCTTGAGAAAGTGAGCTGAAGTAGCAAGGCAACTGCCCTGTGAAGAAGCTGAGTCGGAAGAGAAGCCAGCTGTGTGACCAAGGTTGTCTCTAGACTGTTGACCACTTTGTAAATAGATCTTTTACATAGTGGATTCCTCCAGGAGTTGGAGAAGAGAGGATTAGAAGAATTACCCCATCTTCGAACCTCTATAAAAATCAACTGTGTCATTTATTTTTCAGCACATTTACTTTTCTGCATACTTACATTATATCGGCTGATAAATTTATATTTGCTATCCAACTGATAATAACCAAGTGCTAAAATCAAGTGTTAAAACAATTCAAAGGGTGTTAAGTCTTTCGCTGATAAAACCAACACAACCAAGTTAAAGTTCAGGTTAAACAACCGAGTTATTCTATCAACAACTCTATCTATCGAATCCGTTGAGTGGCTAACTCGCTTAATAGCCAACTTAGTCAGTCCCTCAAGGACACAAATTTTGAGTTAACTCTGTGATATTCTTAAAAGGACTAAAATTGAAAAGTTGGTAAGGTTTATTCAACCCCCCTTCTAAACCTTACTCACACCCCTTGGGACCTACAAGTGGTATCAGAGCGGTTGGTTCATTGAGCCTTCCGCACTGGTTACTGAACTAGATCTCTATCTTTTAAAAAAGTTTCAAACACTTGAATTTTCAAAATCTTTCATTTTTAGCAAAGTTATTATCATGGAAGCAAATTTGACACGCATTCCTATGTTCGCTGTTGAAGAATTTGATGATTGGAAAATTCGTATGCATGCTCACCTATCTGCTCTACATGATGAAATGTGGTTCGTAATAGGGGATGGGCCTCTGCAAATATTGAAAGTAAACACGGCTGTAACAAGAGCTGCTGCAGCTGAAGGAGAAGAAGCTGCAGAGGAAAGACCAACCATGGTTGAGAAACCAAGGACTGAATGGACTAATAAGGATAAGAGGAGATACAACTTGGACAATGTGGCCAAGGACATACTTTACAAGACTTTGGACAAAACAATGTTCAACAAAGTCAAATCCTGCAAAACAGCAAAAGAAATCTGGAATAAACTAACTCTAATTTGTGAAGGATCAGAGCAAATTAAATAAAATAAATTATCTGTTGCTGTTCAAAAATTTGAAAATTTTAAAATGTTTGCAGGAGAATCTATGGATTAGCTGGATGCAAGATTAACTGAAATCACAAATGAGCTTTCAGCTCTTGGGAAGGAATACACACAAAAGGAAATGTGTATGAAGATCTTAAGGAGCCTCCCAGCTGAAAGGGAAATGAAGACTATGGCTCTGAGACATTCAATGGAGCTCTCAAGAACATCCAATTATGAGCTATTCTCAGACCTCAAAGCCTATGAATTTGAGCTGAGAAGAAAAGACCAAGAGGAGACAGTTGTACCCAAGATAAGATTTGACCGATAGTCAAAGATGGAAAGAGAGTCAAACGAAAGGAAGCCATAGACCAGGAGGAAATTGCCCTAATGGTTAAAAGATTCAACAAGTTCTTCAATAAGAACTATAAAAAAAACAAGGGTGAAACCTCCAGGAGACATTCAGCTCCCTATAAGTCTGTTAGGAAATTTATTGTTTAAGATTTTGATGAATGCCATGTAAAACTTAGAATAGAAAGTTGGCACCCCAATTTTGTTGTAAAATGCATTGTAATAAATAGAGTGAGCAAGTCGAGTTAAGTCGACTCGAGCTAACATGCAAGAAGACAATCAAGACTAGAAGGAAGACTCATTGCTGAGGACAATGAGTATGGCAAAGAAGAGTAGACAGGAACTCTGTGAAGAAGCAAGCCGAGATGAGATGCGGTGAGTGGAATATCGATCAAGTCAACTCGAGAAAAGCCAAGTCTCAAGATGAAGTGAAAAGAGTCATCCATGATTGGAAGTCGACTCTAAGTCACCTGGGAAAGCAAAGAAATGCGATCAAGTCGAGATAATCAGAAAAGATCCGTTGCACGAAATCAAGAGAATTACTTAAACAAGTGATATCTCCATACCACTTTTCTCGGAGTGCTTAGTCCCAGAAGCGTGCAAATGGAATGAACCAATGGGAAGCACTACACCGTGTCAGAACTCTGAAAAGGTGAAAGAACAATTCATACGAGGAAATGGCAATTCCAAGGACTGCAACAAGACAAGCCAACGACTGCAAGTGACTTTCAAAAATAAGCCTATCTCTTCAACGGGCAAATTTTTAAAAATTCGCTATAAAAGGTTGAGGAATTTTATTTGAGAACAAGAGACACAAAGGACAAAAGAGACACAAGTGACACAAGAGATAGATCTGAACTAAACAACGTTCAAGCAATTATTAGAAAATCTGAAATATTCTCAATCCTCAAGCTTACACTACGAAGAACATCAATCCAACACTCACCTGTGAAGGAAAGATAACTTCAATCAGTTGAAAAGGAAAATACTGAAAACAAGGGGTCTACATTCCATGAAGGATTGTAGGAAGGTTCAAGATCGAACCAAGTCTTAAGCTTTTGCAGGGCTTCGTGATCAAATCCAAAGAGCTTGAGCAAGTGAGTCAGAGTAGCAAAGCAAATTGCCCGTGAAGAAGCCGAGTCGAGTCGTCGAGAAGCCACCGAGTGATCAAGGCGTCTCGGTCGAGTCCCAAAGGATCAAGTCACCGTGTGATCAAGACTTGTATCCGGGTGCTACCACTTTGTATATCGATCATTACCTAGTGGATTCCTCCAGGAGTTGGAGAAGAGAGGAGTAGAAGAATTACCCCATCTTGAACCTCT
This sequence comes from Rehmannia glutinosa, assembly GCA_016081115.2. Lineage (NCBI taxonomy): Eukaryota > Viridiplantae > Streptophyta > Magnoliopsida > Lamiales > Orobanchaceae > Rehmannia > Rehmannia glutinosa. Next base: position 23,547,932 of record CM071928.1, on the reverse strand, counting down.
ATAAAATTTCATTGTGTCATTTACATTTTAGCACTTTAATTCCTGCATTTTTAACTCGCTTATATCTCACGATAAATTTGCTATCCACTTGATAATTTATAAGTACTAAACCAAGCACTAAACTCTTGCTTAATCAAATTTAAGGGTGTTAAGTCTTCCAAAAAAAACAAAACTACAATTGAGTTAATTTAGAGCCAATAGTGAGTTATTCCATCAACGGCTCGATTGAGTCCATTGAGAGATTAACTCTACTTGAGTGGCTAAATTGATTTATCCATCAAGGACACAAAATTGTGTAGTATCAACTCGTATTTTTAAAAGGACTAAATCGAAAATTTGGTAAGGTTTATTCAACCCCCTTCTAAACCTTACACTTACACCCCCTTGGGACCTACAAGTGGTATCGGAGCGGTTGGTTCATTGAACCCTCCGCATGGCAGTTCTTGAACTAGATTTCCAAACTTTTCAAAGTCCGCTTTAGTACTTAAACTTTCAAAACTCTTTTTAATCATTAAAAGTTATCATCATGGAAGCAAATTTGACACGCATCCCTATGTTCTCAATTGAAGAATTTGATGATTGGAAAATTCGTATGCGAGGCTCATCTATCATTACATGATGAGATGTGGATAGTAATAGAAGATGGGCCACCGCAAATCTTAAAAGTGAACACAAATTTTAAGAAGAAGAGCTGCATGTGAAGAAGAAGAAGAGATGTTGCTCCCGCATCATGGTTGAAAACCAAGAACCGAATGGACAAATGATGACAAAAAAGATATAACCTGGACAATGTAGCCAAGGACATCCTTTACAAAACCTTGACAAAGCCATGTTCAATAAAGTCAAATCTTGCAAAACGGCTAAAGAAATCGGGACAAGCTAACATTGATTTGTGAAGGCTCGGAGCAAATCAAAGAAAACAAATTATCGGTGGCCGTCAAATCTGAAATTTGAGAACTTCAAAATGATCTCGGAGAGAACCTGGATCAATGGATGCTCGGTTCACGAAATCACAAATGAGTCATCTGCACTTGGAAAGGAATATACACGAAGAAATGTGTATGAAGATCCTAAAAAGTCTTCCAAATTTGAATGGGAAATGAAGGTCATGGCACTCGAGACATTCCATGGACCTATCAAAGACATCCAACCATGAATTATTCTCGGACCTCAAAGCCTACGAGTTTGAGCCGAGAAGAAAAAAGACCGAGGAAGAGACAATGTACCCAAAACAAATGCTCTAATTGTTAAAGATGGGAAGAGAGCCGAGGTCAAAGAAGTCATTGATCCGGAAGAAATAGCCCCGATGGTCAAGAGGTTCAACTAGTTCTTCAATAAGAACTACAAGAGAGGAAAGGGTGAATCTTCCGGAAGACACTCACCTCCCTCCAAATCAAGGGAAGATAGGCCAACCAAGAGAACAAATCATCAAAAAGTTGAGTATCAAAGGGTGACAATCCAAGAATGGAAAGAGTGATCAAAAGGTCAATATCTATGTTGAATCTGTAGACAACCAGGTCACTATGCCATTGATCGCTCATATCCTCGTAGTCAACAAATACAGGAATGAAGAAAGAAAGAAAGGTCTTGAGAGAAAGAAGACAAGAAAAGAAAAAGGCAATGATGGTCTGCAGAGATCACTAAATGCAGCCAAGTCAAGAGAGACAAATTTGATTCAGAGCAAGATGAAGCCGACTACTCAAGTGACTCAAGAAGAAGCTCGATCCGCTTGATGGCCAAAGAACAAGATCAACTCCGACCAAGAAGATGAGGTACACTCTAACTCATCAAACTCGGACTCCGTGATAGTGATGACACACACACTTCATCACCCACTCGATCTTTATGATTCATTAGGCAAAATGATGAAAGATTTTGAACACATTAAATCCTCACACACTCTATTAAATGAGGAAAACAGCCTTACTCAAGAGTCGAACTCAAAGCCGACTAAGGAGCCGAGTACTCTAAGTCAAATAGCCGATGAGAATGGAAGTTTAAAGGTGAAAATGCTAAATTAATAGCGAGAAATTGCTTTGCTATAGAAAAGAGGAGAATGACCTCAAGAATGTTATTGCCTCATTCACTAAGGCATCTAAATCATTGGATGATCTTATTATGAGTCAAAGAGAATGTGGAGACAAGACAGCTTAGGATTTAATTCCTCTATGCTATGTCAAACCTCAAAAGTAATTTTGGAAAAAGGATCTTCAAGCCATGAAGAATCAAAAAATCCAAAACTCTAAATGTTGCACACACATTCAATCCAAAGCACCATAACAAGAAAACTGCCTTGGTTATAAAGGAAAAGGAAAATGGCCGAGTTGAGTGCGCGAAAAAGGATAAATGAGAAGAGATTCAGCCGAGTTCCTCAAAGAAACTCCAAACAAAAATTACTCAGAAAGAAGAAGCGAGCTACCAAAAACCCGAAAATCTATAAGATAAATATATATGATGGGAATGGTAGAAAATATCCAAGCCAAGCCGATTGGAATAATGTAAACTATCAAAGATAAACTTATGGAATATAAGCCCAAATGGCAAAGGCCTAGAACTCAAAGAAAGGCCATTCCAAAAGTACAAGAGCTTTCATCAAAGACACATATGCACCTAGGCACTACACTCAAAGACACCACAATTACCCAAGAAAGGCAATTGCTAAAACACATATGCAGCATACAGACAAAATGGACAAACAGATGAACCTAAAATCCTCAAGCAATTTGCCAGGATTAATTATGATTATGGCACTCGATAGATGGCAACCCCTTAGAGTCAAATCATTTGGCTATAGGTTGGTTGGATCATCTTACAATTCTAACCCCTCGGGACCCGGACAAGTATGGGTACCTAAAACTTAATTTCCTTGATTGCGGGTTCAAGAACAGTGAGTACCAAGGAACCTGGTACATGGATAGTGGTCTGTTCCGGACACATGACAGAAACAAGAAAAATCTGTCAAAATTCAAGGAAGTAAAAGGAGCAAAAGTGATATTTGGAGGAAATGAAGCTCCGGTGAAATAAGAGGCATTGGATCCATCAAGAGGAATGGATTAGAAATCACGGATGTTGCATATGTTGAAGGACTCAACTTCAACTTACCGAGCATCACTAACTCGTGACAAGGGTTACAATGTTGGATTCAACATGGGTATATGCCAAATCAAGGATATTGAATCAAATGAAGTTGTCTTTGCAAGGATGTAGACGAAGAATATGTATGTCGTGGATTGGTCAATCGCAACACCCAACACCTGTCTACTAGCAAAAAGCACAAAATCAAGTTGGTCGTGGCACAAAAAAGCCGAGTCACCTAAATTTCAAAACGATTAACAAACTTGCAAGAAGTAATCTTGTGGAAGGACTTCCAGACTCAGTATACAAAAAGGAGAGTATATGTGACGCATGTCAGAAGGGAAAACAAATCAAGTCATCATTCAAAGAAAAGACATGCCCATCTTCAACAAGAATATTGCATCTGCTTCATATGGATCTATTTGGCCCAGTGGAACCAACCAGCATAAGTGGAAAGAAATACACCTTGGTGGTAGTAGATGACTACTCAAGATATACATGGACAATATTCATGTGTAAGAAGAAAGAAACTCTACAAAAACTACCACAAAATGATGAAGAGGATTCAAAACGAGAAGAGTCAAACCATTATCAAAATAAGATCGGGACGGAGGAACCGAGTTTGTCAATGGAATAATAACTTCGATATTGTATTGAGAATGGTATTGGTCATGAACTATCGCAGCAAGGACTCCACAAAGAAATGGAGTTGCGTAAAGAAGGAAACGAACCCTCAAAGAAGCGGCAAGGACCATGTTAGTTGAAGCGAGTTACCAAAGATTTTGGGTGAAGCAATCAACACGAATTTTTGCTACACCCAAAACAGATGTATGATAAAAGACGGTGACAAAGACTCCTATGAGATTTGGGTGAAGAAAACCAAATGTTGCATATTTCGAGAATATTTGGATGTAAATGCTTCATCCACAACAATGGCAAAGACAATCTAAAGGCTTTTGATGCTAAAGATGATGAAGGTATCTTCTTAGGATACTCAAAAAGAAAAAAGCCTACAGAGTACTCAACAAAAGAACTATGGTTGCGAAGAATCCATTCATGTGGTATTCGATGAGCCAAATGTAAATGGAGAAGACATTGAAGAGTCACCGATAAGTTTGAATCATCCAACCATACGAAGAGTCCCTATCTCAAGCCAAGATTATCAATTGAGAAGAAGATGAGATTGCTGAATCTCAAAAACATCCGGAAAATTTGCGGCTAAGTGATTACGAGAGGGTGACCCAAAGAACATAGCCGCAAGTCGATCAATCCGGCTAACTTACTCCAACCTGATGTAAGATGGCCGAGAGATCATCCACCGAACTTGTCATTGGAGATATAAAAGAAGGTGTCAAAACAAGATCCGAACTCAACAAGAAGCCATGTTCACATGCTTCATCTCGCAAATAGAGCCCAAAGACGTGTCACAAGCTTTGGACGACACACATTGATTCAAGCTATGCAAGAAGAGTCAATCAGTTTGAAAGAAATAAAGTATGGGAATTAGTGCAAAGACCCATACATCAAAATGTTATTGGCACCAAATGGGTGTTCGAAACAAGATGAACGAGGAAGGTTCGTGGTAAGAAACAAATCAAGACTAGTAGCCAAAGGATATTGCCAAGAAGAAGGAATAGATTTTGATGAAACATTTGCCCTCGTAGCAAGATTGGAAGCTATAAGGATGTTTATTGCCTATGCACTCACAAGGATTTCATTGTATATCGATGGATGTAAAAGTGCATTCCTGAATGGTTTATTGGAAGAAGAAGTGTATGTTGAACAACCTCCAGGGATTTGAGCAGAAGACTCTTGGAGATAAGGTATACAAACTCAAGAAAGCTCTATATGGATTGAAACAGGCACCCGAGCATGGTATGATACTTTGTCACAATTCCTAACCAAAAATGGATTCACAAAAGGAAAAGTAGATAGAACACTTTTCGTAATTCAAGACAAAAAGAGTATACCGCTTGTACAAATATATGTGGATGACATCATTTTTGGATCCACAAACAAAGAGCTATGTGAAAAATTTTCAAACCTCATGCAAAGTAAATTTGAAATGAGCATGATGGGAGAGCCGACATTCTTCCTTGACTCCAAGTGAAACAAACAAGGATGGAACCTTCATAAGTCAAACAAAATACACCGAGATTTAATGAAGAAGTTTGGTATGGAGGAGAAGTCTTCGAAAAATACCAATGAATACATCATCAAATTGACATGGATGCGGATGGCAAGCCTAGATCAAACAAGATACTGAGCACTTATTGGATCATTGCTCTATCTCACAAAGAAGGGCCGTACATCACCTTTTTGTAGGTGTATGTGCAAGATTTCAATCTGCTCCAAAAGAGAGCCATATGACAAAGATCTAAGAGAATATTGAGATATTTGAAAGGAAGCCAAGAAGCGAGTGCCTATGGTATCCAAAGGAAGGTGGATTCAAACTAATTGGCTATTCAGATTCTCGACTATGCTTTGGATGCAGAGTGGACAGAAGAGCACTTCAGCACATGTCAAATGCTAGGAAACAGTCGATTTCCTGGTTTAGCAAGAAGCAAAATTCAATAGCCATCTCTACAATGACGAGAATACATAGGCGGCAAACTGTTGCCCAAGTCCTATGGATGAGACAAAGAAATGAGAGACTATGAAGTTGAGGAAAAGAAATTCCAATCATGTGTGATAACACAAGTGCAATTGCCATTACTCAAAATCCTGTGTTGCACTCAAGAACAAAGCATATCGATGTCGATATCACTTCATAAGAGATCATGTTGAAAAGAAGGACATCATCTTGGAATATATCTCAACCGATAAACAATTGGTGACATCTTCACAAAACCATTATGTGAGTCAAGATTTGAAGAACTCAAACATGAGTTAGGGTTAATTGAGAGCCGACACTCACTAAGAATCAAAGAAAAGAAATGGAACACAAAAAAAAAAAAAAAAAAGAGCGAACTCACAAATCAGCTAAGTAAATCACCAGATCGGAAAGACAACATACGTAGTCACCGATAAATTGAGTCACCAAGAGAACTGTGAGAAGTAGAGTTAAATCGCCTAAGGGATAAGCCGAGTCACTTATGAGCAAAACGACAAAAACGCAAATCGTTTTGACTGAGCGGAATGTTTTAAGGAATACGTCAAAGATAATGATGATGTGTACAGACATAAAGCCGCACACCAAGCTTATGATTGGATATAAATGCTTTGCCAAATTAAATACGAGACATTAAATGCTAAATAAAGCGTGCAAGATCTAAGCCGTTGATTTCGATCACATTTCAAAACCACCCGCACGCCCTTTCATAAACCATACTTAAACCATTTCCGTCCTTTCTCTCTCACACTATCAAAACTGTTCATTTCTTTCCCTCAAAAACAAAGGCAAAAATTCTCTAAAACCCAATTTATCGTCAAATCAATTTCTAAGTTTTTCTTTGATAAAATCCGAAAAATGGCACCAACCTACGACTTCGTCAAATTAGGGAAGCAAATCCACACCGGTCTCACCGTGGATTTCGACGAATGGTGAAACAGGGGTCCGACGACACCCTAGTGAAGAAAATTGCTGAAAATTGGAAACGCCCCGGATCAAACCGCTTTACGACGTTAGAATATCCGATGACCTATGTGGAGGAGGTCGCGATAGCTTCTCTACGTGAATACCGTGATTCACGATGAAGGAATAAAGTCATCTGCTCACGGAAAGCAATGACTATCTCTCGCCAAGGATTTGGTGAACATTGCTCACTACCAATAGAAGGAGCATCGAAATTACAATGAAGCCGATGTAAACTTGGCCGATGCTTGGAAAGAAATAGCCAAGCCCGACTTTACTTGATAAAATAGTGTACACAAAGAAACAAGAGATCGCTTTCAAGGAGGATTATCACAAGTCATTGGACATAGTTGCCAAATGTATTGACATCAAATTTGGCACTTTGACCAATCACAAAGCAAAGTGATTGTAATGGCTACAATCATCGCAGAAAAAGAAGATAAATCAATGAGTTTGTCTACAGCAGACTCTGCGAGCGTAGGGAACAAATCCTTCAAGGAAGATGGCTCATTTGGAGGATCCCTTTATGGCCTAATGATTGGCCTACTGGTGATGGAGGTGAAAGGAGTCCCTCTTAGACATGGGAAGGCATTCCATGTTAACAAGAGGATGTTTAGAGCAAACCTCTCTCGGCGCACGAAAGAGAGCCTACGCCAAGAGAGCCGACACGAGTGAGGGGGAATCACCACTCAAGATACAAATGCTTCCTCTCCACCCAAGAAGAAAGCCGCCCTGCAATGCTAAGAAGATCACGCCCCCTGCAAGAAAGAAAGCTAAACATGCTCCCCGCCGCAGCTAGAGTCACCCGCCCCGCGCAGCTCGTGTCTCCCGCCCTAACAAAGAGCTGGTCGAGAAGGACACTCAAATACCTTCTCCAATCGTCAAAAAGAGGAGAACTGACAAGCCAAGACGCCCAGGCTCCTCGAAAAGGACACCAAAGACGCGCCCCGCCCGCCAAGACTCGAGGAAACCGCTCAACCAAGTCCTCTCGGTACAAACTAGAGACGAAGAAGAATTGTCAAGCACTCCGAGCTTGAGAAACCGGCCGAGTCGCCACTCACCGGAGCAAATACGAGATCGGCTGGAGAAGTAGAGTCTCCGGATGTAATTGATGAAACACCAAGTCCGTCAAGGGGATCGTGAGGCAACTCAAGACACAAATCGTAGTTTACACACCAAACACAAGGTAAGCTAATAGAGCGGATAGTGATGTGATGATCCTATCTCCACCTTACCCGGACATCCAAAATCGTCATGAGTGGAGAAAATGGAAATTGAGTCGATCCAGGAACAGTTCCAACGGCCAATTCATAGAAGAAGAAGAGTAATCATGAGTTTCCTCGATCACCACTCGCATCCCAAAGATCGATGAAGACAATCGCATGATATCCCGCAGATCTTCAAGGATAAGGAAAAGGAGAAGCAAGCGAGAAGCCGAGGCACGTGAGAAGGCCATCATCCGGCCCTATCTCCGCACTACGTAACACACACATCCTCCTCTCCTTGATGTCTTCTCCGACAGCCGATGAGGATCCTGAGAATGCCGCCCCACGGAAGAGTTGCAAATGCAGCAAGCATTGCATGAATCCGTAATCCTTCATGAGCAAAGACCGATGGAGGACCAGGAGAGTCCTCTAGAACACAACTAGAAATTGATCCAATGGGAGTGGTTCAACAAATCGCCATCGTTGTTCTGCCACCACTTCCCAGACCACTCCGGAAGGCATAAGGGACCAGGCGATGAAACCGGGATAGTGGGGACCCCACGAGCCAACCCCTATTGAAGGTGTTGTACCACCCGCCCCAACGACCGAACATTCAATCGAAACAATGGGAGTTTGGAGACGAGTGACCCCATTCCAAGTCACTCACCGGTGCGCGCCACCGAGGGGAAACTCCTCCACCGCAAAGAAGGTCGGAGGATGTGCAGATGACTCCACAACGAATCAAGGAGGCGAAGTAGAGAAAATACAAACACAAGAAGAACATCAAGTTGTCATCAACGAAGCTCGATAGCTTGAGACTCGCCTCACCAGATGCCAACCGCTCGAAGGTGGCTAATGACGACGGCGATGCGGTCGAGGCACAAGATGGAACGACCGGGAGTTAACACTGGCGATGAAAGTGCAATCCATGGGGTTGAGACTCCAATGGATGCCACCGCAGAAGACCCTAAGATAGCCGACATCGCCGAAAGGGTGGACTAAGGCCTCGCCGCAGAGAGACCGCCGGAGGTAATGAAGGCCCACGGAGGTTGAGACTTCTCGGGTAAAGAAGTCAAGTAGAGAACATCCCTCCTGCTATCATCGACCCATCCGAGAAGGAGATAAGCGCACTTCATGATTCCCGGATAATCCCGATGTCACCTTTCTCGGGATCGAAGGCAAAGAAGAAGCTAAGTCATCCCCAGTGAGATCCAAAAGACTCACCAAGCGGATGTTCCAAGCACGAGCAAGTCTCGATCCTAAGACTACTCGTCAAACCTTTAATTTTGATGATGAGCCACCTATGGAAATCTCATCATCGTCCGATGACGCCATCGATAAGGCCGAGGACCAAATCTACTCAATTGAGAAATCACCGAGACCAACGGCTGTTGAGACAAATTGAGGCTCGCAAGTCGGGTCCACCTCACAACAAACCCCAACAACCAGATCACCACAAGCGTTTTCCTCAAGCCGCAGCAGGATCGATTCCTAAAAGAACTTCACGCGCACCACTCATCATCGAACAAATCCCGTTGGCGGTGATGAATCCTTTATAGAATCTTTTCCTTTTTCCCTGGAGATACCTTAAACTCCATGAAGAGTCGAAAACGAACAAGCACGCTACCACGCTGCATCAGCTCCCATTTTTCAATCGTGCACCATTGTTCCAAACGGTGATTATGATTTTGACGCCGCATGGCCATCACCGCAATGTAAGAATCACCAAGTCCGCGAAGTGTTCAAGGCATTATTCACGAGATTGAACGGATGGAGAGGCATCGTGCCTCTATGGATATGCGATCGACAACAGAGATGCCAATCTCACTGCCGATTTAAGAGGCATAACAACCGGATCGGGGAATGGTGGCAACAAAGAAGAAACAATGCGTGTGGAACAAGTGAGATACTTCGGACATTGTTCAACAAGCTGCTGGTATGGAGAGCCGAAAATGCCGATGCAAAAACGAAGCCGAGAGAACATATTGAGCACATGCATGAAGCTCACATTGCCGAGGTTAAGTCGCTGCGTGAGCAAAACAAGAGTGATCTACAATATTTGGAAGAGACCGTGAATACAAAATTCACCTTCTCATGGCCGAGATGAAGCTGATTTCAAAGAGAGTCCAACGCTACTCGATCCGAATTTCGTCCGCATACTCTGCAGCAGACTCGAGACAAAACTCAACTATCGCCAGCTCGACTTCCGCTTGCAAGTCTGTTCAGCGTTCCTCTCTCCTTTGATGATGCCAAAAAGGGGGAAGAGGAATACCTAAAGCGCAAGGGGGATCTCAAGTTGAGAAGGAAGGAGTAGCCGCGAAAGGAAAATCACCGAGGAAGTGTTAAAACAAAGAAAGGAAAATCTGGCGAGGGGGAAGGATCAAAAGATATGACCTTGATGATTGCACAAACCCTCAACAGGGTCCTCCACACAAATGACATTATCGCAGAAGAAACTCCCTGTGCTCAGTAATCGCCACTCCAACACTCTGTGTATCTATGGTGAAAAGAGAAAAACAATTGAAGCGAGGGATGAAGGAAGTGGAAGGAAGAATGGATGCCCGAGTTATGAACATCTTGAAAGAACATGGAGGCATTCCAAAGAGACAGAGACACTTATGCCATCTCATATGTCGGACAGCCTCGATCGCCTTGATGAATTTAAAACGCTCGAATCAAGGATACTTTGCAAATATGTCTATGGCTCAAGCTTGGGACTTGTCTTGGGAAAAGGGTCTCACGTTATGTGAAGAAGCCGACAGCAAACAGACTACCTAAGCAATCACTCTGCTGGTCACTCCGCCGAAAGAAGAAGACCCCAGACAATACACGCCCGCAGAGGTAGAAGAAGAAGCGATGGTGGAGGAAGAAGCTTCGACTCTGGCCTCTACCCAAGAATATTGAATACGTAGATCCGGAAAGAAATGAGGGATCTACTGGTGAAGCTTGACCAAGTAGCAAATTTGCAAGTGGCTAAAAGTAACGCCGAGTATGCAAAAAGATTAGAAGAAGAAAACAAGAGACAAACTCAGCTATGGGAGGAAAGACAGAAAGAATAAGAAGAGATGAAGTCTGCCAGGAAGGCATATGAAAAGAAAAAGAAGGCAAATCGACGATGAGAAAAAGAGAAGAAGAGAAGAAGAGGTCAACAAGATGAAAGAATGAGACATCGAAGGAGATGAAGTGTTGCATCCCACCCTTCGTGTATTTTATAATGTAAATACATACAATGTAAGTCTTCCAAATAAAGTCAGAAATTCTTTATTTTCTCGTGGTAGTCAAATATGTGCTCTGATACACCTTGTAAACAACTGTGTAAAAGAACAAGAATGTTATGATCAATAAAAGGATTGATTCTGCGCATACATTCTATGTCAATACACTATCTGTATGTATCTTTGCTGATTGCATTTGTGAATGATTTAAGTTTTGGCATCATCAAAAAGGGGGAAATTGTTAGGAAATTTATTGTTTAAGATTTTGATGAATGCCATGTAAAACTTAGAATAGAAAGTTGGCACCCCAATTTTTGTTGTAAAATGCATTGTAATAAATAGAGCTGAGCAAGCTGAGTTAAGTCAGCTACGAGCTAACATGCAAGAAGACAACTGAAGACTAGAAGGAAGACTCCGCTGCGAGACAGCTGAGTATGGCAAAGAAGAGTAGACGGGAACTCTCTATCAAGAAGCATTGAGATGCAACAGTGGAGTATCGTCAAGTCAACTCGAGAAAAGCCAAGTCTCAAGATGAAGTGACAAAGAGTCATCCAATGATTGGAAGTCGACTCTAAGTCACCTGGGGAAAGCAAAGAAATGCAACAAATCGAGATAATCAGAAAAGATCCGTTGCACGGAAATCAAGAGAATTACTTAAACAAGTGATATCTCTATACCACCTTTCTCGAGTGCTCACCCTTTAAGCGTGCAAATGGAATGAACCAATGGGAAGCACTACACCGTGTCGAACTCTGAAAAGGTGAAAGAACAATTCATACGAGGAAATGGCAATTCCAAGGATCGCAACAAGACAAGCCAACGACTGCAAGTGACTTTCAAAAATAAGCCTATCTCTTCAACGGGCAAATTTTTGAAAGTTCGCTATAAAAGGTTGAGGAATTTTATTTGAGAAAAAGAGACACAAAGGACAAAAGAGACACAAGTGACACAAGAGATAGATCTGAACAAAACAACGTTCAAAGCAATTATTAGAAAATCTGAAATATTCTCAATCCTCAAGCCTACACTACGAAGAACATCAATCCAACACTCACCTGTGAAGGAAAGATAACTTCAATCAGTTGAAGAGGAAAATACTGAAAACAAGGGGTTTACATTCCACGAAGGATTGTAGGAAGGTTCAAGATCGAACCAAGTCTTAAGCTTTTGGAGGGCTTCGTGATCAAATCCAAAGAGCTTGAGCAAGTGAGTCAGTAGTAGCAAGGCAAAATGCCTGCCTGTGAAGAAGCCGAGTCGTTTATAGAAGCCAACCGAGTGATCAAGGCGTCTCCGCATCGAGTCCCAAAGGATCAAGTCACCGTGGTGATCAAGACTTGTATCCGGACTGCTACCACTTTGTATACCGATCATTACCTAGTGGATTCCTCCAGGAGTTGGAGAAGAGAGGAGTAGAAGAATTACCCCATCTTCGAACCTCTATAAAATTTCATTGTGTCATTTACATTTTAGCACTTTAATTCCTCGCATTTTTAATCGCTTATATCTCACGATAAATTTGCTATCCACTTGATAATTTATAAGTACTAAACCAAGCACTAAACTCTTGCTTAATCAAATTTAAGGGTGTTAAGTCTTCCAATAAAAACAAAACTACAATTGAGTTAATTTAGAGCCAATAGCTGAGTTATTCCATCAACAAATTCGAGTCTGTTGAGAGATTAACTCTACTGAGTGGCTAAATTGACTCCCATCAAGGACACAACTGTAAAGATCAACTCGTATTTTTAAAAGGACTAAATCGAAAATTTGGTAAGGTTTATTCAACCCCCCCTTCTAAACCTTACACTTACACCCCTTGGGACCTACAAAGTCAAGGAAAGATAGGCCGTCCAAGAGCGCTGAGCATCAAAGGGTTGAATATCAGAGAGCTGATAACCCAAGGACAAAAAGAGCTGATCAAAGAGCTGAGAACCTGTGTTGGAACTGCAGATAACTAGGACATTTTGCTGTTGATTGTTCCTATCCACCAGTCAACAAATATAGGAATGAAGAACAAAGAAAAGTCTTCAGAGAAAGAAGACAGGAAAAGAAGAAAGCCATGTTGGCTGCTGAGACTGCTGAGACAGCTAAGTCTAAAGAAGTAGCAGACTCAGAGAGTAGTGAAGCGGACTACTCAAGTGATTATGAAGAAGAAGCCATGATCTGTCTTATGCCTAAAGAACAAGATCAACCAGACCAAGAAGATGATGTACACTCTAACTCATCTCATTTTGATATAAGTGATAGTGATTGTGATACACACACTTCATCACCCACTGATCTTTATGATTCATTAGACAAAATGATAAAGACTTTGAGAACATTAAAGCCACACACACACACTTCTAAATGAGGAAAACAGTCAGCTCAAAAGTCAAAACTCACAGCTGACTAAGGAGCTGAGTACTCTAAGCCACATAGCTGTTGAGAACACAGAGCTGAAGGTTGAGAATGCCAAAATGATAGCAGAGATAGCTGCTATAGAAAAGAGGGAAAAAGATCTAAAAAATGTGATTGCCTCATATACAAAGGCATCCAAATCATTGGATGATCTTATCATGAGTCAAAAAGAATGTGGAGATAAGACAGGCATATGATTGAATTCCTTTGTGCACAGTCAAACTCCAAGAGTGATTTTGGAAAAAGGATCTTCAAGCAATGAAGCATCTCAAAAATCCAACACACCAAATGTTGCACCCACATTCACTCCTAAGCACAATCACAACCAAACTGGCCTTGGATACAAGGGAAAAAGGAAAACAACCAGTTGAGTATGCTGAGAGGACAACTGAGAAGAAATACAGCCGAGTTCCTCAACAAACTCCAAATAGAAAGTACTCTGTGAATAATAAACAGAGCTACCAAAAACCCCAGAAGTTTCACCAGAGAAACACATATGATGGGAATGGTAGAAACTACCAAAGCCAAGATGATTGGTACAATGTAAAATATTAGCAAAGACCAATGGAATACAAGCCTAAATGGCAAAGACATAAACCTCAGCAAAGATCATTCCAAAGGGAAAAGAGCTATTATCAGCACACATATGCACAAAGGCACTACATTCAGAAATATCACAAATATCCCAAGAAAGCAATTGCCAAAACACACACACAGGCATACAGACAAAAGAGACAGCTGTATGAACCTAAAACCCCCAAGCAATGTGCAAATGTGCACTATGATTATGGAACTGATAGATGGCAAACTCTTAGAGTCAAGTCCTTTGGCTATAGGTTGGTTGGATCATCTAATAACACTAACCCCTCAGGACCCAGGCAAGTATGGGTACCTAAAAACTAATTTTCTTGATTGCAGGTTCAAGGAACAGCTGAGTGCCAAGGAACCTAGTACATGGATAGTGGCTGTTCCAGACATATGACAGGAAACAAGAAAAACATGTCAAGATTCAAGGAGATTAGAGGTGCAAATGTCATATTTGGAGGAAATGAAGCTCCAGGGGAAATCAAAGGCACAAGATCTATCAAGAAGAATGGATTGGAAATCACAGATGTTGCTTATGTTGAAGGCCTCAACTTCAACCTATTAAGCATCTGCCAACTCTGTGACAAGGGCTACAATGTTGGATTCAATGTGGGAGTGTGCCGATCAAAGATGCTTTGAATCAAATGAAATAGTCTTTGCAAGGATCAAGACAAAAGAATATGTATGTGGTAGATTGGTCTCATCGCCACACCAAGCACTTGTCATAGCAAGAAAAGAGTACAAACAAATCAAGTTGGTCAGTGGCATAAGAAGTTCGAGTCATCCAACTTCAAGACAATCAACAAGCTTGCAAGGAGTCATCTTGTGGAAGGATTACCGGACTCAGATATCAAGAAAGAAAAAGTGTATGTGATGCATGCCGATGGAAAAGCAAATAAAATCTTCATTTAAGGACAAGCCAAGTCCTTCTTCAACAAGGATATTACATCTGTTGCATATGGATCTATTTGGTCCTGTTGAACCAACCAACATAAGTGAAAACAAATACACCTTAGTGGTGGTAGATGATTATTCAAGGTGCACATGGACAATCTTCATGTGTAAAAAGAAGGAAACTTTGCAGAAGTTACCTCAGCTGATGAAAAGAGTTCAAAATGAAAAGATCCAAACCATTATAAAGATAAGGTGTGATAGGGGAACTGAGTTTGTCAATGGGATAATTACTCAGTATTGTGTTGAAAATGGTATTGCTCATGAGTTATCTGCAGCAAGGACTCCACAGCATAATGGAGTAGTGAAAGAAGGAACAAAACTCTCAAGGAAGCCGCAAGAACCATATTAGTCAAGTCGATTGCCTAAGAGATTTTGGGCTGAAGCCATTTACACAGCATGCTATACTCAAAATAGATGCATGATTAACAGGCAATTAACCAAGACTCACTATGAAATCTGTACTTCAGGATATTTGGATGTAAATGCTTCATCCACAACAATAGCAAAGATAATTTGAAAGCTTTTGATTCTAAAGTCGATGAAGGTATCTTTTTGGGATACTCAGCTGAAGGCAAAGCCTATAGAGTGTTGAACAAGAGGACTATGGTCACAGAAGAGTCTATCCATTTGGTTTTTGATGAACCTAATGTGAATGGAGAAGACATTGAAGAGTTAGGCGACAAGTTAAATCACCAACTATGCAGAAGAGTCCTTATGTTGAAGCTGAAACAAGAGCAATCAACACAAAGAAGATGAGATAGTCAATCTCAAAGACAGTTGGAAAGTCTACAGCTAAATGAAGATGAGAGAGATGTTCAAGACAACTTAGTCATGAGATCTACTCAATCCAAATGACTTGCTTGAACCCGATGTAAGATGGTCCGTGAGACCATCCACCGAGTTAGTCATTGAGATGTAAGAGATGGAATAAGAACCAGATCCAAAGCACAACATGATGCAATGTTTACTTGTTTTATTTCCCAAATAGAGCCAAAAGATGTGTCTCAAGCATTGGATGACACACATTGGATTCAAGCCACGCGAGAAGAACTGAATCAATTTGAAAGAAACAAAGTATGGGAATTGGTGCAGAGACCAACCCATCAGAATGTTATTGGTACAAAATGGGTTTTCAGAAACAAGATGAATGAGGAAGGATCTGTGGTAAGAAACAAAGCAAGATTGGTAGCCAAAGGGTATTGTCAAGAATAGGGAAAAGATTTCGATGAAACCTTTGCTCCTGTTGAAAAATTAGAAACAATAAGGATGTTTCTTGCCTATGCTGCACATAAGAACTTTACTATGTATCAAATAGATGTGAATAGTGCATTTCTAAATGGACTGCTAGAAGAAGAAGTCTATGTTGAACAACCTCCAGATTTTGAGCAGAAGACTATTGGAGATATGGTATATAGGCTCAAGAAAGCATTATATGGATTGAAACAGGCACCAAGAGCATGGTATGATACATTTTCTCAATTTCTAACTGATAATGGATTCAACAAAGGCAAAGTGGACAAAACACTCTTCAGAATTCAAGATTGAGAGAGTATACTGCTTGTTCTAATATATGTGGATGATATCATTTTTGGATCCAAAAATAAAGAGCTGTGTGATAAATTCTCAAACCTCATGCAAGGTAAATTTGATATGAGCATGATGGGAGAGTTGACTTTCTTCCTAGGACTTCAAGTCAAGCAATTAAAGGACGGAACCTTCATAAGTCAAACAAAATACACCAGAGATTTAATAAAGAAATTTGGTATGGAAGAGAAGTCTTCCGTGAAAATACCAATGAACACACCAGTCAAAATGGATATGGATGTAGATGGCAAGGCTGTAGATCAGACCAGATATAGAGCACTCATTGGATCATTGCTCTACTTAACAACCAGTAGGCCAGACATCACCTTTGCAGTAGGTGTATGTGCAAGATTTCAATCTGCACCAAAGGAAAGCCACATGATTGCATCTAAGAGAATCCTATGGTATTTGAGGGGATGCCAGGAAGTTGGCTTATGGTATCCAAAGGAAGGTGGATTCAAGCTTATTGGTTACTCAGACTCAAACTATGCTGGATGTAGAGTTGACATGAAGAGTACTTTAGGTACGTGTCAAATGCTTGGAAATAGATTGGTTTCCCGGTTTAGCAAGAAGCAAAACTCAATAGCCACATCCACAAATGGGCTGCAGAGTACATAGTCATGGGCACTTGTTGTGCCCAAGTCTTATGGATGAGACATCAGCTGAGAGATTATGAGATTGAAGAAAAAGAGATTCCAATTATGTGTGATAACACTAGTGCTATTGTAATCATTCAGAATCCTGTGTTACATTCAAGAACAAAGCACATTGATGTCAGATATCACTTTATAAGAGATCATGTTGAAAAGGAAGACATCACTTTGGAATATATCTCAACTGATAAGCAGTTAGCTGACACATTCACTAAACCCCTATGTGAATCAAGATTTGAAGAGCTTAAGAATGAGTTAGGATTAATTGAACTGAGTTAACACTCAGAAGACTCAATCAGCAGAGATAATCGATGAGAAAATGAGAAAAGAGCAAGTTTCACAAATAAACAATGAAACAACCATGTCGGAAAGTCAGCTGCATCGAGTTAGCTGACAGCTGAGTTACTTAATAAAATAAGAGAAGCAGAGTTAAGTCATATTTGACATAATCTGAGTCATTTATGAACTAAGTGACAAAAACACAGTCATTTTAAATAAGCGGGAATGTTTTTAAGGATGACGTCAGCATAATAATGATGGGTACAGTCAAAGGCTGCATAGGAACCCATATGATTGGATATAAATGTTGCCGCATTAAATGCGATGAAGAATGCATTTTTGCCGTGTTAATCTCAGTTGTTGATCTTAATCAACAAATTCAAATTCGAAAAATGTGTCCCTTCACGTCCCTTATATATAGAAGCTTTTCATTTCTCTCACCTTACGCGCACTGTACATCTTCCAAGCTAAGGCAATTTCTCTCTGAAATCCTAAAATCTTTCAAGCAAGATCTTCGTTTTTCATTCGGTAAAACTCTCTAAAAATGGCACAAAAGCACGACTTTGCGAAACTCTCAAAGAAGATCCACACTGGCTCATTAGTGGACTTCGAAGGAATGGTGAAACAGGGTTCTGATGAAACCTTAGTTAAGAAGATCGCTGAGATTCTAGAAAAGTCAGATCTCAAGGCTTTTCTAACCATGGAACACTCTCATACCTACCTAGAGGAGGTAGCACAATTCTATGTCAATGCTGAGGTGCAGGACGAAGAAATTAAGTCTTCTGTCCACAACAAGTAAATAAATATTTGTGCAAAGGACATTGCTGAGCACTGTTTGTTGCCCTCAGAGGGCTCAAAGGACATCTATGAAGTTCGATGTCAACTTGGTCACGCATGGAGGAAGTAGCCAAACCGTAATGTGCCGAGAATGTGGTTTACACAAAATAAAAGATCTTTGAAGGGCGACTACTATCACAAGTTGATGGATGTCGCTCAAAATGTATTGACATGAAGTTTGGCGCAACTTCAACCACCAAAGACTAAGCTGATCGTCATGGTTACGATCATGCAAGGGCGCAAAGTTAACTGGGCCGAGTTTGTATACAGCAGACTCTGTTAAAATGTGTCAAACATGACATATAAGAAGGATGGGTTCCTTTGGAAGCTCACTCGGATATGGCCTTGTGATTTGCCATCTGCTGGAGGTGAATGGTATTGCCCTTTGACATGGCAAACCATTCCATGTCAACAAGAAGATGTTCCAGGCAAACCTCTCCGATGCCCAGAAGAGAGCCCACACGAAGAAGGCGGAAACAAGTGAGGGGGAATCAGCTGAACCCGAGGACACGGCTGCTACCCCTCCCCCAAAAAAGAAAGTTGCCCTTGCAGCTAAGCCCAAGAGAGCTCCTGCCCCTGCAGCCGAGTCCCCTGCCCCTGTAGCCGAGGTTGAGAAGGAACCCCAAATCCCTTCTCCAGCCATACGAAAGAAGAGGACTGCCAAGTCAAGGAAGGCATGTCCTTCCAAGAAGGACACCCAAGCCCCCACCGGTGATGAAACCACTGACCAACCGGAAGTCTCTCTCGCTTCATCCTGAAAAAAGAAGACCGTTAGGCACTCAATCGAGAAGACAGCTGAATCCGCAACTCAGCTGGAGAAAGCATCCGAGACTGCTGACACTCAAGAAGTGCAGTATCCTGAAGTAATTGATGAAATGAGGAAGTCTGCTGAGGATGATCAGTAGATACCCGTGGAAGATGCAGCTGTATGAGAGACAGCTGAGGGAAGTAAAGCAGCTGAGACAACTGAACCTTTAGTTGAAAAAGTTAACTCCCCACCTATTACTGACGCTGCTGAAGGTGAGGAGGAGCAGAGTCTTCTGCCGCCAATTCAAGAAATAGGAGGAGAGGGTGAAGATGAGGATGATGATGTTGTCATGTATTCTCCACTGTATCCAGATATCCAGAGACGTCTACGAGAGTGGAGGGCATGGAAACTTGATCACTCAAGGGTGCAGTACCCAAGGGGTGTGAGTGTAAGATTTAGAAGGGGGGGTTGAATAAACCTTACCAACTTTTCAAATTAGTCCTTTTAAATATTCAGAGTTAATACTTCACAAATGTGTCCTCATGGACAAACTAAGTTAGTTAATCAAAGAGTTAGTCACTCAACGCACTGACCGAGCCGTTGATAGAATAACTCACTTGCTTTTGACTAAAGACTTAACTCTACTGTGATTTGTTTTCGAAGACTTAACACCCTTGAATTTGGTTAAGTTTGTTTTAATACTTGGTTTTAGCACTCAGTTGATTATCAATTGATAGCAAATTTATCAAAGATATAAAAATAAGATGCAGAATTTAAAGTGATGAAATGTAAATGACACAATAAGTTTTTATAGAGGTTCAAGATGTGGTAATTCTTCTACTCCTCTCTTCTCCAACTCCCGGAGGAATCCACTAAGTATTGATCAATATACGAGTGGTTAATACCCATATACAAGTCTTGATCACACAAATGACTTGATCCTTTGGACTCGATCCTGAGATGCCTTGATCACGCACTGCTTCTCGTGCGACTCACCTTTCTTCACAGGCAAACCGCCTTGCTACTACATCCCACTTGCTCAAGCTTCTTGGATTTGATCATGAAGTCCTCCAAAAACTTGAGACTGGTTCGACCTTGAACCTTCCTACAATCCTCCGTGGAATGTAGACCCCTTGATTCTTCAAAAATTTCCTCTTCAACTGATTGAAGTTATCTTTCCTTCACATGTGAGTGTTGGATTGATTTCCTTCGTAATGTAGGTTTGAGGATTGATCTTGAATGACTTGAGAATATCTTAGGTTACAGTTAAAATGTTTGCTTGAATGTTCGTGGTTCAGTAACCTTCTCTCGAGTTATTCCTCAGCCTTTTATAGTGATCTTTCAAAAATCACCGCGTTGAAGAGATAGCTTATTTTTGAAAGTCACTTGTGGTCGCTGGCTTGTCTTGTTGCGATCCTTGGAATCTCCATTTCCTCGTATGAATGATTCTTCACCTTTTCGTAGTTCGACATGGTGCAAAGCTTTCCAATCGGTTTATTCCTTTTGCACGCTTATGGAACTAAGACTTCAAGAAAGGCAAAGATGGAGGTATTACTTGTTTAAGTAATTCTCTTGATTTCTCGTGCAACGGATCTCTTTCAGATTGTTTTGACTTGACTCGCATTTTCTTAACATCCCCAGGTGACTTCGAGTCACCTTCCAATCATTTGATGACTCTTCCGCACTTCAACCTTGAGACTTGGCTTTCTTGAGTTGACTTGACCGATATTTCACTCACCGCATCTCACCGCACCTTCAATGAGTTCCCCTTCTTCTCTTTCTTTTGCCATACTCACCGCTTCTCAATGAGTCTTCCTTCTAGTCTTCATTGTCTTCTTGCATGTTTAGGCATAGCCGACTTAACTCACTTGACCAAATTTATCTATTACAATGCAATTTACAACAAAATGGGGTGCCAACTTCCTATTCTAAGTTTTACATGGCATTCATCAAAATCTACAAAATAATTTCCCAACAATTTCCCCTTTTGATGATGCCAAAACTTAAAACATTCATACAATTATTTAACAAAGAAAGATACATACGGACAAATGTAGAACTACAGAATGTATGTTTAGAATCGATCTTTTATTGATCATAACATTCTTGTTCCTTACATAGTCAAGCATGAGTGTATCGTAGATAAATTGTATTTACATAGTAAAATACATGAAGGGGGGTGGACAACAACACTTCATCTCCTTCCGCTGCCTTCTTTTATCTTCTTCACTCACATCTTCTCGACCTTTTCCTTTTCTTATCATCTTCAAATGCCTTCTTTTTCTCATACGCCTTCCGGAGCTTCATCTCTTCTCGCCTTTTCTTGTCTTTCCTCCCATAGCCGAGTTTGTCTTTTATTTTCTTCTTCAATTCTCTTCACATACTCAAGATTGTTCTTAGCCACTTGCAAAGTTGGCTACTTCACAATCCAAATTTAAGAGATCCCTCCTTTCTTGCCCCGGATCTATGTACTCAATGTTTTTGGGGCGAGTTCTGGTCCGAAACCTCTTCCTCCATCATCGCTTCTTCCTCCGCCTCCGGGCGTGTATTGTACTGGGCCTTTTTTTCCCACCGAGTGACCAAGAGTGATCGCCAAAGGGTTTGTCAGCTCACGCCTTCTTCACATAGTGTGAGAGACCTTTTTCCCAAGATAAATCCCGTGCTTGAGCCATGGACATGTTTGCGAAGAACCTTCGATGCGAGCGTCTTGAATTGATCAACAGATCTTGCTCGATTCCGACATCCGAAATGGCATAGTGTGTCTCTGCCTATTGGAATGCCTCCATGTTGTTTCGTATATCCATAACTCGGGCATTCATCCTTCCTTCCACTTCCTCCATCCCTCGCTTCAATCGCCTTTTCTTTTTTCACCATTGGTACAACAGAGTGTTGGAGTGGCAGAGTCATCGAGTTTGCTTGATAATGTCACCGATAAGACCTTGTTGGGGGTTTTAGCAATCATCAAGGTCACATCTTTCGAACCTTCCCCTCAACAGACTTCCCTTTCTTCTCTCTTATTACTTCTCACCGTTTTCCCTTCACAAATGCTTCCTTCCTTCTCGCCTTCGTGATCCCTTCAAATGCCGCTTTTTTAGTATTCCTCTTCCCCCTTTTTGGCATCATCAAAGGAGAGAGGAACCCCTGGAAACAAGGTAGCAAGCAGAAGTCAAGTCTGCTGATATTTGAGTTCAGCTTCGAATCTGCTGCAGAGTAAGTTGCACAAAACTCAGAGCGGGTTCAACGTGTTACCAACTTCATCTCAGCCATGAGGAGACTGAATTTTCGATCCATATTCTCTTCCACACACAGGAGCTCGTTCTTATTATGTTCACGCAACAGCTTTATCTCTGTATTTGTTCAACGTGTTCTTGCAATTTTGTCTTTGCATCAGCATTCTCAGCCCGCCAGACTAACAACTTGTTGAACAATGTCCGAAAATATCGAGCTTGTTCCACACGCATTGTTTGTTGCTGTTGCCACCACTCACGGATTCTGACTATTATGCCTCTCAAATCAGCAGTGAGGTTGGCATCCCTGTTATCCAACCTCATGTCCAGTGAGGCCTGGTGCCTCTCCATCCGTTCAATTTTAGCAAATAAGGCTTTGAACACCTCCCGAACTTCACCGCCTTCGCTTCACCGACGCTAAGCAACGCCAAAGTCATAGTCACCGAACTATGGTGTTCGATGGAATAACAAGATCAGTCCGTGGAAGCGCTCATGATCTTTATCTCGATTCTTCGGAGGCCGTACCTTCCAGAGAGAAGGAAATGATTCTACGAAAGGATCATCACGGCAAATCGGAATTTGTTCAATGATAATTGGTGCTCGTGAAGTCCTCAGGAGTCGAACTCCGCCGCAGCCTTGGGAGCTCGCGCAGGACTCTGCTTCACCGTGGTCTTGTGAAGTCGACCCAGCCTTGCCGAGCCTCACTGCCTCAACAGCCTTCACGGCCTTAGCCGGTTTTTCCAAATGAGTTGATCGTCCTCCGCCTTTATCGTGGTTCACCGGACGATGATGAGATTTCCATGGGTGGCTCATCATCAAAGTTGAATGATTGGCGAGTAGTCTTGAGGTCGACTTACTCGTGGTTGGAACATCCTCACCGAGTGTTTGGGATCGTGCACGTGGGATGACTCGGCCTTCATCGCTCTCCTTCCGATCCCGTAGGTTACATCAGATTATCCTGGGAATCGTGAAGAGCACTTATCTTCTATTCTCATGGATCAATGATAGCAGGAGGGATGTTCTCGGCTTCGCTTCTCTACCCCCGGGAAGTCTCAACCTCCCGTTGGCCTTCATTACCTCCCCGCAGCCTCAATCGCAGCGAGGCTCGACATCTCTTTCGACAAGTGTTAGCCGTCTTGGGGTCTTCCGAGGTGGCACCATTGAAGTCTCAACTCCATGGATTGCACTTTCATCGCCTGCAGTGTTAACTCCCGTGGCGCTTCCGTCCCTATGCCTCGACCGCATCAGCCAGCGTCATTAGTCGCAGAGCGCTTGGCACTTCACCGAGATACCCCAATCGAGCCTCGAGCCTGACAACTTGGCCGTGTATTTTGTGATTGTTCCTTCTCCACTTCGCCTCCCTAAATTCATTAGGAGTCACCGCAAAGATCCTCCGACCTTGCCGCAGTGGAAGGAGTTTCACCCTCACCGAAACACCAACCGAGTGACTTGGAATGGGGTCACTCGTCTCCGACTCACTGCTCCCACCGAGTATTCAGCCGCTGGGGCGGTGGTAAGACACCTTCATTAGGGGTTGGCTCGACCGGGGTCCCCACTATCCCGCTTTCATCGCCATTTCCTTAACACCTTCCTTCGAATGAGCCGGGAAGTGGTGGCGATGAAATAGTGGCGATATGCGCACCACTCCCATCGGTCTATTTCACCGTGATTTGGAGGACTCTCCTGGTCCCTCCATCATTCTTTGCTCATGTAGGATTCTCGACTCTTGCATTGCTTGGCCGTGATTTGCAACTCTTCTCGCGGGCAAAGAATAGTGGTCATGATCCTCATCACTTTCCTCGATAGACGCCAAAGTGAGAGTGTGTATGTTCGGTGGTGCCAGTGAGAGGGCGATGCTAGCCTTCTTACGTGCCTCTCGCCTCAAATGCTTCTAGCCCGCTCGTTTTCTTTTTCGAATCATGGCAGATATTGATGCAATTATCCTCATCAAGGGCTTGCAAAGATCGGTCCACCTCAAGAAACCTCAAGAGTTCTTCTTCCTCAACAATGAACTCGATTTTCAAATTGCACTGGATAGGCTCGCCTTCCATTTTCTCCACTCTCGCAGACGATTTTGGATGTCCGGATACAATGGAGAGTACATGATTACATCGCCTTCATCATTCTCTTTTGCCGCCCTCGCTTCCAGGGATTAAGGGTAGCAGACTTTGCTGCCGACATCTTCAAGCCTCTGTTATAGGTGGAGAAACAACCCCGTCAATAGGTGATTCGGGTTGTCTCAACTATTCCTTGTTCCTCACTGCTCGGCCTACAATCGGGTCTTTGAGTTGCCTCTCCGCCGATCGTCCCTCAAAGCAGACTTGGCCGTTTCATCGATCACGCCTGGAGACTCTACTTCTCCAACAGTCTCGGTATCTTCTCCACCGAGTGGCCGACTTAGCTTAAGTTTCTCAAGCTCGGAATGATTGAAAATTCTTCTCCTTCTTTTTGTTTGTACCGCAGGGATTTCTGGTTTGATAAGGTTTCTTCCAACCTCAAGGCGGCGGGGCCTGTTTGTTGTCTTCTTCGAGGAGCCGCCGTCTTGGCTTATCGCTTCTCCTTTTCTTGACGACCGGAGAAGGTATTTGAGATTCCTTCTCCGCTGCGGCAAAGGGGCAGAGACACAGCTTTCGGGGCAGTGACTTTCAGGGTAGGGCGGGGAGCAGATTTCATTTTCTTTGCTTTGCAGGGGCAAGTCTTTCTTAGCAAACAGGAGCAACCTTTTTCTTTGGAGGAGAGGAGACAATCAGATCTTCGTGGTCACCGATTCCCCTCACTCGACGCCTCTCTTAGCGTAGCTCTCTTCTCAGGCGCCGATAGGTTTGATCTCGAACATCCTCTTGTTTACATGGAATGCCTTTCCATGTCGAAGAGGGACTCCTTTTACCTCCATCACCGCCAATCACCGGCCGTATCTAGGGAACCTCCAAATGTTCCATCCTCCTTGAAGGATTTATTTCAACGTTCGCAGAGTCTGGCCAGAGACAAACTCAGCCTTCACTTTTTTTTGTTCTTCAATGATTGCAACCATTACGATCAACTTTGCTTTGATACCGGTCAAAGCGCCAAATTTGATATCTATGCATTTGGCAACGATGTCCAAGAATTTGTGGTAGTCCTCCTTCAAAGAAATTTCTTATTAGTCAGTGGTAGACTATTTTCTCAAAGATAGTTGGACTTGGCTACTTCCTTCCAACCAACAACAAATGTCAACAAATGGCTTCATTGATTTCCGACACTCCTTCCGCCGGTAATGTGCGTTGTTCTACCAAATCCTTGGCGTGAATGATGAACTCCTTCCCATGAACAGAGGACTTGATGCCCTCATCGTGAACCTCAGCGTCATGTAGAACGTGCGACCTCTTCCACATAGGTCATCGAAACTCCGACGCCGTAAACGGTTTCACCAGACGTTTTCGCTTTCTCAGAATCTTCTTCACTAGGTATCGCCGGACCCCTGCTTCACCATACCATCGAAATCCACAAAGAGACCCGTGTGGATTTGCTTTCCTAGCTTGAAAAAATCATGAGTGGATGCCATTTCTCAGTATTTTACCGAACGAAACTTTAGAAAATGATCTGAGGATTGAAATGGTTTTGAGAGAAAATTTTGCTTTCGCTTTCGAGAGAGAGATGAACAGTTTTTGGTAATGTGAGAGAGAAATGGACAAAATGGTTTAAGTATGGTTCATGAAAGGACGTGCGGGTCATTTTTTGAAATGTGATCAAAATCAACGACTTAGATCTTGCACGCCGATTTGCATTTAATGTCTCGTATTTAATGCGACATCATTTATATCCAATCATAAGCTTGGTGTGCAGCTTTTGCCTGTACACGTCATAATTATGCTGACGCTCATTCTTAAAAACATTCCCGCTTAGTAAAAACGATCGCGCGTTTTTGTCACTTTGCTCATAAATGACTCCTTTGTCCCTTAGTTGATTTAACTCTTCTCTCCTCGCATGTAAATACTCACCGCCGATAACTCCTGCATAAACCGTTTTTCGATACGACTGATTCACTTAGTTGATTTAAGAGTTCAGCTCTTTTTCCTCTTTTCGTGTTCCATTTCTTTTCTTTGAGTGTCAACTCAGCTCAATTAACCCTAACTCATGCTTGAGTTCTTCAAATCTTGACTCACAAAATGGTTTTGTGAATATGTCAACCAACTGCTTATCTGTTGAAATATATTCCAAGGTAATGTCCTTCTTTTCAACATGATCTCTTATGAAGTGATATCTGACATCGATATGCTTTGTTCTTGAGTGCAACACAGGATTTTGAGTGATTGCAATTGCACTTGTGTTATCACACATAATTGGAATCTCCTTTTCTTCAACTTCATAGTCTCTCACCGGGCCTCATCCATAAGACTTGGTCACAATACCGCCAGCAGACTATGTATTCTCGCCTCACCGTGGAGGTGGCTATTGAATTTTGCTTTTTGCTAAACCAGAAATTAGCCTATTTCAAGCATTTGACATGTGCCCGAGGTGCTCTTCCCAACTCTACATCCAAAGATAATCGAGTCCGAATAGCCAATTATCTTGAATCCACCTTCCTTAGATACCATAAGCCAACTTATTGGCTTCCTTTTAAATATCTCAAGATCCTTGCTACAAATATGGGCTTTCTTTTGGAGCAGATTGAAATCTTGCGCATACACCTACAACAAAGGTGATGGTTGGCCCGCTTCCGTAAGATAGAGCAATGATCCAATAAGTGCTCAGATCTTGTTTGATCTACTGTGCTTGCCATCCGCATCCATGTCCATTTGTACGATGTATTCATTGGTATTTTTACGTAAGACTTCTCTTCCATACCAAATTTCTTCATTAAATCTCCGTGTATTTTGTTTGACTTATGAAGGTTCCATCCTTCACTGCTTCACTTGGAGTCCAAGGAAGAATGTCAGCTCTCCCATCATGCTCATTTCAAATTTGCTTTGCATGAGGTTTGAAAATTTATTACACAGCTCTTTGTTTGTGGATCCAAAAATGATGTCATCCACATATATTTGAACAAGCAATATGCTCTTCCTATCTTGAATTCTGAAGAGTGTTCTATCCACTTTTCCTTTTGTGAATCCATTTTCAGTCAGGAATTGTGATAATGTATCATACCATGCTCTGGGTGCCTGTTTCAATCCATATAGAGCTTTCTTGAGTTTGTATATCTTATCTCCAAGAGTCTTCTGCTCAAATCCTGGAGGTTGTTCAACATATACTTCTTCTTCCAATAAACCATTAAGAAATGCACTCTTTACATCCATTTGATATACAATAAAGTTCTTGTGAGCTGCATAGGCAAGAAACATCCTTATAGCTTCCAATGTTGCTATAGGAGCAAAGGTTTCATCAAAATCTATTCCTTCTTCTTGGCAATATCCTTTGGCTACCAATCTTGCTTTGTTTCTTACCACTGAACCTTCCTCATTCATCTTGTTCCTGAATACCCATTTAGTGCCAATAACATTTTGATGGGTAGGTCTTTGAACTAGTTCCCACACTTTATTTCTTTCAAACTGATTCAGCTCTTCTTGCATAGCTTGAATCCAATGTGTGTCATCCAATGCTTGTGACACATCTTTAGGCTCTATTTGTGAGATGAAGCAGGTAAACATTGCTTCTTGTTGAGTTATGGATCTTGTTTTGACACCTTCTCTTACATCTCCAATGACTAGTTCTGGTGGATGGTCTCTCAGCCATCTTACATCAGGTTGGAGTAAGTTAGCTGGATTCAGTCGTCTTGCATTTGTGTTGCTTTGATCATCTCTCTCGTCATCACTAAGCTGCAAATTTTCTAGCTGTTTTTGAGACTCAGCTATCTCATCTTCATCTGGGTTTATAATTCCAAATTTTCTTTTAGCATAGGGACTCTTCGCATGGTTGGTTGATTCAAATTTTATCACCGACTCTTCAATGTCTTCTCCATTTACATTTGGCTCATCAAACACCACATGAATGGATTCCTCCGTAACCATAGTCCTCTTGTTGATTACTCAGAGGCTTTGCTCTCTCGCTTAGTATCCCAAGAAGATACCTTCATCACCTTTAGATCAAAAGCCTTTAAATTATCTTTGCCATTGTTATGAATGAAGCATTTGCATCCAAATATTCTAAAATATGCAACACTTGGCTTTCTCCCCCCGTCCAAATCTCATAGGAGTCTTTGTCACCGTCTGCTTATCATGCATCTATTTTGAGTATAACATGCCGTGTTTATTGCTTTCACCAAAAATCTTTTAGGTAGCCCCCGCTTCACCTAGCATGGTCCTTGCCGCTTCTTTTTGAGAGTTCTATTCCTTCTTTCTCGCAACTCCATTCTCCGTGGAGTCCTTGCTCAGATAATTCATGACCAATACCATTTTCAATACAATACTCGAGTTATTATACTATTGACAAACTCGCCCTCCTCCGATCTTATTTTGATAATGGTTTGACTTTTCTCATTTTGAATCCTCTTCATCACCGTGGTAGTTTCTCAGAGTTTCTTTCTTCTTACACATGAATATTGTCCATGTATATCTTGAGTAGTCATCTACCGCCACTAAGGTGTATTTCTTCCCACTTATGCTAGTTTGGTTTAATCGACCAAATAGATCCATATGTAGCAGTGCAATATTCTTGTTGAAGATGGACATGTCTTTTCTTTGAATGATGATTTGATTTGTTTTCCCTTCTGACATGCATCACATATACTCTCTTTCTTGTATAATGAGTCTGGAAGTCCTTCCACAAGATTGCTTCTGGCAAGTTTGTTAATTGTTTTGAAATTCAGGTGACTCAGCTTCTTGTGCCATATCCAACTTGATTCGGCTGTGCTCTTTGCTAGTAGACAGGTGCTTGGTGTTGCAAATGACCAATCTACCACATACATGTTCTTTTTCTCGCATCCTTGCAACACAACCTCATCGATTCAAAGTGTCCTTGATTTGGCATATACCCATGTTGAATCCAACATTGTAGCCTTTGTCACAGAGTTGGCTAATACTTAGCAAATTTAATTTGAGTCCTTCAACATATGCAACATCTGTGATTTCTAATCCATTTTTCTTGATGGATCCAATGCCTCTTATTTCTCCTGGAGCTTCATTTCCTCCAAATATGACTTTTGCACCTCTGACTTCCTTGAATTTTGACAGATTTTTCTTGTTTCCTGTCATATGTCTGGAACAGCCACTATCCATGTACCAGGTTCCTTGAACCTGCAATCAAGGAAATTAAGTTTTAGGTACCCATATTTGTCTGGGTCCTGAGGGGTTAGTATTGTAAGATGATCCAACCAACCTATAGCCAAATGATTTGACTCTAAGGGGTTGCCATCTATCAGTGCCATAATCATAATTAATTTTTGCAAATTGCTTGGGGGTTCTGGTTCATACAACTGTCTCTTTTGTCTGTATGCCTGTGTATGTTTTTAGCAATTGCCTTCTTTGGGTAGTTGTGATATCTTTGAGTGTAGTGCCTAAGTGTATATGTGTGCTGATGAAAGCTCTTATACCTTTGAAATGGCCTTTGCTGAGTTCTAGGCCTTTGCCATTTAGGCTTATATTCCATAGGTCTTTGCTGATAGTTCACATTATTCCAATCAGCTTGGCTTGGGTACTTTCTACCATTCCCTTCATATGTGTTTCTTTTATAGAACTTCTGGGGTTTTTGGTAGCTCTGCTTTCTTCTTTACAGAGTATTTCTGTTGGAGTTTCTTTGAGGAACTCTACCGATTTCTTCTCACCGCCCTCTTAGCACACTCAATCGGTCCGTTTTCCTTTTCCTTTATAACCAAGACCAGTTTGCTTGTGATTGTGCTTTGGAATAAATGTGTGTGCACCATTTGGAGTTTTGGATTTTTGAGATACTTCATTACTTGAAGATCCTTTTTCCAAAATCACTTTTGGAGCTTGACATAGTACATAGGAATTAAATCCTAAGCCTGCCTTGTCTCCACATTCTCTTGACTCTTAATAAGATCATCCAATGATTTAGATGCCTTAGTGAATGAGGCAATCACATTTTTGAGGTCATTTTCCTCTTTTCTATAGCAACTATCTCTCGCTATTAGCTTAGCATTTTCAAATTTTTAGACTTTCATTCTCATCAGCTATTTGACTTAGAGTACTCAAATCCTTAGTCACCGTGAGTTTTGCTCTTGAGTAGGCTGTTTTCCTCATTTAGTAGTGTGTGTGAGGATTTAATGTGTTCAAAATCTTTCATCATTTTGCCTAATGAATCATAAATATCAGTGGGTGATGAAGTGTGTGTGTCACAGTCACTATCACTAGAATCTGAGTGTGATGAATTAGAGTGTACCTCATCTTCTTGGTCAGGTTGGTCTTGTTCCTTGGCCATCAAACGATCAAGGCTTCTTCTTCGAGTCACTTGAGTAGTCGCCTTCACTACTCTCTCAATCAATCGTGTCTTTTGACTTGGCTTGTCTCAACAGTCTCTGCAGCCAACATTGCTTTTTTCTTTTCTTGTCTTCTTTCTCTGAAGACCTTTCTTTCTTCTTCATTCCTGTATTTGTTGACTACAGGATATGGGCAATCAATTGCATAGTGACCTGGTTACTCATAGCCCAAAGAGATAGATTTTCAACCTTTTGATCACTCTTTTTCCATTCTTAGATTGTCACCCTTTGATATTCAACTTTTTGATGTTCTCATTGTCTTGGTTGGCCTATCTTCCTTGACTTGGAGGAGCCGAGTGTCTTCCTCGGAGGATTCGCCCTTGCCTCTCTTGTAGTTCTTATTAAAGAATTTGTTAAACCTTTTAACCATCAAGGCTATTTCCTCTTGGTCAATGACTTCTTTGACCTGAGCTCTCTTGCCATCCTTAACAATTAGAGCAGCTATTTTGGGCACAAATTGCCTCTCCTGGTTTTTTCTTCTTAGCTCAAATTAAATAGGCTTTGAGATCCGAGAATAGCTCATGGTTGGATGTCTTGGATAGGTCCATGGAATGTCTTAGTGCCATGACCTTCATTTCCCATTCAGCTGGGAGACTTCTTAGAATCTTCATACACATTTCCTTCTATGTATATTCTTTTCCAAGTGCAGATAGCTCGTTGGTAATTTCTGTGAACCGAGCATCCAGTTGATCCAAGGTCTCTCCTGCAAGCATTTTAAAATTTTCAAATTTTTGTACATCTACAAATAGTTTATTTTCCTTGATTTGCTCTGAGCCTTCACAAATCAATGTTAGCTTGTCCCAAATTTCTTTAGCCGTGTTGCATGATTTGACTTTGTTGAACATAGCTTTGTCCAAGGTTTTGTAAAGAATGTCCTTGGCCACATTGTCCAAGTTATATCTTTTTCTGTCATCATTTGTCCATTCACTCTTGGTTTTTCAACCATGATGTCCGGGAGCAACATCCTCTTCACCTTCACCGCAGCTCTTCTTCAAATTGCTTTTCACTTTTAGAATTTGCAGTGGCCCATCCTCTATCACTATCCATATCTCATCGTGTAATGCTGATAGATGAACCTGCATACGAATTTTCCAATCATCAAATTCTTCAATTGTGAACATAGGGATGCGTGTCAAATTTGCTTCCATGATAATAACTTTTGCTGGTAAAAAGAGTTTTGAGAGATCAAGTACTAAAACAGACTTTGAAAAATTTGGAGATCTAGTTCAAGAACTGGCGGAAGGCTAAATGAACCAACCGCTCCGATACCACTTGTAGGTCCTAAGGGGTGTGAGTGTAAGGTTTAGAAGGGGGTTGAATAAACCTTACCAACTTTTCAAATTAGTCCTTTTAAATATTCGAGTTAATACTTCACACCGTGTCCTTGATGGACAAACTAAGTTAGTTAATCAAAGAGTTAGTCACTCAACGACTGACGAGCCGTGATAGAATAACTCAAATTGTTTTGACTAAAGACTTAACTCTACCGTGATTTGTTTTCACGAAGACTTAACACCCTTGAATTTGGTTAAGTTTGTTTTAATACTTGGTTTTAGCACTCGATTGATTATCAATTGGATAGAAAATTTATCAAGATATAAAAATAAGATGCATAATTTAAAACGCTGAAATGTAAATGACACAATAAGTTTTTATAGAGGTTCGAAGATGGGGTAATTTTTCTACTCCTCTCTTCTCCAACTCCTGGAGGAATCCACTAAGTATTGATCAATATATACAGAGTGGTTAATGTCGGATACAAGTCTTGATCACACAAATGACTTGATGCTTTGTGACTCGATCGAGATGCCTTGTCACGCAAACGGCTTCTCGTGCGACTCGATTCTTCACAGGGCAGCTGCCTTGCTACTACAGCCCACTTGCTCAAGGTTCTTGGATTTGATCACGAAGCCCTCCAAAAACTTGAGACTGGTTCGACCTTGAACCTTCCTACAATCCTCCGTGGAATGTAGACCCCTTGATTCTTCAAAAATTTCCTCTTCAACTGATTGAAGTTATCTTTCCTTCACATGTGAGTGTTGGATTGATTTCCTTCGTAATGTAGGCTTGAGGGTTGATCTTGAATGATTTGAGAATATCTTAGGTTACAGTTAAAATGTTTGCTTGAATGTTCGTGGTTCAGGTAACCTTCTCTCAGAGTTATTCCTCAGCCTTTTATAGCGATCTTTCAAAAATCTGCCCGTTGAAGAGATAGGTTTATTTTTGAAAGTCACTTATGGTCGTTGGCTTGTCTTGTTGCAGTCCTTGGAATCTCCATTTCCTCCTATGAATGATTCTTCAGCTTTTCAGAGTTCTGACATGGTGCAGTGCTTCCCATTGGTTTATTCGTTTTGCACGCTTCTGGAACTGAGCACTTCAAGAGAGGCAGTATGGAGGTATTACTTGTTTAAGTAATTCTCTTGATTTCTGTGCAACGGATCTCTTTTAGTTGTTTTGACTTGACTGCATCTTCTTAACATCCCCAGGTGACTTCGAGTCAGCTTCCAATCATTTGATGACTCTTCTGTCACTTCAACCTTGAGACTTGGCTTTCTTGAGTTGACTTGATCGATACTTCACTCACCGTGCATCTCACCGCACCTTGATCGAGTTCCCGTCTTCTCTTCTTTGCCATACTCAGCTGCCTCTTAGCGGAGTCTTCCTTCTAGTCTTCAGTTGTCTTCTTGCATGTTTAGGCATAGCTGACTTAACTCAACTTGACCAGCCCTATCTATTATAATGCAATTTACAACAAAAATGGGGTGCCAACTTCCTATTCTAAGTTTTACATGGCATTCATCAAAATCTACAAAATAATTTCCCAACAACCCCACTGCTGCAACAGATAGTCAGACATGCAACAAGCTATGAGAGAATCCAGGCAATTGCATGAGCAACAACTTTATGAAGGCACAGGAGAGTCCTCACAATCTTTGCAAATCGACCCTTTGGGAGTGGTGCAGCAGATTGCCACAGACATCGCTGCAGCCACATCCAGGTGCAATCAGAGGATGGGTCCAAGGGAATTGTCAATGAAACTGGGATTTTGGGCACCCAAGTTGAGCCAACCCCTGAAGAAGGTGTTTTACCACCGCCCCAAATGGGCCGAGCACTCAACGGAAGAAGCCGCAAGTTTGGAGAAGAGTGACCCCACCATTAGTCACTCATCCGTGTGCCACCGAGGGGGAAACTCACTCCACCACATCAGGGTTGGAGGTTGCTGTGGATGACTCGAATTTGAAGAAAGGAGATGAAGTGGAAACTGAGAAACAACCATAGCAGAGTGACATTGACGAGGCTCGGACAATTGAGCCTGTCCCAGCTGAAATTTCAGCTGCTTTGAAGGCTAATGACACTATTCTTACAGTCGAGGCACATGATGGAGATGCCTCGGGAGTTAAACACTCTGAGCGATGAAAGTGCAATCCCAAGGATTGAGACTCCTATGGAAGCCATGGTCTAAGACCCTAAGAGAACTGTGACTGTCGAAAGGAATATTTAAGGCCTCGCAACATTTGAGTCTACTGAAGGTATTGAAGGCCTAAGGGAGGTTGAGACTTCCCTAGGTAAGGGTGAAGAAACACAGAACATCCCTCCAGTTCACAGCGCTGAAATAGAAGAGGAGATAAGTTCACTTCATGACTCCCAGGAGAACTTAGACACATCATTCTTGGGGTCCAAGACGGCCGAGTCCACTCCTGCGCATCCAAAGGACCCACCGAGGATGTTCTCAAAACTACGAGCCAACGAGTTGACAAAGCTGCTCATCAGAAATTTAATTTTGATGATGAGCCAAGCCCACAGGTCTTATCATCATCCGATGACGCTGATGATGCAGTAGAGGAACCAGTTATTCACTTAGAAAAATCCACTGAGACTGAAGACGCTGTTAAGACAAATGAGGCTCGATTAGTGGGCAAAATATCTCAATTGCTCCCAGCTAAGACATATCCCATCATGCAGGCTTCCACAAAATGCTGCAGCGAATGACTACACTAGCTCCATCACAGCTCCCACAAACCGTGACCACTGCCGATGAAGCTATCTCAGCTGAGGCACGAAGAGTTGAATCATCACATGAACAACCCTCAAAAACCATCCCATTTGTGAGTGATGATGCCTTTCCAAAGGTATTTCCTTTCACGCCGATCCTACCAGATTTGGAAGAAGAGACTGCTGCTAAACAACAAAGATTCTTTGTGAGAGAAGATCCAATCATCCCTACTGACACCATTGTTCCAGCCGAGTTCAACTTTGCTAAAGAGTGGCCTGCAACTGAATCAAGTGAGACAACTGAGTTTCATGAGATCTTCAAGAAGATCTGTGAAGAAATTGAGAAGATTGAAAAACATCAGGCCTCACTCGACTTAAGACTGGACAACAGGAACGCTACCCTCACAATAGACTTGAGAGGGATAGTGATGCGGATCCGAGAATGGTCTCAACAACATTCTGCCATGCGACTCGAACAAGTTCGTTATTTCAAAGCACTGTATGGCAGAATGCTCGTCTGGATGGCCGAATCCGACCATCTGTAGCAAAGGATGCAGGCGTATATCGAAAGGTTACACGAGTCTCACAAAATAGAAATGGAGCTACTGCAAGAATTCTAAAGAAAAGAAATTTTGCGCCTTAAGAATGCAATGAATGGCAAGTTCAGCCTACTCATGGCTGAAATAAAGTTGGTGGTAGCCGAGTCCAAGGCAACTCGCTCAGAATTTCGGACAGCTTATGCGGCAGCAGACTCCAAACAATCTTTCGCTCTCAGAAGACTCGATTTCATGCTTGAAGGCATGTTCCCTGGGGTCCCTCTTTCCTTTGATGATGCCAAAAAGGGGGAAGAGGAGTCCCTAAGTAGTTTGAAAGAAGAAAATTGAAAGAATCTGCAGCTGAGAAGAAGGGAAAAACAGCTGAGGGGGAACGTTAAAGGATTTGACGTTAATGATTGCTGAAACTCCTCAGCAAGGTCAAGTTACAGCCTCCATCTTAAGCAAACTCCCCATAACCCTACCCATTTGGCACTCTGCTGTGCCAATGTCGGAGAAAAGGCGAATCATAGAAGCATAGATTGAGGAGTTCAACAAGAAGATGGATGCCCGCATCGAAGAAGTGATGAAACAATATGGCGGCATTCCGGTAGGGAAAGATCAAGATGTTGCACCTGACAATGGATTCGAGCCGAGATCAGTTGAAGAATTCAAAACGCTCAAATCCGAAGGCTATTTTTAGGGAATGTCAATAGCCCAAGCCTGGGATTTGTACTGGGAGAAGGGTCTTGCGTGGTGCGAAGAAGCAGAAAAACAACAGACTACCATCAGCCACTCAGCTGCTAAGAAGAAGACTCATGTACAATATACACCCAGAGGAGGAGGAAGAAGTGGCGGTGGAAGAAGTTTTCGACCTCGACCACAACCCAAAAATATTGAATATGTAGATCTCGGAAAGAAGGGGGGATCTACTGGGCTGGATACGATGAAGTGGCAAGGAAGAATGCAGAGGCTGTAAGAAGACATGAAGAGGAGAACAGAAGGCAAACAGAGCAATGGCTTGAGAGGAAGCGAAGGGATGAAGCTTCCAAACGAGCCTATGAAAAGAAGAAGAAAGCTGAAGAAGAAGAAAAAGAAAGGAAGAGAGCTAATGACTTCGACAGAGCTGAAGAAGAAAGAAGGAGGCAGCGAAGGCGTTGAAGTATTGTTGCGAACCCTTCATGTATATTACTTATGTAAATACATTCATGTAAGTCATCTCTATACTTAGTGAAGTGTTCTGTAATTTTTCTCTTTGTATTTATTCTAGTATCTCAGCATAGATGTATGTATTTTTGCTTTGATATAGAATGCTCTGATACCAAATGTAAACAGCTGTGTAAAGGACAAGAATTCTATGATCAATAAAATGATATATTCTGTGCATACATTCTTTGTTACTGCATTGTCTGTATGTATCTTTGTTGTTTATATTTTGTTGAATGTTTTTAAGTTTTGGCATCATCAAAAAGGGGGAAATTGTTGGGAAATTTATTTGTTAGATTTTGATGGATGCCATGTATAACTTAAACTAGAAAGTTGGCACCCCAATTTCCTTGTAATTTACTTTGTAATAGATAGGACTGGAAAAGCCGGTCAAGTCAGCTAGTCCTGGAAATACAAACAGTCAACTGATGACTGAAGTGAAGACTCCGCTATAAGACAACTGAGTATGGCTAAGAATAGAAGTCAAGAACTTGACTGAAGGCGTATCAGTTGTGAAGCAGCTGTGTGAAGAGTCAGTCAAGTCAATTCAAGAAGCCAGGTCTCAAGTTGAAGTGACAGATGAGTCATCCAATGATTGGAGCAGACTCAAGTCACCTGGGAAAAAGGCAGCAGCCAAGAGGAGTTAACTGAGATAAATCCGTTGCACAGAAGTCAAGAACTTTACTTAATATAGTAATACCTCCACGCTGCCAGGTCTTTAAGTGCTCATCCCAGAAACGTTCAAAAGGAATAAACCAATGGATAGTACTGCACCTCTTGTCAGAACCTGAAAAGCTGCAAATTCATTTAATACGAGGAAGGGTCTACATCTCAAGGTTGAGGACCAAGAAAACACAAGCCAACGAACACAAGTGAAATAAGCCTATCTCTTTAATGGGCAAAATTTCAAAAGTTCACTATAAAAGGCTAAGGAAATTCATTGAGAAAAGGTTACCTGAACCACGAACAAGCAAGCAATATTCAAGCTATTAACCTGCAAAATTCTCAAGTATATTCAAGCAAATCCTCAAGCATGAAACTCGAAGGAAATCGATCGAACACAAGCTGTGAAGGAAAGAAGAGGAAACTTTTGAAGAATGAAAAGGGGTCTACTTTCCAAGGAGGATTGTAGGAAGAGTCAAGGTCGAACCAATATCAAGTTATTGGAGGGCTTCGTGATCAAATCCAAGAGCTTGAGAAAGTGAGCTGAAGTAGCATAGCAACTGCCCTGTGAAGAAGTTGAGTCGGAAGAGAAGCCAGCTGTGTGGCCAAGGCTGTCTCTAGACTGTTGACCAGTTTGTAAACAGATCTTTTACATAGTGGATTCCTCCAGGAGTTGGAGAAGAGAGGATTAGAAGAGTTACCCCATCTTCGAACCTCTATAAAAATCAACTGTGTCATTTATTTTTCAGCACATTTACTTTTCTGCATACTTACATTATATCTGCTGATAAATTTATATTTGCTATCCAACTAATTAATAACCAAGTGCTAAAATCAAGTGTTATAACAAGTTTAAAACAATTCAAAGCGTGTTAAGTCTTCCGCTGATAAAACCAACACAACCAAGTTAAAGTTCTGGTTAAACAGCCGAGTTATTCTATCAACAGCTCTATCGAGTCTGTTGAGTGGCTAACTCTGTTGAATAACCAACTTAGCTTTCTCTCAAGGACACAACTGTTTGAGTTAACTCTGTGATATTCTTAAATGGACTAAAATCGATAAGTTGGTAAGGTTTATTCAACCCCCCCTTCTAAACCTTACTCACACCCCTTGGGACCTACATTTACAATGTCGGATGGTATAGTGAATGGATTGTGAAATAATCACCACGGGGTCAAACTGGATGTCATTAATGATGGCATATAAAAGATAAGCTCGATTCTTCATGACATAACTGATATGCTTGGTTGGCATCAAGTTATGACAAATGAAGTAGTACCAAAAACGTCCATACTGGCTAAGCTTAGTATGCGAAAGAGCAAGAGATCCGCCTGTGGTTTTGGTAGGACGCAATTCGGTGCCGAGGCGACATAGAGTTTAACAAATCACATCCAAATCTGGTGGCTGAGAGATGAATTCAGTGTAAGGTGATCCACCTTAGGTAATGCATAGTATTGTCGGATTTCTGATGGATCAATCGATATATCATCGCCATGAACATGAATGACGGTGGGCGTTACATCTGGGTGACATGCATTCGTGTAGAATTTCCGAACAACATTCGGGGCATATGTTCCAGGTTGAGCGACCAGCTTTTTCCAACGTCTCTATCGAATCATATTTGCAAGGTTTTCGTCTTGTGGACCCGGTTGAAACCCCCGCTCCGCGGTAATACTCTGTGTGCTCAATTTATCATAAACTAGCGTTTGCGCTTCCAAGCTTATGAAATGGTGGCTATCGTAATTGGCGGAAGTACTAGCCTTGTTCTTGCCCTTGCCTGTGCTTTTCGATCTTCCCATCTTAAGCGATTTTAGATTGGCCTGTGAAAATAGACAAAGCACAACAACACGTGGAAACAAACAATATGGATTAAGGGTTAGGAATTCTCGTGAGAGCTAAAAAATTGAACCAATGCAACATATTCGTACCGAATTGCACATAGTGAACAATGAAATCAAGAATAGAATGCATAATTGTAGGATTTTTCATTTATACATTTTATCAAACACCTTATGGGCATAAGATAAACAAAAGATTAACATACAAATCAAATATCAATCCATGCCCAACAAGCAATACCAACCTAATTCTAGCATAAAGAATTTACATACCCCAATAATTCATTAATTATTATTCATGAAATTAGAAATTAGAAGAGGATAATGAGGCATTCTTTACACAAAGAGATAATTATTGGGGGAAGGGTTTGCAATTGAACTAACTTATCTAGATGATAGAGTAGATAAAGATTAGGAGTAAGATGCTCAAATACCACCTTTGATGATGCAAGATTGAAGATTGATGAGTGTGAGAAGTGTGTTGGTATATGGAAGAGGATAAAGGGCGAATGGAAGTGTTTGTATTTTAAAACAAGTGCCCTATACTTAGCCTTTTAATGTCCATGTACCGGTTGGGCGCTGCAGCGCCAAGTGATAGTTGGCTTCTGTTTCATTTTGAGGGGTGGTGCTGCAGCGCGCCCCCTTCAGGTTTTTCAATTTTCAGTTTTTTTTATAAATAAAAAACATAAACAACTAATAATAATATAAAATAAAATAAAATAAACAAAACAAACAACTACCAAAACAAGAAAAAACGCTTGGGTTGCCTCCCAGGAAGCGCTATATTTATAGTCGTTAGCGGGACTAATTACTCGGGCTAAAGAATTTACGTCACCAAGTGGAAGATTTAAAACCTTCCATACTTCATCCCCGAAGTAATATTTCAAACGTTGCCCATTTACTTGGAATGTATCCCCGTCTTTTCCTCGTAACTCCACGGCACCATAGGGAGATACTAGCTCAATTACAAATAGCCTCGACCATCATGATTTTAGCTTACCTGAGAACAATTTCAATTGAGAATTGAACAATAACACTTGTTGGCCGGGTAAGGATTCACGTGGCAAAATCATTTGGCCATGCCATTTTATCGTTTTATCTTTATAAATCTTGGCATTTTCTTATGATTCTTGACGAAATTCTTCTATTTCATTCAATTGAAGTAATCGTTTTACATCGGCCTCTTTTAAATCAAAATTTATTTTTTTTTATTGCCCAAGAAGCACGATGTTCAAGTTCAACTGATAAATAACACGCTTTACCAAACACCAATTGATATGGTGACATACCAATGGGTGTTTTGTAAGCCGTGTGATAAGCCCACAATGCATCATAGTTTTTGTGCCAATCTTTTCTATTATAGCTTACCGTTTTCTCCAAAATTTGTTTAACTTCACGATTAGAAATTTCAGCTTGATAATTTGATTGAGGATAATAACCAAGAGCAACCTTGTGATGTACACCAAATTTAGCAAGAAGGTTATTAAACAATTTATTACAGAAATGCGTACCTTCATCACTTATGATAGCCCAAGGAGTACCAAATCGAGTAAAAATATGCTTGTGTAAAATTTTTAGTACTACCTTGGCATTGTTCGTTGGTGTAGCAATCGCCTCCACCCATTTGGAAACATAATCAACCGCAAGCGAAATGTATAGATTTCCATAAGAGGCTGGAATTTGCCCCATGAAATCAATACCCCATACGTCAAATAGTTCCACCTCCATCATACTTGTCAAAGAAAGCTCATGACGTCGTGATATGTTGCCAACCCACTGGCATCGATCACAAGTTTTAACAAAGCGTAGAAATCCTTGAATAAAGTTGGCCATAGAAATCAGATTGTAATACTTTTGCAGTGGTACGGGATGGCCCAAAATGTCCCCCGTACAACGAAGAATGATAGTGTTGGAGAATTTCTCCAATTTCTTCCTTGGAAACACATCGGCATATGATAGAATTAGCGTATCTTTTGAACAACAACGAATCATCCCACAAATAGAACTTAACATCATGTAGGAATTTTTTCTTTTGGCGTGATGTTAATTTCGGGGGAAGAACTCCCCCTCCCCCACGAGGTAATTAACAAAATCTGCGTACCATGGTAGATGTGTTTCGGCGTGCATAATTTGTTCATCGAGGAATTACTCTTTTATTGGGCTTTCAATTACCTCGTGTAGTTGCTCAAGTCAGGATAAATGATCGGCAACAATATTCTCACTTTCCTTTTTATCTCGAATCTCAATATAAAATTCTTAAAGGAGCAATAAGCGAGGTTTTGCATCCTTTTTCGAAAAAATATATTGAATTGCCGCATGATCCGTATATACAATCACCTTGTACCCACCAAATAAGCTCGAAATTTGTCAATCCAACATTCTTTTTCAGTGGTGGTGTAGTTTTGTTGGGCATTGTCCATGGTTCGACTTGCATAATAAATAGCTTTGAAAATTTTATCTCGCCTTTGACCTAGAATGGCGCCCACTGCATAATCACTTGCGTCACACATGAGCTCAAATAGTTGAGTCCAATCTGACACTACCATAATAGGAGCTAACACAAGTGCCTTTTTTATTTGTTCAAACGTCAGCAAATATGATTCATCAAAGCAAAAGATAAAATATTTTCCCAGAAGATTACAAAGAGATTTAACAATTTTTGAAAAATCTTTTATAAATCTTTTGTAACATCCTGCATGCCCTAAAAAGCTTCTTATTCCTTTAACATTTGAAGATGGTGGTAGCTTTTCAACAACTACAATCTTCGTTCTTCAACTTCCAAACCTGTAGAAGAAACACGATGACCAAGTACAATTCCTTCTTTGACCATAAAGTGACATTTGTCCAAGTTAAGTACAAGATTTGTTTCTTCACAACGTTGCAAAATAAGGAATAAATTATGCAAACAATGGTCAAAAGAAGTGCCGAAAATAGAAAAGTCATCCATGATAATTTCCATTATTTCTTCTACCATACCATGAATAATCGCAATCATACACCTCTGAAAAGTAGCAGGTGCCTTACATAACCCAAATGGCATTCTGCGAAATGCAAAAGTACGATATGGACATGTAAAAGTTGTCTTTTCTTGATCTTCAGGGGCAGTGGCAATTTGATTGTACCCTGAATAACCATCAAGAAAACAATAGTATTTGTAACCAGCCAACCTATCCAATATTTGATCAATAAAGGGTAGGGGAAAATGATCTTTACGAGTAGCTTTGTTCAATTTTCTATAATCAATACATACTCGCCAACCTGTGACAGTTCGTGTAGAAATTAATTGATTATTATCATTTTTCACTACTGTCATTCCTTCTTTTTTCGGAACAACCTCTACTGGACTTATCCATGAATTGTCTGAAATGGCATAGATGATACCTGCCTTGAGTCATTTGAGAATCTTAGCTCTCACTACCTCTTTCATTGCGGGGTAAAGTCGTCTCTTGTGTTCATTGAATGGTTTATAAGACTCTTCTATTAAAATTTTGTGCATTACAATGGGAGGACTTATACCTTTCAAATCAGATATGTACCATCCCAAAGCCGATTTGCGTTCATGAAGAACACACAATAACTTTTCCAATTTCGATGAAGAGAAAGAAGCAGAAACAATTACCAGGTAAGTTTTATTCTCTCCTAAAAATGCATATTGAAGATGTTCTGGAAGTTCCTTTAATTCTAAGTACATTTCGGAATATTTTCAATACTAGCATTTTCCAATTCTTCCTTTGTTTTTTCTTTTTCAACTTGTTTGACATCAAAGGAAAGAATGTAGTCAAGTAAATCCATGTTATCAATTACTTCATCATCACATCTCATTATTGATTGAGTCAAACAATGCTCTAACAGATCACTTGAAATTTGTTTTATAGCATTCGTTTGAGCACATTGTTCTATCATATCAATAAAGTGACATGTTTGAGGTTATTCTTGAAATTTCATTGCTTTGTAAATATTAATCAGAACCTCATAATCATTTACCCATAATGTTAACTCACCTTGTTTCACGTCAATGAAGGTTCGTCCAGTTGCTAGAAAAGGTTTTCCAAGAATTAAGAGAATTTCTTGATCTTCGTCCATGTCAAACACTACAAAATCCGCCAAAAATATGAATTTACCTGTCTTTATCAAAACATCTTCAATCACTCCTCTTGGGTAGGTGAGTGATTTATTAGCTAATTGCAAGGTAACGGTGGATGGCTTCACGTCTCCAAGGCCAAGTTTCCTAAAAACAGACAATGACATAAGATTAATGCTAGCACCCAAATCACAAAAAGCTTCGTTAAAGAAAGAATCACCAATAGTGAAAGGGATAGTGAAACTCCCCGGATCTTTTAATTTTTGTGGTAGCTTTCTTTGTAAAATAGCACTACACTCTTCTGTGAGATCTACTGTCTCATATGCCTCCAATTTTCTTTTTCTAGACTTCACATCCTTCATTAATTTTGCATAATTTGGCATTTGCTCAAGTGCATCAGCAAAAGGGATGTTGATGTGAATCTTCTTG
The DNA here is from genome assembly GCA_016081115.2 of Rehmannia glutinosa. Taxonomy (NCBI): domain Eukaryota; kingdom Viridiplantae; phylum Streptophyta; class Magnoliopsida; order Lamiales; family Orobanchaceae; genus Rehmannia; species Rehmannia glutinosa. The sequence continues at coordinate 23,504,446 of CM071928.1, read as the reverse complement.
ATTATCTCCAAAAAACTTGGAAAATTGAGAGTCCAACTTTTTCTTCTGAAACATCTATGGAAAAAGAAGAGAATTTGGTAATTTAATATCGGGATTAGAAATTGGTGTTACTTACTGTTTCTCAAGTTCTGTTGCTTGTCAATGTTCTCTTCTTTATGGTGTATTTCAGAATTTTCTTGTGGGTAATTGGTGACATGAGTTGGCATTTTCGGTCCATCATATTTCGTCCCACTTCTCAATTTAATGGCCTTGCAATGCTCACGTGAATTTACCTTGGCGTTACTTGGAAACATTTTTTTCTTTTGTTGTGTGCTAATAGCCGTAGCTAATTGATCCATTTGTGTCTCCAAGGATTTTAAGTGAGTTTCAATTATTGTTACCTTAAAGTCTAAACTATCCATGTGAGCATCACTCTTATTCATCCTAGATCAGGTTTCTCCAATAAACGTGCCAAGTAATTCTTCTAGTAACGGTTTTTTCTCACCAACCTGTGTACTCATACCTACTTGATTTTGAAATCCCGGAGGTGGTTGCAACACATTTCTAGTATTGCTATATGAGAAATTTTCATGATTGCGAAGTCCCGGATGAATGTGTTGGCAATTGATTTTCTCTATTGTTAAAACCCCGATTGTTCACATAACTTGCTTTCTCTGTGTCATGATTAGCTATCTCTTAACTGATATCCATTATAGCCTCTGTTTGTTGTTGTTTTCCACCAGAGTTGATGATATCAAGTTGCTTTGATAGAGCAGAAATTTGAGAGGCCAAAGCTGACATAGTATCAAGTTCAAGAACACCGACAACTTTCCTTGGTGTGGACCTCTCAGAAGGCCATTGGTAACTATTGGCGGCCATCTCTTCTAACAAAAGCATAGCTTCACTTGGAGTTTTTTCCATTAACGTATCTCCTGTTGCAACATCTATAATGGTTCTTTAATGACCATTCATACCATTGTAAAAATACTGGACTTTCTGCCAATCTGCGTATCCATGTTGTGGACATCTCCTCAACAACTCCTTGAATCGCTCCCAAGCTTCATATAATGGTCCAAAGTCAATCTGTTGAAATTGAGCGATTTCACTTTTCAATTGGAGCTTCTTGCTAGGTGGGAACAATTTTGCCATGAACTTTTGAGTGAGATCGTCCCAATTAGTTATACTTCCAGGTGGAAATGTTTGAAGCCATTGCTTAGCTTTATCCCGAAGTGAGAACGAGAATAGCCTCAATCGGATAGCTTCATCGGGAACCCCATTCATCTTGATAGTGTCACATATTTCTATTAATGTAGCCAAATGAGCATTCGGGTCGTCTGTAGCACTCTGCGCAAACTGATTTTGTTGCACCATACTTATGAGGGTTGGTTTCAATTCGAAATTATTCGCATTGATGGTTGGTGAACAATGCCCGAATAATTATGATTTGTAGTTGGCCGAAATAGTACCAAATGGCTCTCTCCGGAGGTGCGATAATGGGAATGCGGTTGTTTTCCTTATCACCATTTCTTGCCATTATTATTTTCTCTATTCGTCGTGCAACTCTAATCTTTTGGAGTGTTCTTTTAATTTCTGGATCAAATGAGAATAAATTAGCACTTTTATTTTTTCGCATCAACAAATAACCAAAATAATGACAACAACCCAATTGTAACAAGAACCAATCTAAATTAAAGTCAAGACTACTTAGTAACAATATTAGCGCAAATAAGAAAATTATTCCCCTACAACGGTGCCAAAAACTTGTTTGAGAAATTCTTACAGCAAGTGTACGATGTCAAGTTTAAGTGTAGAATGTAAATAAGGTTATCGTCTCCACATGGAATAATATCATATTATTGCTAAGTATTGTAAACATAATAGTCTAACTTTATTTAGAAATTCGAATATGGATGGAGTTTATTACACTAAAATTAATTATAAAAATTAATCAAAATGATGCAACACAAATGATCAAATAAAGTCTAGAGGTTTGATAAATCTAGTTTTCCCTTATGTTATCAATATGGTTTATCAATCACAAATTATCAATTTATAAGCCAAGATTCTTCCAATAACCATTTCCTCTCTCAAGTGACAAATGATTATAGATTTCAATTAGGATATCAATATCTCTATAAAAATCACCAATGGATATCTCGATAAAAATCATGAATCTCAATAAATGACTTCAAAGGTTTCATAAATTTCTCAATTCTATGAAATCCTAGGTTATGCTATTTCAAGTTCATGCATTCAATCACATCTCTCAAGAGACAAATCAAATACACCCAACCATCTAAAATATTGATCAGGTAATTTAGAAGCAATAAACCAAAATAACACAAATAAATTGAGGAATCTAGATTGATAAACCACAATCTCAAAACATAAGATCAAACTTAGATTACATCAACCTCTAAAATTTAAAGAGTTTAGCTCATAATAAAAGTAAATATGTCCATAGCAATACAACAAACCATCTCAAAAGATAGAAGAAAAGCAACAAGAATAAGATCTAAAGAGTAAAGAAGAATCTTCTCTATTTCTAGATGATAGATGTCTTCAATCTTCTTTCCCAAGCTTTCTCTTTTGTGTTCAAGGTGTTTGGTTGGCTGCCCAAGATGCCAAGATCCCTAATTTCATGCTCCAAGAAGTGTATTTATACCCCCACAGAAGTCCAAGAAAAACGAATAAAACCTTATTGTTTAATCCTGGCGTTGTAGCTCCCATCGTCCAAGACCATTCGGCGCTGCGGTGCCAATAGGGGGTGCTGCAGCGCCACCACACTGTACGCCACTATCTCTATTTTGGCCCCCGCGCTGCAACACCCCCAACTGCCGGGGTTCTATGTATGTGTTCCTTAGTTTCTTCTTCTTCAAGTGCGATTTCTTCCTTCCAAACAGGTTTTTCATTGTTTTCATAGTCCTTCGACTACCATTACCTGTATTGACTCCCTAACGACACCTAATGAAATAAAATGACTCAAACGACCCAAAAACACTTAAAAACAACACAAAATTCTAGTCTAGAATACTCGATTCATTGTATAAAACCAACTTAACATGGCTGTAGAAACGGGTAACATTAACACAAGGTGAATCAACCCCTCTTATCATTTTGTAGTCCTCCACTTTTCTTGTTTCCACCAACATTTACACAAATTTGCAAGAGTAGACACTTGAAATTGAGTATTATGAACTACATGAGCATGGTAAAATTTAAATTCATTTATCAAAACATTCATCTCACGTTGCTCGAAACTGTCAGGATAAAATTCCACGACCAACTTATAAATATTATCTGCATTGAACGATTCAAAGGAATTTTTTGGATCCAATGTGACACTCAACTCAAGTGGTCTAACCGATGTCTCATTAAATCTCGAGTTCAACTCTGCTAATTGAAAACATATAGATTGATTGAAATATTCAAAGTTGTAATAATGCTCAACACTCTTTTGCCTTCACCCACGACCCATGTTGTTGTTCATGTCAGGTGTAGTGATTTTACATTTTTCTTAAAAAAAACCTTCTATTTCTTGAAGTAATTTCTCTCCACCCTTCATCTGTCAACTCCTAAAGAAGAGTTTTGGTAGTTGATATATATCCAAATGCAGATAACATGTCAATAGATTCCTTCGAAATGTTTGACAAAGAAAATCAGTGATCTGGATAAGTGCCTTCATTAAGTGCAAGCCAAATACAAAATTAAAACTCTTAATACTTGTGCAAGCACCCTCAGCTTCATTTTGAGCCTTTGAATTTGGACCACTTACAGTAATGCACTCAAGTACCTTGCAAGTTGGAGCGTACATTTCTATCATACTCATAACATAGTCATAATGAGGACTCCATCGAGTAGTACCTGAACGGTTTAAAGATGATATCTAATTAGCTCCCCTATCATATTCACGTTCTCCACTTGCTAACATATTCCAAAGTTATATTCTATAGGCAACCTGCAACTCAGTGTTGCACTTAGCAGAAGATTGGACAATGTTAATAACATTACCCAATATAGAGACGAACTTCCAAATTGTATCACATTGCTTTGCTAAAGCAACTAATATCAACTGCAACCTGTGAGCAAAACAATGAACATTATATGCGTATGGACAATCATTAAGAAACAATGCCTGCAATATATTCCATTGCCCATGCATGTTACTAGCACCATCATATCCATGGCCCCATAATTTATGAACTTGAAGATTATACTGAGAAAGAACATTTGATATATCATACTTAAGTGTTAGCCAAGAAGTGTCAGAAACACCCCTAATAGATTATTATACTTAAGCGCAATCGATTTCTTGAAACTTCTTCTTTGCTAGCTCTCTCAATCACTTTATTAATATGTTGAGATGGCATCATCAAAGAGTTTGCACATGTTTCCTTTGGTGAATATAATGAACCAATATGGCCAAGAAACACACAATCTTTCCTTTGGTGAACTCTCTTCCAATTGTCAAATCCATCACTCACTAAAGCCGAAGGTAAAGACGTATGCATATTCTCTCCAAAAAGAAAGCAGGGAAAGCAATAAGTCTAGTGTGTACAACAAGAATAACCCAACCAATTAAATTCATCAAACCAACTAGGCTAAAAGTGACTAGTTCATCTTTATATTTCACGGCCTTTATACGAATGAAGTTTAGCTTGGAAAGGCCCAACCATCAGATATCACATATTCTTCTTCTTTTTCCTGGATCCCTCAATTTCAGAAGATAAATTTGGAGTAGATTGTTGATTTTGATCAACTGAAAGGGAAGATTGTTGATTTTTGGTTGGGAGTGTATCTTGGTGGTTATTTGATTCCTCATTTTGTGTATTTCTTATGGGTTGAACGAAAGAGTGTAATGTAGTTTTTCCTTTCTTGCAAGGAGGTTGTTGTGTAGCCATAGTTTCTTCTGTGAAAGCAATGTATTTAAAAAATCCATTAGAAATTTATTTCAAGAAAACTTCAAATATTAAGCATTTCTTTTCAATACATAATTTTCAAAGGCTAATATCAAGTCTAATATCACCATTTTCAATTAATACCTAAAATCCCAGATTCAATTCTAAAGTGCCCAATTATTCTAATTCATTGTGCACTCAATAACTCAAATATTCCAAAATTTAAAAATTAGACATACAACTAGTACAAGTCAATATAAATTTGACAATACTAATCAATGTACATTTACAAACAAATTTACAAATTGCACAAACCATTACAAATACACAAACAAATATATAAATGATAAATCCAAATGAATTAAAAAAAATAAAAAAAATTAAAGAACTAACGAAAAAATACGAAAAAAGGTTAGACTATAGATTAGCGTAAGTGGGCGGTTGTGCCTGAAAATATTTTGGGGGTGGGCCTCATTTTAATAACCCTGGGCCAGCTTTTATTTTTATAAGCTATTTACTATTTTTTTCTTTCTAATATCTAGGTTGTAGTATATTTTCAAATGAGGTGGGCTAGGGCACAATTTGCCCCTACCTCCGCCACTGCTGGTTGCCCCTCTTGGCTCTGCCAGTAAGGACATACACACTCGCATGATATCGATTTCGGGTTAATCACCCTGTCAATACAAGTCTCTACAACTTGAGGACAATGTTGATCCCTTCTCACTGTGCATTCTACAACTGACTTGATTGTTGAATTCTAAAATTCTTAAAAAAATTCCATGCAAGATATAGTTGTAACTTTTACCAACACGAAGTGAGATAATGAACCATAAGAAGAATTTCAAACATACAAGGAGGAAGGAGGTGAGCCACATCAGACCCAAAAGTTACAATTTCTCTTAGTTAAATTCAGTGGCGTAGCTATTCAAGGCCCAATGCGGTTGATGGACCGCACTAGGATTTCAGCCCAAACTAAAAAAAAAATTTAGCCCAATTCTTTTTTATGTTGCTGTGTTAAATTTTGGGCTGGACCACACTGAAAAGTGGTCCAACCCATATTAAAGTTTTTTTTAATAAACTCAACCTACTAAATAAACTAACAACAGAAGAGAGGAAAATAAACTTATGCCCGTATGTCTGCCGTCTCCTTCCACCTTTTGCCTGCGGCTACGAATTGCGATTAGTTCAAGATTTTCGCAGCAAAATTTTTCTCTCTCGGCCAATTTAGTTCCTTGCTTGAAGCGGGCCGCCGGAAGAATTAGAATTCTTTACATGGTAAATTGCAATTTAATTTAATTTGTAAAAACCTATTTTTTTTAATTTATACTTCAATTAATTAAACATTGATACTCTTTTTTAGTTTTATAATTCCTTCTTTAATCTACCTTGTTTAGTTGGTTTGCAAACCACAAGGTTTTTTTATGTTGATAGTTGTTTGTTTGTTTTTTTTTTATGAATGCTTATTCTGTTATTCAACTCCTACTGGTCAATATGTTTATTTTTTGATATGTGTAAATAGCTTATTCAACTTGATACTTATATTTTGGTAATTTGGTTTATTGCTCAATATTTGTGGTTTTTTTTTATATAGCTTATTCAAAGTGTTATTTACCCACAAGTGTAAAGACTGAAAAGTGGTTCATTTAGTTTATTGCTCAATATTTTGATTGAATAGTTGCTTGGTATCATGTTTAATTTATTTTCTTTTTGGATTTTCTAGATTTTCTAGATTATGGAGAGATATTTTAGAAAAAGAACTCTTGATATTGAAGAAAATATTATTGTAAAAACCACAAACAGAGTTTCGGAGAGCACAAAAAATGCATCGGAGGCCACAAATAGAGTTGAGGATGGTTTAAACACAATTGAGAAAAGCTCAAGTATGCTTCCGAAATTTGATGTTGCACAACTTCCCTATGATCCTGGACTTAGGATTCCAATTGCAAACTACAATCCTAAACTTAGAGATCAAGTTCGAAGAGCATATTTGCAAAAAGGTCCTTGTTAACCTATGGATCATGCATTCCCAAAACGGAAATTTGGAGCAAGCACATATAGAAGATTCAACAATTCATGGTTTTCTGAATTTGGTGATTGGTTAGAGTATAGTATATCAAAAGATGCCGCTTATTGTTTACATTGTTATTTGTTCAAAGATAATAAAGGAAAACAATCAGGAGGCGATGCATTTGTTAGTGAGGGATTCACTTATTGGAAAAACAAAGAAAGACTTACAACTCACATTGGGCATCATGATAGTGAGAACAATCAATCTCGAATGAAATGTGAGGCATTAATGAACCAAGATCAACACATTCAAACAGTTTTCCACAAGCAATCAAAAAAGGCAAATGATGATTATCGAAATTGTTTGTACGCATCAGTTGATTGTACTCGACTTTTATTGCAACAAGGATTAGCTTTTCGGGGTCACGATGAATCAGAGAGTTCACGTAATCCAGGTAACTTTCGTGTTCTATTGAAATTTTTGGGTGATCATAATGATGTTATTAAAGATGTGACATTGGAAAATGCACCTAAAAACAACAAGTTAACATCACCTGACATTCAAAAGGATTTAGTTAGTGCTGAAACAATACATGTTATCATGAAAGATATTGGTGATTCACAATTTTCCATTCTAGTTGATGAATCTCGTGATGTGTCAACAAAGGAGCAAATGTCAATTGTTTTACGTTATGTAGACAAAAGTGGACATATAAATGAACGTTTCATAGGGATTGAACATGCCACTAGTACCACTGCAGTCTCACTCAAGGCTGCCATTGATAAGATATTTTCTAGATACAACTTGAGCATATCTAAATTGAGAGGGCAAGGATATGATGGAGCTAGTAATATGCAAGGAAAGTTTAATGGTTTAAAAGCACTTATTTTAAAGGAGAACTCATGTGCTTATTATATACATTGTTTTGCTCATCAACTTCAACTAGCTCTTGTGGCTGTGGCAAAGAAAAGCATTCCAGTTGCTGAATTTTTTCGTGTTGTTATGATGTGGTAAATGTTATTGGAGGATCTTGTAAACATTCTGATCTCCTTCGAGAAAAACACTCAAACTTTATTGTTGAAAGATTAGAAATGGGTGATATTTCAAGTGGTCGGGGACTTAATCAAGAAAGTAGTCTTCGACGTGCTGGAGATACAAGTTAGGGTTCACATTATATTTCTTTGATCAGCTTGTTCTCTATGTTTTCTGCTGTGGGAGATGTTCTTGAAATGATTTATGAAATGAAGATGATTCGTCTTCTTCTGATCAGAAGTTGGAGGCATTTAATTTGTCAAAGTCGATACATTCTTTTGATTTTGTATTCAATTTACACATGATGAGAATTGTTTTAGGAATTTCAAGTGAGTTGTCACAGGCACTACAATTGAAAGATCAGGATATTGTGATGCAATGGATTTGGTGAAAGTTGGCAAACGACGACTTCAAGTGTTGAGAGAAGATGGGTGGGCTTCATTTTTAGAAGATGTTTGTAATTTTTGTCAAAAGCATGATATTAATGTTCTCAAGATGGATGATATGTATATGCACAATGATATTTGTGGTCGTCCACAACATAATGCACCAAAGTTGACAAATTTACATCACTACCGTGTGGATCTATTCTATGTTGTAGTCGATTTGCAACTACAAGAGTTGAATGATCGTTTCTCGGAGGTAAGCACTGAGTTACTACTTTGTGTGGCTTGTTTGTGTCCACAATATTCATTTTGTGCATTTGATAAGAAGAGATTGATTCAACTTGATGAGTTTTACCCACAAGATTTTTCATGAACAGATATCAATAAACTTCATTATCAACTTGATACTTATATTTATGATATGCATTCCAACAATGCATTCAAAGAGTTGAAAAGTCTGGGTGATCTTGCAGAGAAGTTAGTTGAGACAAGGGAAAATAAGCTCTATCATTTTGTTTATAAGCTTTTGACTTTGTCATTAATATTACCGGTTGCCACTGCTACGATTGAAAGAGTGTTTTCTGCGATGGGCTTCGTAAAGGATAAATTACGCAACCGAATGAGTGATGAATGGATGAATGATTGTCTTGTTTGATATGTAGAAAGAGATATATGTAACAAACTTGATAATGAAGTCATTGTAAAGCGGTTTCAGAATATGAAAACCCGCAAAGAATTGTTGTAAGGTACGATTTTTAGATATGCTTTTTTTATTGCAATATATTTTGTTTTCTATTTTTTAAAATTTTGGCTCGACATTTTGTCCTGCTCAATGAAAAAATATTTGACCGCACTAAACAAAATTCCTAGCTCCGCCACTGGTTAAATTATATTACAGTACCGTAAATGTTTTATGTTTTTTTACACATTTTAAAGCGCAATGTAATACTCTGTACTTTTGAATTAAAACATTTAGTGCGCATATTAATTATTTATATAATTCTCGGTGAGTAATACTTTTGTTTTAATAAACTTTATTATATTTAAATAAATAAAAAAATCATTCAAAATTTATAAATAAGCATTACTTATATATTATATAAATAATAAATTAAGAACATTAATAGTTTATAAATGTACTAATTATTTTATATAATTATTTTTAATTTACGTTGGAATTATCAATTTTACAATATAAGATATTTTAAAGTACTTTTTAAATAATCTAAACATAATTATGAATACAGTTCATATAAAAATAATGTGAAAATAAGATGTATTTTTACTTACATATGAATTCTTTTATATTCGCAGTAGACTCGTACGTCCACGATTAATTAATTTCGCATTTTTTGCTTATTTTTATACCGTAACTTTTAATAAATATTCATAAAATACTCCTACATATAAAATCCCAAAATTTCCCGTCTCGTAGCTAACTAACTATAGTTACCATACATTTCTCTTATTTCCTATATTGTTTTACCTGTTATTTCCACACATAAGATAAAAGCCACATATTTAGATGATATTATCATTGTATATATTGTGGTATTCATTTGGTGTAATGTATTTGATGTTGTTTTTTAGAGCAGATCACACAAGTCAACTAAGTCGACCAAAATTCTCTTCCCGAGAAGGAAGTCTTCGAGCTAGTCCTCTTCACGAGGGGGAAGTCTTCTTCTCTCTGCTCCTGGAACTAGTTACTCATTCGATTGAGAACTTGCCTACACCCACGCGCAAACGTTAGAGGGCCCTGAGGATTGTCCCAGGGAGGCCCCTCCAACGCTCAAGTCAGCACAATGAACGAGAGAGAATTAAGACAGTAAACTAATACTGAATGTGTAGAGAATATTTAATTATGAGTTAATTACTTACAATTAATAAGAGGGACATTTTTATAGCTGGGACATGGGCCCCATGGGCCGTGTAGAAGAATTTGGTCTATGGGCCAATCCACGTAGGAGAAAACGACCACTGGGGCCAAACTCGGACTCTTTTGGGCCAGTTTAATTATCAAGAGCCCATTGGGCAATTAATATTAAATAAATAATTATAAAATGAATTATATTTAATTAAATTATCACTACAAGAAAAAAACCCGTTTACCTATAGAAAAATCTGTATGTAAGTATTAAGAAAATTGTAAAGTGTAGGTAAAATCATTGTAGGTAATATATTTACCTATAGAATCTAAAAATCATTGGTAAATACCTACGAGAAAAATCATCGTAAATTAAAAACTGTCGGTATAATTTGGGGAAAAATAATATTTGTTATTCTGTATTCAGAGAACTATAATATTTAGTGACAAAATTATTTCGCTTAAATTCCGATAAATTGGAATTTTCTTGTAGTGTATGAAATACCGTTTTTGTTCCCAACAGTATTAAAACAACATACAAAAAATAGGATGTAACCACGGTTAGCTTGAGTTCATGTGGCCCAAAGTCATACTTCTTGTGTCCCAAATTATAATGATAAGATTATTTTTTTTGCAAATTTATCGTCACACATTTAATTCTTGATTATATATTTTAATAACGATAATATAAAATCATATCGGAACTTTCAATATTTCATAATCATTAACCATATATTAAGTCAAAATAGAGTCATATGGGGACAATATCTTCCAATGTAAGTATGTAACTTTCACAAATGTTGAGCCATGCATGCCTTGAGTTCGAGTCTATTTTCGGTCCCCATGAACATGAACATGAATTTCACTTTCTTTTTTTTACTTCATCCCCAAAGTCACGGAGGGAAAAAGCAAATACCTTAATTCAAAAAAAAAAAAAAAAGCAAATACCGACCGTGATTCATTTGGAAAACCTTTCCTTCAACTTAATGAAATCCCAGCACAAAACGCGTGTCCAAACGGGTCCCCAAATTCTTTTTCTCAAATTCTCGTAAAGTAGACATCGTTTATTATTAGTGGATATAAGTTGGAGAAAAAAGCCAAAAAAAAAAAAGAGAAGAAATTTTTGAATCCATTTCACAAATATTTGTGTTAAAAAACATAACTTATTAAATATATGTGAAAATAATAGAAATAATAAAAGATATCTATATAAGGGATGTTATTTTTGTTTTTTTTATATGTAACAGAATATTATACATAAATTAATATTACTTATTTAATAATTGTTACTTTTTTTTTTGTAATATTGAAATGGATAGCAAATATTTGGATATTAAAAAATCACTTAGAATACTATTTGTGAATTCTGTTTACTTAATTTTTCTAAATGCTTATTGTTTCCTAATAAAAGTAGAAAATTAATTAGGGTCACGAAAAAGTTATATGCGGATAACCTATATGGACATGTTGCGATGCTACCAAAATGTAAACAACAAACACCCGTCCACTTTAAAAAAAATATTAAGGAACAAATAAATTAAAAATTGGCATTAGTGAAAGAAAATAGAAAGTTCGCATGAAAAAAATCTATTAAATATTAATTATTTATATGTAAACTAAATATAATATTATTTGTGAACTTATTTGCTTGATTATTTTTATGCATATTTTAAATTTTTATTTAAATAATACGAATGTGATTTAATTCTGTAACTACAAAAAATATTTGTGAAATGATTCATTGGGGTGCACTTTGCCAAGAAGACATCAAATTGAGGGTGCAATTTGCTATTTGTTTTGATTTTAGGGTGCAAAGCACCCATTTTTTCCGTCAAGTATTTTGGTACAGTAGGTACACCGTACAAGTAACCCAGCCACGTGACAGGGAACGCCCCCTTTGACGGGGCAACAGAGAAAAAACAAAAAAAAGTTGCACGTGACTTGAGCGTGGTCATGCAAAACTTGGCTCAGCCACACGATTTCACGGTTTTTTTAAAACTTTTTTTTTTTCTTCTTTTCTAAGATCAGTTTTGGTTAATAGCCTTTCGATTTTTGTTTCCTTTTCAACGAAAAATCATGACTTTTTCATGCAAATAATTGAGGACTCGAGTTCTTGACGTTCACGTTGGGGAAGATTAAAAAGGGCTAGCTATATGTTTTTTTGGTAGAAAGCATGAGAAATGTTACTTTTCTTTTTTCTAATAAAATGGCATATGCTTTTGAAAAGTCAAATAAAATTGAAATGGTATTCATGAAGACAAATCAAAAAAATAAAAAAATGAAAAATGAAGAAGCACATTTGGCTAAAGTATGAAAGGTTGCTTCCCTTATGTTTGATAAAAAAGAATTGAAGAAAAACAAGTAAACAAAAACATAATATGTTTAAGAGCATGTTTGGAATTTCATTCGAGATTGACTTTCGGACAATGTTGTAAAGTCATTTAAAAGCGGCTAGCCAGCGCCCCCTAGCGCAGCGGATTAATCGGGAATAGCGGGGACTGAGCGGGTTAGGCGAGACTAATCGGAAAAAAATCACAAAGTGAGGAGGAGGGCTGCAGCGCACAGGCGCGGGAATCGCGTGGCGGTGATTTTTACAACAGAGCTTTCAGATATACAAGTTCATTTAGAGAACAAAACATGTATGGTGGTTATTTATAAATGAATTTTTAAAATAAGTCACTTTTCAAAATGTCCAATTTGGAGAATTGCAAATTGTGACTTTTGGATTTTATTTATTGTGTTTCTTAGAAAGTGATAGTGAAATGCATTTCCACCAAACATTCAACAATACTTATAAGCAACTTTCAAAAGAAAAAAAAATTATATTAAAAAAAAACTTTCATAAAAATTTATATTAAAAAAGTCCAATTTATAAATGACTTTTGTTCTAAAAGTGCTCACACACATCCTGTTAAGATTATATTGAATGAATACTGAAGATTACATTGCAAAATTTTGCTCAATGAAAATTTTGAATACTTTGTTAGTCCAAGTGGCTACAAAAATCTAGAATGGGGTTGAATAAATTTTCCCGATATTCCGATTTATGACATTGTTTTCAAACAATATGGTAACAAATATAAATGTGCAGAAAAATAAATCAACACTCAAGGATTTATAGTGCTTCAACCCACCTAAGGCCTACATCCACTACCACCCGATATATACGAGTGAATTTCGAAAAGAAAATTTTATTAATCAATACCGAACGATTACAACTTCACCTTGAAAAACACCAAACTCTTATTATAACAACCTTGAAGAACACCAAACTCTTCAACACTTCAAGAGCACCAAACTCTCCAACACCTAGAAGAGTAACAAACTCTTCAACAGGATAACCACCAAGCCTTTCAATCAACTAACTCTAATCAACCAATATGTGTTCTTGCCAAAAGAAAACTAACAATGATTTCTTATTTTGGATGATGTTACAAATACAATCAAGATTACACTTTGATTGAAATATTACAACTCAAGTGTATTCTGTTAATGTTATGAGTATTGGCAATTTTGTGTTTATCTGCACAGTGTAAAATCCAGTGTTATAACACTGCAGTGCAACACCTTCTGCGCGAATCTGGGCTGATATCTTGCAAGATTCTCTGTGATTATTTAATGGCGATTGTGTTATTTTAGGTAGCTTGCTGATAATCTGTGATTGCGTATATTGATATATTCAGCCTATTTAAATTGCCATTTAAACTCCTTCCTTATGTATTTGATTCTTACCCATAAGGAAAGATTTTGTATTATGTTGTTTTCCTTGTATAGCATTTGTGATTACAATTGGAATTATGCATGCCCTTGATTCCAAACCCATGAGAAGTGCGATTCTCGCCTTGTGAGGATCGTTCTCTTTTCTCTATAAAAGGGAATTCACTTTGAAGAAGATAACCAAGAGAGAATATCATTTGAGCTTATTGTTCTTCTTCAAGAAATATTCAAGTTACTATTCTAGTCTTCTGGAGAAGACGGTGAAAATCTACGACGTGGATCGACTCAACCATTCAAAGGGATTTGAAGTTGGAGGATTCCAACAAGGTTGAGGTTTTTGGAAGATTCAATCAAGAATATTAGTTTGATACGAGTGTTGGTGTAGAAGATAAAGATGGTGTCTTTATGCTTTTTGTAAAAACGGTCGTATTTGTAATAACCGTTGTTTTCTAATATTGGATTGTTTCTTCTTCTGCAAGGCGTGGCCTCGTGCATTAAGATTAAGGAATCTAAGCACGTAAAAATCCCCGTGTTATTTTTTATTCCGTACTTGTGTTGTTTGGTCCAAAGTGTTACAACATTAACATACAACACCGTAAGAATCAGTATTGTTTAAAGTTACAAGGCATCGATTATATCAATCGGCATCAAGAGCCTTCCACTAATCCTTATTAGTGTGATCCTTTTTTTTTTATATCCTTTGCTAACATGGACAAACCATCGTGAGGAAGCTCTATTTCTCGACCACCTCTTCTCATTGGGACAAATTTCTCCTATTGAAAGCAAAAATGAGAGCCTTCATCAAATATGTAGATGAACGCGCTTGAAATCTATTCTAACCGGCCGGACACCACCCACCCAAGTTGTTGACGGCAAAAGTGTCCCAAAGAATGAAACCGAATGGACAATCGCGAGGATCAATCGGCTAATTCAAACTCAAAAGCACTCAATGCAATCTTCAATGTCAGATGAAAATCGCTTCAAACTGATATCTACCCGTGAAACCTCGAAAGAAGCATGGGATATCCTACAAGTTGCGTATGAAGGGACTGAAGCTGTAAGAATGTCTAAACTCCAAATGCTTACTTCTAAATTTGAGAATCTTCGAATGAGTGAAGATGAAACCATAAGTGATTTTAACTCAAAACTTTGTGATATCTCTAATGAGTCTTTTGCTTTGGGGAAAAAATACTCTAATTTTAAACTTGTTAAGAAAGTTCTAAGGTCTCTTCCTGAAAGGTTTGCTTACAAAGCAACAGCCATTGAAGAATCAAAGGTCCTTTCAGAAATGAAACTTGATGAACTAATTGGGTCTCTTCAAACATTTGAGATGAATCTTGAAGAAACCAAGAAAGAGAAACTCAAAGAAGCAAGTTACAAAAAGGAGAAAATCAGGAGATTGCCTTTCAAAACACCGATGGAATAACTCTTTGTAGGGAAAAGAGATTCAGAATCCTCGAGTTGATTACCAAGAATTTGTGAAAAATCTTAAAACAGGGAAACAAAGGAAGTAATTTTCCTAGAAATGGAAAGACTTCTGGAACACAAAGAAAACAACATGATGGTGGAAAAGGCATAAAATGTAGGGAATGTGGAGGTTTTGGATATATTCAAGCCGAATGTGCAAACACCTTGAAGATGAATGGAAAATCGTTCACCACATCTTGGAGTGATGATGAACCAGAAGATAATGAAGAAGAAGAAAATGTGAACAATCAAGTTGCCTTCACTGTGACTAAAGAAGAGGTTGGTTGTAAACAAACGCACCCCAGTGCTACTTCTGGTGTTACAACACCAATCAGGTATAACTCTAACTTTTCTTTTACTGAAACGTGTCTAAATTATGTACTTCTTGCAGAGAAGAACAATTCTGACACTGAAAGCTCAGAGGATGAGTCCGACCTAGATGAAGAATCAAGGAATGAGGAACTAAGAAGAATTTATCAAAAGATGCTTGACAAATGTGAATTCGTCAGCAAGACAAATATGACTCTGGAGAAGAAAGTTGTGTCTCTTACGGCTGAAAAAGAGATACTCAAGAGGGAAATAGTTAAGCTCGAAAGACTTGCTACTGATAGGAGAGAAGAACTTGTCAAAGTAAAGAAAGAACTCAGTGACATGTCTAACTCTGTCAAGAAACTGAATTCTGGGAAAGGGAGATTAGATGAAATTCTATCTCAAGGAAAATCTCAACAAGGTCGTGCAGGTATTGGCTTTAATTCTAATTTTAACAAAAACATTGCGAATAAAAAGATAAATTCTAAGATCAAGTTTGTTAAAGAAGGACATCTTTCACCAAACGGAAAAGAAACAATGGCTTTGTTCCTATATGTCATTATTGCAATCGTCCCGCCACATAAGACCTAAGTGTTATCGTTTTCAAAAACACATTAGGCAAGGCAGAGTGCAATCTCAAGTGTACCAACATCAGCAAAGAAGCACTCCTCGTTTTAAAATAAATTTATCAAACAAACCCAAGAAAATCCTGGGTTAGAAAGGATGAATTCTCTTGCTATGT
Source organism: Rehmannia glutinosa (assembly GCA_016081115.2). Taxonomy (NCBI): domain Eukaryota; kingdom Viridiplantae; phylum Streptophyta; class Magnoliopsida; order Lamiales; family Orobanchaceae; genus Rehmannia; species Rehmannia glutinosa. The sequence goes on along the minus strand of CM071928.1, from coordinate 23,488,044 downwards.
TGTGCACACCTCTTTGAAAGCCAATGTAACTGAATCCTGGTACTTTGATAGTGGATGCTCCCGTCATATGACCGGAGAACTTGAGAAACTGACTGAGTTTGAAAAACATGAAAATGGATTGGTTGCTTTTGGTGATGGTACTAAAGGGAAAGTTTTGGGAAAATGAACCTTGAATGTGTCTGGTCTTCCTTCTCTCAAAAACGTTCTATATGTTGAAGGATTAAAAACCAATCTTATCAGTATCAGTCAGCTTTGTGACGATAATTTACTTGTGAGATTTGATAAAAATGTGTGTGCTATTTTTGATAAAACTGACAAATGCATTTTGAAAGGTAACAGATCGTCTGATAACTGTTATAGGATACAGGAACAAGTTCAGTGTTTCGACACTTCTTTTGTGTGCAATAAATCTTCCTTAAATGACACTGAGTTGTGGCACCAGAAGTTAGGACACATGAATTTTCATGGTATGCTGAACCTTATTAAAATAGGAGCAGTATTAGGTGTTCCTAAACTTAGCAAAGATCACCTTTGTATACGTGGTCCGTGTCAACTAGGAAAACAAAAAGGGGAAGCACACAAGGTGTTGCAACACCTCAGTTCTTCACACTGTGTGGAAACTGTCCATATGGACCTTATGGGGCCAATGCAAGTCGCAAGTGTAGGAGGTAAGAAGTATGTGTTTAGATGTGTTTGCTATATTCTTAATGACAGACATCATCTTGGTAAGTTTGATTCAAAAAGTGATATGAGAATTTTTTTGGGATATTCTGTTAATAGCAGAGCCTATATGGTTTACAACATGAGAATTCGTACTATCATTGAATCTATAAATGTTGTTGTAGACGATACTAAAGATTTTGCGGATATATCCAAGAACAAGGATCTTTGAAAGTGCGGAAAGAAGGCGATTATGACATGATCAAAGAAGATGCAACCAGCCGTGTTGCAACACCGATTCCACACCGGCGAAGGCGAAGGTGACCCTGAGCGGACCACTCGAGTCGATGTTGATGGAGCCACTAAGTTTGATATCCGTGATCAAACCGAAAAGAACCACCAAGCCAGGATAAGGAAGAACCATCCCGTGGATCAAGTTATTGGGCAAGTAACCGAGGGCATTAAAACAAGAGATAAAGAGAAAGTCAAATGTAGGGAAATGGTAAGATTTGTCTGTTTTACTTCTCTAATTGAACCCAAAAATGTTAAAAAAGCTCTTGTTAATGAATATTGGGTTAATGCCATGCAATTAGAACTGGATGACAGAAAGAGCACTACTGGAGGGTGTTTCTATCTTGGAAACAATCTGGTTTCCTGGTATAGTAAGAAACATAACTGTGTTTCGTTGTCCACTGCTGAATCTGAGTATATTGCATTGGGAAGTTGTTGCTCCCAAATATTATGGATGAGACAAATGTTGGCTGATTATGGGGTTGAAGAGAAAATTCTTACTGCTTATTGTGATAATTCGAGTGCCATAAACATTTCTAAAAACCCAAAGAAAGATTCTAGAACTAAACACATCGATATTCGACACCATTTCATTGGAGACTTGGTTGAGAATAAAATTGTTACCATTGATTTTGTAACTACTGAGAATCAAATTGCTGATATTTTCACCAAAGCCCTAGACTTTCAAAGGTTTAATTACCTGAAACAGTCTCTGGGTGTCTGTACTCTCTGAGCAGTGTGGGTGAAGTGTTGCAACACCATGTGCATCATTTCTCTTTCTTTGTGTGTTGCAACCTCTTTTTGATCTTAATTCTTGTGCATTAGACATTTTGCATTTTTAAGATCATTACATTGGCTTTTCTGTTTTATTGTTGTAACCCTATTGAGTACTCATTTGATGAATTTTCCGCCTAAAAACAATTGTGGATCAAACTGCAAACAGAATGATTTTTCCCATGTGAAAGATGTATTTATTTTTGGGCCTTTGACGGAAAAAGTTGCCCTTACATTGTGTGTGAAAGCTATTCAGTTGTGAACCATTCTATGTTCTTTTATATGCTTGAATCTTGTTATGATCTTCTGAGAAAGAGCTACCCATGTTTTTGGAGCGAAAGCTACCGACTGACTAATTGTTCTTCTGCTGATTCCTTTCACTCAAAACGCGTGCGGCCTTTTTATTCCTGTCAGAAATAAACTCATCATTCTAGACATCCCTCAGGATCATTTTTTTTCTGGTTTTGTGGAAAATATCCTCCTTATTGATTCGATGTGGTGTATTATTGTGGAAATGATTTTTTCCTTAAATTTGTCTTTTATAAAAGAAGTTGATCATCAATGGTTATTCTGGATTAATTGCACATCCTTAATTATGGGACTTTTCCAAAGATATTTGAATTTCAAAAATAGCAGTTCGGAAGTTTTATGGAATCCACTTTTTAGCCGCCAAGTGTATCATTCTAATTATGGGAGTTATTTTCCTTCCCTATATTCTCTCTGTGGCTTGGTATTGAAACTCACATTCTATTTCTTACTGAAGATTGCTATTTCTCCCTAACTCTCCCTTTCTCGATATTTTCTGTCAAATCTTGTGCTTTCTTGGCTTGATTTTGTTTCAGATTCATATTATGGTTCGTACAAGAGAGAAAATACTCAGATAACTACGAGAAGTTGCTGAGAATCGAAGGAAAAACAGAGCAAATCCTGTTCCTCGAAACCCTGGTTCCGATCAACCACCTTCCTCTGGTGGTGCGATTTCCGGTGCGGAGACATCTCAAAGGCAAATGGTGTTCACTGATTCAGAGGATGAAATTCCCAGGATTGATCCTCTTCATAACATTCCTGCTCCAGATGTTCTGATGAAACCTTCTGAAGATGTTTCCTCTTCAGATAATGATGGTGATAGCACTGAGTGTGATTTATTGAAGGACATTGGTGAACCCTCAGAAACTGTTGACTCCGAGCTTGAGGACAACAAAGGGATTTGGGATCAAGCATCGGTGCTCCTCTTCTTCCAAAGTGTTCAAACACCGGAAATGCTTGCCTTTGAGGCTCGCATTCATGCTCAAAAAGCTGGACGCTCAAAGATTTCTTCAGCAGATTCGTGTCTTATCTACACCTTTGGCACCTGTTGCTCAAAAAGGGGGAGTAGACACTGGCTTGGACAACCTAGCTGACGCTGTTGCCATGGATAAACGAGCAAAATCTCAGGGGGAGTCCAGTGAAGAAGAAGCGGCACAATCTCAGGGGGAGTTCGAGTATGAGGATGATGAAGATAACATGTCTGACTCTGAGGGGGAGTAAAATGATGATTAAACTGGTTTATATGTGCCTGATTTTGACCGTGCTAACCCATGCAGGATTTAATGTCTAAAGTGTTGTTTCACTTTTGATTATTCTTGTTTCCTGCATTTTGTGTTTTGACCAAAAGTGCCAAAGGGAGAGATTGTTAATGTTATGAGTATTGGCAATTTTGTGTTAATCAAGACAAATCAAAATCCATGTTATAACACTCTGCGTAACACCTTCCTCGCGCGAATCACTGGCCGATATCTTGCCGCATTCTCTCGTGATTATTTAATGGCAATTGTGTTATTTTAGGTAGCTTGCTGATAATCTGTGATTGCGTATATTGATATATTCAGCCTATTTAAATTGCCATTTAAACTCATTCCTTATGTATTTGATTCTTACCCATAAGGAAAGATTTTGTATTATGTTGTTTTCCTTGTATAGCATTTGTGATTACAGCTGGAATTTTGCATGCCCTAGATTCCAGCCATGAGAAGTGCGATTCTGCCTTGTGAGGATCGTTCTCTTTTCTCTATAAAAAGGGAATTCAGCCTTTGAAGAAGATAACCAAGAGAGAATATCATTTGAGCTTATTGTTCTTCTTCAAGAAATATTCAAGTTACTATTCTAGTCTTCGGGAGAAGACGGTGAAGATCTACGACGTGGATCGACTCAACCATTCAAGGGATTTGAAGTTGGAGGGATTCCAACAAGGTTGAGGTTTTTGGAAGATTCAATCAAGAATATTAGTTTGATACGAGTGTTGGTGTAGAAGATAAAGATGGTGTCTTTATGCTTTTCGTAAAACCAGTCGTATTTGTAATAACTGTTGTTTTCTAATATTGGATTGTTTATTCTCTGGGCGTGGCCTCGTGCATTAAGATTGAGGAATCTAAACACGTAAAAAATCCCCGTGTTATTTTTTATTCCGCTGTGTACTTGTGTTGTTTGGTCCAGTGTTACAACATTAACATACAACACCGTAAGAATCTGTATTGTTTAAAGTTACAAGGCATCAGATTATATCATAATCAAGAAGGAAAACTTATCAAGCAAGATGTGAAAGTGTAGTGCTTAGACTATTACAACAAGAATATTGAATATTAAGTACAATAAGTTTGCTGAGATTTTCTTATTGTGATGTAGAATTATGTGTTGTATTTGATCCTTTAAATTCTTCGACTATTTATAGAGAAGTTTCTAGATTTGATTTCTAACATAGGCTCCTCTAAATTGAAATTTATCTACAAAACAAGGATCAAATGATCTACAAAAATAGTTAAGAATTGATAAAGTGGATCTTGCTGATAAGTGCTGTAGCAACGGATAGAACTTGCTGCCAAATATCGTATGGCGACCAGTTGTTATGTTGAAAATTCGAAAGTTTAAACCATTGTATCAATGTTTGACAAAGATCTGGACACAAGGCGACCGGTCTCTGCCTATAGCGACCGGTCGCTGTACCATAGCGACCAGTTACTATGGGTCGGGAATGTTCACCCTTAAAAAATAGAGGAGAAAATCAGGTTTTAGCAACTTCAGGCACCGGTCGCCCCTCTCTTATAAAATATCTCTGTTTTCTATCAATTCTTAAACACTTCTCAGATACCGTTCACCCTCTTCACATGGACTTCTCTGTTTTTCCATAACTTTGAAAATCTTCCAGGTACCGGTTGCCCTTTATAGAGACCGATCGCCCTCAATAGAGAGGTATATCCAATTTTTGACAATAGGAAGTTCAAAGAATACTTTATAAGCTTAAGATAAAAATATACTTGTAAATTTGAAGTATTTTGACAACTTAATAAAAATATTGTTTTGATTAAAAATCCAATATGTGAAATCATCAAAATAAAAAATAACTTAGTTCTAACAAGCTCCCCCTTTTTGACGATTTCAATGCAAAATAATTTGTAAGGCAAGATTTTAAGAAAGAAGTTTTCTGGTAAAAAAATTGATTTATCCATTGTAAGCAACAATTCTCAAAGCAATTATCATAAGACATTAAGAGAAAGCAAATGAGCAAGAGTTTTTTCAAAAAGCTTTTTAAAGCTTCCCTTATCATCATGCTAAGTAAACCGTAAACATTAAAGCCACAAGCACAAAAGCTTGTGGCTTATCATAATTAGCTCAAAAGCTAAAGAGCATAAAAGCTCACCCGGTCAATATTCACAAAGCTTAACATATTCATAAGAGTAACAACATACAATACATAACTTATTCAAATAAGATTTTTACCAAGCTTTTACCAATGTGAGCTTTTTCTAGCTCTTCTTACCATTGAGCTTTTTAACTCATTGTATTTTTCTCCCCCTTTGAAATCATAAAAAGACCATTAGAATGAGAAAACATTATATATATGTATATATATATATATATATATATCAAAGAAGCGCATGAACACGTGCAATATTCATAATAAATAAAATCAATATGCTAAGAGATTAAAAGTCTAGAATCTTAAAAACATAGAAATTAAAGAAATTTAATCTTCATCCGATGAGAAACAAGCAGTGGGTAAGATTTCTTTGATGAACTTCTTGAGTTTTCCAACCAATTCTTTTTGCTTGCTATTTTCCTCCTTAAGCTCTTTATTATTTCGCCTAAGTTCATCGTAGTCGGCTTAATAGTGTTCGGTAAGATGCTCATTCCAGTCATAGAATTCAAAAAGATTACTATCGTCACTATGATCATCGGTGTCGGTATTATCCTCTGGAACACCATGATCACCGCCCGCCGCTAAGTGTTCCACCTCGATGTTATCAAAAACGTCATCCGAAACTTGAGACATGGAGGCTCTGGCACAGTCTTTAGCCGACTTGGTAGGACATTTTTGCATGTTCCTATGCATCCAAAGCATATTTTGCACATTGTCATTTTTAAAATCATTTGCAATGACTTCAGAATTGAGCTCGGAGGGAGAAAGACTGAATTGGAGGAGAAGCTTGCAAATCAAATTTCTCAACGCAAATTGTTTAGAACCCAATGTGATGGCATCTATCAACCATTGTATGAAAATAGCCCCATAATTTACCAATTCTCCCTTCTTGATTTTGTACATCAAGAAATAATCCATATTACATAGCAATTTTACGGATTTCCCGCAAACACAATATGAAACAATAAGTGAGATAATCCGTAACTCATCCATCATCGATTGGATAGTAAATTCCAGCATAACTTTCAAGAAGGCCTTAACCTCATCCAACGTCACCCCTAAATTGCCATCATCCCAATGAATACAAGAAACATAATCCCATCCTCCATCCCGCACACTAAACAACCGACAAATATTATTCTGAGTCCAACGAAAGTGATTCCCTTTAACAAACGAATAGGCTTTATATCATTTTTCAAATTCAATCTACATATTTGAATAAAAGTACTTTATCACCTCATCACCGTACATAATAAATGGAGATCCCATAAATTCATCCAACTTTGAGCAACATAGAATTTTCTAATAGATGGAAATTCATCGGAAAAAGTCCCAAACGACAAATCATTGCCTACCAAACTTGTTTGTTTGAAAACACCAAATCATCATAGAACTTTTCACCAAATTTGTGAATAAAGTATCACCACTAGGAGCTTGAGATAAAAAGAAATTTCTTAGTTTTAACCCATTTGACATTGTCTTTCGTAATCATTGCTCGTAGAGAAGTAATTTGGGCACGAGAAAGTTGCCCGTTTGCCGTTTCTCATTGGGTAGCTTGTATGTCCCATTGTTCCACCACTAATCGACAATTTGATGAAGAACCTTCTTTGGCCCCTTTTCTCTTTTGGGGAGGAGATGAACTTGTGAAATTCTTTAAAGGTGCCACAATAATGAATCTTAAGAATTTGAAGAGATTAACAATAAGAATCCGAAACTAGGTGAAGCATAGAGAGAGATTGAGAATTATGGGTTTTTGTTCGCAACTAGGGTTTTAGGAGGAATGTTGTTTCTGTTAAAAAACGAGGGGCAAAGAGTTTTAAGAAAAATTTCGAGCTATAGCGAACGGTGGCTGTGTGTGGGTGACCGGTGTCTGGAGACAGCGACCGGTCGCTATACATAGAGACATGTGCCTGTTTCCAGTGTAAAATTCTATCCAATTTTTTAAGTATTGAAAAATAGATTTTTCACCCAAAAACTTTTCTAATGAAATTAAAGTCCTCAAAATTTAAATACAGACTTTATTAGTACCGGAAAATATCAAGTATGTTGATTGAAATCAATTTTCTTTTGAAAAATAAGACAAGTAGCACATATTGTGCTTTGTAAAACCAAAGTAAGTTTGATAAATCATGTAAGTCCTGATGTGCTTATTTTAAAGTTATATAAGGTCTCCTTTGAAAATTAAAAAATCGAGAATATATAGTTGAGACCTTGTTTTTTGAAAAAAAATTAGAAGTGTGAATTTGATAATCAATAAATGAATAAGAACATGAATATGCACATTAATTATTAATGAGTCAAAGATATGATTAAAAAATGTGGTTAACTCTACTAATACTGAATTTAAGAAGGGATAAGAGTTACCAATATCGCAATTGCCAAGGGTTGTATCTTTTCAACTGTTGATCATAATTATACCTTCTTCTTGAGCTACGATTTTTTTCAAAGTATTTTCTCCTTTGATCATATGATGCGATCATTTGTTATCTATTGGTCATTTTAAATTTTCTTTGACCATTGTTGCGTCGAGTACCTAAAATAAAATTATTTTGTGGTACCCTCAAGTGTTTAGGTTTATTGGGATTAGCATATTGAGACTTTTAGGTCTCCAGTAATAGTTTGAGCTATTTCTAGCCCGACATGTAATATTTTTGTGTCCACTTTTACCGCAATAGAAACATGTAATATTTTTGGAAGCATGATGATTGGCATAAGTAAAAGTAGGTACTTGGTTCTTTTTCATATAATTGATAACATTTGGCTTATAACTAAGTCCTAATTTCAAATGATCACTACGTTGTACATAAAGAATTTTAGTGATTTTTATCGGTACTCAGGTTAAACTTCATCATATCCTTTTTCATGCAATCAATAATAAGAGTTCTAATTTTTTTAAAGGTTTCTAACCTTATCCAATGTAATATTATGAGCACTAGTAAGAGATTCATAAGAAACATGTAATTATTCTTTTTTATTTTCATGCTATTAATATCCTGTTTCAAAAGATTGTTTTTAACAATCATATTTTGAAACTCATTTTGCAATTCATCATAATCATATTGCAATTGATTAATGAAAGAGATAGAAGAATTAGAGCATACCTCATTGTCTTCCTCGATTCCCATTAGACATTGCTCGATTTCTTCATCTTTGGATGTTGTAAGAAGCTCATCCCATGTTTTGGCTTCGGCTTTGGCATTCAAGGATTTTAATTTTTTGTGAAATTGCTTTTTAATCCTTTGTTATTCCTCCCGTTTTGGATAATCGGCAACATAGTGTCCGGGTTTTCGCACTTAAAGAAAGACTTGTTTCTCGCTTTTACAGTTTTTGTAAATTTTCTAACAAGTTCATCTTCTTCTTCATCTACATCTTCCTCATCACTTGAATAATAATATTTCAATTTTGAGGTGAGACTTCTTGGAGTTAATTCTATATCCAGTTGAGAAGTAGATGCTCTTGAATTACTCCTTTCGTTAGTATAGACTTCATAGATGAGAAGATTACCGATGAGCTCATTAAAATTCAGAGTTTCCAAATTTCGAGCTTATGTGATAGCCATAACTTTTTTGGACCAAGAGGGGGGAAGAGCATTTAGGACTTTTGTTACCTTGTCCTCTTTGGAAATAATTTTTCCAAGTGCAATTAGAGGATTTATAATATTGTCAAGCCTTTCAACCATTTTGGAGATATTTTCTCCATCATTCATAGTATAATTTTTGAACTCTTTGACCAACATGGTGTTTCGAGCTTGTTTCACTTTCTTAGTGCCTTCATTGATAATTTCTATTTTTTCCACACCTCATGAGCGATCTAATTTCTCTAATTCGATTATACTCCATTGCAGTAAGAGAACAATGAAGAATGTTAAGAGTTTTACCATTTAATGAGAATATTCTCTTGTCTTCATCATCGAAATCCTTGAAAACTTTAGGAGTTTGAGTGTCGCCCTCCTTTTCCTTCATTGGGATGGATACTCCGTTGTTTTTGACCGCATTCCAAATATAAAACTCGCAACCTTGTAAGATACACTCCATTCTATCTTTCCAAAATTCATAATTTTTGGAGTCGAAAAACAAAAATGATTTGATGAAACACCAGTTGGAAGATAGCTCTCGTTCAAATCCATGGGTCTTTTCCTCTTTTCTCTCAATGATTAGGCGAGCTTGCTAAAGAGTTTGCTTTGATACCACTTGTTAGTCCAAGTTGCTACGAAAATCTAGAGGGAGGTGAATAGATTTTCCCGATATTCGGATTTGTGCCCTCTTTTTCGAATCATATAGTAACAAATAGACATTTGTAGAAAAATAAACCAATACAAAAGGATTTATAGTGCTTCAACCTACTTAGGGCCTACATCCACTACCACCCAGTATGTCCGAGTGGATTTCGATTTTTTTTATTAATCGATACCAAATGATTATAACTTCACCTTGAAGAGCACCAAACTCTTCTTACGATTATACCCTTGATGAGCACCAAAGTCTTCAACACTTCAAAGAGCACCAAACTCTCCAACACCTAGAAGAACATCAAACTCTTTAACACCTCGAAGAGCACCAAACTTTTCAATCAACTAACTCCAATCAACCAAAAGATGTTCTTGCCAAAAGATCACTAACAATGATTTCTTGTTTTAGATGATGCTACAAATACAATCACGATTACACTTTGAATGAAATATTACAACTCAAAAGTGCAAGTGTAATCAAGAAGGAAAACCAATCAAACAAGATGTGAAAGTGTACTGCTTAGGCTATTACAACAAGAATGTTGAAAATGAAGTACAATAAGTTTGCTGAGATTTTCTTGTAGTGATGTTGAATTGTGTGTTGTATTTGATCCTTCAAATTCCTCATCTATTTATAGAGAAGCATCAAAATTTGATTTCCAACATAGGCTCCTCCAAATTGAAATTTGTCCGCAAAAGAAGGATCAAAAGATCTATAAAAATGATTAAGAATTGATAAAGTGGATCTTGCTGATAAATGTTGTAACAACAGATAGAACTTGCTGTCAAATATCGTATAACGGCCAATTGCTATGTTGAAAATTCGAAAGTTTAAACCATTGGATCAAGATTTGACAAAGATTTGGACATAGGGCGACTAGTCTCTGCTTATAGCAAACGGTCGCTCGACCGGTTGCTATGGGCAGGGATCATTCGCCCTTAAAACAAAGGAGAAAATCAAGTTCTTGCTAACTTCAGGGACCGATCGCTATATATAGGGACCGGTCGCCTTCTCTTGTAAAATGTCTCTATTTTTTGTCAATTTTTAAACATTTCTCAGGTATCAGTCGTCCTTGATAGCGACCAATCACCCTCTTCACAAGGACTTCTCTGTTTTAGATAACTTTGAAAAATCTTTCAGGTACCGATTGCCCTCTATAGCGATTGGTCACCCTCAATACAGAGAAATGTCCAACTTTTGACAAAAAGAAGTTCAAGGAATACTTCATAAGATTAAGATGAAGATATAATTGTAAATTTGAAGTATTTTGATGGCCTTGCCATGAATAGATGAGCGAATCTCATCATCATGAACTTCCGCATTGACGTAAAACATAGCGACCTCTTCCAGGTAAGTATGACATAACTCCATGGTGAGAAAGTCCTTCAGACCAAACTTCTCGAGATTCTTCGCGATCTTCTTTACTAGGGCCTCATCAGTGCCCTGTTTGATCATCCCTTTGAAATCCACAGTGGCTCCCGAGTGGATTTTCTTAGATAGCTTGACAAAGTCATACGTAGCGGCCATTTTTAGAGAAAATAAACGGTGAGAAATGCATAAAAACTTGATCTTTGAAAGTAGAGTTTCGAACTCTTACAGAGAGTGCTTTCTTGCTTGTTGAAGACAAGAGTGTTTTGTGAGGAGAGAGAAAGTGTTTCAGTTTATATGGGACTTGAAAGAATGGTTTTTGGAATTTGAAAAATTTGATCAAAATCGACGGTCAGGATTGAGACTTCAAAACCACATTAATTTCCCCACATTAAATGCAGCATCATTTATATCCAATCATATGTTTTACCATGCAGCTTTTATACTGACAGTCATAATTACGCTGATGTCATCCTTAAAAACATTCCCGCTTGAATAAAACGACTGCGTTTTTGTCACTTAGCTAAATGATTCAGCTTTCATCCAAAGTGACTTGACTCTGCTTCTCTCTTCACATAAGATTACTCAGCTGTCAGCTAACTCGATACAACTGATTTTCTGACTTGGCTGTTTCACTTGACTGAAATGTGAAACTTGCTCATTTTCCATTCTCTCTTCTTTTGCCTCTGCTGATTGAGTCTTCTGAGTATCCTAACGTAACTCAATTAACCCTAGCTCATTCTTAAACTCTTCAAATCTTGATTCACATAAGGGCTTTGTGAAAATATCAGCTAACTGCTTATCATTTGAGATGTATTCCAAAGTGATGTCCTTCTTTTCAACATGATATCTTATTAAATGGTATCTGACAACAATGTGATTTATTCTGAGTGATTGCAATAGCACTAGTATTTTCACACATAATTGAAATTTCTCTTTCTTCAATGTCATAGTCTCTCGGTTCTGTCTCATCCATAAGACTTGGGCACAACAGCTGCCCGCAACTATGTACTCTGCTTCAGCTATGGATGTAGCTATTGAGTTTTTTTTTCTTGCTGCAAGAAACTAATCTGTTTCCAAGCATTTGACATGTACCTTATGTACTTTTACTATCAGCTTGAATTCTCCTTTCTTTGGATACCATAAGCCAACTTGTTGGCATCCTTTCAAATATTTAAGGATTCTCTTAGCTGCAGTCATGCGACTCACTTTTGGTGAAGATTGAAATCTAGCCTATACACCTACTGCAAACGTAATGTCTGGCCTGGTTGCTGTTAAATAGAGCAAAGATCCAATAGGCATTATATCTTGTTTGATCAACACCTTTGCCATCTGCATCCATGCCAATCTTGATTGATGTATTCATAGGAATCTTCACTGATGACTTCTCTTCCATACCAAATTCCTTCATTAAATCTCTGGTATATTTGGTTTGGCTTATAAAGGTCCACATCCATTTGATATATAGTGGAATTCTTATGTGCAGCATAAGCGAGAAACATCCTTATTGCTTCCAATCTGGCAACAAGAGCAAAGGTTTCATCAAAATCTATACCTTCTTCTTGGCAATACCCTTTGGCTACCAATCTTGCTTTGTTTCTGACAACAGATCCTTCCTCATTCATTTTGTTTCTGAATACCCACTTGGTACCATAACATTTTGGTGGGTTGGCCTTTGAAGTAATTCCCATACTTTGTTTCTTTCAAACTGATTTAGCTCTTCTTACATGGCCTGAATCCAATGTGTCTTCCAATGCTTGAGACACATCTTTAGGCTCTATTTGGGAAATAAAACAAGTGAACATTGCTTCATGATGTGCTCTGGATCTGGTGCTTATGCCATCTCTAACATCTCCAATGATTAACTCAGGTGGATGGTCTCTCAGCCATCTCACATGATCAGGTTAGAGTAAGTCTGCTGGATTCAGCCGTCGTGCAGCTAAGTTGTCTTGAACAGCTTCTTCCTCATCATTCAGCTGTAGACCTTCCAGCTGTCTTTGAGATTCAGCTATCCCATCATCCTCAGGGCTGAGTGCTCTCACTTCTGTTTCAACATAAGGACTCTTTTTGCATAATTGGTGATTCTCGCTTATCATCGCCTAACTTATCAATGTCTTCTCCATTCCCATTTGGCTCATAAAACACCACATGGACAGAATCTGCTGTGACCATAGCCCTCTTGTTCAACACTCTATAGGCTTTACTCTCAACTGAGTCTCCCAAAAAGATACCTTCATTAGCTTTATCCTCAAAAGTTTTCAAATTATCTCTGCCATTGTTGTGGATGAAGAATTTACATCCAAATATCTTGAAGTATCCAACATTTGGCTTTCCCCCTGTCCAAAATCTCATGGAGAGTCTTGGTTAATTGCCTATTAACCATGCATCTATTCTGAGTATAGCATGTTGTATTTATTGCTTCAGTCCAAAATCTTTTAGGCAATCCAAATTTCACTAACATTGTCCTTTGCAAACTTTCCTTCCTTAAGAGTTTTGTTCATTCTTTCAGCCACCCCATTCTGCTGTGGAGTCCTTGCTGCTGATAACTCATGAGCAATACCATTTTCAACACAATACTGAGTTATAATCTCATTGACAAACTTAGTTCCCCTGTCAGATCTTATCTTTATAATGGTTCGACTCTTCTCATTTTAAACTCTTCTCATCAGCTGAGGCAACTTCTGCAGTGTTTCTTTCTTTTTACACATGAAAATTGTCCATGTATATCTTGAATAGTCATCCACTACCACTAATGTAATACCCGGTTTCAAAAAATTTGGGGATTAAATTAGGGCACAATTAGGGCTCGATTTGGACCGATTTTTGGGGATTATTGTAAAATTCGAAACCCTAATTTTCCTAAATTGGGGATAATATTTTCTGATTTTTATTCCAAAAACAAGAAGGAAAAATCTTGATAAAATGGCAATAAATCAAATACATGAAAAGAAAGAGAAATCCTCCACATATGGAAATAGATTTCAGCAAATATACTTACCTTTAATAAATGAAGCCCTTAGCCTATAAATTGACAAGCCCCATTAGGTTTTTCTTTCACAAACTCTTATTCAAGAATTCAGAGGTAAGAACTTCCTCCTCTCCTCCCAAGGCCGTCGGCCACCACCACCACTGTCGCCGCCGGCGCCGCCGCCGGAGTCGGCTCCTTCCCTAGCCATTTTCTTCCTCAAACCCCCAAACCTCAAAAACCCCAAAGGGAGAAAATAGAGGAAAGAAATAGAGAAGAAGAAAGAAGAAAAAAAAAAAGAAAAAGAGGGGGGGCTGGGGACGTGAGAGTGAGGGAGAAGAGAAGAGAAGAAAAAGAGAAGAGAGAGTTGAGGGAGATGAGCGACAGAAGGGAAGAAAAGAAAAGAGGGAGAAAGAAAAAGAGAAGAAAAAGAGAAAGAAAAAGAGAAGAAAAAGAAAAGGAAAAAAGGGAAAAGAAAAAGAGAGGGAAAAGAAAAGGAAAAAGGGAAAAAGAAAAGAGAGGAAAAAGAAAAGAAGAAAAAGGGAGGGAAATGGGAGATGATGGAATTAAACCCAATTCTTTAATTTCTAGCCCAAACCAAGTTTTAAACCAACAAGCCATCTACCAAACCAATTTTTCTTAAGCCCTATTCTTTTCTTCAATTTCGAATTTCTTTTCTTTTTACCCATCTCCAACACCTTATTAATTAGAAATTTATTTTATTGTAGGAAACGAAGATTCCGACTTCTAGGCTCACACACCGCGTTTGATTTTTTACGAGTTCTACTTTTAAGGTGGGGATTTTACTGCTTATGTCTACTTTAAATGCATTGTATGATTATTTGTGTACGGGCACGTTAAACATGAAAAGCATGGTACTTAATTGTACAAGCATGAACAACATGGTACTTAATTGTACAAGCATGAAAAGCATAGGTGTGTGTGCATGAGTGATTATATTGTGTATTTAATTTAGACATTGCGTCCCATTTGGGTCATTGTATGCTCACCCCATGTTTTCCACGAGATGAATGAAGGAGCCGAGCGTGGCAAAGGGGGCGGTGGAAGTCGAATCAAGAAATTAAAGGGCCCCTCTATTTTGTTTTTAATTTTTATAATATTAAAAACTAAGTAGTTTTATGAATTAAATTTTTGGGACACGTTTTCATGACTATTTCCGCATATATGGCAAGTATTATTTATTTCCCTTTAAGAAATGCGTTTTTAAGCTTGGGCTTATTTTATTTTCAGCACTTTAATAAATTGCAAATGGTATATTTTTTTTATGTTTATGAAATTGGGATGTTACAACTAAGGTGTAATACTTTCCACTGATGCTAGCTGGCTCAACAGGACCAAATAAATCCATATGCAATAGATGCAATATCCTGGTTGAAGAAGGACTTGGCCTGTCCTTAAATGATGATTCGATTTGCTTTCCCATCTGGCATGCATCGCATATACTTTATTTCTTGTACACTAAGTCTGGCAATCCTTCTACAAGATAACTCCTTGCAAGCCTCGTGATTGTCTTGAAATTCGTGTGACTCGTTTCTTCTCGCCATAGCCAATCGGATTCTCATTGCACTTTACTAGCAAACACATGCTTGGTGTTGCAGTGGACCAATCCACTACATACATATTCTTTTGTCTTGTTCTTGTAGCACAATTTCATCTGATCCAACATCTTTGATCTAGCATATCCCCATGTTGAATCCTACATTGTAGCCTTTGTCACAGAGTTGGCTGATGCTTAACAAAGTTGAAGTTGAGGCCTTCAACATAAGCAACATCTCGTGATCTCCATCCATTCTTCTTGATGGATCATGTGCCTTTGATTTCCCCTGGAGCTTCATGTCCTCCAAATATGACTTTAGCACCTTTGATCTCCTTGAATCTTGATAGATTTCTTTTATTCCCTGTCATATGTCTGGAACAACCACTATCTATGTACCAGGTTCCTTGGCACTCAGTTGTTCTTTGAACCTGCAACCAAGGAAATCAGTTTTTAGGTACCCATACTTGCCTGGGTCCTTGGGGGTTAGTGATATAATATGCTCCAACCAACCTATACCCAGATGATCTGACTCTAAGTGGTTGCCATCTATCAATACCATAATCATAATGTACATTAGCAATTGCTTGGGGGTTTTAGGATAATACATCTGTCTCTTTTGTCTGTATGCCTGTGTGTTTGTTTTAACAACTGCTTTCTTGAGATAGTTGTGGATTTCTTAGTGTAGTGTTTGGGTGCATCAGTCCTCACCCGAAAGAGAAGATGGTCCTACCTCAACTGGTGTAACTGACCTACTTTGTGTGCTGATAATAGCTCTTTTGCCTTGGGAATGACCTTTGTTGAGGTTGAGGTCTTTGCCATTTTGGCTTGTATCCCATTGGTCTTTGCTGATATTTCACATGGTTATTCCAATCATCTTGGTTTGGATAGTTTCTACCACTCCCATCATATTCATTTCTTTGATGAAATTTCAGGAGTTTTTGGTAGCTCTGTTTGGCTCTTACAGAATATTTCTGTTAAGAGTCTGCTGATGAATCTGTCTGAATTTCTTCTCAGCTGTCCTTTCAGCATACTCTACTAGCTTCTTTCATGTTCCCTTGTAACCAAGGCCAGTATGATTGTGATTGTGTTTTGGTGTATTTGTTGGTGCAACATATGGTGTTTTGGGTTTCTGGATTTCTTCATTGCTTCAAGATCCTTTTCTAAAATCACTATTGGAGTTTGACTATGCACAAAGGAATTGAATCGTATGCGTGTCTTGTCTCCACACTCTTTTTGACTCATAATAAGTTTATCCAGTGATTTGGATGCTTTTGTAAATGAGGCAATCACATTTTTAAGATCTTTTTCTCTTTTCTCAGTAGCAGCTAACTCTGATAAGATCCTTGCATTTTCAGCCTTCAACTTAGTGTTCTCATCAGCTATGTGACTTAGAGTACTCAGCTCTTTTGTCAGCTGTGAGTTTTAGATTTTAAGCTGGCTATTTTCCTCATTTAAAATTGTGTGTGAGGACTTTATGTGTTCAAAGCCTTTCATCATTTTGCCTAATAAATCATAAAATCTGTGGGTGAAGAAATGTGTGTATCACAGTCACTATCACTTCAATCATAATGAGATGAGTTAGAGTGTACCTCATCTTATTGATCTTGTTCTTTGGCCATGAGGCAGATCATAGCCTCTTCCTTAGAATCACTTGAGTGGTCTGCTTCACTACTATCCGAGTCTCACGCCTTTTTACACTTGGTGGCTCGATGAGTCTCAAGACCAACATGACTTTCTTATTTTCTTGTCTTCTTTCCCTGAAGACTCTTCTTTGTTCCTCATTTCTATATTTGTTGACTGGTGGATAGGAACAGTCAACAACAAAGTGTCCTGGTTGTCTGCAATTTCAACAAAAGTTTTCAGCTCTTTGATTAGCTCTCTCAGTTCTCTGATAATCAGCTCTTTGATGCTCAACTCTCTTGGGTGGTCTGTCCTCCTTTGCCTTGAAAGGTGTTGAATGTCTTCTGGAGGTTTCACCCTTGTTCCTTTTATAGTTCTTGTTAAATAATTTGTTGAATCTCTTCACCATGAGGGCTATTTCCTCCTGGTCAATGGTCTCCTTTGATTCAACTTTCTTCCCTTCATTGGCCAATAATGCAGATGTCTTGGGTACAATTGTTTCCTCTTGCTCTTTCCTTCTCAGCTCAAACTCATAAGCTTTGAGGTCTGAGAATAACTAATGATTAGATGTTCTTGAGAGGTCCATTGAATGTCATAGAGCCATGACCTTCATTTCCCATTCAATTGGGAGGGTTCTTACTATCTTCATGCACATCTCCTTCTGAGTGTACTCTTTCCCAAGAGCTGAAAGCTTATTTTTTATCTCTGTGAATCTGGCATCCAGCTGATCCAGATTTTCACCTGCAAGCATTTTAAAATTTTCCAATTTTTGAACAACAACAGTTAAGTTATTCTCCTTAATCTATTCTGATCCTTCACAAATCAGGGTTAGCTTTTCCTATATTTCTTTGGCTGATTTGCATGACTTGACTTTGTTGAACATTGCCTTGTCTAACATCTTATAGAGAATATCCTTGGCCACATTGTCCAAATTTTATATCTCTTTCTATCTTCATTAGTCAACTCATGGAGGTTTTCAACCATGGCCGGGTAAATTTCTAGCTCTCTGCAGCCTTCCTCGTCCTTCGCCTTGGAGGTACTCTTCTTACAACAATGTTGACTTTGAGTATTTGCAATGGCCCATCCTCTATCACAAGCCATATTTCATCGTGTAAAGCTGATAGATGAGCCTGCATACGAATCTTCCAGTCATCAAACTCTTCCACAGTAAACAGAGGAATGTGAGTTAGATTTGCTTCCTGCTTCCATGATAATAATTTTGCTTTAAGGAAGAAAGACTTTGAAAACACAAGTGTTAAACCTTTTGAAAAAAGATTGAGATCTAGTTCAGTAACCAGTGTGGAAGGCTCAATGAACCAACCACTCTGATACCACTTGTAGGTCCCAAGAGGTGTGGTGTAAGGTTTAGAAGGGGGGGGGGTTGAATAAACCTCACCACATTTTCACTTTTAGTCTTTTTAAGACTTTCAACAGAATTGACTCAAATCAGCTAAGTCCTTGGGGGATAGCTAGGTTGGCTGATTTCAAGTTACCCACTCAACAGACTCAATCGAGTTTGTTGATAGTATAACTAACTCATTGTCAATACCACTTTAACTTTTTAGTTGATTTGGTTTTTAACAGTTAGAAGACTTAACACCCTTTGTTTGTTTTTTAAGCTTGTTTTTAACACTTGTTTTAGCACTTGTTATTATCAGTTAGATAGCAATATAACTCATCAGCAGATATGAAAAATATAAGCAAGAAAGTAAATGTTGAAAGTAAATGACACAAGTAATTTTATAGTGGTTCGAGGATGGGGTAATTCCTCTAATCAACTCTTATCCAACTCCTGGAGGAATCCACTAAGTAATAGATCAAGTTACAAAGCAGTTCTCAGTCTAGAGACAACCTTGATCGCACAACGGGCTTCTCCTGTGACTCAGCTTCTTCACAAGACAGCTGCCTTGCTACTTCAGCTCCCTTCACGTCTTTGGAATCGATCACACAACCTTTCAACAGACTTGAAACTCCTGGTTCGACCTTTAACCTTTCTACAGTTCCTTCAACTTGGAGAGTAGACCCCTTTTTCGTTCTTTAAACTTTTTCTCTTCAACTAGTTGAAGTAATCTTTCCTTCACAACGTGTGTTGGATTGGGTTTCTTCGAGTTTTAGGCTTGATGAATTTTATGGATAAGCTTGAGAATATTGTAGGTTATACTTGCTTGATAATTGCTTGATTCGTTCGTGCTAGGTTCAGGTCTAGGTAACCTTTTTCTCAAATGCTTCCTCAGACTTTTATAGTGCTCATTTGAAAATTTGCCAGTTGAAGAGATAGACTATTTTCAAAATGACACTTCTATTTCGTTGGCTTGTCTTTTCTTGGTCCGCAAAGATGTGATGTTGACCCTTCCTCGTATTAAATGGCTCTTCAGCTTTACAGGGTCTGACACATGCTTCAGTGTTTTCCGTTGGCTTATTCCTTTTTGTATGTTTCTGGGAAAAACACTTTATGATCTGGCAACTTAGACTTATTACTATATCGAGTAATATCCTTGACTTCCTTCCAATGGATCAATGTCACTTGTGTTGACTTGACTGCTGCCTTTACCTCTTGACTTGAGTCTACTCCAAACATATGGGAATGACTCAACTGTCACTTCAACTGTTAGACTTGGCTCCTTTTACTGACTTGACTGACACTTCCTCATACTTCACACAGTTGTTCCTCAGCTGGCTCTCCTTCGGTCGAGTTCTTGTCTTCCATCTTGGCCATACTCAGCTGACACACAGCAGAGTCTTCACTCTATCTGCAGTTGACTTCTTGCATTCTTTGACATAGCTGACTTCACTCAGCTCTTTTAGTCCTATCTATTACAACAAAGAATTACAAGGAAAATGGGGTGCCAACTTCCTAATCTAAGTTTTACATGGTATCATCAAAATCTAACAAATAAATTTTCTAACAATGCACCTTTAGGAAGAAGGTTCCAAAAGTTATCAAGCAAATCAGAAAGTTGAACAAACATATATTGATGAAGAAGAATGATTTATTTTCTCTTTTAGGCAGTTGCTAGATTAAACTTTGATGACCTCGGGGTTATTATGTTTAGAAAAATTAATTTGATGGATATGTGATTGAACACAAAGCTACCTATTCTTTTTTTTTTTTAACTTCATAATTCAGATCGATGGTGAATTTAAAATTGTGGGTTCTTGTAATGGTTTAATTTGGGTAGTATTGGACAACTCTAATGTTGTTTTGTTGAACCCATCAATAAAAAAACCGAAAAGGTTTCTAATATATCTTTTACAATCAATTATTATAATTAAAACTATTTCTAAAAAATTATGATTACCCATGGTAGGTCCCAATGGGTGTGAGTAAGGTTTAGAAGGGGGTTGAATAAACCTTACCAAATTTTCGATTTTAGTCCTTTTAAAATTACAACAGAGTTGAATCAAACAGCTGTGTCCTTAAGGGACAGATAAGTTGGTTATTCAGCTAAGTTAGTCACTCAACAGACTCGATAGAGCTGTTGAAAGAATAACTCGGCTATTTAACCTAAACTTAGCTTGGCTGGTTTGGTTTTATCAGCGAAAGACTTAACACCCTTTGATTAGATTTTAGCTTGTTTTCAACACACGATTTTTAGCACTTGGTTATTAATCAGTTGGATAGCAAATATGATTCTATCAGCAGATATAAAGTAAGTATGTAGGAAGATAAATGTGCTGAAAGTAAATGACACAAATATTTTATAGAGGTTCGAAGATGGGGTAATTCTTCTAATCCTCTCTTCTCCAACTCCTGGAGGAATCCACTAAGTAACAGATCAGTTTACAAAGTGGTGAACAGTCTGGAGACAACCTTGATCACATAACTGGCTTCTCTTGCGACCCAGCTTCTTCACAGGGCAGTTGCCTTACTACTTCAGCTCACTTATCAAGTTCTTGGATTTGATCACGAAGCCCTCCAACAAACTTGATACTGGTTTGACCTTGAACCTTCCTACAATCCTGACTTGGAAAGTAGATCCCTTTTGATTCTTCAAAAGTTTCATCTTCAATAGATTTGAAGTCGTTTTTCCTTCACAGCTTATGTTGGATCGATTTCCTTCGAGTTTCAGGCTTGAGCAATTGCTTGAATATTGATGAGAATATTGCAGGTTAAATGCTTGAATAATGTTTGCTTGATCACGGTTCAGGTAACCTATTCTCAGTAATTTCCTCAGCCTATTATATTGTACATTTGAAATTTTCCCATTGAAGAGATAGGCTAATTTTGAATGTCACTTTTGTTCGTTGGTTTGTCTCGTTGCAGTCCTTGATGTTGACATTTTCTCGTATTTAATATCTTTTCAGCATAGCAGGTGCCTGACACAAGGTGTAGTGTTTCCATTGGTTTATTCTGTTAGATAAATGTTTTTATCATGATTTTGATGATTTTGTTCTAATGAGTTTTTATACCAAAACAATGTCCCTAAATGTTGTCCCAACACTTCCAATCGATCTAAAATGTTTTTACTATTTTTTGGAGTATTTCTTGAAGTTAATATTCGATTTAAAATTGGACAACACTTTTGTTTCAGTTCGACCGGTCCGCCCTATAGGGCAACCCGCACTGAGTTGAGTTTTGAAACAGAAAATGGGACGTAAGAAAAAGGGCAGGGCGGCCGACTGTGGGCGACCGTGTGTGGTCGACCGGCCGACCGGTGGGCGACACTTGCACTGCAAGTTGGATTTTTGTTCCGCACTTCTCTGCTTCGTAAAAACGCTCAAGGGCAACCGGTCACAGCTGGGGCACGTCGCACCCCTTCGACCGGTCCCCCGTGTAAAAATTCGCAGAATTCAATTTCAATCTTATCTCTCAAGGCGACGGTCGAACCCCATGTTTGACAAAGAAACTATCCGCTGCGTTTTGCATGACTTTTCCCTATTTTGTGGGATTGATTTCTAACAGCTATATTGATGATTTTAAATGGTTTCTTTTGCAAAGAAATCACTCCCCAAGGAGGAGCCAATGTCCGGAAATCAAAGCCAAGACCTCTCCTATAAATAGAGGCTTCATTCAAGCAACAAGATACAACACTCCATACAAGCAAAGAGCAAACAAAGCAAACACTTTCATATATCTTGTTGTATTAGCCTTAGCACTTTCACTTGCACAAATTTGAGGTCTAGGCTTTCAATTCTTGATTACACTTGCACTCATATTGTATCAATCATTATTGAGTTGTAATCTTGATTTTGGTCATCATTCAACACAAGACATCCTTGTGAGTATTCTTGTGGTAAGAATACACTTGGGTGATCTAGGTGATAGGTGTTTGAAGGTTGTGGTAATCTTCAAAGGTGTTGTAAGAGGGTTGTGGTAATCCTCAAGGTGTTGTAAGAGGGTTGTGGTAATCCTCAAGGTGGTGTAAGAGGATTGTGGTAATCCTCAAAGTGGTGTAAGAGGGTTGTGGTAATCCTCAAGGTGGTGTAAGAGGATTGTGGTAATCTTCAAAGTGGTGAAGGAGGGTTGTGGTAATCCTCAAGGTGTTGTATTAATTTTTGGTAAATTAATAAAATCTTTTCTTTCTTTTTTGAAATCCATCCCGGAGATACTGGGGTGGTAGAGGATTAGGCCCTAGGTGGGTTGAACCTCTTTAAATCGACGAGTGTTGTTTTATTTCCGCATTTACATTCTCGTCTTTGGTTGATTATTCAAAAAGAGGCAAAATCTGAAAACCGAGATAATCTATTCACCCCCTCTAGATTATCGTAGCCACTTGGACTAACAAGTGGTATCAAAGCCAAACTCTTTGGCTAGCTCGTTCCGAGTAAAGAGGAAAGATCCATGGCTACGAATGACGCTTATCTCACCACCGGCGCCTCTACCAACAAGCCACCATTGTTCGACGCCAACAACTACGCATTTTGGAAAGACCGTATGGAGTGCTTTCTACAAGGGTGCGGATTTGACATATGGAATGTGGTTATTGAAGGAGTTGATCAACCAACGAAAAAAATGGAGGATGGCACCTCGACTCCTAAACCTTTCAAGGAGTTCGATGAAAATGATAAGAAGGCTTTCTCTCTAAACGGTAAGGCCTTAAATATTTTGCATTGCTCACTTACCGCCACCGAGTACAATCGCATACGAGGCATAAGGTCGGCACATGAGGTTTGGGAAAAAATTGGAGACTATATATGAAGGGACAAAGAAGGTCAAGCAAGCTAGAAAGACCATGCTTGTTAAAGACTTTGAAAACTTTAACATGTATGATGGTGAAAGCATCTCCAAGATGGTGGAAAGGCTTGACAACATTGTCAATCCTCTTGTGGCCCTCGGTAAAGTCATCTCCAAAGAAGACAAAGTGACTAAGGTATTGAATGCTCTTCCCGGCTCATGGTCCGAAAAGGTGACGGCAATCACGGAAGCACAAAATCTTGAGACACTCAAGTTTGACGAGCTCATCGGGAACCTCCTCATCTATGAAGTCTATCTCAAGGAGAGGAAAAATACCAAACCAACCATCAATCAATCGGGTATGCAAAATATTCCTAAAGGTCTTGCTTCCTCTTCTAATAATGCATACTATGATAATGATGATGATGATGAGGAGACGGCCGCACTTGTTCGAAAATTTGCAAAATTTGTGAATAAAAATAAAGCAAGAAAACCAAGAGATAATGCTTGCTTTAAATGCGGAAAACCCGGCACTTCATTGCCGATTGCCCAAAGCTCGATGAAGAGGAGCAAAAGAAAAGGAAGCCTTTTACAAAAAAGAAGGCTCTAAATGCGGAAGTCAAAACATGGGATGAACTACTCGAAACAACCGATGAGGAAGGAGAAACCGAACACGGTCTCATGGCTATAGACGATGAAAACAATGAGGTAATAGGGGCTATAACAACCATGGAGGATTCGAAATGGCTCGTGGACAGCGGATGTTCACGCCATATGACCGGGAGGAGAGAGCTTTTTACCAACATCAAGCTCCAAGAAGAGGGTATGGTCATGTTCGGCAATGGCAAAGGAAAAATTCTTGGAAATGGAGAAATTGGTAACTCTTCTTTCTCTCTTTGTAATGTTCTTTTAGTAGAAGGGCTTAAGTTTAATTTGATAAGTGTTAGCCAACTTTGTGATTCAAATTATGATGTTTCTTTTAATAAAGAAAAATGCCTTATTCTTAAAAATGGTAATATTATTTGTGAACCAAATAGAAAAGGCAATCTTTACAAAATTTGTACTAGTGATTTGGTTAGTCAAAATGTTTCTTGTCTTGTCGCCAATAATGATTTAACGAGTTTATGGCATAGGCGACTCGGACATGTTGGATACAAGAATTTGAAAAATATTTACAAAAACCAACATGTAAAAGGACTACCCAAATTGAATTTTGAAAATCTTGGCTTATGTGACACTTGTCAAAAGAACAAATTAGTTAAGAGTAGTTTTAAGCCCAAAATGAAATTTCCACTACCAAACCCCTACAATTGCTTCACCTTGATTTGTATGGGGATATTGGTACGGCTAGTCTAAATGGAAAACATTACACTTTTGTTATAGTCGATGATTATTCGAGATATACTTGGGCTCTTTTTCTTACCAATAAAAACGAAGCCGTTAATGAGTTTGTTAAGTTGTGTAGACTTATTGAGAATGAAAAAGAAGATACTATCAAGTCTATTCAAGCGATCGAGGTGGAGAATTTGACGGTGAATTTAGAGTATTTTGTGAAACCAAAGGATATGCTCATAATTTCTCGGCTCCAAGGACACCTCAACAAAATGGAGTAGCCGAACGGAAAATCGAACATTACAAGAAATGAGTCGATCCATGCTCAATGAATTTTCACTTCCAAAGTATTTTTGGGCCGAAGCCGTAAGTACCGCTTGCTATGTCATTAACCGAGTTTATATTCGTCCTAAAATGAATAAAACTCCATATGAGCTTTGGAAAGGAAGAACTCCAAATATTAGTTATTTCAAAATATTTGGATGTAAGTGCTTTATTTTGAATACTAAGGATCAATTGGACAAACTTGATCCTAAGGCCGATGAAGGTATATTTATGGGTATTCAACCAAGAGCAAAGCATATCGGGTTTACAACAAGACTAGCATGGTTGTTGAAGAATCTATTCATGTCAAATTTAATGAAGCCTCGGGTGTTGAAAGAATACCCAATGACGATAGTGATGAAGAGGATATTGTTGAACCTATTGTTCAAAGTGATGCTCATAATGATAAACCTTCTATTTCATATGATCAACCTTCAAGTTCAAATGTTCCTCAAGAAGATAGGGTGATACTTCAATCTTCCCGTAGCATTGAAATTTAAGGAGATCACCCAAAAGATCTTATTATTGGTGATCCCCTTGATAAAGTAATGACTCGAAGGAATTTTGCCGAGAAAGCTCTTATATCTCAAAAAGAGCCTAAAAATGCTAAGGAAGCTATTGAGGATGAAGATTGGTTTTTGGAAATGCAAGAGGAGTTGAATCAATTTGAAAGAAATGATGTATGGGAATTAGTACCTTGTCCTCCATCTCAAACAATTATTGGTACTAAATGGGTATTCCGAAACAAACTCGATGATCAAGGCAACATTGTTCGAAATAAGGCAAGGTTAGTAGCTCAAGGATATTGTCAAGAAGAAGGTATTGACTATGATGAAACTTTTGCTCCCGTAGCACGTTTAGAAGCTATTCGTATTTTACTTGCCTATTCTTGTTTCAAAAATTTCAAACTTTACCAAATGGATGTTAAATCCGCTTTCCTAAATGGTATTATTCAAGAAGAAGTTTATGTAAAACAACCTCTGGGGTTTGAAAATTTTTCTAGGCCTAATGATGTTTATAAACTTAAAAAGGCTTTGTATGGTTTAAAACAAGCACCCCGTGCATGGTATGATAGACTTAGCTCTTTTCTTTTGCAAAATGGTTTTACAAGAGGCAAAGTTGATACTACACTCTTTGTTTTTGAAAAAGGGCAAGATTGTTTACTTGTGCAAATTTATGTTGATGATATTATCTTTGGTGCTACTAATGAATCTTTGTGCAAGAAATTCTCCAAGTTAATGCAAGGTGAATTCGAGATGAGTATGATGGGGAGCTAAACTTCTTCCTTGACTTCAAATTAAGCAATGCCAAGAAGGTATCTATATTTCGCAATCAAAGTATACAAAAGAACTTTTGAAGAAGTTCGGCATTGAAGAAGGAAGAACCGCTTCTATGGCAACCAATGTCAAAATTGACAAAGATGAAAAAGGCAAGACGGTTGATGAATCCAAGTATCGAGGTATGATTGGTAGTTTACTTTATTTAACCGCTAGTAGACCGGACATTCTTCATGCCGTATGCCTATGTGCTCGTTTTCAAAGCAATCCAAAAGAATCTCATATGAGTGCCGTTAAACGGATTTTTCGATATTTGAAAGGCACTATTCAATATGGTTTATTTTATCCAAAGAATGAAATCTTTTCTCTTAAAGGTTATAGTGATTCGGACTATGCGGGTAATATTGATGATCGGAAAAGTACTTCCTGATCATGTCAATTTTTAGGCGATTGCCTAGTTTCTTGGTTTTCAAAGAAGCAAAACGTGTTTCTCTTTCTCAACGGCCGGCCGAATATATTTCCGCCGCATTTTGTTGTACTCAACTTCTTTGGATGAAACAAACCTTAGCGGATTACAAATGCTCTTTTGAAAACGTACCTATCTTTTGTGATAATGTATCCGCTATAAATATTGCTCAAAACCCGGTTCATCATAACCGTACTAAACATATTGAGATTCGACATCATTTTCTAAGGGATTGTGTTTCAAAACGAAAAATTGAGATATCGTTTGTGCCATCTCAAGATCAATTAGCGGACATTTTTACAAAACCGCTAACTTCCGAGACTTTTTGCGTCAATACGAGCTCGGTTAGGCATAATGCATATTGAATGAGGTCTACGTTTGCATTTTGCATGTTTTTAAAACTTAGGGGCGAATAATCGGTTTTTTGATTGAAAATTCGGATTTTGAAAAATTTGTCAAACAATGGGCGAAGAGGTTGAGGGCAACCGGTCGCCCTCAACGCCGACCGTCCCCTCAACCACGCACCCGCCCTAAGCCTTTTTTTGGGTTTAAAATCGCTCGTTTCAAAGATTAGTCATTTTCACTCATTTTGGCCATTTTTCGTCCCCTTTGCCAAATGCACACTATTGTCACTCAAAATTGATTTTCATGCATCCCATTTATATCTTGGACCTTATATAGCATGTTTATCATCATCATTGCTCATCTTTTCCGATCAAATGGTAAGAATTTTCCTTACTTTGCTCAATTGGGTTGAACCTCGAGTTTATGGCCTTTCTTGTATATTACTTGATAAAATTATTTTATGATCATGATGAGCTTAGTTGTTATGTCAGTATTGTATGATGATTGGTATGATTTGGTGATGAAAATTTTTGGCTTGGATCATTTACAAGGGCTATATACAACTCTTTTTATTTTTCACGCCCACAATGTGTTCGATGAAATGTTTCAATGAAAATTTCAACTTCTACATGATTCTCTCGCTTCCAAAAGTCTTCTATACTCTTTGAGATCATGTTTTGGGAAATAAAACGAGCGTATGAACTCTTCATGATACATTTCTCCCATTTTCCTTGGTTTTTAAGCCTAAAATTGCTCAATGGTTGATAAATCGTCTCTTTGGCGCACTTTGATATATTTGTATGATGTTTTTATTGTCCTCACATTCTTTTTGATGATTCCAAAGGGGAGAAACAGGAAAATGGCTCGTTAGCTCAAAGAAGCTAATAAAAGCTCGAAATAGAAGCTATAAGCTATGGCTTGTTTAGGCCATAAGTTGTGAAGAAAACTTAGTCCAATGGTTGTTATATGGACTTGTTTGCATGGACATTAAGTATTTGTGACAGGGGAGCTTCTAAGCTCATGAAGTTATTGTTTATTTTGTAAAAGCTTGTGCTTCTAGCTTATGCAATATTTCTTCTTAATGTGCTTGTTGATAGGGGAGCTTTTGTAAAATGTTTTTAAACGGATAGTTTACTCTTAAACCGAAAATTATTTTGTTTTTCAAATCGTCCTCTTGAAAATTGTTTTGGTTTGTAATCATCAAAAAGGGGAGTTTGTTAGATAAATGTTTTTATCATGATTTTGATGATTTTGTTCTAATGAGTTTTTATACCAAAACAATGTCCCTAAATGTTGTCCCAACACTTCCAATCGATCTAAAATGTTTTTACTATTTTTTGGAGTATTTCTTGAAGTTAATATTCGATTTAAAATTGGACAACACTTTTGTTTCAGCTCGACTGGTCGCCCTATAGGGCAACCCGTGACCTGAGTTGATTTTTGAAACAAAATGGGACGTAAGAAAAAAGGGCGAGGCGACCGTCGACTGGTGGGCGACGGTGTGGTCGACCGGTCGGCCGACCGTGGGCGACTGCCAGCACTGCAAGTTGGATTTTTGTTCCGCATTTCTCTGTTTCGTAAAAACGCTGGGCAACCGGCCACAGTGAGGCGACCGGTCGCACCCCCTTCGACCGGTCCCCTGTGTAAAAATTTGCGAGAATTCAATTTCAATCTTATCTCGCTGCGCGACCGGTCGAACCCCATGTTTGACAAAAACTATCTCTTGCGTTTTTTGCATGACTGACTTTTCCTATTTTGTGGGATTGATTTCTAACAGCTATATTGATGATTTTAAATGGTTTCTTTTGCAGAAATCACTCCCCAAGGAGGAGCCAATGTCTGGAAATCAAAGCCAAGACCTCTCCTATAAATAGAGGCTTCATTCAAGCAACAAGATACAACACTCCATACAAGCAAAGAGCAAACAAAGCAAACACTTTCATATATCTTGTTGTATTAGCCTTTAGCACTTTCACTTGCACAAATTTGAGGTCTAGGCTTTCAATTCTTGATTACACTTGCACTCATATTGTATCAATCATTATTGAGTTGTAATCTTGATTTTGGTCATCATTCAACACAAGACATCCTTGTGAGTATTCTTGTGGTAAGAATACACTTGGGTGATCTAGGTGATAGGTGTTTGAAGGTTGTGGTAATCTTCAAAGGTGTTGTAAGAGGGTTGTGGTAATCCTCAAGGTGTTGTAAGAGGGTTGTGGTAATCCTCAAGGTGGTGTAAGAGGATTGTGGTAATCCTCAAAGTGGTGTAAGAGGGTTGTGGTAATCCTCAAGGTGGTGTAAGAGGATTGTGGTAATCCTCAAAGTGGTGAAGGAGGGTTGTGGTAATCCTCAAGGTGTTGTATTAATTTTTGGTAAATTAATAAAATCTTTTCTTTCTTTTTGAAATCCATCCCGGAGATACTGGGGTGGTAGAGGATTAGGCCCTAGGTGGGTTGAACCTCTTTAAATCGACGAGTGTTGTTTTATTTCCGCATTTACATTCTCGTCTTTGGTTGATTATTCGAAAAAGAGGGCAAAATCTGAAAAACCGAGATAATCTATTCACCCCCCCTCTAGATTATCGTAGCCACTTGGACTAACATATTCCGTTTGCACAATTCTGGGACTAACACTTTAGACCTAACAGCTTTGACATATTACCATATAGAGTAATATTCTTGACTTTAATCAACGGATCTAAGTCAGTTGTCTTGACTAGACTGCTGTCTTTACCTAGGTGACTTGAGTCAGCTCCAGTCATTGGATAACTCGACTGTCACTCCAACTTTGGGACTTGGCTTTTTGAGTTGACTTGACTGAAACTTCTGACAGTTGTTCCTCAGCTGACACTCCTTCAATCGAGTCCTTAACTTCCTTCTTGGCCATACTCAGCTGACACACAACAGAGTCTTCAATCCAGTCCGCAGTTGACTTCTAGTATTTCTTGGCATAGCTGAACTGACTCAGCTTTTTTAGCCCTATCTATTTCAATATAAGGAAAATGGGTGCCAACTTCCTAGTTTAAGTTTTACATGGTATCATCAAAATCTACTCAATAATTTTCCTAAAAATTTCCCCTTTTTGATGATGCCAAAACTTAAAAACATTCAAAGAAAGAATAAACATCAAGGATACATATAAACAATGCAGTAACAAAGAATGTAATGCTTAAAAATAGATCTTTTATTGATCATAGCATTCTTGTCATGTACACAGCTGTTTATATTTGGTATCATAGCAATATACATGCATCTAAGCTAAGATACAAAGATACAATCAGAGTGAAAAATTACAGGGAAATTCACTAAGTTTATTACAGAAAAACTTACATGAATGTATTTACAATAGTACTACATGAAGGGGTTTGCAACAACACTTCAACGCCTTCGCTGCTTCCTTCCTCTTTCTTCTTTAGCTCTCTTGCGCTCCTCATCGTCATCAGCTCTCTTTCTCTTTTTCTATTCTTCTTCCCTCTTTTTCTTCTTTTCATAGGCCTGTTTGGAATCATCATCCCTTTGTTTCCTCGCTAGCCATTCTATTGTCTGCCTTTCATTATCTTCTTCTTGTCTTCTTACTGCGTCAACGTTATTTCTTTCCACCTCCCGGTTGGCAAGGTGATCATATCCAGCCCAATAGATCAAGCCTTTCTTGTCAGGATCTACATATTCTACGTCCTTGGGTTTTGGTCGAGGTAGGGAACCTCTTCCACCACAACATCTTCCTCTTCTTGACTCAACTCTTCCACCTCTTGGAGTGTATTACACGGGAGTCTATTGCTTTCCAAATGAGAGTGACTCGCCTCGCCTTCTTTACACAAAGTCTAGACCTTTCTCCCAATACAAATCCCGGTCAGGGACGAGCCATTCCTTGAAGTAACCTTCTGACTCAAGAGTTTTGAACTCTTCAACCGATCTAGGCTTAAATCCATCATCAAGTATCGCATCCTGATCCTTTCCAGCTGGAAGACCACCATATTGTTTTTTGATTTCTTGAACGCGAGCATCCTGCTTTTGAGTTAACTCCTCAAACCCTGCTTCAATGATCTTTCTTTTGTCTTCCATTGATACATCATTGTGCTCGATTAGTAGGGTCACAGGGAGTTTGCTGAGGATGGAGGCAGTAACATGACCTTGCTGAGGGGTTTCAGTGTTCATCAATTGCAATTGCTTTCAACTTCCTTCCCCCTCAACTGGATCTTTCTTCTCAGCTGCGTCTATCTTCTCAGTTGCATGTTTCTTCAGCCTCTCTTCTTTAATCCCTTGAGGAGCTCCTCTTCCCCTTTTTGGCGTCATCAAAAGAGAGACTAGCTACATTTCAACTATGAGAAGATTGAATTTGTCATTCATGGCATTCTCGAGTCTTAGAATTTCATTTTTGTGAAATTGTAGCAACATCTCCATATATGTCCTATGAGACTGGTTTATCCGTTCAATATACTCCTTCATCCTTTGCCTGATCATCGAGTTATCAACACTCCATACGAGCATTCTTCCATATAAGGCTTTGAAATAGTGAACTTGCTTGAGTCTCATGGCAGTCTGCTGTTGAGTCCATTCCCTAATCCGCACCACAATCCTTCTCATATCAGCTGTGAGGGTGGCATCACGATTGTCCAGATGTAAATCCAGAGAGGCCTGATGTCTTTCTATCTTCTCAGTCTCCTCACAGATCTTCTTGAAGATTTCACGAATCTCAGTTGTCTCGCCCGATTCAGCTGCCGGCCATTCTATGTCGAAATTAAAGTCTACTGGAACAATTGTGTCGGTGGGAATGATGGGATCTTCTCGTACAATGTATTTCTTGTATTCAAAGAAATTGTCTTCTTCTAATCTAATTCGGGTTTTGGAGAAGGGAAACATGTCTTGAAAGACATCATCGCGCACATATGGAATGTCTTGTTGATTTTGTACCTGCGATGACTCAGCTCTACGTGCCTCAGCTGCGGTAGCTTCATCGGCAGTTGTCACAGCTGTGGGAGCCTGTGACTCAGCTGGTGGTGTCGTTCACGTAGTGCCTGTTTGTAGCCTCGCAGATGACTCGATTCAATTGGGGCATTGGTGATGTTTTGCCCAGCTGAATGAGCCTTAGCTGTCTGAACAACTTCCTCGGTGTCAGTAGATTTTTCTAAATAAATTACCTGGTCCTCTGTTGTATCATCAGCGTCATCGGATGATGATGAGACTTGTGGAGTTGGCTCATCATCGAAGTTAAACCTCATAGGAACCGTCATTTCACTGACTTAGCTCTAAGATTTGTGAACATCCTCTATAATTGGTGTGGACTCTGCTTCATATTTGGATCCCTGAAAGGATGTATCAATATTTTCTTGGGAGTCCTGAAGGGCACCAATGACTTCATCTGTGGTAGCACCTTCGACCAGAGGTATGTTCTCAATAACTAATCCTTATATTTACCTAGGGAATCTCCCAAGGCCTTCAGTACCCTTAGCAGTCTCAACTGCATCAGGGTCTTCTACATTCCCTTTGACAGACTCAGTTGTCTTAGGGTCTTGGACGATGGCATCCAGAGGAGTCTCAACCCCTTGGATTGCATTATCTGTGCCCAGAGTGTTAACTCCCGGGGCATCACCATCCTGTGCCTCGACTGGATAACAATGTCACTGGCCTTCAAAGCAGTTGACACTTCAGCTGGGACAAACTCAACTGTCCGAGCTTCGTCAATATCACTCTGCTGATGTTCACTTTCTTTATCAACTTCGCCTCATTTCTTCATAGATGAGTCTCCCACAACAACCTCCAACCCTGCTGTGGTGGAGAGAGTTTCCCCTCGGTGCGCACACCACCGAGTGATCGACATGGGGGTCACTCTTCTCCAGAGATGCGACTTTATCCGTTGAGTGCTCAGCCGCTGGGGCAGGTGTGAGAACACCTTCTTCAGGGGTTGGCTCAGCTTGGGTGCCCAACTTCCCAACTTCATCGCCATTTCCCTTGGAGCCATCCTCTGATTGCACAAGGGACATGGTTGCAGCAATAACGGATGCAATGTGTTGTGCCACTCCCACAGGATCAGTTTGCAGAAGAGTGTGCGATGACTGTCTTGGACCTTCTAACAACTGCTGCTCGTGCATGGCTTTGGATTCCTACAAGGCTTGATGCATCTCCAACTTCTCAGCTGCAGCAGCAAGATCCATATCCTCATCACTTTCTGAGAGCAAATCAAGATGTGAGTGAGTATGCTCGTGAGAGCCTGTAAATTGGGACATCTTGGATTTCTCCAAGGCTCGGGCTTGCTCGTCAGTTCTCTGTTTTTCTTCCTCTTTCAAGATGCGGGGGATATCCATGCAGTTGTCTTCATCTAGGGCAGATCGAACGTTATTTATGTAGAGGAATCGGATTAGCTCTTCTTCTTCTTCAATAAACTCAAGGCGAGTGAACTGTACCCTTGAGTGATCTAGCTTCCATGCTTTCCATTCCCTCAAGCAACGTTGAATATCTGGATAGACTGGGGAATACATGATTACATCATCATCATCATCTTCACCTTATCCTCCAGTTTCCGGAATGGGAGGCAAGAGACCTTGCTCTTCCTCGGATGCAACATCATCGGTTGTAGGCGAGGAGACCATTTTTTCAACATTAGGCTCAGTTGTCTCGACTGCTTCACTTTCTTTAGCTATCTTCCTCACAGCTGGGTCTTCTACTGATATCTGCTGATCACCATCAGCAGACTTTGCAGATGCATCAATAACTTTAGGAGACTGGGCTTCTTGATCACCAGTAGTCTCGGCTTCCTTCTCCAGTTAACTGGTATACTCAGCCATTTTCTCAATTTTAGATCGTCTGACCTGCCTTCTTTTTCTTGGACGAACCAGAGGGACTTCTGGTTCGGATTTAGTAGATTCATCAGTAGTGGGGGCTTGGAGTTAGGGTTCCTTCTTAGTCTATGATGCAGGGGCAGGAGTCTCGGCTGCTCAGGCAGGTGACTCGGCTGCAGGGGCAGGAGCTTTCTTGGCCTTGGCTGTGGGGGCAGCTTTTTTCTTCGGGGGAGGGGTCTCAGCAAATTCTTCAGGGTCAGTTGATTCCCCCTCACTTGTATCAGCTCTCTTTGCATGAGCTCTCTTCTGGGCACCAGAAAGGTTTGCCCTAAACATGTTCTTGTTCATGTGAAAGGGTTTGCCATGACGAAGAGCAATGCCCTTCACCTCCATGAGATGGCCAATCACAAAGCCATAGCCCAAAGAACATCCAAAGGACTCGTCCTTCTTGTAGGTCCTGTTCAGCACATTCTGGCAAAGTCTGTTGTAAACAAACTCAGCCCAATTGACCTTCTTTCCTTGCATGATCGCAGCCATGACGATCAGCTTAGTTTTGGACAGCTGATTGAAGCTTCCAAACTTTATGTGAACACATTTGGAGATGACGTCCATCAGCTTGTGATAGTCGTCCTTCAGCGAATTCCTCTTAGCCGTATAGACCACTTTCGCAGCACACCCTGGCTTGGCCACTTCATTCCAAGGCAGAGCTAAGCCGACATCTGCCTCCGAGATGTCCTTCAGGCCCTCTGCTGGCAACAAACAGTGCTCAGTAAGGTCTTTTGCATTGAGTTTGATGACCTTGCTGTGGACGGAAGATTTGATTTCATCGTCCTGCACTTCTGTGTTTACGTATAACATAGCTACCTCTTCAAGGTAGGTATGAGAGTATTCCATCGTCAGAAAAGCCTTTAGACCGGACTTCTTCAACATTTCAGCTATCTTCAGAACCAGGGTTTCATCAACACCCTATTTAATCATCCCATCGAAATCCACTGAAGAACCGGTGTGGATTTGCTTCGAAAGCTTCACATAATCAAACTTTGGAGCCATTTTCAGAGAGTTTTACCGATCGAAAAACGAGAAACTTGCTTTGAAAGAACTTAGGGTTTCAGAGAGAAAAATGCTTCTTTGCTTGAAGATGAACAGTTCGCGTAATGTGAGAGAAATGCAAAAGCCCATATATAAGATTATGAAAAGACATATTTCGGATTTTGAAATTTTTGATCAAAATCAACAGCTACGATTAAAACGTCAAAATCGCATTTAGTTTCCCGCATTAAATGCAACAACATTTATATCCGATCATACGGCTTACTGGGCAGCTTTTACTGTGACCGTCATTATTACACTGATGTCATCCTTAAAAACATTCCTGCTCAATTAAAACGACTGCGTTCTTGTCACTTAGCTTATAAATGATTCAGCTTATATCACACATGACTTAACTCTTCTTCTCTCTTCTTGTGAAGTAACTCATTTTGTCATTAACTTGATCAAATTGATCGCTCGATAAGACTGTTTCACTTGGATAAAGTGTGAAACATGCTCTGTTTTGATTTTCTCATCTTCTTTCTCTGCTGATTGAGTCTTCTGAGTTTCAACTCAGCTCAGTTAATCCCAACTTATTCTTAAGCTCTTCAAATCTTGATTCACATAGAGGCTTAGTGAATATATCAGCTAATTCTTTATCAATTGAGATGTATTCCTAGGTGATGTCTTTCTTTTCAACATGATCTCTTATGAAATGATATCTGAATCAATGTGCTTTGTTCTTGAATGCAAGACAGGATTCTGAGTGATTGCAATGGCACTAGTGTTATCACACGTAATTGGAATCTCTTTTTCTTCAATATCATAATCTCTTAGTTGTTGTCTCAACCATAAGACTTGGGCACAACAACTGCCCGCAGCTATGTACTCTGCTTCAGCTGTGGATGTGGCTAATTGAATTTTGTTTCTTACTAAACCAAGAAACCAATCTATTTCCAAGCATTTGACATGTACCTGAAGTACTTTTCCTATCAACTCCACATCCAGCATAGTCTGAGTCTGAGTAACCAATTAACTTTAATCCACCTTCCTTTGGATATCATAAGCCAACTTATTGGCACCCCTTCAAATATCTTAGGATTCTCTTAGTTGCAGTCATGTGGCTCTCCTTTGGTGCAGATTGAAATCTTGCACATACACCTACTGCAAAGGTGATGTCTGGCTTGCTTGTTGTTAGATAGAGCAATGATCCAATGAGTGCTCTATATCTGGTTTGATCTGCAGCTTTGCCATCTGCATCCATGTCCATCTTGACTGATGTGTTCATAGGAATTTCATAGAAGACTTATCTTCCATACCAAATTTCTTCATTAAATCCCTGGTATATTTTGTTTGACTTATGAAGGTTTCATCCTTCAATTGCTTGACTTGAAGTCCTAGGAAGAAAGTCAGCTCTCCTATCATGCTCATCTCAAATTTGCCTTGCATGAGGTTTGAGAACTTGTCACACAGCTCCTTATTTGTGGAACCAAAAATGATGTCATCCACATATATTTGAACAACCAGTATACTCTCTCCATCTTGAATTCTGAAGAGTGTTCTATCGACTTTGCCTTTGGTGAATCCATTGTCAGTTAGAAATTGAGACAATGTATCATACCATGCTCTTGGTGCTTGTTTCAATCCATATAATGCTTTCTTGAGCTTATATACCTTATCTCCAATAGTTTTATGCTCAAAACCTGGAGGTTGTTCAACATAGACTTCTTCCTCCAACAATCCATTCAGAAATGCACTCTTCACATTCATTTGATACACAGTGAAGTTCTTGTGTGCAGCATAGGCAAGAAACATCCTTATTGCTTCCAATCTTGCAACAGGAGCAAAGGTTTTATCAAAATCTATACCCTCTTCTTGGCAATACCCTTTGGCTACCAATCTTGCTTTGTTTCTTACAACAGATTCTTCTTCATTCATCTTGTTTCTGAAAACCCATTTTGTGCGAATAACATTTTAATGGGTAGGCCTCTGCACCAATTCCCATACTTTGTTTCTTTCAAACTGATTCAAATCTTCTTGCATGGTTTGAATCCAATGTGTGTCATCCAATGCTTGATACACATCTTTAGTCTCTATTTGGGAAATAAAACAAGTGAACATAGCTTCATGTTGTGATCTAGATCTGGTTCTTATGCCATCTCTAACATCTCCATTAACTAACCCTAGTGGATGGTCTCTCAGCCATCTCACATGAGGTTGAAGTAAGTTTACTGGATTCAGCCGTCTCGCAGCTAAGCTATCTTGAACAGCTCTTTCATCTTCATTCAGTTGTAGACTATCCAGCTGTCTTTGAGATTCAGCTATCTCATCTTCATCTTGGTTGTTTGCTCTTACTTCAGCTTCAACATAAGGACTCTTCTGTATGGTTGGTTGATTCAGCTTATCAGCTAACTCTTCAATGTCTTCTCCATTTACATTAGGTTCATCAAAAACTACATGGATAGACTCTTTTGTAACCATAGTCCTCTTTTTCAGCACTCTATAGGCTTCGCTCTCAGCTGAGTATCCCAAAAAGATACCTTCATCAGCTTTAGCATCAAAAGTCTTTAAGTTATCTTTGTCATTGTTATGGATGAAACATTTACATCTAAATATCCTAAAGTATCCAACATTTAGCTTTCTCCTTGTCCAAATCTCATAGGGAGTCTTGGTCAATTGCTTGTTGATCATGCATCTATTTTGAGTATATCATGTTGTGTTAATGGCTTCAGCCGAAAATCTCTTAGTTAATCCAACTTCAGCTAACATGATCCTTGCAGCTTCCTTGAGAGTTCTATTCCTTCTTTTAGCTACTCCATTCGGCTGTGGAGTTCTTGCAGTTGATAACTCATGAGCAATTCTATTTTCAACATAATACTGAGTTATTATCCCATTAAAAAACTCAGTTCCTCTGTCAGATCTTATCTTTATAATGGTTTGACTCTTTTCATTTCGAATTCTTTTCATTAGCTGAGGCAACTTCTGCAAAGTTTCCTTCTTTTTACACATGAAGATTTTCCATGTATATCTTGAATTAGTCATCTACCACCACCAAGGTGTATTTCTTTTCACTTATGATGGCTGGCTCAACTGGACCAAATAAATCCATATGCAACAGATGTAATATCCTTGTTGAAGAAGGACTTGGCTTATCCTTGAATGAAGATTTTATTCGCTTTCCCATCTGGCATGAATCACATAGACTTTATTTCTTGTACACTGAGTCTGGAAATGCTTCTACAAGATGACTTCTTGCAAGTTTATTGATTATCTTGAAATTCAGATAATTCAGCTTCTTGTGCCACAACCAACTTGATTCGACTGTGATCTTTGCTAGCAGACAAGTACCCATATTTGGACCTGCAATCAGGATGATCCAAATGAAATTGTGCTGCAAGGAAATTGTTTGGGTCCTTGGCACTCAGCTGTTCCTTGAACCTACAATCAAGGAAATCAATTTTTAGGTACCCATACTTGTTTGGGTCCTGAGGGGTTAGTGCTATAAGATGATCTAACCAACCTATAGCCAAAGGACTTGACTCTAAGAGGTTTCCATCTATCAGTGCCATAATCATAGTGCACATTAGCAAATTGCTTAGGGGTTTTAGGT
Source organism: Rehmannia glutinosa (assembly GCA_016081115.2). Lineage (NCBI taxonomy): Eukaryota > Viridiplantae > Streptophyta > Magnoliopsida > Lamiales > Orobanchaceae > Rehmannia > Rehmannia glutinosa. Next base: position 23,449,633 of record CM071928.1, on the reverse strand, counting down.
TCATACACCTGTCTCTTTTGTCTGTATGCCTGTGTGTGTGTTTTAGCACTTGCTTTCTTAAGATAGTTGTGATAATTCTGAGTGTAGTGCTTGGGTGCATATGTGTGCTGATGATAGCTCTTTTGCCTTTGAATGACCTTTGCTGAGTTTTAGGTCTTTGCCATCTAGGCTTGTCTTCCATAGGTCTTTGCTGATGTTTCACATTATTCCAATCAACATAATTTGGATAGTTTCTACCATTCCCATCATGTGTGTTTCTCTGATGAAACTTCTGGGGTTTTTGGTAGCTATGTTTGCTTTTCACAGAGTATTTTCTGTTTGGAGTTTGCTGAGGAACTCGGCTGGATTTCGTCTCAGCTGTCCTCTCAGCATACTCAACTGGCTGTTTTTCTTTCCCTATGTATCCAAGGCCAGTTTGTTTGTGGGTGTGCTTTGGAGTGAATGTGGGTGCAACATTTGGTGTTTTGGACTTTTGAGATGCCTCATTACTTGAAGATCCTTTTTCCAAAATCACTCTAGGAGTTTGACTATGCAAAAAGGAATTGAATCATATGCCTGTCTTATCTCCACATTCTTTTTGACTCATGATAAGATCATCCAATGATTTGGATGCCTTTGTAAATGAGGCAATCACATTTTTGAGATCTTTTCCCCTCTTTTCTATAGCAGCTAACTTTGCTATGATCTTGGCATTTTCAGCCTTCAACTTAGTGTTCTCATCAGCTATGTGACTCAGAGTACTCAGCTCTTTAGTCAGCTATGAGTTTGGCTTTTAAGCTGGTTGTTTCCTCATTTAGAATTGTGTGTGAGGATTTTATGTGTTCAAAATATTTCATCATTTTGCCTAATGAATCATAAAGATCAGTGGGTGATGAAGTGTGTGTATCACAATCACTATCACTTGAATGTGAATGAGATAAGTTAGAGTGTACCTCATCTTCTTGATCTGGTTGATCTTGTTCTTTAGCCATAAGGCAAATCATAATATCTTCCTTAGAGTCACTTGAGGAGTCAGCTTCACTACTTTCTGAGTCTGTTGCTTCTTTGGACTTGACTGTCTCAGCAGTTTCAGCAGCTAACATGGTTTTCTTCTTTTCCTATCTTCTTTCTCAGAAGACTTTTCTATCTTCCTCATTCCTATATATGTTGACTGGTGGATATGAACAGTCAACTGCAAAATGTCCTGGTTGTCTGCAGTTCCAACACGGGTTCTCAACTCTTTGAGGTACCGATTGCCCTCTATAGTGATCGGTCGCCCTCAATACAAAAATATATCCATATTTTGACAAAAAGAAGTTCAAGAAATACTTCTTAAGCTTAAGATAAAAATATAATTGTAAATTTGAAGTATTTTGACAACTTAATTCGAATATTGTTTTAATTATTAATCTAATATGTGAAATCATCAACATAAAAAAAAAACTTAGTGCTAACCATACTTAAGATTATATTGAAACCATTCCTTTTAGATAAGCTACAATCCCATAAAAGCTGCCAAAATTCCATATTTAAGTTAAATTAGGATTTTATTTCCATATGTTCTCATAATTGACTAATTTCAATGAGCTTAAAATTATTTCCATAAATATCTAGGACCATTTTCTTTAAAATACACCAAACAATGAGTGGGTCTCCTGTGATATGGATCCTAACACCCAAATCTGAATTCTTACATAATCCAACCTAAGAAAAACCCGAAATAGATATGATAAACAGATCTTCGCTTCTCTGTACTACTGGTGTCAATTTTATTATTTTGAAAACATATACATTTTGGAGTAAAACTGATACTTTTAATAAAAAATAATACTTTTAAACAAGGATATATGTATAATTTTCAAGTAAATAATCAGTTCTGGTACTTTCAAAGCATATACCTTTTCGAGTAAAAGTTATATGTTTTTTAATAAAATGATATTGTTCGAGTCTAAAGTGATACTATGCCACCATCCTCCCAAAATTTACTTGAAAATATATAATTTTCAGAGTAAAATGATACTTTTTGTGAAAAAAATAATCTTTTTAATTATAATCACACCCGTCTATTACCCTAATATTTGTGAAAATGCCACCGATTTATTTGGACTGGGGCACGTGTCATAGAGGATCCATCTGACAAAATACGACTCGTGAGATGGTCCTATATGAGATTTTGCCCCCAAACAATAAACCTATCCAGATGTACTACATTAGATTCTGCTAAGATAACCCACTTCATAGCCACCGCCCTTCATCTTTTCTTCAAAAATATCTATTCTCCCCCTCCTTAATTGAGAGAAATTATTTTTTTATGCACTTTTATATTATTTTTTATGCACTTTTTTTTTCTTTTCTTCTTCTCCATTCTTTTTTTTTTCAATTTCTTCTCAGAGACGCTATTCACACCCCAAACACTCTACGTACACCTACCTACTAAATGCACCACACACTCCTTTTTTCAAATATATTACATTTAGTAAATGCATCCCCTTTATTTTTGTATTTTACCTTTTCATTGTTTTCCCCCAAAATACACCAAAATTATACCCAATAGGTTGTGGCGGCGGAAGAAGTTCCGGCAGAGGAGAAAGAGGTAATATTTTCCTTTAATTTTGAATATAATATTTTTCTTTAATTTCGCACTTATAGTTGGATTAGTTAGGGTAATTGTTAGGTAATGCTGGGTATAAGTGTTGGGTAATTGGATTTAGTTTGAATTATGGAGTTACATAGCTGCTTTTTTTCTGATTTTATATGAGTTTGAGGAAGAAGACGATAGATGGAATGATGGTATATGATACTTGTAAAATATACGTGCATTTAAGAGCTTATTTTAATATATAATTGATGCATTTGCATGTATATTTAGTGTGTTTAACTTGGTTTCCCTTGTTGGACGTGATACTGCGTACTCTTGTGAATTTTGCAGAAAATGTAGCTAAATTGGACAAACGATGATAGCATGTTTCAAAGGATATGTAAAAAGAAAAGGTACGATAAAAAATATGAAGGAAAAAAGCATGAACGGTCGAAGAAAAGAGAATTTCCCTCAAAAACGTCAAAATGCGCTAACAGTTTCTAGCACTGGCAGGGTTTAGTAGTTTGGCGATAAATTTCTCTACAAAATTGCTATTGTGGTTATTCAAGTGTCTATGGAAAGCTAAGAGAAAGAACTATAACTTTCGTGAAGACCCTAGAAGCCAATTCCGATCTCACGACCCGACCGTGTGGGTTTACACGGGCGTGTGACGTAACTGGGCTGAATTAGTCTCCTTTTCCTACTAAAACTCTGCAAGTGATCTCCCCAAGCATCTATAAAAGGGGCCCAAGAATTGCACAAAAATTCATCCATCATTACACAACTTGATAAAAAAATAAAAAACACACATCAAATAACACAGGAAAAACGAAGAAATCGGAGAGCTTCTGGGCAAAGAAGGCTAGGTCACGAAGAACACCACAAAGCTTTCGTATCTAGGGAGCACAAGAGCTTCGAGGGCTTGGAAGGAGAATCCATCCTGACTAGAAGGGATTTTTTTTCTATGTCTAAGAACTCTTGTCTGTGCTTAAACGATGTCTTAATATTGATTCGAATTTGTCTATGAGTTTTTAATCAATGTTTGGCATATTTTTCGGATCTTAGGGGCATAATCGAAACTGTGGATTTGTATTAAATAGATTACTTGTTTTCTTAATTAATTCATGCTTTCTATTTTATGAATTCGAGTGCTTATTATTTAATTGCTTTTTATCTGATCAATAATTAGCATGTCATATTTGTTATTGCAAAATTCGGGAGATGAGTTATAACAAAGGCTGAAATCGAATTCAGACATAAACAAGTGTGACAACTGTTTGTGGGGAGTCATTCAATTCACAAATCTTTTGGGAGTTAATAAGAATTGTAACGATCCGGTAGGACTACAATTGTTATTAATCAACTGTGTATTCACGACCGAAAGGCGAGTAGACGAATTTAGGAATTGAACCCATAGAATTGCATGAATTGGTTTTTAAAACTTTATTTGCATTTAATATTGACGAAGTATGTTGAGATTATGTGCCTAAGGTTGCTCCTAAAGATGTTGAAAATACTTGTGGAGTTCGCTAATTTATTTTTATTTCTTTTTCTTAATTTTCCTTTTTTAGTTATAAATAACTTGATTTTCGGTCGCTTCAATAAAATTAGAATACAATGTTATTATAGCCTAAGTGTTTCGAGATTCAATCCCTAAGGAATACGACCTTGCTTGCCATTATTCTATAAACTACACTGTATACTTGCAGTTGTATGAACCAAAATATTTTTGGCGAACAAGTTTTTGGAGTTGTTGTCGGGGATTGATTAGATTCTACTTAGATATAGTAATAAGTAGTTCAATCTTAATTGAAGCATATTTTCTATTTTTTATTATTTTCGAAATTACTTTTTTTTGAATTTTTTTTTTTAGGTTCTAACATTGTTTTGTTTTGTGCAGATAGTGCATGATCACGCGTTCCAAATCGACCCAGCCAATTCCCATTGATTTGGAAATCGTAAGCAAAGCAAAACAACTAAGGAAAAGAGCCAAAGCAATGGCGGATGGGACTAATCCGAATGTAGTGGAAAACAGAAACAATGAGGAGCGCTCACCAGGGGTCGGTGTCCAAGATAGGATTGTGGAAAGGCCCGCGAGAGGGGCAGTTAGGGACTACTTTCAGCCGGAGACAAGCCAAACTTATGGGGGTGTTTCCCGTCTGCCGATCAATGCAAACAATTTGAACTAAAACCGGCATTGATCCAGATGGTGTCACAAAACCAGTTTTGGGATAGAGCCGTTGAGGATCTAAACGTGCATCTGGCGCACTTTCTACAAATTTGTGAGATTGTTAAGATAAATGGTGTTTCTGAGGATATCATTCGATGTCGCCTATTCGCATTTTCTCTGCATGATAAGGCTAAGGGATGGTTATGCTCTTTAACGCCACCAGCCACAAATTGGGCAGAACTAAGTCAGCGGTTTCTAGCCAAATACTTTCCCCGAAGACGCCAGAATCGAAATCGAGATCGCCCAGTTTAGGCAATTAGATGCTGAGCCGCTATATGAGGCATGGGATAGATTCCGAGAATTATTAAGAAAGTGCCCTCAACATGGATATCCCGACTACCAACAGGTTCAGTACTTCTATAATGGTTTGAGTGGCAACACAAGAACAATTATAGATGTTGCATCTAGAGGTGCACTACTAGGGAAATATCCTGAGGAGACACTGGAATTATTAGAGGAGATGATGAACAACAGTTACCAATGGCCATCCGAGAGGTCAACTGTCCAACGAGTGGCAGAAATTCAGGATGAGAAGGTCACCATGTTCATAGAACAGGTATCCGTGCTGAATATGAAACTGGACGTGATGCAACAAGTTACTCCAAGAGATCCTGTTGTTGTTGAAGAGGAAGCAAACTTTATGGGCCAACAAAGAAACTTCAACAATAATTACAGAAATAATCAGATACCCAACTACTACCATCCAGGGTTGCGAAACCATGAAAATTTCTCTAATGCTAACAATAAAAATGTTGTGCTTCCACCTCAGAGATATAACATGGGTAATCAAGGCAGAGCGGAGTCCAATGAAAAGAAAGCATCTGTTGAAGAGATGATATCCTCGTTTATTGGAGAGACAAGGGTAAGACATAACAAAGATGAGGCCAAGACAGACAGGATAGAAGAACATGTCACTCAGCTAAACACATCCAAGACTTAAATCTCTGGAAACACAAGTAGCCCAGATCACAACTGTTGTGGGAGGCCAACACCAGAAAGGCAAATTCCCAAGCGATACTGAGCTGAATCCACGAGAGCAATGCAATACCATTCGTCTGATGGATGGCATTGAGGGTTCTTAGGTTTCAAATGACAAATTTATTTCATATTTCCGTACATTTTTATCGCCTTCAATTTTAATTTCAATTTTAGTTTCAATTTTAATTTTTATGTAATAACTTAATTTTTAGTTTTGTTTAGTTTTCTTGAGTTGTTGTGTAGAAGGCATCACGACAAACTCCCGGTTATAAAAAAAAAGTACAGAACCAATCCCACACGGGCGTGTGGGATTACACGACCTGGCCGTGCGAGAGGCCGAACCACCCGTGTGAAGAAAGGCCGAAGATAGACGCAGATCGCAACACACTCAGGGCCACATGGCCAGCCCGTGTGACCTCACACGGCCGTGTGGCCCAAACACCAAAAATCGGGCAGATTCAAATAACCCCTATTTTAACCCCAAATTCTAACTTTTTCTCCCACTTTCTCCTACACAAACCCTAACCCACAAAAATTCTCTCCCTAAATATTCAAACTACTCTCCAAATTCACCTCAAATCTCAAACCAAAATCACAAATCCTTCACTTTCTCAAGAAACCCACCACCAAATACCTTCAATTTTCAACTTCTCCAAGTTCTATACCAAGTTTGGGAGTACTCTAAAAATTCCCAAATTTCAGATTTTTACTCTTCCAAACCTTGAAATTTATGGCCTCTAGGGATGAAAGATGAGCTAGGAGAATTACAAGAAGAAGGAGGAAGCCGACTCTAGAGCCCGAACCCGAGCCTCAATCGATTTTCGACCCCGAGGAGCCCGAGGCTTCCAACGTCAACTTGCCAAACGAAACCCACCGGGCTAGATGGATAATACTCTACTTTCATCCATAGGTATCCCGATGAACCTACTCTTACGAATTTGGTTTATTGGAAGGTTTTAGAGCTTTATGTGGAAGAACTGATTGGCATGAATATCTAAATGGGCATTGGGCTACTTATTCAGTTATTACACTTGAATTTTAAGTTGCTTTGAATTTGTGGTGCAAAAAAGAAATTTGATGGGAGTTAGATTTCGCTTGGGCAATGAGCAAAGGGAACTAACAAATGATGATTTAAATGAAATTTACAAAATACCGGCGTATAGGGTGGAGGAGCACGAGGAATTCGATAAGGATAGGTTTTGGAAAACGATAACTGGGAAACAAATTTACACACCGGGCACTTCCAAGGCGTCTAGTATTCGCAACCCGGAATTTTGACATGTTCAGTGAGTCTTGGCTGAAACCAACTTTGCGAGGGAGGAGAGTAGAGGGGCATTGAGGGTTGATGAATTGTTTATCATTTGGTGTATGGCATCGGGGACTGAAGTGGTGCCAAACACTAGGGCTATGATAGCCCGACAATTTGATAGGATTAGAAAGAGTGAGAAGGGTGGAATTTGCATAGGGGAGATGATTATCCCTATTGTGGAATATTTTAACATTAATTTGGAGGGGTATGCGGAGGCTGCTGGGCCTAAGTTGATTGATTTAAATGTTCTAACTGCTATGAAAACGATAAATTTCGATAGGCGTGATTATTGTCTCACTCAGGCAGATAGAAAAACAGTTAAGCTTCCGACCCCCAAAGCTACTTCTATTAGAAATAGAGGTAACTGGCTACTTAGAGAGGTAGAGAGGGCTGCTGCTCAAGAAGAGCAGGATGAGCAAATGAAGGAGATGCTGGAATCCTCTCGCCAAGGGGGTAACCGACCATTTACTATGAGTGAGAGAGGGTAGAAGCTGATGTGAGGAAATTGATAGTTGACAACCACCGCTGATGAGTATCACCTGGAGTACTTACAGCGTTTCTTTGCCATCACCCAGCAGCAGCAGCAGATGTACGAGATGATGTCTCATATGGACCAGTGGCACATCTCACAAGGCCACTACCATCCACCTCCATCCCCTTAGTTGATCTATGTAAGTACTTATTACGCATTCCTCTTTCTATTGGTAATTTCCTCATATGTTTGGGACGAAGCATATTTTAAGTTTGGGGGGGTTGTCAAGATGCGCAATCTAGTACTGTTGCATTTTGCATTGCATTTAGGACTGTATGTAGAAGCACTTGCATTTTAATTTTCGAAAAACAAAATTGATTTTTTGTTTATTTTTATTGTTTTAGCATGTTTACCGATTTAGCACTATTAATTGCTTTTGTGTGTGGTTTTAATTTAGTTCATATGCCCAGCTCCCGTATGATTTTACTATGGATATTTTTATGGCATGGAATAACATACTTGTGGGAATAATGTAATAAATTGTTAGGAGGAAAGTTACTTATTTTCTTGGCATGTGTTAAGAAAATTGGGTATTTGAGCATGTTGCGAAAAATGAGCCTGTGAGCTTTTGTGCCTTAAACTACTTTATATTATGCAGACTTATTTTTTCATGAGTGCTTCATTCATGATTGATATAACTCTAGAACTTGCTCTAGTATTTTCATTGAAGCCATGTCTGTGTGCAATTTTTGAAAATGATCTAAGGCCATCTTTATTTAGTCTACTTAGCCCAAAAAAACCTACCTATGAACTCATGATTCCCTAGTTAGTCAATTTTGAGCCAAAACTTTTATTGTTAGCCACATTGATGTTTAATATTTATACATTTTTATCCCTAAAATTTCGAAAATGAATAAGTTTGGGGGAGATGTGGTGGAAATTTATGAAAAATAGAGGAAGTTGGCAAAAGAAAGAGGGATGAACAGTATTTGGGTAAATAAAAAAATTACATGAAGCTCGAAATAGAAAGAAAATCTCTGGAAAAAAAATCGAGCAATGCAAAAAAAAAACAAAATCTGAAAAATTGTGAAAAAAGAGAAAAAGAAAGCTTGAGGCTAAAGAAAATAAAAAGAAGGCAAAAAAAAACGCTTAAGAATGAAAAAGGAGAAATAAGGGTGGAATTGAGTTGCAAAAGGAAACTGATATTATGTTAAAATTGAGTTGGTGAATTGCAAGTCTGTATGCTTAAATTCTATTTGCTCAAATCAAGTCACTTAATCCGAATTTCCCTACCCTTCCCAAAGAGCTGACATTACAATCTAATAAAACTCCTTTTTGATTCTTAAGTTGTGCACACAAAAGTGGTAGAGATGTTAGATGATTTGCAAGCCTATGGTAGTTCTACTTTCACTGAATTGAATTTGAGCGTAAACACTACCCATGTAGTTTGAGAGTGGAGTGATACACTATCTACTTGTGAGCTGCGATGTCAAGTACCCAAAAGAGTATTAATCATGCCGAGTTTATGAATAATGTCTTCTTGACGATGAATTACATGATTTTCTTGAGTATGGAGTCAAATGCTATTTAATGTTCATAGTGTTCTTGGGTATTCGTTTTTACCCCGTGATTTTATTTTTTTTTTAATTTGCTCGAGGATCTTAGCAATGCTTTAAGTTTGGGGGATTTTGATACGTGTAAAATATACGTGCATTTAAGGGCTTATTTTGAAATATAATTGATGCATTTGCATGTATATTTAGTGTGTTTTACTTGGATTCCCTTGGTGGACGTGATACTGCGTACTATGGTGAATTTTATGTTTGGTTTTAATTTAGTTCGTATGCCCAGCTCCCGTATAATTTTACTATGGATATTTTTATGGCATGGGATAACATACTTGTGGGAATAATGTAATGAATTGTTAGGAAGAAAGTTACTTATTTTCTTGGCATGTGTTAAGAAATTGGGTATTTGAGCATGTTGCGAAAAATGAGCCTGTGAGCTTTTGTGCCTTAAACTACTTTACATTATGCAAACTTATTTTTTCTTGAGTGTGTCATTCATGATTGATAGAACTCTAGAACTTGCTCTAGTATCTTTATTGAAGCCATGTGTATGTTCAATTTTTGAAATGATTTAAGACCATCTTTGTTGAGCATACTTAGCCTAAAAGGCCTACCTATTAACTCATTATTCCCTAGTTAGCCAATTTTGAGCCAAAACTTTTATTGTTAGCCACATTTTGATCTTAAAAAAATTGAAAACATGATTTTATCTTTGAAATTTCTTGAGCTTATAGAAAATGAATAAGTTTGGGGGAGATGTGGTGAAAATTTATGAAAAAAGAGAGGAAGTTGGCAAAAAAAATGGAGGGATGAGCAAGTATATTTAGTGGGTAAATTAAAAAAAAAAAAAAGCATGAAGCTCGAAAAATAAAGAAAATATCCGGAAAAAATACATAGAAAAATCGAGCAAAAGAAAAGAAAATTTCTGAAAAGTTGAAAAAAATGAGAGCTTGAGGCTAAAGAAACAGAAAAGAGGCAAACAGGCCGAAAGAATGAAAAAGGAGAAATAAGGGTGGAGTTGAGTTGAAAAAAGAAAGTATCTAGAAACAAAATGAGTATTATGCTGAAATTGAGTTGGTGAATTGCAAGTCTGTGCACTTAAATTCTAATTGCTTAAGTCAAGTCACTTAATCCAAATTTTTTCTACTCTTACCAAAGAGGCTACATTACAACCAAATGAAAAGTCCCTTTTGATTATTAGATTGTGAGCACAAAAGCAGTTGAGATGTTAGATGATTTACAAGCCTATGGTAGTTCTACTCTCACTGAATTGATTTTGAGCGTAAACACTTTCTATACACTTTGAGAGTCGAGTGATACACTACTACCTACTTGTAAGTCGTGATGTCAAGTACCCAAGAGAGTATTAATTAGGCCGAGCTTATGAAAGATGACTTCTTGATAATAAATTGCATGATTTACTTAAATATGAAGTCGAATGAGATTAAATATTTATAGTGTTCTTATGTATTCTTTTTACCCCTTGATTATATTTTTCTTAATTTGCTCGAGGACGAGCAATGCTTTAAGTTTGGGGGATTTTGATGCGTTTAAAATATACGTGCATTTTGGGGCTTAAAATGATATATATTTGATGCATTTGCACGTATATTCATTGTGTTTTGGTTGGTTTCCTTTGTTGGGCGGGATACTGCGTATTCTTGTAACTTCTTACATGAAATGGAGCCAAATTGGATAAAAAGAGATATCACGTTCCAAATTATAGGTCAAGATCTAAGGTACGAACAAATATGTGAAGTAGAGAAGCATGGACGATCGAACAAAAGGAAATTTCCTTCAAAAACATCCAAATGCGTTAACAGTTTTCAGCACTGGCAGGGTTTAGTATTTTGACCATCACTTTCTCTACAGAATTGATATTAAGGTGATTCAAGTGGCTATGGAAATCTAAGAGAAAGGGCTACAACTTGCATGAAGACCCCAGGAGCAAATTAGGACAAAAACACGTCACACGGCCGGACCGTGTGGTGGCACACGGCCGTGTGAAAATGCCGATGTGGAATGACACAACGTGTGGAGAAGGGAAAGAAACAGGGGACGGAACCAAGCCCGCACGGCCAGACCATGTGAGCCCACACAGGCATGTGGGAAAGGGCTAAAATCCACACAACCGTGTGGTGTCAAACGGCCAGGCCGTGTGGGACTCTGCAGACGCATTTTTTTGGAGTTCTTATTCCGTTCCAACTCTACAAGTTACCTCTCCAAGCATCTATATAATGGGGACCAAGTCTTGAACGAATTTAGATCATCATAAATCATCCAATATCACTTCATACACTATACAACACATTAAATTACGCATGAACCAAGATTCGAAGTCTTCTGAGAGAGGAGGGCTAGGTCGCGAAGAACACCACAATGCCTTTCGCATCTACGGGAGCACAAGAGCTTTAAAGGCTTGGAAGGGGAATCCATCCTGACAAGAAGGGGTTTTCTTTCTATGTCTAGATCTCTTGTTTGTGCTTAAACGATGTCATAATATTGATTTCGAATTTGTCTATGAATTTGTTATCAATGTTTGGCTAATCTTTCAGATCTTAGGGGCATAATCAAAACTGTGGATTCATGTTAAATCTTGACTAATTGCTTTCTTAATTGATTCTAGTGTTCTATTTTATGAATTCGAGTGCTTTTTTTTTATAATTGTCGATTATCTGATCAATAATTTGTATGTCATACTTGTTAGTCCATAATCGGGGAGGTGAGTTCTAACGAGACGAAAATCGAATTCAGACATAAATAGGGTAATGTATCGGGAGACTACTTTTGTTTATGGGGAGTATTTCAATTCAAAGATTTTTTGAGAGTTAATAATAGTTGTGATGGATCGGGAGACCTCAATATTATTAATCTACTGTTTATGCGCTACCCGGGAGGGGATAAACTATTTTAGGAATTGAACCCATAAAATTGCATGAATTGGTTATTGAAACTTTAGTTGGATTTAATATAGAAGAAACATGTTGAGATTATGTGCCCACGGTTGTTGAAAGTACTAGTGGGGTTCGCAAATTTATTTATTTTTATGTTATTTTCGATTTCTATTACAAATTCGATATTCGGTCGCTTCAATAAAATTGGAATGCGATGTTATTATAGTCTAAGTGTTTCACATATCAATCCCTGAAGAATACGACCTTGCTTGCCATTGTCCTATAAACTACATTGTATACTTGCAGTTGTATGATCCAGATATTTTTGGCGAACAAGTGTTTGGCGCCATTGCCGGGGATTGAAATATTCTACTTAGATATAGTAATAAGTAGTTCAATCTTAATTGAAGACTTTTTAAATATTTTTATCTTAATGTTATTTTTAATCTCGATTTTTGTGTAAATATTTTTTTATTATTTTTTGATTTTTGTAAAATATTTTTTATTTTCGTTTTTTTTGTAAAATATTTTTTTATTTTCGATTTTTGTAAAAAAAAAATATTCGTTTTTCCTTCTTTTGTAAATAGTTTTTTTATTGCTTTGTTTCTAACATCGTTTTTGTTGAATGCGAGACTAAAACTTTGGAGATACAAGTAGCTCAAAATCGCTACTGCAGTGGGAGGCCAATATCAAAAGGGCAAATTCCTAGGCGATACTTAATCCGAGAAAACAATGCAACGCCATTCGTCTGATGGATGGTAAAGAATATGAGGGCTCAAGAATTTCAACCAACACAGTTCAACAACAGTGATGTTAGAAATCTGAAGTCTGGCTGAAGACGTGAAACTTAGTGCTTTGTAGGAGACAACCCAAGAGATGTCGCGACAAACTCCAGGGTAAAAAAAAAAGCAAAACAAAATGAAAAGAAAACGCGAAAAAAGGAAAAAAAAACGAAAAAAAAAGACAGACGCACACGGACGTGTGGACGCACACGACCCCACCGTGCGATCTGCTCCTCTAGTTTCAAATTTGACGAACGAGCTCCCGGCTTCACCGAAACTATCCAGGTAAGTACTCTTTACGCATTTCTCTTTCTTTTTTATAATTTTCCCATATGTTCGGGACGAAATATATTTTAAGTTTGAGAGGTGTATTTAGAACTTATTTATGTGAGTAAGAGTATTAATATTCTATTCGAATTTAAATAATAAAATTAATTTTCATGTTCAATTTTTGTGTATTTAATATACTCCCTAGTTACTATATTTGTTTTTCGTAATATGGATTACAACTTAAGTTACTAATTACTTTTTAAAATAAATAGTTTAAAATATTTTCTTGGAAATAAACGAAGAACCTAAAGTAAAATTGAGGTATGAAATATAATAATCAAACACTATAAAAAATTACAGTTTATCGACATAATTTACTAGCATAAATGATTTGACACTAAACTTTATAATTACCTACAGAATACTGACATAATAAAATAATATTATCTTTCCCAAATTATACCAACTAACTACCTTCAAGTTATCAATAATTTTTAAATTTACCGATAAAATACTGTAAAGCGCATGTAAATTGTTTTTTCTCGTGATGAAACTATACTAAGAAATGATTTGTACTAATGGAAATTTGACTAAACATCAAACTCAATTTTAAGATTAGAGAATATACGTTGCATTGAGAGGTTTAGGGGTAAAATTATTCCATTGTGTCAAATTTGATTCTAAGTTCTAACTACTCCATCTCAATTTAATAATGGAATAATTAAGCGTTCAATTTTGAAGAAAATGATCGATAATAATTATTTGTATACGCTGCAGGTTCTATGCATGAAAACCCATGATAAAAGAAATTAATATAGAATGTCAAATCATGCATTATAATAAAAATGCAATGCTATAAAAATGAGTCTACCTGTAAGAAATCTTAGAGGTATATAATTTAAAATCTATAATAAAAGAAATAAACACTAACAGACCTTTCACTTTTTTTTTCATAACCGAAAATCCATATTCTCACGTGACTTGTCATCGAAAAAACAATTCTGGCACCTCAAGAACTGCAAGAATGTAAAATAAATCCCCCTTCACTTTAATGGCATATACCATGCCATAAAAGGTCCAATTATTGTCATTTCTATTGAAGTCAACAAATCACCCAACTTTTTTTTTTTTGGTTACATTAACTCATCCCATTTCTTGTCACTGAGGTCTCCCTCCTATTTTTTCATGACGTTTAAGTAGATACGAGGGTGGACTTTTTGATCCACTTCAAGAATTATTAGTTTGGGTAGAATAATATGACAAAATGAATACCAAACTATTTCTGATATTTCGAAGAGTCATATTGGCCTAGCTAAATGAGTTTGGTACAATCATTCAATAAAGATACAAAATTACATTGTCACATCGAATGTTATTCTGCCATGAATTTCATAATCTTACTTGTAAATTCTGTTCAATTATGCTAGCGTAGAAAATTTATATATTTTTGTGGTAATAGATCAAAATGACCACTTCTATAATGAAGAATAAAAACTAGTTATTTTTCGAAAATAAATATTTTTAAGCCATTTTGGCACAACAAAAAACATTCATACCATTTTAACATATTTGTTTGATATTTGGTCTATTTCTATTTCTTTCACTTTTCTCTTTAATTATATCCTCTTACAGTCTTACTCTCTATCAATTTTTTTTTTTAAATTTGAATCTATATTTTTGTTTTTGTATATGCAATATTGATATTGAATTATAGATCTCAGAAAGATAATTGATTTGATATATTATACATTCAAAGCGGATTTAAAACAAAAAAGTTATGTGAATATCAAGTTATCGCCGGTTTGACCAATGCCTACACTAAAAGCTGATAGCTCGATATCCAGTTATGTATCTGAATATCGAGTAATCATAACTCGATATCGAGTTATGTAACTGTATATCTAGTTAGCTGAGAATAAGATTTTAAGCACAATTCGACAAAATAACTCGATGAAGACAAACATTATTCGATATCGAGTTACATAACTCGATATCGACCTATAGTAACTCGATATCGAGTTATGCCATGAAAATTCTTGTCATCTTTCTCATTCACCCCAACCATCATTAATAGTGCATCAAGGTTTTCAATCAAAACCTAGATTGTCTAAACCGCGCGTAAAAATTCTTCCAATCTAACAACAAATCCTAACCCAAACAACTATAAACTAACTAAATCAACAAAATACATGAAATTTACGGAATAAGATTTTTTTACCATCGATACAATCGTCGTAGGTTCCATTTTTGCATGTCGCCAGAATAAGATTTTTTGCCCAAGTTTTGAATGTCGAGTTATGAAGTTGGTGAATGTGCGTGTGTAACTTGAAAAGGGGTTTACTGGGTTAAAGGGCATTTGGGAATTTCACATGTCAAAATGGCTAAAAAACATGTATTTAAAAAAAGTAGCTAAAAAATATTTTGATTTGGCGGGAATGGCCAAAAAACCGACCCACTTTGTATTTTTTGATGTCAATGTTATTCTATAATGATAACTGGATTGTTTATATATACTGTAGCGTGGTAGGAAATAATCAAGAGTTATTTTAGTAATCTCGATTTTTATTATATATAAAATGCTACTCCTGAAAACTAATTTAAACATGATTATTATCTGGGTTATATTCACTTTACCCGATTTGGTATCACTTACCCGGTTACCCCTTTAATGTTAAAACGTCCAAAATATATACTTCATAAACTAGAATAATTAATATTGATGGAAATAATATGTTCCTAAAGTAAATAAAAAGATAAGCCTTTGATTGCTTGTGTTTTTACTTCCATTGTTTCTATTTTTTAGAGAAACTTTTGTGGGATGTGTGATTATTTGTGGAAAAAAATAATTTATTTTTAAAATAAATTGTTATTTTTTTCTTTTTCTTTCACAATCACTTCCCAATACCAAATCATATTATTTATTTTTCTCTCTCTCTCCACACTACTGTTAGTAATAATTTGGAATTTCCAAATTATGTCTTTGCATAAGCCGTGGCACGCCTTATTAGTTGACTGCAACTTTTAAGTTCATGAATCTAGAGTCAATGTAGAAGCATGGAGAATGTTCTAGATTGGTTGAAGTGCATGTAGATGGATAAGTCAATTGGTTTACCACATTAAATTAGATAGTTTGAAAGGTCTTTTATGCATCTATAAATACCCATTTGTACTTAGAATTTTGCAAGACATCAAGTTAATAAAATTCCTCTTCCTCCTAAAATTGTCTTCTACTTTTATATAGTTCATTTTTCTAACAAAGTAGCCAGAGCCATATAATCCTTTGAGATGGAAAATAATGGAGCATCTTCATTCCAATTCCCTCATCTCACAAAAGAAAACTATGAAAAATAGTGTCTACGAATGAAAGCCTTGCTTGGCTCCCAAGATATTTGGGAGGTCATAGAGAAGGGATATGAGAAGCCTCAAAATGAAGCTACATTATCTCCAATCGAGAAGGATACTTTGTCAAATACAAAGAAGAAGGATAAACAAGCCCTCACCCTTATCCATCAATGTTTGGATGATTCGATGTTCGAGAAAGTAGCCGATGCTACTACTTCATAGGAAGCTTGGGAGATTTTGGCAAAATCTCTACAAGGTGTTGATAAAGTGAAGAAGGTGAGACTTCAATCACTAAGGGGTGATTTTGAAGCTTTAAAGATGAATGAATCTAAAGTGATTTCGGATTATTGTTCAAGGGTAAAGCTGTTGTGAATCAATTAAAGAGATATGGAGATAAGATCGAAGATGTACGCGTAGTGGAGAAAATTCTTCGTTCCTTGACTCCAAAGTTTGATTATATTGTGTGTGTCATTGAGGAGACGAAAGATCTAGATTCTATGAGCATTGAAGAATTGGAGTGTTCTCTACAAGCTCATGAAGAAAAGATCATGAGGAGACAAGAGGAGCCAGTGGAGCAAGTTCTCAAAGTCAATGCTACTTTGAGAAATGATGCAGAAAAGAAAAATAACTGCAAAGGACGTGGACGAGGACTTGGTTATGAACGAGGAAGGGGTCGTGCAAATAACCAAAAAAGACCTGGAAGAGACAGTAGAGACAGCTCCAATAATAAAGAAAGAAACCAACCATCACAAAGAGGTCGTGGAAGAGCAAGAGGAAGAGGACGAGACTATTATCAAAGATAAAAAAAAGGAGGTATGACAAGTCTAAAATTGAATTGTACAGTTGTCATAGACTTTGCCATTTTCCCTGGGAGTGCCGCAACAATAATTACGATGCTAAAGAAAATGCCAATCTTGTTGACGATAAGCAAGAAGCGGAAGAGTCGACGTTGTTCTTAACAATCAAAGATGACGAAAATGAAAACAACAGTCTGTGGTACTTGGATAATGGTGCTAGCAACCACATGTGCGGATATAGAGAAAAGTTTGCAGAGTTAAATGAGAAGGTGAGAGGTAATGTCTTCTTCGGAGACTCCTCAAATAGACATATTGAAGGGAAAGGTCCAATTCTCATTTCTTCCAAAGATGGCAACCATAAATTGATCTCCAATGTTTATTATGTACCTAAATTGAAAAGTAATATTTTGAGTTTGGGTCAATTTTTTGAAAATGGGTATGAAATTTTCATGAAAGATAATTATCTTTGGCTACGAGACCAGAATGTCAATTTGCTTGCTAAAGTGGTTATGTCAAAGAACAGGATGTTCAAATTGAACATGAAATCAATTGATGCAAAGTGTTTGAAGGCTAATGTGCAAATGGCAATGGCATATGAGATTTGAGCATATGAATTTTGGAGCTCTTTAAGCGATGGGAGATAATAATATGGTGAGAGGGATGCCTTCGATTAAACATCCCAATCATTTGTGTAAAGCATGTCTTGTCGGAAAACATACAAGAAAGAGTTTTCCAAAAGAAGCAACATGGAGAGCGACCAAGCCGCTTGAACTTGTGCATACGGATGTGTGTGGATCAATTAATCCACAATCACTTGGTAAGAGTAAATATTTGTACTGATTTTTCAGTAAAAGACTTGGGTTTACTTTCTGAAGCAAAAATCGGAAGCCTTCGCTACTTTCAAAAATTTTAAGACACTTGTTGAAAAAGAAAGTGGCTATGAAATCAAAGCTTTGAGATCCGATGTCAGTTCCTAGATCGTCACAACAGAACGGTGTCACCGAGAGGAAGAATAGAACCACTCTTAACATGGCCAAATGTATGCTCAAAGCCAAAAATATGCCGAAGGAGTTGTGGGAAGAAGCTGTATTATGTGCGGTGTATTTGTCAAATCGTTCACCGATGGTGAATGTCAAAAATCAAACACCTCAAGAATCATGGAACGAAAAGAAGCCAAACATCATTCATTTGCGAGTATTTGGGAGCATTGCTTATGTTCAAGTTCCCCACCAAGAGAGATCCAAACTTGATGATCGAAGTGTCAAGCACGTATTTGTTGGATATGATTATCATTCAAAAGGTTATCGGTTGTTCAGCCCGAACAATGGCAAAGTCGTGATTAGCCGTGATGTTGAGATCGATGAAGAAGCCACGTGGAATTGGGAAGCTCAAGAAGAAAAGTCTTATGATTTTCTTCCTTATTTTGGAGAACAAGATGATTTGGAGCTTGAACAGAATACTACACCACTTCCTTCTCCAATTCCATCACCTACTCATGGAGAAAGTTCAAGTGAAAGGCCACTAAAAATGAGAAGTCTTGATGACATATATGAAAGATCTCATGAAGTTTCTCTTGACAATGATGAATTGTATTGTCTTTTTGCAGATAGTGAGCCTTTAACCTTTGATGAAGCAAGATATGATAAACGATGGAGAAAAGCCATGGATGAGGACATTAATTCGATTGAGAAAAACCATACTTGGGAATCAACCACTCTTCCCAAGGGTCATGACGCCATTAGCATCAAATGGGTGTACAAGGTGAAAAGAATGCTAAAGGGGAAGTAGAGAAATACAAAGCAAGACTTGTAGTCAAGGGCTACAATCAAAAACATGGAGTTGACTACGATGAAGTTTTTACACCGGTTGCCCGCATGGAAACTATTCGTTTAGTCATCTCTTTGGTGGCTCAAATGAAGTGGAAAATCTATCAACTTGACGTTAAATCAACTTTCTTGAACGGCTATCTTGAAGAAGAAGTTTATGTAGAGCAGCCTTTGGGGTATGTCATAGATGGACATGAAGATAAAGTTTTGAGATTGAAAAAGGCTTAATACGGTTTAAAGCAAGCCCCGCGAGCGTGGAATAGCCACATCGACAAATATTTTAAAGAGAACGGGTTTGTTCGTTATCCTAATGAATATGCTCTTTACATCAAAGTTTTTCATAATGACGATGTATTGCTCGTTTGTCTTTATGTTGATGATCTAATATTTACCGGTAATAATCCGAGCTTATTTGACGAGTTCAAGAAAATGATGTCTTTTGAATTTGAGATGACTGATTTAGGCCCCATGTCATATTACTTGGGCCTAGAGGTGAAACTAATGGAGGGAGGTATATTTCTTTCTCAAATTGGTTATGCAAAAGAAATTTTGAAGAAGTTTAATATGATTGATTGCAATCCTGTGAACACACCTACGGAGACTGGTTTGAAGCTATCGAAGTTTGGGGATGAAGAAAAAGAAAATCCGACTTTGTTTAAAGTCTTGTGGGAAGTTTGGGATATTTGACATGTACAAGGCCAGATATACTTTATGCAGTTGGGGTAGTGAGTCGTTTCATGGAAACTCCTACTTCTACCCATATAAAAGTTGCAATGAGGATTCTTCGCTACCTAAAAGGCACGCTTGATTTTGGGTTGTTTTATACTTCATCTAATGATTTTACACTTAAAGGATTCTGTGATAGTGATTTTGATGGAGACATTGACGATAGAAAAAGCACGTCCGATTTTGTATTTTTCATGGGTGATTGTGCTATTTCTTAGTGTTCGAAGAAACAACCTATTGTGACATTTTCAACTTATGAGTCAGAATATGTAACTGCAACTCCGTGTACGTGTCACGCTATATGGCTAAGAAAATTGTTGAAAGAGCTTCACTTATCTTAAGTAGAAGCTATAAAAATTTGCATTGATAACAAGTCGGCACAAGCACTTGCCAAGAACCCGGTGTTCCATGATCGAAGCAAGCATATCGATACGAGGTACCATTTTATTAGAGATTGCATTGCGAACAAAGAAGTGGAACTCAAGTTTGTGAAGACTCAAGATCAAGTTGCGGATATCTTCACAAAGCCGCTGAAGTTTGAAGATTTTCGAAGATTAAGGGCAAAACTTGGAGTGAAGAAGGAAATTCTAAATTAAGGGAGGATTTTGTTAGTAATAATTTGGAATTTTCAGATTATGTCTTTGCATAAGGCGTGTGGGCACACCTTATTAGTTGACTGCAACTTTTAAATTCATGAATCTAGAGTTAATGTAGAAGCATGGAGAATGTTCTAGATGTAAGTCCAAGCGGCTACGATAATCTAGAGGGGGGTGAATAGATTATCTCAATCTTTTCAATTTTGCCCTCTTTTTCGAACCAAATACCCCAAGACAATAATAAAGGTGCGGAAAGTACCACACTCTTCTTCAACACCACCTTTGGAGAAAAAGAATTTTATTAATTATCACAATCTCAACTTACAACACCTTTGAAGATTACACTCACAATCTTCCTTCAAGATTACGGCAATCTTCCTTATGAAGATCACCACAATCTTCAATCTTGAAGAATACCAAATTCTTCAACACCTCAAGAGCACCACACTCTTGAAACACCTATGACCTAGATCACCCAAGTGTATTCTTTCCACAAGAATACTCACAAGGATGTCTTGTGTTGAATGATGACCAAAATCAAGATTTCAACTCAATAATGAATAATACAATTTGAGTGCAAGTGTAATCAAGAAATGAAAGCCT
This sequence comes from Rehmannia glutinosa, assembly GCA_016081115.2. NCBI lineage: Eukaryota > Viridiplantae > Streptophyta > Magnoliopsida > Lamiales > Orobanchaceae > Rehmannia > Rehmannia glutinosa. The sequence goes on along the minus strand of CM071928.1, from coordinate 23,428,683 downwards.
AGACCTCAAGATGTGAAAGTGATAAGCTAGGCAAATTACAACAAGAATGATAACAATGAAGAGCTAAAGACTTTGCTTGAATGTATCTTGTTGTGTTGTATCTCAAGTGTTATATTGGTTGCTCCAAAACTTCCTCTATTTATAGGAGATGATTGATCAAGCATAGGCTCCTCTTGGAATCTGATATCTACAAAAAATTGCAATTAAAATCAAGATTATAGCTGTTAGAAATCAATCCCAAAATTTAAGGAAAAGTTGTCTGCTGCACAACGGTTAGAATTTTGCTGTAAAAACCCATTGATACAAAATCATTAAATGTGTTGTCCAATTTTGTCGAAAATAATCTTGAAGAAATACTCCGAAAAATATTAAAACCATTTTAAATCATTTAGGAGTATTTGGACAACCTTTAAAAACATTTTTTTGGTATAAAAACAAAATCATCAAAATCATGATAAAACCATATCAAACAATCTCCCCCTTTTTGATGATTACAAACCAAAACAATTTTAACGATGTCGATTTTGAAAACAAAACAATTTTACCGGTTAAAAGGAAATATCCATTGTGAGCGACAACATTCCACGCAATATAATCACAAGGATGGGAGTAGAGATTTTCAAACACATATAGCAAAAGCTCCCCCGATCAACATGCACAACAAGAGTAATAAAGAAGCAATCAACTAAAAGCTAAAAGCTCATCTTTTACATATTGATCTTAAGTATCAAGAGCTTATAAGCTCCCCCTGTCAACAAAACATCATTAGACAAGTATATAAGTCCATAATACAACAACTGGACTAAGTATAATCCACAACTTATGGCTTTAAGAAGCCATATCTTATAGCTTCTTTCTCGAGCTTATTTTAGCTTCTTTGAGCTAATAAGCTTATAACTTGTTTCTCCCCCTTTGGAATCATCAAAAAGAATGTTAGCACGATAAAAACATCATATAATCATATCAAAGTGCGCAACAAAACTTATGTATCGAGCTATTTGAACAAAGAAGCTTATAGACCAAATAGGAGGGAAAAGTCGATCATACAACTAGTAGAAGCCTATGAAAACTCATTTAATTTGCAAAAACATGATCTCTATAAATATATAAGACATTTGAAAATGAGAGAATCATGTAGGTGATGAATTTTTCAGTGAAACATTTTATCGAACACTTGGCCGGTGTCAAAGATTGAAAAGGATATATATAGCCTTTGTAAATGTAATCAGGCCAAGTTTTTCATCACCAAATTAGTTCAACCAGAATACAATACATCATAGATAACAAGCTCATCACAATCATATGAGACTTCCATCAAAAATATAACAAATAAATCACAATCTCATGGGTTCAACCCAATAGAGCAAAGGAAGTAGAATTCTTACCATTCAAACGGTAAAGACGAGCAATGATGATGATAATCGAGCTAGATAATCCCCAAAATATGAGATTTATACAACAAAACTCATTTTGAGTGAATTGTGTGTGCAAATGACAAAGGGGTCGAAATAGAGAAGAAAAACATCAAAATGGCAAAATACAAGAACATAGATGATTTTAATCAAACTTACACAGTGGGCGACCGGTCAAGGGCTTGGGCGACCGGTCGAGCTGGTGGGCAACCGGTCGACCCCAGCCCTGGCAACCCACTGGTTCAGTTCTGTTTTGAAAGTCCGAAATTTTATCCAAAAATTCGATTTTTCGCCCCTAAGTTTTAAAAACGTGCAAAATGCAATCATAGACCTCATTCAATATGCATTATGCCTTAATCAAGCTCAAAATGAGGTAAAATACTCGGCGGTGAACGATTAAAAAGTCCGTGAGTTATCCTTGAGATGGAATTAAACACATCTCAAGTTTTTGTTAAACATGCAATCCCTTAGAAAAAGATATCGAATCTCAATATGTTTAGTTCGATTATGACGAACCATATTTTGAAAAATTATTATCACCGGACTTGTTATCCCGAAAATAAGAACGTTTTAAGACTATGGACACAACAAGTCATAAGAAAAAGTGCCTTTCAAATATTTGAAAACTTTAATGAGATTCGTTGGGATAGTTTTTGAAGTCGAGCATATAGACGTAAGACATATGGACTGTCGAGTCTATGGGAGTAATAAAAGTGAATGAACATACCTCGAATTTGTTTGTCGGCCGATATGCCTTCCTCAACCTTTGTCAATCTTTACATGGTAGTCATAGAGGTTGAGATGGTTCTTTCTTCTTCAATGCCTCACTTCTTCTTTTGTATACTTTGAGTGTGGAATATAACCACCTTCTTGGCATTGTTTAACTTGAATTCCAATGAAGAAATTGAGCTCCCCTCATCATGATCATCTTAGGTTCACCTTGCATTGACTTAGAAAAATATCTTGCACAAATATTCATAAGTAGCACCAAACATAAATTTGCACAAGTAAACAATCTTGCCCTTTTTAAAAAAATAGATTAACTTTACCTCTTGTAAAATTATTTTGCAAAAATAGCTAAGTCTATCAAACCGTACATGGGGTGCTTGTTTTAAACATAATAAGGCCTTTTATAAAAATCATTTTGGCCTATAAAAATCTTTCAAACCCTGCTTATACTTTTCTATAAAAATCAACCATTTGGTAAAGCTTGAATATTTTTAAAAAACAAGAATGGGCAAGTAGAATATAAAATGTATCATCAAAATCAATACCTTCAAACCCTTTGCTACTAACCTTGCCTTGTTCATCAAACTTGTTCCGAAATACCAAAAATTTCTGTAAAATCTCAACAAAGAATCTTGTACAGGAGTATAGTAATATCGAATGATAGAGACACTATAGCAAGTAACACATATTATGCTTAAAGAAAAAACATCAAGAGTGTAATACAAATGTAAGTTCAAATAAGCTTATAGAAAGCTATATAAGGTCTCTTTTAACTTTTGAAAATCCGAGAGCAAATAGTTGAGACCTCATTGAAAAGAAGTATTTGAAAAAGAGTTGGCTAAACAAATATGTGCAATCAAATATCGAATAGTGCCTTTAAAAAAAAATCAAAAAATCCTTTTAGTGGCACTTGTATGAAATAAGCATATATGCATATGGCACAACATGTATCGAGTCTACGAGATAAATAACAATGGTGAACGTACCTCGATATCTGAATCATTTCTTGATGAATTATAAGAAGATAGCCAATGAAGAAGAGATATAAGTCCTACACAATTCTTAAAACAAATGTTGCCCAAAAGCATAGAAATAGAAGTGTAGGCTTAAAGCAATAAAATATATCACAAGTATATTATGCATTATAAATCCATAAGAGATAATGAGCATACAAGACATTGTAAATACACAAGAGTTTTAAATCATCTTAAAAGGTCTTCTTTTTCAAAGAATTTTAAAAACTCAAATATATATTGAAGACCAAAAAAAATATATTAAAACTCATTTTGAAAATTAAGACACAAATAAAAACATGCATAAAATAAAACCAAATGCATATTTAAATGGGGAGATACGGTTTACCAATTTCGTCATTTCCATGGGTTGTGTCTTTCCCATTGTTGATGATATCTTCCCCTTTGAAAATCATCTTGTTGATGATGGCTTCTCCAATTGCTCCATCTCCAAGCATTATGGCCTTCCCATTTTTGAAAGTGTCTTTCTCTTGGAAATTCATTGTGGTGATGTTTTCTCCTTTGATCAAATGAGATGGTCATTTGATGCCTTATTGGCGGTATGAATTTTCCTTGATTCCGTCGGGTACCTAATATGACATTGCTTTGTGGTACCCTCAAGTGTTTGGGTCCTTTAGGATTAGCTTTGAGACTTTTAGGTCTCCAACAATAATTAGAACTATTTCTAGCCCGACAAGTATTTACCGTATGACCCTTTCTACCGCAATAAAAGCAAGTAACGATTTTAGGAGCATAATGACCAACATACATAGGCACTTGATTTCTTTTCACATAATTAACAATAATAGGCTTATGATCAAGTCCTTGTTTCAATTTATCACAACTATGAACATCAATAATATCGATCATTTTATCGGTACTCAAGTTGGATTTTGATAAATCATTTTTCATGCAATTAATATCCTCAACAAGAGTACTCTTTTCTTTTTTAAGGTTTCTAACCTTGTCAAGTGTGGTGGTGTGATCATATGAAAGTGATTCATAAGAGAAAATAAATTATCCTTATCAATTTTCAAGATATTGAATTCCTTTTTCAAATTTTTGTATTTAACAAGTAAGCTTTGGAATTCATTTTGAAGTTCATCAAAATCATTTTGCAAATCACTATAATCATTTTGTAATTCAGTGTCATAAGAAGTGGAGGGTTTTGAACTTACCTCGTTTTCTTCTTTGAAGCCCATAAGACATCGTTCGTTTTCATCGACGTCGAAAGTTGTAGGAAGCTCATCCCATGTTGGGTTTGTATCCATTTGAGAAGTAGATGCTTTTGAGTGGCTCCTTTCATTTGCATATACTTCTTCTAATTTTCTCCATACTTCATGTGCCGATTTAATTCCTACAATATGATCATATTCCAAAATGGTAAGTGAACAATAAATAACATTAAGAGCTTTACCATTTAAAGATATGATTTTCTTCTCTTCATCATTGAGCTATTTGAGGCCTTTGTGTGGTGTGTCCATCAATGGAATGGATTCTTCATTTACGACTGCGTTCCAAATATCGAACCCGCAACCTTATAGATAGCATTTCATTCTTTTTTTCCAAAATGTAAAATTTTTGGAATCGAATAGTGGTGGCTTGGTGGTGGAGGCGCCGGTAAGGTAGACTTCGTTCGTAGCCGATGATCGTTCCACTTTACTCGCGATGTGGAACGAGCTTGCCAAAGAGTTTGGCTTTGATACCACTTGTAAGTCCAAGCGGCTACGATAATCTAGAGGGGGGTGAATAGATTATCTCCATCTTTTCGATTTTACCCTCTCTTTCGAATCAAATACACCAAGACAATAATAAAGGTGCGGGAAGTAAATAACACGCGTCGGTTTATAGTAGTTCAACCCACCTAGGGCCTAATCTACTACCACCCCAATATATCCGAGATGGGTTTTGAAAAAGAAAAAGAATTTAATAATTACCACAATTAATACAAATTCAACTTACAACACTTTGAAGAGCACCACACTCTTCTTGAACACCACCTTTGGAGATTACCACAATCTCCCTTTGAAGATTACCACAATCTTCCTTCAATGGCGCCTATGAAGATCACCACAATCTTCAATCTTGAAGAATACCAAATTCTTCAACACCTCAAGAGCACCACACTGTTGAAACACCTATCACCTAGATCACCCAAGTGTATTCTTTCCACAAGAATACTCACAAGGATGTCTTGTGTTGAATGATGACCAAAATCAAGATTACAACTAAATAATGAATAATACAATTTGAGTGCAAGTGTAATCAAGAAATGAAAGCCTAGACCTCAAGATGTGAAAGTGATAAGCTAGGCAAATTACAACAAGAATGATAACAATGAAGAGCTAAAGACTTTGTTTGAATGTAATCTTGTTGTGTTGTATCTCAAGTGTTGTATTGGTTGCTCCAAAACTTCTTCTATTTATATGAGATGATTGATCAATCATAGGCTCCTCTTGGAATCTGATATCTACAAAAAATTACAATTAAAATCAAGATTATAGCTGTTAGAAATCAATCCCACAATTTAAAGAAAAGTTGTCTGCTGCACAACGGTTAGAATTTTACTGTCAAATCATAGGGCGACCGATCGCTCACTAATACGAGAAAGAAAGATTACACAGCAAATTTACACTGGTTGGCCGGTCCAGGGGGGTCTGACCGGTCGACCATGTGTCCGACCGGTCGCCCCCCATAGGGATCGGTCACCCCTCAACAGGATGTTCTGTAATCTCTTCAGGTACCGGTCGCCTTCTAGGTCGACCAGTCGACCTCCGGAATTATCTCAAACATCTTGTTTCTATTTCAAAACTCATCTTCAAGTACGGGTTGCCCTATAGGGCGAGTGGCCTCAAAACAAAAGTGTTGTCCAATATTTTATCAAAAATAAACTCCAAGAAATACTTCGAAAAATAGTAAAAATATTTTAGACCAATCGGAAGTATTAGGACAACATTTAGAAACATAATTTGGATGTAAAAACCCATTGATACAAAATCATTAAATGTGTTGTCCAATTTTGTCGAAAATAATCTTGAAGAAATACTCCGGAAAATATTAAAACCATTTTAAAACATTTAGGAGTATTTGGACAACCTTTAAAAATATTGTTTTGGTATAAAAACAAAATCATCAAAATCATGATAAAACCATTTATCAAACACTAGATTGGTTGAGGTGCATGTAGATGGATAAGTCCATTGGTTTACTACATTAAATTAGATAGTTTGAAGGGTCTTTTATGCATCTATAAATACCCATTTGTACTTAGAATTTTGCAAGACATCAAGTTAATAAAATTCCTCTTCCTCCTAAAATTGTCTTCTACTTTTAAATAGTTCATTTTTCAAACAACTACAACATAAATGACATTAGGTAACACAAATGTTTTAGCATTTTTTACATAAGGTACATATGTAACTCATGTTTGTAACACTTTTTACAATATAATATTTCTGTAACATTTTATCAATATGTAACACTTTTAAATAAGTAACATTTTTTAAGTATCATATTTTCTTGTTATTTCTTTTGTAACACAAATAGGTATCACTTTATTTAAGAAGCACTTTTGGCAACACTATATTTTATTAATTGTAACACTTTTTAAGCTATATTTTAGTAACAAAATTTAAATTATGTCAAGGATTTATTTAATTAATTGATGTCACAAAATAGGTGAAGACAAAAAAAAATCACCAAACCTAAAAATTATAGACATCATGTACTCTGTTTTTTTATTTTTACTGAATTTTTATTTTCATTTTATAAAGTAGTTTTGTTTTGTTTTTATTTTTTATTTTTTACGGGGGTAATTACAACGGAAAATGTGCATGTATATATTTTATTATTATTATTTATTTATATATTTTTTATTTTTTTTTACTTTTTAAAAAAAAATTACCAATGAAAATTGATGTTGTCGGTAATTACTTAGGAAATTTTTCCATCGGTAATTTATTTTTAATTATTTATTTATTATTCAATTTTTTAAGGTTTGAACTTTTTTATCTGTCTGTAAATTAATTTTATATTTTTATATATTTTTTTATTTTTACTGATTGAATATTGATCAGTCGATAAATTCATTTTATATTTTTTTGATATTTTTAATTTTTTGTGTCCTGTAATATATAAATATGATTTTCAAACTATATATATAATATAAAATTTGATATATACATTGTATAATATAATTTAATACATATATTATATAATACAATATTTATTATATAAAATATATTATACATACATATAATATAAATTTTATACAATTTTAATATATATGTGTATGTGTATATATAAAACAAAGCAAAAGTTGTAATAAGAATCAACTTAGCTTAGTGGCAAATTGTCACTTCCACACATAACAGGTTGTGGGTTCTAATCTACTTGGTGGCAAAAAATAATATTTCTACAAAGTGCTACAAAAAAAAGTGTTACATAAGATTCATATGTAACACTTTAGAAGTATTTTTTTTAAAGTGTTGCAAAAAGTGTTACATAAGATTCATTTGTAACACTTTAGTAATATTGCTTCAAAGTGTTACCAATAGAGAACTTAATGTAACACTAAGAAAAAGTGTCACTAAAAGCTAATAAAAGTGATACATTAGACTATGGATAGCACGGGCAAGTGCATCACCATAAAAGTGTTACCTATTATCTCTAGTAACATTTTATGGCCATTATGTAACATTTTTGGGTGTTACCTAAGATCATTTATGTTGTAGTGCTCTAGGGTTGTAAACGAACTGAGCTCTAACGAACGAGAGTTGTTCGTGTTAGTTTGTTTATCGTTTGTTTATAGTAAAAGGTTGTTTGTGTTTGTTTGTTTAATAATAGAACATGTTCACTAACGGTTAATGAACATGTTCATTAGTTGTTCATAAACATCTATATGAAGATATTTCTAAAAAAACGTTAAATACACTTGTTCATTAACACTCAACTCAAAATAAATGAATATTATTAATTGCAAATGTAAATGGGTTGTAAAATTAAACTAAAATAAGGTTATTTTTCATACTAAATAATAAATATTAAGCAATAAACATATAATTAATAATTAAAAGCGGAATAATAAACAAATATCAAACGAACACTAAATGAACATGTTCACGAACAGTTCATGAACATAAACGAACGAATTTCTTCTTCGTTTATGTTCATTAAGCATGGCATGAAGGACTTTTTGCATCAGACGAAACTCTTCAGCTGGTGGTATCCATCGTCGAGGAGGGGGCTATTTTCGCGTCTTCTCGGAGGTCTCTCTTCTCGCCTGACATTCTCTGCTTCGAAATTGGCAACTTGGAAGTTAGCTCCGCGTGCCTATGATCTTGTGTATATTCTAGTGTCTTGGCTATTCCCACAAACAGCGCCAAAATGATGATGTAAGAAAGTGTAGATCACTTCAAGTCAAGGTAGTTGAGTCTGACAGCCACAATTCCACTACAAAGCTAAAGATCTTAACGTGGGAAATAACTTGCAACACTCAGACAGGGTAAGTGGCAGAGCTAGGCATTTAAATTTGGAGGGGCTAAATCAAATAAAAATAATATTTAAATACAAAAAATAATATTTAAATATAAACTATATACTAGGTGGAACCGCCCCTAGATAGGGTTAGAAGACCCCTATGGTTGTCCAAAGAGACCTCTCTGATGCTCAAGTCAATACGCGAAATAGAATTATTCTAGAACAAATGACAATAATTATCAGTAATTAATAGAGAATACTTACAAATGATGTACCTGGATGGATGGACCTCATGAGCTTAGTGTAATAAAGTGGGTCGCTTGGGATATGACAGGCCTCGCAGACCGATTAATTATATATATCACCCAATAAAAAATAGTAATGTTGGGTAATAATTAAATGATTTTGAATAAAATAAATACATACGAGCTAGTCTCCTGTCAGACCGTCTAACGGATTTAGATCTGTTAGACGGGTCTAAATATCCTACCCATCTCGCAAATCCTTATTTCTCCCCATACCCCTAATTTTCTCGCCCTGCTTCTCATTCCTCACCTTCTTCCCCAGCCATCAACTTTACCACATCTTTCACATCTCCTTCAAACAGCCCCATATGAGATCCTTCCACTTAGCCTCCGTCTCCGGCAGCATCTTCTCCCGCCTCGAGGGGTTTATCCATATGAATAGATGTATCAACAACAAACTCTTTAGTCCAAGAATCTTGACTGCCAAATTTCTTTATAACCCATATATCAAGATCTCGAGTATCATCACTCAAACAGAGATAACCTCCAAGAACTCCAATGCTCATGCCATGTTTATTCATTTACTGTTCTAGCCCAAAATCGAGTGGAGGTGCAATTTCCCGAATTTTTCTTTATCATGTTATCAAGCTTTCTGATGCGACACCGTTTTTTATTATTAAATATTCACATAAATTATTGATCAAAAATCCAATTTGTAAACCAAATCTCAATAATCTTGATGTATACTGATCTACTAAATTTGCCGAATTTGAGCATATATTCCATACTAAATCCCCTCAATTCTCATTACTCTGTTGAAGAAAATAGAGTAAAATATCAAACATTAAATGATACAAGTATTAGTATCAGTTAATACTTTTATGGAGAAATACAAATACATTTTATAAGAAAAACTAATGCTTTGCAGGAGCACTACTAAAATACTCTCTAGGAAATTACTAATGCTTTTTCGAGAAACAACTAATACTTTTCCGAGGGACAGCTAATACATTACGGGAGAAATTGTTTAATTATATTCAGGGAATCTACTAAAATACCTCTTCAGGGAACTACTAATACTTTTTTCAGGAACTACTAATACTTTTTCGAGGGACTGCAAATACATTTCGGGAGTATATTCATGAGAAATACTAAAAACTTTTCAGGAAACTACTAATACATTTCAGGAGAACTGCTAATACATTTTAGAAGGACGGCTAATACTTTTCAGAAGGACTATTAATACATTTCGGGAGAAAAATTTAATTATATTCAGGGAAACTACTAAAATACTCTCCAGGGAACTACTAATACTTTTTCGAGGAACTACTAATACTTTTTTGAGGGACTGCTAATACATTTCGGGAGTATATTTAGGAGAAATACTAAAATACTCTTCAGGGAACTACTAATACATTTCAGAAGAACTACTAATACTTTTTAGAATGACGGCTAATACTTTTCAGAAGGACTGTTAATACCGGTGGTCCCTGAAAACTATAAAACACCACTGCTAATATTAAGGAAATGCCACCGGGTTCGCGGGTCAGATCCGTCTAACAGGTCAGACTCGTTAGACGGTCTAACAGGAATTTTTGTGAATACATAAATAATAAATTAGGAAAAAATCGAATTTATTCCCACAAACCCAATGCCTACTTATTAGTTTGTCGACGTGTTAAAATTAGAAAGCAACAATTGACAAAACCAAATCTTATAATGTCCATTTATTAATGCATCCATGATTTTCTTTTTACTACAATAACACAATTCTCAAATGGATCTTCCATATTATAATGATATTTCATATCTTATTCCACCGTGAGTCTATTTTGCATTGGCTTGTGGCCCCAAATGGCCATATATTGTGTTGGAGATGGATTGCTTAACTATCATTAATTTTTTTGGATGAATATTAAATATTGTGGACGAATATTATATAAATAATACAATAGCTTTTTTTTTTTGGGGGGGGTTTCAATTTTAATCATCTGTCAATAATTTGGATTTTTAAGCTGAGGCATCTCGGAAACAATTCTAAAGTAAAGATCTCGATGATGATTGAGAAAAGACAATAATGTCTCTATCCAATAAGATTCTTTGATTTGATTTTTGGTTACTAATCCCTTATTCAGGGGAAGAAATTCACGTCTTAAGCTTAATCAATCCATGATGATTGATCCTTTGGATATTTCGGGCGACCACATGGTGTAATAATTTTTGCGTGTCTTTTGGAGCTTCCATTTGACACTGCACTTTTTGGAAGGCCTTGCAATAAAAATCAGTTTTACATTGCATTTTGATAATTGAATTGGAGACATAAAGATGAAAACACAAAATTTTGTGTCGAATCTAAATATTGTTTTTTCGTTAAAGTCCACAACTTCATGTCATTAAGTATGGCATAATCAAGGGTTACTTAAATCACAAAGTTGAGTTTCAAAATCTATAATTGTTTGGGGCAAAAATGATATTTAATAATTAAATATAAAATTCGATTTACATATTAATTGCCCAATGAGCTATTAATGGAATAAACCGGTCCGAAGGAGTCCGAGACTGGCCTATAGACCGATTTATCCTACGCAGCTCATGAGGCCCACTACTCAGGTGTAAAATGTCCTTACTCTTCATTTGTAAGTTATCTGATTCATAACTCTATTATTCAGTATCCAGTTATTGTTTTATTCTCTTTTGATTATTGTGCTAACTTGAGCGTTGGAAGGGTCTCCCTAGGACAATCTTGGGGCCCTCTAACATTTGCGCGTGTGCATGCAAGTTCCCGTCTGAAAAACTTCCAGTTCTCGGAGAAAAAGACTTGAAGACTTCTCCTTAGGAAGAAGAACTTTGTGAAATTTTTTTGCTTTGGAGTGATCTACCCTGAAAAGTAACATCAATAATTAAGTTTTTTTTTTATCTAATATTATTTTCTTCTCACTAAATACAAGCGTATATGTGCTTAATTAATATTTTTCAATGCAACATATATTGAATCTTTCGATGCTAACCTAACTAACAACTAATGTACTATATTTTTTTCAATCAAGTCAAATTTTAAGAATAATTTTATAATGCATCTTAAAATAATTATATATGTTTAACTTTGTGTGATTCATAAACTTCCGGATAAAATACGAGATTTTATATTCCAAAATAATATTTTATCTTTTGATCTATTTCGTGAACTAATACCAAGTTCATGAAAACTACCATATTAGATGTCAAATAAAAAATTTGGGTTTTCTCAATTAGGTAAATGATAAATGCATGCTTATTATGCTAAAAGTACACATCAACGATCCGTCCAATGGAATAAAAGATGAAACACATACCAAAATAGAAGATCGTATCCGAAATAATACAATAGAAGATCTATTCGCAATAGGAGAGATGTTGGAAAAATTGGTTTTTGGTAAAGTCGATATTCCAAGTGTAGAGACTCGTTAAATTTGGAAACGAGTGGTGTATTTATTTTCACAAAACTATTTATTGGTGAGTGGGAAATCGATGAATAAATGATACACTTGGGAAGATTTATTTATGGGAAATGTATGCAATATATATGGAATGTTGGTAAATTGGTCAAAATCTGGTGTTTGGTAAATTGCTTGATTTTCTCTGTTAAATAGGCAACTTTGGCTCAAATCATCAATTTTATGGAATCTTGAAAGAGCGCATCAAATTATTCCCTAAACTGGTTGAGGCCAAAATTGGAAGGATTGACTCTTGCACAAATCAATCAAGATATAGAAGGATTAATCAATATCCATGGACATAATTGAGTTCAAAGATTAGGGACTTTCCTTTCAAGGATCCCTTGTATTTCCGTATAAATTAAGGCTCCTACATCAGTGGAATACACATACAATACACAGAAATTCATGCATCAAAGTTCCATAGTCTGTCACTCTTAAATTTGCATCTGCACAGTAGGTGTTACTTCGGTGTGACGTCACTCAGGGCCTTACCAATCTCAGTTTGCTGGGTTGAAGGATTTGTGGTGCTTTTATACTTTACCATCGTTGTATCCTGGGAGACTCGTTGCTTGCAACCGTGAGCATCATGACGGGAAAACATGTGTCTTAAAAAAAGAGTTCATTCGCCTCGACTTACTTCACTACTTTCTTTTTTCGCTTTGTTTGTAATAGATATTGTTAGTTCAAATTTCTCACCACTGTATCCCTTTGATTTTTATTGTAATCCCAACAATTTTAAGATTCTTGTTTGTAATTTGGACTCATGGTGTCTTCAAGCAATGCGATGACTACTAATTCTATAGGTATGGTCACGGGTGCTACAACACCTCCTACAACACTTTTTCTGTTGTTCTTGTCTTTGGTATGACCTCACCTTCGGCCTCACCTTCTGTCATACCTATGTTGCCTTCGTTACCTTATGCTCCAGCGGCTGTGGGAAGTGTGACCTCACCTCCAGTCTAGGGGTGGCAATGGTTCTGGAACTGTCGGTTTTAGTTCCACATTTTGGAGGAACCAGAATCGGAACCATTGCCTCACGGCTCCAATTTCAAAACCAAAACCGACGGTTCCAATTTTGATTTGGAACCCTGTTCCTCTACAATTTTGGTTCCGGTTTTAACTTGAACTTTTTGTCTATCTTTTGATATTTTTTAAAATGGTTTATCAATTCAAGTTAAAAAAAAATAGAAAAGAAACTAAAATACTTGAACTTAATATTCAATTGATTTTTGTACTTAATATTAATAATAATATTAAACAGTTTATATATACTATTACATTGTAGAGGAATCAAAGTTCACGTAATTCACTTACAACATTTGATTTAAAACATGTCCCATGTGGTTATGAACTTATGAATATAAAATATCATGATAAACATTTAACATTTCTTCTAACATATTTTACCAAATAAAAATAAAAATCATTGGTTTTAGCCTTGAAACCACCGGTTCCACTGACGGTTAAACTGTCGATTCCACGATTTTTGAGACCAAGAAACCGAAACTAGGACCAGCCTACACGGTTTTGATTCCAGTTTTGGAACCATTGGCCAAAACCGTTTCAGGTTTGGCACCCAGTTCTGGTTCCGTTTGGCCATCCCTACTCCAGTCTCATATTTGCTCGTCTATGCTCCAACGACTTAGGGGGTGTGACCACACCTTCTGTCACACCCCAGTATAATGATGTTCCAGCAAGTGTGGCCTTTGGTGTAACCTCACCTGCGGCCTCACTTCAGGTTTCACATGGTTCTATGTCTACCTTTGGTGTTACAACACCATTGACAACACTTTTGATCGCACCCGTTCTAGCAACTGTGGTTGCCCATGCTTAAAGGTCGGAAAATTTAACACATGGAAGCAAAAATTGCTCTTATATTTGACAAATTATGTTTGGTGAGGTTCCTTAAAGAGGACCCTCATGTTGTTTCCCCAGACGATACCAATATGGATGGTAGGGCTGCCCTTGGGGGTCAAAGGGACTACTTGTGCAAGCATTACATACTTAATGGGTTGGATAATGTGTTGTACAGTGTGTATGCCTCGTTCAAAGGTACTGCTAAAGGACTTTGGATCTCGTTGGACAAAAAGATGCCGGCACCAAAACATTCATTGTCGGTAAGTTCTTGGAGTATATGATGGTTGACACCAAGAATGCAATGAGTCAACTCCAAGAATTGTAATTGATTTTGCACAACATCCATGTTGATGGGATGCAGTTGTGTAAAGCCATCCAAGTGGTTATAATTATTGAAAAGTTGTCGCCTAGTTGGAGGGGTTTGAGAAACTATCTCAAGCATAAGAGGAAGCAAATGGACTTGGAGGACTTGATTGTCAAATTGCCCATTGAAGAAGGTAATATACAATCAAATGTTAAGCACGGGAAGACCTCGATGGAGACAAAGGCTGATTTGGCAGAATCTGATACATACAAGAAATGCAAGCACCCGGGGAATAGCAATAAGGCTAAAACCAATAACTAGAAAGCCAAGAAGTTTACAGACAATTGCTATAACTGTGGCAAGCCTGGTCAAAAGCAAAAGGACTATCGGGATGCACCTAAGAACAAAGAAAACAATCTGGAGCGAACTTGGTTATTGAGGAAGGTATGTCCGAGTTGGACTTGTCTGCTATTGTTTTCGAAGATAACCTAATAGATAACCCTAGGGAATGATTTGTTAACACCGGTGTGACTCATCACGTGTGCTCGGATCGTGACGCTTTCTCTATATATACCCCAATTTCCGGGAGGAGCCTACACATGGGAAATTCTTCAACTTCTGACATTGCCGGAATTGGGAAGGTGTTGCTGAAGATGACATCTGGGAAAAAGCTGACACTGAAAGAAGTATTGCATGTCCCAGGCATTAGAAAAAAAATTTGTATTAGGGTCATTACTTGTACAACATGGCTTTAGACTAATGTTTCAGTCTGGTATCTTTGTACTTACTAACAATGGGCAATTCCTTGGAGAGGAACACCTTGAAAAGGGAATTTTCAAGATGAATGTAATGGTTGTGCGCCGCTTCATTGATGCTAATAAAACTATTGCTTTTTCCTCTTATATGATTGAGTCTTGTGATTTTTGGCATGTTTGACTTGGGCATGTTAACATAAATACCATAAAGAAATTGGTAAATGTGAAATTATTACCAAATGTTGAATTGGATTCACAATATAAATGTGAGATATGTGTTGAGGCTAAAATGCCAAATGCACCTTTTTATTTAGTGAAAAAAAGCACGGTACCTCTAGAACTTGTTCACACTGATGTGTGTGATATGAAACTTGAGCAGACTAGAGGAGGCAAAAAGTATTTCATCACATTTATTTATGACTGCACAAGATTCTGTTATGTTTACTTGTTGAAAAGTAAAGAAGACTATAGATGCCTTCAAGAACTTCAAAAGTGAAGTAGAGAATCAACTCAACACCCGGATTAAGTCCATCCAGACTGATAAAGGTGGAGAATACATGGCTCCATTTGTGGAATTCTGCAGTGAACATGGCATAATTCACCAAACCACTGCACCTTACTCACCTCAATCAAACGGCGTTGTTGAACACAAGAATAAAACCCTGAAAAACATGACGGACGCTATATGGAATTAGTTCAAGGTTACCACAGAACTTGTGGGTGGAAGCAATTCTTTTTGCTAACCATATTCTAAATAGGGTTCTCCACAAAGGAAAGGAAAAAAACCCAATTAAGTTACGGAAATATCGGGAGCCAACCTACAATTACTTAAAGGTATGGGGTTGTTTGGCTAAGGTAAAACTATCGGAGCTAAAGCAAGTGAAGATAGGACCCAGGACTGTCGACTGTATCTTCCTAGGATATGCACACAACAGTACCATATATCGGTTTCTAGTACACAAGTCAGATATACTTGATGTGATGGAAGGAACCACTATTGAGTCAAGGATTATTGTGTTTTTTTAGAACATCTATCCTCATGAGCAAACAAAGAAGAGAGTTCGATAAAAAGAACTTGTGATGTTGTATGTGATACATCACAAGGTGATGATGAGCCAAGACGCAACAAAAGTGCTAGGACAGCTAAGTCATTTGGTCCAGACTTCATGATCTACTTGTTGGATAATGAACTTGGGACCATACAAGAAGCATTGTCTAATCCTAAAGCCCCAATTTGGAAGGAGGCTATCAATGCAGAGATAGACTCCATCATGCAAAACTACACATGGGAATTGGTTGATCTCCCATCTCGCAGCAAACCTCTAGGATTCAAATGACACCCATAGATGATAGCCTGCATTTAATCAAGAACACATGGGAACCAATGGCTCAACTGGAGTACTCTAGGGTCATTGGGAGCCCAATGTATATTACGAATTGTACAAGGCTAGATCTGGCATACTAGGTGAATAAACTAAGTAGATTCACGAGCAATCCAAATAATGAGCATTAGAAAGCACTAATAAGAGTGTTACGATACTTGACGTACACTTTGAAGTTTGGGCTGCACTACACAACCTATCCAACAGTAATAGAAGGGTACACTGATGTAAACTGGATATTGGACTCCAAAGACTCACATTACACCAGTGGGTATGTAATTATCATGGGTGGCGCTGCAGTTTCCTGTAAATCTACTAAGCAAATGTGCGTAGCTCGGTCCACCATGGAATTAGAATTCATAACTTTGGATAAAGCTAGTGAAGAAGCAGAATGGCTTTGAAACTTCCTCGAGGACATTAATGTTGGGGCAAACCTGTCATTAATATTGATACATTGTGATAGCCAAGCAGCTATAAGCAGGGCACAAAGTGTCATGTACAATGGTAAGTCTCGGCATATTTACTGGAGACCCAATACCGTTAGGGAATTAATCTCAAGAGAAATTATATCCATTGACTACGTGTAGTCGAATGAGAATATAATGGATCCGGTCACTAAATGGATAAACAGAGATCAATTACATAAATTGCTAGAGGTAATGGGTGTAAAATCCACAACTTAAAGAACAGTTTTGAGTGGAAACCCAACCATGATGACTGGAGATCCCAATAACTTAGTTCAATAGGAAAACTAAACTTTAAACTATTCAGTCATAGCTCTCGGTGTTTAACTTTAAGCTAACCATTCCCTAGATATCATAACCAAGTGTTGGACCTGCTTACTGTGGTGAGGTTAAATCTAATGGATTTTTAATGACACCCTTTACCTAATAAGGTGGGGTATTACAGGATACCTCTGATAGGCAAGGTCGGTTATATAAGTGTGAAGACGGGCCGCCTCAATGAAAAACTTATGAATCCCAAGTGTGATCCATGGCCAAAACAGACACAACCATAGAACTTCGAGATTAGTAGAAATGTTGTTTTGTAAATACTTTGTGTTGGTATATTCTTAAACAGAGTAGTTCAAGGCATCATGTCCACAAAGCCGCAGATATATCCGATAGTATCTTACTAAGGAAAGTTCAAAGCTGCAAACTAATTATCCTAATGCAACAATGTTTTTTGGGGTCTGAGTGACTGAGTCTGCATGCATTCATGCTTCGTTACCACTCATGTGGGGGATTATTGGGAAAATTAAGTTTTTGGTAAAGCCAAAATTCCAAGCGTGGAGACTCGTTAATTTTGGAAACGAGTGGTGTGTTTATTTTCACAAAACTATTTTTTGGTAAGTGAGAAATCGATGCACAAATGATACAATTGGAAAGATTTATTTATGGGAAATGTATCCAACATATATGGAATATTGGTAAATTGGTCAAAATCCGGTGTTTGGTAAGTTGCTTGATTTTCTATGTTAAATAGGCAAATTTGACTCAAATCACCAATTTTATGGAATCTTGAACGAGTGCATCAAATTATTCCTTAAACTGATTGAGGCCACAATTGGAAGGATTGACTTTTGCACAAATCAATCAAGATGTAGAAGGATTGATCAATATTTATGGACTAACTAAGTCCAAAGATTATGGATTTTCTTTTGAAGGATCCCTTGTGTTTCCCTATAAATTGAGGCTCCTACATTCAGTGGAGCATGCATACAACACACAGAAATTCATGCATCAAAGTTCCATAATTTGTCACTCTCAAATTTGAATCTGCATAGTAGGTGTTACATTAGGTGTGACATTACTCAGAGCTTCACTAATCTCAGTTCGCCGGGTTGAAGGATTTATGGTGCTCCTATCCTTTATCCAAGTTGTTGTATTTTGGGAGACTCATTACCTGCAACCGTGAACATCGTGATGGGGCAACAAGAATCAAGTACAATAATCAGTTTTCATTAGATTAAAAAAGAATTGATGGTAAATAGTTCTAAAAGCAACCAACTCCATATAATTTTTTTACCATCAATGAAACTGGCTCGTAATATTGTTGAAGCTCTCACTACAAGAAAGTTCCAGTTGACCGGCAAAATTTATCGAATAATTTTGTCACTAAATTTTACAGTTATCTATAGAATATAAACAAAGTAAAAAATAATGTTCTTCCAAAATTATACCGACAAATTAACAATAGATTACATATGATTTTGTAGGTGTTGGGGGCAAAAATGACATTGAATTATTTAATATATAATTTGGTTTATATATTAATTCAATATTAATTGCACAATTGGCTCTAAATAAAATAACCTGGCCCAAAGGAGTCCGGGACAGGCCCATAGGCTGATTTTTTCCTACGCGGAGTGGCCCATAGGCCGATTTCTCCTACACGGCCCTTAGGGTCCATCTCCAAGGTATAAAAAGGTCTCTCATTTTCATTTGCAAGTACATTATCATATTCTCATAATAATTCTCTAACGCATTTAATTCAGTATTCAATTACTGTTTATTTTCTCTCAATCACCATGCTGACTTGAGCGTCGGAGGGGCCTCCCGAGCAACCCCTGGGACTCCCTAACGCTTGCGTACTAGTACAGGCAAGTTTCACACCAAAGGATTTCCAGCTTCTGGAGAAGAAGAAGACTTGAAGACTTCCCCCTTGGGAAGATGGATTTTATCAACACCATTGACTTGGAATGATCTGCCAAAAAAAGCATCATCATTTTGGCACTGTATGTGAGAACAACAAAAACACATAGAGAAGAAGATCCGACCTCAATGCGTGGAGCAAGATCCCAAGTTGTAGGCCCTAGGGCCAGAGACCAGCAAGAGGAAAGGCCATCAAGAAGACGGGAGGCCAACTACCTCTCTATCGGAAGGATGTTGCCTCCCCAGCAAGAAGGAGAGGCACCGCCACCTCCATTCGGAGGAGCTCTGCCTATTAAAGAAATTTAATTACCGGTCCAAAGTACGCCACATCACCCACATGAGGGAAGGATGTTTCCACCGCTGCACGGAAGAGGGGTTCTGCCCCATGAAGAAGTTCATTGGACCGAGGAAGTCTTCCAAGCTCTGCTGGACGAAGCTGCCCGGAATGTTTTGAGCATAAAGTTGGGGCCAGAGCCACGGGGAGATCGCCCCAGGCTCCGCTCACTACTGAAGACGTGACTTGGAAGGTCAAAGAAGAAGAAAAGAAGAATGCGGCAAGAATCATGAAGAGCTACCACTAGATGGAGAATCCCAAGCTGATGGCTGTGGACACAGGAATCAGCAAGAAGAACTGTTATACTGAAAATGAGAGGCCAGCCCCCTCCTCCGGGAGGGGCGCCGCCTGCCCCGCAACCAAGAAGGGAGTCACCCCTTCCACTTGATGAAAAATTTTGCTTAACACAAAAATCGCTGCTTGATGAAATTTCCCGAGCTGCTTCAAGGAATCATGCTGCCACGGAAGCTGTGGGAAAACCTCCCTCAAGATACGTTAGATATTAAAGACCCCAGCCTTGGGAAAGAAGATAAAAGAAATGAAAGACTTGGGAAAAAATCAAGGAGACCAGCATGCTCCCGCTGTAAGAGAAGCTGGAAATGGAGCCTCACACTCCCAAGTCCACACTCACAAGCCCGCAGAAGAGTCGCAGGAGGTAAAACATCAGCCAAGCCAACTTGCGGGCCATTGCTATAGGGTAGATGTTTATTGGCCCTGCCATCCTGGCCAAGACATTTCTCTCGGGCATCAAGATCTCCAACCTCCCAAAGTACGATGAGACCAGAGGTCCACCAGGAGCACTTTGACAAACTCTATGCAAAGGCGGATCTCTACAACATGATGGATGCTTCCTATTGTAAAGTGTCCAGATAGCATTGACCAAGCGCCACTAACTTTGTTGATTAGCTCCCAGTTAGATCATTCACTGGGATGGACAAGCGTACTGCGGACTTCGCACGATGATTCTCTATCAGAAGGAAGTATTCAAAGACCATGACTCATCCTTTTCAAGTAAAACAATTGAAAGGAGAGTTACTTCAAGATTTCAATAAGTGATTCATGGAAGCCGCAGAGGGGCGCCATTCAACAACTCAGCCAAAGCTGGGAACACCAGGCAAGAAGGCAGACCCATTGAGAAGACCCGAGGATAGACCCTTCCTTCTAGAGGGGGGCCATTCAACAACTCAAAGAGCTGAAGGAGGCACCCTTGCCTGGCCAAAGGGGCGCTCTTTCGCAATCCCCTCCTCCTAAAGGGCTGTGCTCACCAAATAAGTCCGTTAGGCCCAGAAAGCTCTCCAGTGATACGTGTAAAATAAACATTCATTTAGGGGTTTAATTTGATATATATTTGATGCATTTGCACGTATATTTAGTGTATTTTACTTGGTTTCCTTAGAAGGGCATGATACTGCGTATTATTGTAAATTTTACAGGAAACAGAGCTAAAATGAGAAGATATCAGTTAGAAGGCCTGGACAAGAATGACAAATGCAAAGAGACGATCGAAATACGTGAAAAAAATGACGAAAAACAAGCGACACAGTTGGACCATGTGAATTCACACGACCGTGTGAATTGTGTTTTTGTGTTTTTACACGTCCACGTGACTTGTTCGAGGGAAGAATTTTAGAGACGAATCACACGACCTGACCGTGTGAAATGACATGACCGTGTGAATTGATTGTGCCAAAAACAGAGAAGAAAACACATCGCATGGCCAGACCGTGTGAACTGCTCTACGTCTAATTTTTATTCCTAATACTGTCGGAACTCTACCAGTGATCTCTCAAAGCACCAATATAAAGGAGACCAAGAGTTGGACAAATTTATCACTTCATATATCATCTTACATCAGAAAATACACTAGGGTTTGTAGGTCCCAAGGGGTGTGAGTAAGGTTTAGAAGGGGGGTTGAATAAACCTTACCAACTTTTTGATTTTAGTCCTTTTTTTAAAATATAACAGAGTTAACTCAAACAACTTTGTACTTGAGGGACAGCTAAGTTGGTTATTCAGCTAAGTTAGCCACTCAATAGACTCTATAGAGCTGTTGATAGAATAACTCGGTTGTTTAACCTAAACTTTAACTTGGCTGTATTGGTTTTATCAGCGAAAGACTTAACACCCTTGATTTGATTTAAGTTTGTTTTAACACTTGATTTTAGCACTTGATTATTAATCAATTGGATAGCAAATGTGAGTTTTATTAGCAGATATGATGTAAGTATCCAGAACTGTAAATGTGCTAAAAAATAAATGTCACAGATAGTTTTTATAGAGGTTCTAAGATGGGGTAATTCTTCTAGTCCTCTCTTCTCCAACTCCCGGAGGAATCCACTATGTAACAGATCGCTTTACAACGTGGTGAAGTTTAGAAACAGGTTTGTCACACAAACGCTTCTCTTGCGACTCGACTTCTTCACAGGGCAAATTTGCGCTTGCTGCTTTAACTCACTTCTCAAGCTCTTGGATTTGATCACGAAGCTCTCCAATAACTTGACACTGGTTCGACCTTGAACCTTCCTACAATCCTCTTTGGAAAGTTGACCCCTTTTGATTCTTCAAAAGTTTCCTCTTCAATAGATTTGAAGTTGTCTTTCCTTCACAACTTGTATTGAATCGATTTCCTTCGAGTTTCAGGCTTGAGGATTTGCTTGAATGTACTTGAGAATATTGCAAGTTAATTACTTGAATTTTGCTTGCTTGTTCGTGGTTCAGGTAACCTTTTCTCAATAAATTCCTCAGCCTTTTATAGTGTACTTTTGAAATTTTGCCGTTGAAGAGATAGGCTAATTTCAAAAGTCACTTATGTTCGTTGGCTTGACTTGTCTGCAGTACTTGATGTTGACATTTCCTCGTATTAAATGTCTTGCAGCATTACAGATTTTCTGATACACGGTGCAGTGTTTCTCATTGGTTTATTCCTTTTGCACAAAATTGGGACTAACACTTTACACCTGACAGCTTTGACATGTTACTATACTGAGTAACATTCTTGACTTTAATCAACGGATCTAAGTCATTTGTCTTGACTAGATTGATGTCTTTACCCCAGGTGACTTGAGTCCGTTTCCAGTCAATGGATGACTCAACTTTCACTTCAACCTTGAGACTTGGCTTCTTGAGCTAACTTGACTGACACTT
Source organism: Rehmannia glutinosa (assembly GCA_016081115.2). Classification (NCBI taxonomy): domain Eukaryota; kingdom Viridiplantae; phylum Streptophyta; class Magnoliopsida; order Lamiales; family Orobanchaceae; genus Rehmannia; species Rehmannia glutinosa. The sequence continues at coordinate 23,405,900 of CM071928.1, read as the reverse complement.
CTTACAGTTGTTCCTCAACTGACACACCTTCAATCGAGTCCTTGACTTCCTTCTGCCCTTACCCAGTTGACACACAACAGAGTCTTCAATCCAGTCCGCAGTTGACTTCTTGTATTCTTTGGCGTAGTTGACTTGACTCAGCTTTTCCAGCCCTATCTGTTATAATAGGAATTACAAGGAAAATGGGGTGCCAACTTCCTAGTTTAAGTTTTACATGGTATCATCAAAATCTACAAAATAAATTTCCTTACAATTTCCCCCTTTTTGATGATGCCAAAACTTAAAAACATTCAACAAACTATAAACAGCAAAGATACATACATACAATGCAGTAACAAAGAAATGATGCTTAAAGTAGATCGTTTTATTGATCATAGCATTCTTGTCCTTTAAAACTATTTACATTTAGTAGATACATATCTTTATTGATGAAAAATTACATTCACTATGCATTCTTACATGTGTATTTACATAAAAATACATTAAGGGGTTTAGCAACACTTCAACGCTTTCTTTTCCTTCCCTTTTTTCTTCTTTTCACTCCTCGTCATCACGCCTATTTTCCTCTTTCTTCTTCTTCTTTTTCCGTTCTTTTCTTCTTTTCATAGGCCCGTTTAGAAGCATCATCCATTTGCTTCATCTCAAGCCATTGATGAGTTTGACTTTCATTCTCCTCTTCTTGTCGTCTCGCTCACCGCTTCCTCGCATTTCCTTGCAACTTTGCGGTTGACTAGGTGATCGTGTCCAGCCCAGTAGATCAGCCCTTTCTTCTTAGGATCTACGAAATAAACGTCCTTGGGTTTTGGTCGAGGTAGCTGACCTCTTCCGCCCCGCTTCTTCCTCTGCCTGACTCAGCTCTTACTTTGTCTCTGGGTGTGTACTGCACGGGAGTCTTCTACTTTCCACAGTGATCACGATTTTCAAACTTCTTCGCACAAGGCTAAGCCTTTCTCCCCAAGATGCTGATCCTGGCCTGGGCCGAGCCATTCCTTGAAATAGCCTTGATTCAAGGGTTTTGAACTCTCTACGACCGATCTAGGCTCGATCCATCATCGTGATAGCATCCTGATCCTTTCCAACCTGAAGACCACCATACTATTTCAACACTTCCTGAACGCGAGCATCCTGATTTTTAGAGAACTCCTCAAACCGTGCTTCAATGATATTCCTTTTCTCCAACATTGGCACAATAGAGTGCTCAATGGGTAGGGTTACGGAGAGTTTGCTCTGGATGGAGGCAGTAACATGACCTTGCTTGGGGGTTTCAGCTAACATCAACGTCAAATCCTTCGAACTTTCCCCCTCAGCTTCTTTACCCTTCTTCACAGCTGCATCTTTCTTCAATTTTTCTTCTTTCAACCTCTTTAGGGACTCCTCTTCCCCCTTTTTGGCATCATCAAAGGAGAGAGACACCCCGGGGAACATGCTTCCAAGAAGAAAGTCTAGTCTGTTAATCGTGGAATCGTGCTTGGAGTCTGGTGCATCGGATGCATTTCAAATCTCCGATCGAATCTCCTTAGACTCAGCTTTCAATATCATCATTTCAGCCAAGAGTTGGCTGAATTTGTCAGTCATCGCATTTTCGAGCCTTAGGATGTCATTCTTATGAAAATGTCGTAGCAGCTCCATGTTATTTTTGTGATACTAGGCTATTCATTCAGTGTATTCCTTCATCTGCTGCCTGATCATGGAGTTATCCACACTCCATACAAGCATTCTGCCATATAGGGCTTTGAAGTATCGTACTTGCTCGCTTCACATAGCAGTCTGTTGTTGAGACCATTCCCAAATTCGCACCACGATCCCTCTCAAGTCTGCTGTGAGAGTGGTATCGCGCTTGTCCAGGCATAAGTCGAGTGAGGCCTAGTGTCATTTAATCTTCTCAATCTCCTCGCAGATCTTCTTGAAGACTTCACGAATTTCAGTTGTCTCGCCCGAATCAGCTTCCGGCCACTCTTTGTCAAAATAAAAGTCTGTTGGAACAATCGTGTCGGTGGGAGTGATGGGACCTTCTCTGACAGTGCATCTTATTTGTTCAGCAGTTGTCTCTTCCTCGGATGCAGGCAGGTCCTAAGTGAATGGAAACATGTCCTGAAAGACATCATTATGTACATAGGGAATGAACTCTCGATGCCTTCAATGCCTTCCCTTTTAGTAGAAGAGTGGAGTGAACTCATCGATGCCTCTTTCACAGAATGTTCACAATCGTATGAGCCTGTGACGGAGCCGACGGAGTTATTCTTATCGCCTGCACTGTGGAAGCCTGCATAGATGACTCGATTTCAGCTAGGGCTTTTGGATTGGCTTGCCCAGCTGACTGAGCCTCAGTTATTTTAACAGATTCCTCAGTCTCAGTAGACTTTTCTAAATGAATAACCTGTTCCTCGGCTGTGTGATCAGCGTCATCGAATGATGATGAGACTTGTGGAGTTGGCTCATCATCAAAATTGAACTTTTGGCGAGCTGCTTTCTCACTGATTTGACTTTTAGTTTTGAGAGCATCCTCAGCTGGGTCCGTAGGATCTGCAAGTGGAGTGGACTCAACTTCATCTTCTGATCCAAAAAAGGACGTGTCTAAGTTTTCCTGGGAATCATGAAGTGCGCTTATCTCTTTTTCTGCATCACCGCTATCTAGAGGAGGAATGTTCTGTGCATCTTGATCTACCTAGGGAAGTTTCAGCCTCCCTTAGGCCTTCAACACCACCAAAGAGACTCAATCGCCGTGAGGCCTTCTCGTGGGTCCCTTCGACAATATCAACTGTCTTAGGGTCTTCGACAATGGCATCTATAGGAGTCGCAACTCCTTGGATTGCACTTTCTGTGCCCAAAGTGTTAACACCCAGGGCATCACCATCATGTGCCTCGACTGTGATAACAGCGTCATTTGCCTGCAAAGCAGTGGAGATTTCAGCTGAGACAGAATCAATTGTCCGAGCTTTGTCAATGCCACTCTGCTGTTGTTCACTCTCTTTCTCAGCTTCGCCTCCAAACGTCATTTGAGTGTCTCCCACAGCGACCTCCAACCCTTCTGTGGTAGAGAGAGCTTCACCCTCAGCTGGCTCACCAGCTGAGTGACTGATTGTGGGGTCACTCTTCTCCTGAGACGCGACTTTATCCGTTGAGTGCTCAGCTGCTGGGGCAGGTGTGAGAACACCTTCTATAGGAGTTGGCTAAGCTTGGGTGCCCAATTTCCCAGCTTCATCGCCAAATCCCTTGGATCCATCCTCTGATTGTGCAAGGGATGTGGCTGCAGCAATATTTGAGGCAATCTGATTTACCACTCCCAGAGGATTTTGCAGGAGAGATTGTGAGGATTCTCCTGGGCCTTCTAACAACTGCTGCTAATGGATGGCTCTGGATTCCCTCATAGCCTGCTGCATATCTGACTTCTCGGCTGCAGCTATGGGATCCTTATCACTTTCAGAGAACACATCAAGATGTGTATGAGTATGACCTGGGAAGCCTATAAATTCACATATTTTCGACTTTTTCAATGCTCAGGCTCGCTCCTCAGCTTTATCGTTTTCATCTGCCTTTATGATGCAGAGGATATCCATGCAGTTGTCTTCGTCAAGGGCCTGTCGAACAGTTGCAATACCAAGAAAATGTAGCAACTCTTCTTCTTATTCTACGAACTTAGGGTGAGCGAACCGCACCCTTGAGTGATCCAGCTTCCATGCTCTCCATTCTCGTAGATGTCGCTGGATGTCTGGATACAGTGGAGAGTACATGATTACATCGTCATCATCATCATCATCATACTCACCGCCTGTTTCTTGAATTGGAGGCAAGATACCTTGCTCTTCCTCAGAAGCAGCATCATCAGTTGCAGGTGGAGAGACAACCTTTTCGATAGTAGGCTTGGTTGTCTCTGTTGCTTCACTCTCCTCAGCTGTCTCTCGCACAATTGGGTTTTCAACAAGTCTCAGCTGATCATCTTCAGTAGACTTTGCTGATTCATCAATGACTTGTAAGATCGCTTCTTCCCGAGTGACAAGTCTCTACTTTTTTTCTCGGTGGGTAAAAGATTCAAGATTCTTCTTCTTCTCAAGTTCGACGCTCAACAATCTCTTCTTCCTCAGAGGAACTTCTGGTTCAACATCCTCTGGTTCATCAAAAGTAAAAGCTTTTGGTTTGTTCTTAGAGACAGTTGCCTTACGTGTCTTGGCAGTCCTCTTTTTCTTAATGATAGGGGAGGAAATATGGTGTTCCTCCTCCATCTCGGCTGTTGGGGCAAGTGATCTGGCTGCAGGGATAGGAGTCTTGGTTGCTCGGGCAGGGGACTCCTACTGCAGGGGGGCGGTGCTTTGGGTCGTGTTGGGAGCAATTGTTTTCTTGGACTTAGTTGCGGGGGCAGCTTTCTTCTTCGGAGGAGTGGTGTCAACTGCATCTTCCGGGTCAGCTGATTTCCCCTCACTAGTATCAGTTTTCTTCGCGTGAGCTCTCCTCTGGGCACCGGAGAGGTTTGCCCTGAACATTCTCTTGTTCATATGAAAGGCCTTACCATGATGAAGGTTGACACCTTTCACTTCCAGCAAATGACCAATCACAAGGCCATATCCAAGTGAGCTTCCGAAGGACCCATCCTTCTTATATGTCATGTTCAGCACATTATGTCCATCAGCTTGTGATAGTCGTCCTTCAGCAGCTTCTTGTCAGCTGTATAGATCACTCTGGCAGCACACTCTGGTTTGGCCATTTCTTTCCATGCAGCAGCCAAGTTGACATCAGCCTCATAGATGTCCTTTGAGCCCTCCGAGGGCAACAAGCAGTGCTCAGCAAGATCTTTTGCACTGAGTTTTATGACCTTGTTGTGGACGAAAGATTTGATTTCTTCGTCCTGCACCTCAGTGTTAACGTAGAACTGAGCTACCTCATAAAGGTAGGTATGAGAGTACTCCATAGTCAGAAAAGCCTTTAGCCCTGACTTTTCCAACACTTCAGCGATCTTCAGAACCAGGGTTTCATCAACACCCTGCTTTATCATTCCATCGAAATCCACCAAAGAGCCAGTGTGGATTTGTTTCGAGAGTTTCACAAAGTCATGCTTTTGATCCATTTTCAGAGAGTTTCACTGATCGAAAAGTGTAGAACTTGCTATGAAATAACTTGGGGTTTCTGAGAGAAAAACTTTGCTTTGCTTGAAGATGAACAGCTTTGAGAATTTTCGTTTATAAAGGTTATGAAAGGACATGTTTCAAATTTTGAAATTTTTGATCAAAATCAACGGCTGAGATTAACACTCCAAAACCGCATTTAATTTCTCGCATTTAATGCAACAGCATTTATATCCAATCATATGGATTCCTGTGCAGCTTTTACTGTGACTATCATTATTACGTTGACGTCATCCTTAAAAACATTCCCGCTCATTTAAAATGACTGCATTTTTGTCACTTAGCCCATAAATGACTCTGCTTATATCCAAAGTAACTTAACTCTACTTCTCTCTTCCCATGAAGTAACTCAGCTGTCAGCAAACTCGATACAACTGACTTCCCAATAAGGTTGTTTCACTTGGTTGCTGTGTGAAACTAGCTCTGTTTTTATTTTCTCGTCTTCTTTCTCTGTTGATTGAGTCTTCTGAGTTTCAACTCAGCTCAATTAACCTAACTCATTCTTGAGTTCTTCAAACCTTGATTCATATAGAGGCTTTGTGAAAATATCAGCTAACTGCTTATCAGTTGAGATGTATTCCAAAGTGATGTCTTTCTTTTCAACGTGATCTCTTATGAAATGATATTTGACATTAATGTGCTTTGTTCTTGAATGCAACACGAGATTCTGAGTGATTTGAATAGCACTAGTGTTATCACACATAATTGGAATCTCTTTCTTCAATCCATAGTCTTGGGTTGTTGTCATCCAAAACTTGGGCACAAACAACCCCCGCAACTATGTACTATGCTTCACCGTGGATGTGGCTATTGAGTTTTGCTTCTTGCTAAACCAGGAAACCAATCTATATCCAAGCATTTGACATGTACCTGAAGTACTTTTCCTGTCAACTCTACATCCAACATAGTCTGAGTCTGGATAACTAATAAGCTTGAATCCACCTTCCTTTGGATACCATAGCCAACTTCCTGGCATCCCTTCAAATACCTTAGGATTCTCTTAGCTGCAATCATGTGGCTCTCCTTTGTTGTAGATTGAAATCTTGCACATACACCTACTGCAAATGTGATCTCTGGCCTGCTTGCTGTTAAATAGAGCAATGATCCAATGAGTGATCTATATGTGGTTTGATCTACAGCTTTGCCATCTGCATCCATGTCCATCTTGACTGATGTGTTCATTGGAATTTTTACAGAAAAGACTTCTCTTCCATACCAAATTTCTTCATCAAATCTCTAGTATATTTTGTTTGACTTATGAAGGTTCCATCCTTCAATTTCTTGACTTGAAGTCCAAGGAAGAAAGTCAACTCTCCCATCATGCTCATCTCAAATTTACCTTGCATGAGGTTTGAGAACTTATCACATAGCTCTTTGTTTGTGGATCCAAAAATGATGTCATCCACATATATTTGAACAAGCAGTATACTCTCTCCATCTTGAATTCTGAAGAATGTTCTATCAACTTTGCCTTTGGTGAATCCATTGTAAGTTAGAAATTGAGACAATGTATCATACCAAGCTCTTGTTGCTTGTTTCAATCCATATAATGCTTTCTTGAGCTTATATACCTTATCTCCAATAGTTTTCTGCTCAGAACCTGGAGATTGTTCAACATAGACTTCTTCCTCTAACATTCCATTTAGAAATGCACTCTTCACATCTATTTGATATATAGTGAAGTTCTTATGTGCAGCATAAGCAAGAAACATCCTTATTGCTTCCAATCTTGCAACATGAGCAAAGGTTTCATCAAAATCTATACTCTCTTCTTGGCAATACCATTTGGCTACCAATCTTGCTTTATTTCTTACAACAGATCCTTCTTCATTCATTTTGTTCCTAAAAACCCATTTTGTACCAATAACATTTTGATGGGTTGGCCTCTGCACCAACTCCCATACTTTGTTTCTTTCAAACTGATTCAGCTCTTCTTGCAGGGCTTGAATCCAATGTGAGTCATCCAATGCTTGAGGCACATCTTTAGGCTCTGTTTGGGAAATAAAACAAGTGAACATTGATTCATGTTGTGCTCTGGATCTGGTTCTTATGCCATCTCTAATATCTCCAATAACTAACTCTAGTGGATGGTCTCTCAGCCATCTCACATCAGGTTGGAGTAAGTCTACTGGATTCAGCCGTCTCGCAGCTAAGTTGTCTTGAACAGCTATTTCATCTTCATTCAGTTGCAGATTTTCCAACTGTCTTTGAGATTCAGCTATCTCATCTTCATCTGGGTTGCTTGCTCTTACTTCAGCTTCAACATAATGACTTTTCTTTATAGTGGGTTGATTCAGCTTGTCAGCTAACTCTTCAATGTCTTCTTCATTTACATTAGGTACATCAAAAACCACATGGATAGACTCATCTGTGACCATAGTTCTCTTATTCATCACTCTATAAGCTTTGCTCTCAGCTGAGTATCCCAAAAAGATACCTTCATCAACTTTAGCATCAAAAGCCTTCAAATTATCTTTGCCATTGTTATGGATGAAACATTTACATCCAAATATTCTGAAATATTTAACATTTGGCTTTCTCCCTGTCCAAATCTCATAGGGAGTTTTGGTCAATTGCCTATTGATCATGCATTTATTTTGACTATAGCATGTTCTGTTAATGGCTTCAGCCCAAAATCTCTTAGACAATCCAGCTTTAGCTAACATGGTCCTTGCAGCTTCCTTGAGAGTTATGTTTCTTCTTTCAGCTACTCCATTCTGTTGTGGAGTTCTTGTTGCTGATAATTTATGAGCAATTCTATTTTCAACACAATACTGAGTTATTATCCCATTGACAAACTCAGTTCCTCTGTTAGACCTTATCTTTATAATGGTTTGGCTCTTTTCATTTTGAACCATTTTCATCAGCTGAGGTAACTTCTACAAAGTTTCCTTCTTTTTGCACATGAAGATTGTCCATGTATATCTTGAATAGTCATTTACCACCACCAAGGTGTATTTCTTTCCACTTATGCTGGCTGGTTCAACTGGACCAAATAAATTCATATGCAATAGATGTAATATCCTTATTGAAGAAGGATTTGGCTTGTCCTTGAATGAGGATTTTATTTGCTTTCCCATCTGGCATGCATCACATACACTTTCCTTCTTGTACACTGAGTCTGACAATCCTTATTCGGATGACTCAGCTTCTTGTGCCACAACCAACTTGATTCGGTTGTGCTCTTTGCTAACAAACAAGAGCTTGGTGTAGCAGTATACCACATACATATTCTTTTGTCTTGATCCTTGCAGCACTATTTCATTTGATTCAGCATCTTTAATCTAGCACACTCCCATATTGAATCCAACATTATAGCCCTTGTCACAGAGTTGGTTGATGCTTAACAAGTTGAAGTTGGGGCCTTCAACATAAGCAACATCTGTGATTTCCAATCCATTCTTTTTGATAGATCATGTGCCTTTGATTTCCCCTGGTGCTTCATTTCCTCCAAATATGACTTTTGCACCTCTAATCTCCTTGAATCTTGACAGGTTTTTCTTGTTTCCTATTATATGTCTGGAACGACCACTATCCATGTACCAGGTTCCTTGGCACTCAGCTGTTCCTTGAACCTGCAATCAAGGAAAGCAGTTTTTAGGTACCCATACTTGCCTGGGTCCTGAGGGGTTAGTGCTATAAGATGATCCAACCAACCTATAGCCAGAGGACTTGACTCTAAGAGGTTGCCATCTATCAGTTCCATAATCGTAGTGCACATTAGCAAATTGCTTGGGGGTTTTAAGTTCATACAGCTGTCTCTTTTGTCTGTATGCCTCTGTGTGCGTTTTAGCAATTGCTTTCTTGGGATAGTTGTGAGAATTTTCACTGTAGTGCTTGGGTGCATATGTGTGCTGATAATAGCTCTTTTGCCTTTGGAATGACCTTTGCTGAGTTTTAGGTCTTTGCCATCTAGGCTTGTATTCCATTAGTCTTTGCTGATGTTTCACATTATTCCAATCAACATAGTTTGAATAGTTTCTACCATTCCCATCATGTGTGTTTCTTTGATGAAACTTCTGAGGTTTTTGGTAGCTCTATTTGCTTTTCACAGAGTATTTTCTGTTTGGAGTTTTCTGAGAAACTCGGCTAGATTTCTTCTCAGTGTCCTCTCAACATACTCAACTGGTTGTTTTCCTTTCCCTTTATATCCAAGGCTAGTTTGTTTGTGATTGTGCTTAGGAGTGAACGTGGTTGCAACAACTGGTTAGTTTGAAGATCCTTTTTGCAAAATCACTCTTGGAGTTTGACTGTGCACAAAAGAATTAAATCCTATGCATGTCTTATCTCCACATTCTTTTTGACTCATGATAAGATCATCCAATGATTTGGATGCCTTTGTAAATGAGGCAATCACATTTTTGAGATCTTTTTCCTTTTTTTCTATAGCAGCTAACTCTGTTATGATCTTGGCATTCTCAGCCTTCAACTTAGTATTCTCATCAGCTATGTGACTCAGAGTACTCAGCTCTTTAGTCAGCTGTGAGTTTTGGCTTTTAAGCTGGCTGTTTTCTCATTTAGAATTATGTGTGAGGATTTTATATGTTCAAAATCTTTCATCATTTTCCCTAATGAATCATAAAGATCAGTAGGTGATGAAGTGTGTGTATCACAATCACTATCACTTGAATCTGAATGAGATTAATTAGAGTGTACCTCATCTTCTTGATCTGGTTGATCTTGTTCCTTAGCCATAAGGCAGATCATAGCCTCTTCCTCAGAGTCACTTGACTAGTCAGCTTCACTACTCTCTAAGTCTCGTTTTTTTTAGACTTGGCCGTCTCGTGATCTCGGCAACCAACATGGCTTTCTTCTTTTCCTGTCTTTTCTCTCTGGAGACCATTCTTTCTTCTTCATTCCTATATTTGTTTACTGGTGGATAGGAACAATAAACTGCAAAATATCTTGGTTGTCTGCAGTTCCAACACAGGTTCTCAATTCTTTGATCAGCTCTTTCTGTTCTTGGGTTATCAGCTTTCTGATATTCAACCCTTTGATGCTCAGCTCTCTTGGGTGGCCTATCTTCACTTGACTTAGAGGGAGCTGAATGTCTTCTGGAAGTTTCACCCTTATTTCTTTTATAGTTTTATTGTAGAACTTGTTGAATATTTTAACCATCAGGACAATTTTCTCCTGGTCTATGGCGTCCTTGGGTTCAGCTCTCTTTCCATCCTTGACTATCAGTGCAATTGTCTTGGGTACAGCTGTCTCCTCTTACTCTTTTCTTCTCAGCTCAAACTCATAGGCTTTGAGGTCTGAGAATAGCTAATGGTTAGATGTTCTTGAGAGGTCCATGGAATGTCTCAGGGCCATAGTCTTCACTTCCCATTTAGCTGGGAGGCTCCTCAAGATCTTCATACACATCTCATTTTGTGTATATTCTTTCCCAAGAGCTAAAAGCGCATTTGTGATTTCAGTGAATCTGGCATCCAGCTGATCCATGGTTTCACCTGCAAGCATTTTGAAATTTCCAAATTTTTGAATAGCAACAGACAATTTATTTTCTTTAATTTGTCCTGATCCTTCACAAATTAAAGTCAATTTATTCCAGATTTCTTTTGTAGATTTGCAAGATTTGACTTTATTGAACATTGCTTTGTACAATGTCTTGTAGAGTATGTCCTTGGCCATATTGTGCAAGTTATATCTTTTCCTATCTTCATTTGTCCACTCAGTCCTTGGTTTCTCAACCATGGATGGTCTTGCTTCAATTAGCCTTCTTCTTCTTCTTCTTCACCGAATCGCTCTTCTTACTGATCGTTTCACTTTCGATTTGTAGTGGCCCATCCTCTATCACAAGCCACATTTCATCGTGTAATGCAGATAGATGAGCCTGCATGCGAATTTTCCTATCATCAAATTCTTCAATAGTGAACATAGTAATGCGTGTCAGATTTGCTTCCATGATAATAACTTTGCTTAAAATGAAAGATTTTGAAAATGCAAGTGTTTAAAACCTTTTTGAACAGATAGAGATCTAGTTCAGCAACCAGTGCGGAAGGCTCAATGAACCAACCGCTCTTATACCACTTATAGGTCCCAAGGGGTGTGAGTAAGGTTTAGAAGGGGGGGTTAAATAAACCTTACCAACTTTTTGATTTTAGTCCTTTTTTAAAAATATAACAGAGTTAACTCATACAGCTTTGTCCTTGAGGGACAACTAAGTTGGTTATTCAGCTAAGTTAGCCACTCAGCAGGCTCAATAGAGTTGTTGATAGAATAACTCGGCTGTTTAACATGAACTTTAACTTGGTTGTATTGGTTTTATCAGCAGAAGACTTAACACCATTGATTTGTTTTAAGTTTGTTTTAACACTTGATTTTTATCACTTGATTATTAATCAGTTGGATAACAAATGTGAGTTTTATTAGCAGATATGATGTAAGTATCCAGAACTGTAAATGTGCTAAAAAATAAATGTCACAGATAGTTTTTATAGAGGTTCTAAGATGGGGTAATTCTTCTAGTCCTCTCTTCTCCAACTCCTGGAGGAATCCACTATGTAACGATCGTTTACAACATGGTGAATGATCTAGAAACAGGTTTGGTCACACAAATGCTTCTCTTGCGACTCGAAATTCTTCTTCACTGGCAAGCTTGCTACTTTGACTCACTTCTCGAGCTCTTGGATTTGATCACGAAGCCCTCCAATAACTTGACAATGGTTCGACCTTGAACCTTCCTACAATCCTCCTTGGAAAGTATACCCCTTTTGATTCTTCAAAAATTTCCTCTTCAACAGATTTGAAGTTGTCTTTCCTTCACAGCTTGTGTTGGATCGATTTCCTTCGAGTTTCAGGCTTGAGGATTTGCTTGAATGTACTTGAGAATATTGCAGGTTAATTGCTTGAATATTGCTTACTTGTTTGTGGTTCAGGTAACCTTTTCTCAATAGATTCCTCAGTCTTTTATAGTGCACTTTTGAAATTTTGCCCGTTGAAGAGATAGGCTAATTTCAAAAGTCACTTGTGTTCTTTGGCTTGTCTTGTCTGCAGTCCTTGATGTTAACATTTCCTCGTATTAAATGTCTTGCATCATTGCAGATTTTCTGACACATGGTGCAGTGCTTCCATTGGTTTATTCCTTTTGCACAAAGCTGGGACTAATACTTTGCACCTGATAGCTTTGATATGTTACTATATTGAGTAACATTCTTGACTTTAATCAACGGATCTAAGTCAGTTGTCTTGACTAAACTTTGTCTTTACCCTAGGTGACTTGAATCAGCTTTCAGTCAATGGATGACTCAACTTTCACTTCAACCTTGAGACTTGGCTTCTTGAGCTAATTTGACCGACACTTCTTACAGCTATTCCTCAGCTGACACACCTTCAGTTGAGTCCTTGACTTCCTTCTGCCCATACTCAGCTGACACACAGCAGAGTCTTCAATCCAGTCCACAGTTGACTTCTTGTATTCTTTGGCGTAGCTGACTTTACTCAGCTTTTCCAGCCCTATCTATTACAATACAAATTACAAGAAAAATGGGGTGCCAACTTCTTAGTTTAAGTTTTACATGGTATCATCAAAATCTACAAAATAAATTTCCTAACAAGGTTACACAAATCTACACACTTCTGAGGGGAAGGCATTAATCTATGAAGAACACCACAAGGCCTTTCGCATCTACGGAAGCACAAGGGTTCGTAGGCTGGGAAGAAGGATTCATCCTAACAAGAAAGGTTCTATCTTTCTTAGTTTAGATCTCTTGTTTGTACTTAAACAATGTCAAATATGTTAGGCTAATCATTCTGATTTTAAAGGATAATCAAAACTGTGGATTCATGTTAAATCTATATTGATTGTTTTTTAATTAGTTTATGTGTTCTATTATATGAATTTTAAATGCTTAATTCTTGTAAATTATCTGATCAATAATTTGCATGTCATATTTGTTAGTTCATAATTCGGGAGATGAGTTCTAACAAATGAAAATTAAATTCAGACATAAATGGGTGTAAAGTGTCGGGAGACGTACAACTATTTGTAGGGAGTACTTCAATTCAAAGATCTTTTGGGAGTTAATAGTAATTGTTGAGTAGGGATACTAGTAATTATTATTAATCAACTGTTATGTGCCACCCGGGAGGGAGAATAAACTAATTTAGGAATTGAACCCATATAAACACATAAACTGGTTTTGATGAAACATCAATTGAATTTAATATTGAAGCAGCATTGTTGAGATTATGTGCCTAGGGTTGCTTTCGTATTTGTTGGAAACTTGTGGTGTTTGGGTTTATGAAATTATAACTATTTTTATTTGATAATTTAGGGTTTAGATTAGATAATAAATAAATTTGTGATTTTCGACCGCTTCAATAAAATTGGAATACGATATTTACTATAGTCTAAGTATTTCATATTCAATCCATGAGGAATACGACCTTGCTCAGTGCTATCTGCTAGCTACATTGTACACTAGCAATTTAGTGAAAAGATTTTCACGATCAAGTTTTTGGTACCATTGTCGGGGATTGAAAGATTCAACTTAGATATAGTAATAAGTAGTTTAATCTTAATTGAAGCACAAATTTTTAACCGCCTTTTGTTTATTTGATTTTTGATTTTCACTAACTTAATTTTTAGTTTTGTTTGTTTTGTCAGTTGTTGTGCAGGAGGCGTCACATCAAACTTCGTGTTTAAAAAAATGAAAAATCGAAAAAAACCAAACACACGGTCACATGGCCGTGTGTTTGGTCACAACCGAGATAGAGAGTAGAGCAGGGTCGCATGGCTCGACCGTGTAAATTTACACGGGCCATGCGAATGGTCGATCAAAAAATCCCACCCCTTTTTAAACTCAAGCACCCCAAATTTATCCCACTTTCTCCCTTCCAAACCCTAAGAACCGAAAAATCTCCCTACAAATACCCCATTCCATCTTTAAAATTCTTCAAATTCAACTTCAAATGTTGAAGCAAAACCACAAATACTTTTTCCTTTCAAGAAACCTACCAAAAAAGTCTTCCAATTTCTCAACTTTCCTAAGTTCTTCTTCAAGTTTGAAGGGTTTTTATTTAAAATTTCAGATTTTAAAAAAGCTTAAAACCCCTATGGCTTCAAGAGGAGGATAAAGAGGAGCTCGGTGGAAGGCGCTCTATATCCGAAATATTAATTCAACAAGGTATCCCGATGAACCTACTCTTTCTAATTTAGGAATGTTAGATGATTTACGCGCCTTGTGTAGGCGAATTGATTGGCATGTTTTGTTGAATGGAAATTGGACTACCTATGTGATTTATACACTTGAATTTTTAAGTAGTTTTGAGTTGGTGGTCCGAAAAAAAAATTGATGGGTATTCGTTTTAGACTAGCTAATGAGCCGAGGGAGTTGTCGATTGATGATTTAAATACAATTTGTCAAACTCCAGCTTATGGGGTTGAGGAGCATGAAAATTTTGACATGTTTGGGTTTTGGAGGGAGAAAACGAGGAGGAGAATTTACACATCGGGTACCTCTAAGGCGTCTAGGATTAGGAACCCCATTTTTCACTATGTGCAACACACATTGGTGAAAACGGTGTTCACAATAGAGGATAGCAAAGCGGCCATTCGGGTTGATGAATCGTTTATATTATGGTGTATGGCCTCGGGACGAAGGTGGTGCCCAACGCCAGGGCATTCATTGCTAGACAATTTTAGAGGGTGAAAAAGCAAGAAAAAGGGGAATGTGTGTTGGTGGGCTAATTACACCTATCGCCGAGCATTTTAATGTGAATTTTCAGGGGTATGCGCATGCGGATGGAGGGTAAAATATCAATTTGACTGTCTTATCTACAATGAATATGATTAGATATGATGGGTGTGATTATTGGTTACTTCATGTGGATAGGAACAAAATTAGGCTCCCGAATCTGGACGCTACCTCGATTAAGGATAGGGATGATTAGTTAATGAGGGTAGAGCAAGTGACTGCTGCTGAAAGTGAGCAAGATGAGCCTAGGACTGAAATAGATAGGTCGAAATCCTCTAGGCAATGAGGTAGTCGGCACGGGGATTTTAGTGATAGGCTTGAACGGTTGGAGGTCAATATGGGCTCATTAATTAATGATATTTATTAGTTGTCGGTTGCAGCTGATGAGTATCACACTGAGTAGTTGCAGTGCTTTGATACCATCTGTTGGGAAAATTTAATTATTAGATTTTGATGAATGCCATGTAAAACTTAGACTAGAAAGTTGGCACCCCATTTTCCTTGTAATTTGTATTGTAATAGATAGGGATGTACTAGCTGAGTCAAGTCGGTATGCTATGCCTGACATACAAGAAGTCAATCAAGATCGGGATGAAGACTCCTCTCGTGAAGCAAAATCGAGTTTGGCAAGGAAGAGAAGTCAAGAACTCGACTGAAGGAGTATCAGCTGGGATACAGCTGTGAGAAGTGTCAGTCAAGTCAACTCAAGATAACCAAGTCTCAAGTTGAAGTGACAGATGAGTCTTTCAATCCTTGGAGCAGACTCAAGTCACCTGGGGAAAAGGTAGTCAAGTCAAGACAACTGAAAAGAATCCGTTGCACAGAAGTCAAGAATATTACCTAAACAAGTAATACTTCCATGCTGCCATGTCTTAAAGTGCTCAGTCCCAAAAGCGTGCAAAAGGAATAAAACAATGGGAAGCACTGCATCTTGTGTCAGACTCTGAAAAGCTAAATGTTCATTTAATACGAGGAAATGTCAATATCAAGGACTGCAACAAGACAAGCCAACGAACACAAGTGAGTTTTGAAAATCAGCCTATCTCTTCAACGGGAAGATTTTTAAAAGTTCACTATAAAAGGCTGAGGAATTAATTTGAGAGAAGGTAACCTGAACCACGAACATTCAAGCTACCATTTGAATCAGTAACCGTAAAATATTCTCAAGTTATTCAAGCAAATCCTCAAGCCTAAATTTCAAGGAAATCAATCCAACACCAAGTCAGAAGGAAAGACAACTTCTAACTGTTGAAGAGGAAACTTTTGAAGAATCAAAAGGGGTCTACATTCCAAGGAGGATTGTAGAAAGGTTCAAGGTCGAACCAGTCTCAAGTTATTGGAGGGCTTCGTGATCAAATCCAAGAAGCTTGAGCAAGTGAGTCAAGTAGCAAGGCAGCCGCCTGTGAAGAAGAAGGCGAGTCGGACGAGAAGCCAGCTGTGTGACCAAGGCATCTCCAGACTGAGTCCCAAAGGATCAAGTCAGCTGGCTGATCAAGACTTGTATCTGGACTGATAACCACTTTGTACTTTGATCAATACTTAGTGGATTCCTCCCGGAGTTGGAGAAGAGAGGATTAGAAGAATTACCCCATCTTACATTTCAGCATTTAATTTCTGCAGATCATTTTATATCTGCTGATAATTTACTATCCAACTGATAATTAACAAAGTTCTCAGACCAAGTGTTAAAACCAAACTTAAACCAAATTCAAGGGTGTTAAGTCTTCCGCTGAAAATTTCATCTCAGCCAAGTTAAGTATTAGACTAAATAGCTGAGTTATTCTATCAACAACTTAGTCGAGTCTGTTGAGTGGCTAACTCTGCTGGTTAACTAACTTAGTTGTCCATCAAGGACGTAGCTGTGGAATTAACTCTGAACTATTTAAAAGGACCAAATTCGAAAAGTTGGTAAGGTTTATTCAACCCCCCCCTTCTAAACCTTACTCACACCCCTTGGGACCTACAAGTGGTATCAGAGCAGTTGGTTCATTGAGCCTTCCACACTGGTTACTGAACTAGATCTCCAATCTTTCAAAGAAATTTTTAACACTTGTTCTTTCAAAAGCCATTCTTAAAAACAGCAAAGTTATTATCATGGAAGCAAATTTGACACGCATTCCTATGTTCACCATTGAAGAATTTGATGACTGGAAAATACGTATGCAGGCTCATCTATCAGCTTTACAAGATGAGATGTGGATAGTGATAAAGGATTGGCCACTGCAAATAATGAAGGTGAACACAGCTGCAAGGAGAGCTGCTGCAGCTGAAGGAGAGGAGGTTGCTCCTCCTAGACCAGCTATGGTTGAAAAACCAAGAGCTGAATGGACAAATGATGATAGAAAAAGATACAACTTGGACAATGTGGCCAAGGATATACTTTACAAGACTTTGGACAAAGCCATGTTCAACAAAGTCAAATCTTGCAAGACAGCCAAAGAAATCTAGGATAAATTAACCTTAATTTGTGAAGGATCTGAGCAAATTAAAGAAAACAAATTATCTGTTGTTGTTCAAAAATTTGAAAATTTTAAAATGCTTGCAGGTGAGACAATGGACCATTTGGATGCTAGATTCACTGAAATTACAAATGAGCTCTTAGCGCTTGGGAAAGAATACACACAGAAGAGATATGTATGAAGATACTAAGGAGCCTCCCAACTGAGTGGGAAATGAAGACCATGGCTCTAAGGAACTCGATGGACTTATCAAAAACCTCCAATCATGAACTATTCTCAGACCTCAAAGCTTATGAGTTTGAGCTGAGAAGAAAGGATCAAGAGGAGATAGTTGTACCCAAAACAGCTGCACTCATAGTCAAGGAAGGGAAGAGAGCTGAGACCAAAGAAATCATTGACCAGGAGGAAATTGCCTTGATGGTTAAAAGATTCAACAAGTTCTTCAACAAGAACTACAAAAGAAACAAAGGTGAATCCTCCAGAAGGCATTCAGCTCCCTCCAAGTCAAGGGAAGATAGGCCACCGAAGAGAGCTGAGTATCAAAAGGTCGAATATCAAAGACCTGACAACCCAAGAAATTAGAGAGCTGATCAAAAAGTTGAAAACCTGTGTTGGAATTGCAGACAACCAGGACCCTTTGCTATTGACTGTCCATATCATGTAGTCAATAAATACAGGAATGAAGAAGAAAGAAGAGTCTTCAGAGAAAGAAGAGAAGAAAAGAAAAGAGCAATGTTGGCTACTGAGAAGCTATCACGTCTGACTAAGTCAAAAGAAGTAGCGACTCAGAGTAGTGAAGTGACTACTCAAGTGACTCGAAGAAGAAGCCTTAATCTGTCTAATGGCTAAAGAACAAGATCAACCTGACCAAGAAGATGAGGTACACTCTAACTCATCTCATTCAGATTCTAGTGATAGTGATTGTGACACACACACTTCCTCACCCACTGATCTTTATGATTCATTAGGCAAAATGATGAAAGACTTTGAGCACATTAAATCCTCACACACTGTTAAATGAGGAAAACAGTCAGCTCAAAAGTTAAAACTCACAGTTGACTAAGGAGTTGAGTACTCTAAGTCACATAGCTGATGAGAACAAAGAGCTGAAGGCTGAAAATGCTAAACTAATAGCAGAAATAACTTCTATAGAAAAGAGAGAGAATGATCTCAAAAATGTGATTGCTTCATTCACAAAGGCATCTAAATCATTAGATGACCTTATCATGAGCCAAAAAGAATGTGGAGACAAGACAGGCATAGGATTCAATTCCTTTGTGCACAGTCAAACTCCAAGAATGATCTGGGAAAAAGGATCTTCAAGTAATTAAGCATCTCAAAAATCCAAGACACCAAATGTTGCACACACATTCACTCCAAAGCACAATCACAAACAAACTGGCCTTGGATATAAAGGAAAAGTAAAACAGCCAGTTGAGTATGATGAGAGGACAGCTGAGAAGAAATCCAGCGAGTTCCTCAAAGAACTCCAAACAGGAAGTACTACAGTGAAGAAGAAAGCAGAGCTACCAAAATCCCCAGAAGTTCTATCAAAGGAACACAAATGATGGAAATGGTAGAAACTACCCAAGTCAAGCTGATTGGAATAGAGTGAAATATCAGCAAAGACCTATGGAATACATGCCAAAATGGCAAAGACCTAGAACTCAGCAAAGGTCATTCCAAAGGCAACAGAGCTATCATCAACACACATATTCACCCAAGCACTACATTCAAAGATATCACAACTACCCAAAGAAGACAATTGCTAAAACACACACACATGCATACAAACAAAAGAGACAGTTGTATGAACCTAAAGCCCCCAAGCAATTTGCCAAAGTGAATTATGATTATGGCACAGATAGATGGCAACCCCAGAGTCAAATCATTTGGCTATAGGTTGGTTGGTTCATCTTACAGTACTAACCCCTCAGGACCCAGGCAAGTATGGCTATAGGATGGTTGGTTCATCATTTCCTTGGCACTCAGCCGTTCCTTGAACCTGGTACATGGATAGTGGCTGTTCCAGACATATGATAGGAAACAAGAAAAATCTGTTAAAATTCAAGGAGATTAGAGGTGCAAAAGTCATATTTGGAGGAAATGAAGCTCCAGGGGAAATAAGAGGCACTGGATCCATCAAGAAAAATGGATTAGAAATCACAGATGTTGCATACGTTGAACGCTTCAACTTCAACTTGTTAAGCATCAGCCAACTCTGTGACAAGGGCTATAATGTTGGATTCAATATGGGAGACTGAATCAAATGAAGTAGTGTTGCAAGGATCCAAACAAAAGAACATGTATGTGGTAGATTGGTCGACTGCCACACCAAGCACGTGTCTGCTAGCAAAGAGTACAACCGAATCAAGTTGGATGTGGCACAAGAAGCTGAGTCACCTGAATTTCAAGACAATCAACAAGCTTGCAAGGAGTAATCTTGTAGAAGGATTGCCAGACCTAGTGTACAAAAAGGAAAGTGTTTGTGATGCATGCCAGATGGGAAAGCAGATCAAATCATCATTCAAAGAAAAGTCAAGTCCATCTTCAACAAGGATATTGCATCTGTTGCATATGGATCTATTTGGACCAGTTGAGCCAGCTAGCATAAGTGGAAAGAAATACACTCTAGTAGTGGTGGATGATTACTCAAGATATACATGGACAATCTTCATGTGCAAAAAAAAAGAAAACTTTGCAGAAGTTACCTCAACTGATGAAAAGAGTTCAAAATGAGAAGAGTCAAACCATTATAAAGATAAGATCTGATAGAGGAACTGAGTTTGTAAATGGAATAATAACTCAGTATTGTGTTGAAAATGGTATTGCTCATGAATTATCTGCAGCAAGGACTCCACAGCAGAATGGAGTAGCAGAAAGAAGAAACAGAACTCTCAAGGAAGCTGCAAGAACCATGCTAGTTGAAGTTGGACTGCCTAAAACATTTTGGGCTGAAGCTATCAACACTGCATGCTATACTCAAAATAGATGCATGATAAATAGACAGCTGACAAAGACTCCCTATGAGATTTGGACAGGGAGAAAGCCAAATGTTGCATATTTTAGAATATTTGGATGTAAATGCTTCATCCACAACAATGGCAAGGACAATCTAAAGGCTTTTGATGCTAAAGCTGATGAAAGTATCTTTTTGGGATACTCAGCTGAAAGTAAAGCCTATAGAGTGCTGAAAAAAGGGACTATGGTCACAGAAGAGTTTATCCATGTGGTTTTTCATGAACCTAATGTAAATGGAGAAGACATTGAAGAGTTAGTTGATAAGCTGAATCAGCCAACTATGCAGAAGAGTCCCTATGTTGAAGTTGAAGCTGGAGCAATTAATCAAGGTGAAGATGAGATAGTTGAATCTCAAAGACAGCTGGAAAACTTGCAGCTAAGTGATGATGAGAGAGCTGCTCAAGACAACACAGTTGCAAGACGACTGAACCCAGCTGACTTACTCCAACCTGATGTGAGATGGCTGAGAGACCATCCACCAGAGCTAGGCATTGGAGATGTAAGAGATGGTGTAAGAACCAGATCCAGAGCTCAACAAGAAGCAATGTTTACTTGTTTTATCTCACAGATAGAACCAAAAGATGTGTCCCAAGCATTGGATGACACACATTGGATTCAGGCCATGCAGGAAGAGCTGAATCAATTTGAAAGGAACAAAGTATGGGAATTGGTACAAAGACCAACCCATCAAAATGTTATTGGCACAAAATGGGTTTTCAGAAACAAGATGAATGAGGAAGGATCTGTGGTAAGAAACAAAGCAAGATTGGTAGCCAAAGGGTATTGCCAAGAGAAAGGAATAGATTTTGATGAAACATTTGCTCATGTTTCCAGATTAGAAGCAATAAGGATGTTTCTTGCCTATGCTGCACACAAGAACTTCATTGTATACCAAATGGATGTAAAAAGTGCATTCTTAAATGGATTGTTGGAAGAAGAAGTATATGTTGAGTAACCTCCAGGATTTGAGCAGAAGACTCTTGGAGATAAGGTGTACAAGCTCAAGAAAGCCCTATATGGATTGAAACAGGCACCTAGAGCATGGTATGATACATTATCTCAATTTCTGACATATAATGGATTCACCAAAGGCAAAGTGCACAGAACACTCTTCAAAATTCAAGATGGAGAAAGTATACTGCTTGTTCAAATATATGTGGAAGATATTATTGTTGGATCCACAAACAAAGAGCTGTGTGATAAGTTCTTAAACCTCATGCAAGGCAAATTTGAAATGAGCATGATGGGAGAACTGACATTCTTTCTAGGACTTCAAGTTAAACAGCTGAAGGATGGAACCTTCATAAGTCAAACAATGTATACCAGAGATTTGATGAAGAAATTTGGTATGGAAGAGAAATCTTCAGTGAAAATACCAATGAATACATCGATTAAAATGGACATGGATGCGGATGGTAAACCTGTGGATCAAACCAGATACAGAGCACTTATTGGATCACTGCTCTATCTCACAGCAAGTAGGCCAGGCATCACCTTTGCTGTAGGTGTATGTGCAAGATTTCAATCTGCTCCAAAGGAAAGCCATATGACTGCAGCTAAGAGAATCCTAAGATATTTGAAGGGATGCCAGGAAGTCGGCTTATGGTATCCAAAGGAAGGAGGATTCAAACTTATTGACCATTCAGACTCTGCTTATGCTGGATGTAGAGTTGACAGGAAGAGTACTTCAGGTACATGTCAAATGTTTGGAAACAGATAAGTTTCCTGGTTTAGCAAGAAGCAAAACTCAATAGCCACATCCACAGCTGAAGCTGAGTACATAGATGCGGGCAGCTGTTGTGCCCAAGTCTTATGGATGAGACAACAGCTGAGAGATTATGAAATTGAAGAAAAAGAGATTCCAATTATGTGTGATAACACAAGTGCTATTGCAATCACTCAAAATCCTGTGTTGCATTCAAGAACAAAGCACATTGATGTCAGATATCATTTCATAAGAGATCATGTTGAAAAGAAAGACATCACCTTGGAATACATCTCAACTGACAAACAGTTAGCTGACATATTCACAAAGCCATTTTGTGAATCAAGATTTGAAGAACTCCAGCATGATCTAGGGTTAATTGAAACACCCAGAAGACTCAAGGAGAAGAGATGAAACAAGAAAAGGTGAAAATAAAGCTGAGCTCATGAATCAGCTAAGTAAATCAGCCGTATCGAAAAATCAGCTGCATCGAGTTAGCTGATAGTTGAATACCTATGTGAATGGAGAGAAGAAGAGTTGAGTCAGCTAATGAGTAAGCTGAGTCATTTATGAACTAAGTGACAAAAACGCAGTCATTTTTAATAAGCGGGAATGTTTTGAGGATGACGTCAGTGCAATAATGACGGGTACAGTTAAAAGATGCACGACAAAGCATATGATTGGATATAAATACTGCCGCATTAAATGCGAGAAATTAAATGCTAATTGGCGTGCGAAATCTGAGTCGTTGATCTCAATCAAATTTCAAAAACCGTATGCACGTCCTTTCATAACCCATACATATACCATTTGTTCAGTTTTCTCTCTCACATTACTCAAAAACTGTTCATCTCTCTAAAAGCAAAGAAGGCATTTTTCTCTCAAACCCTACCAAATCTTCAAAGCAAGTTCATCAAGTTCGTTCGGTAAAAATCACTGAAATGGCATCAACCTATGATTTCACCAAACTAGGGAAGTAAATCCACACTGGTTCTACCGTGGATTTAGAAGGAATGGTCAAACAGGGTTCCGATGAAACCCTTGTGAAGAAGATAGCCGACGAAATCGAGAAGTCTGGACTGAAACCCTTTCTCACAATGGATTTTCAGATGACTTATGTTGAAGAAGTCGCCCAATTCTACGTGAACACTGAAGTTCATGACGAAGGCATCAAGTCGTCTGTTCACGGCAAAGAGTTCACCATCACTGTTGAAGATCTAGCGGAGCACTGTTTGCTGTCGTCGGAAAGTGTGTCTGAGATATTTGAAGCTGATGTCAACTTGGCTGTTGCATGGAAGGAAGTGGCCAAACCTGAATGTGCTGCGAAGGTTGTCTACACAGCTGATAAAAAGCTGCTGAAGGACGATTACCATAATCTGCTGGATATTGTATCCAAATGTGTAGATATAAAATTTGGAAGCTTTAATCAGCTGTCCAAGACCAAGCTGATCGGCATGGAGGAGAAGAAGGTAAACTGGCTAAGTTTGTTTACAGCAGACTCTGCCAGAATGTTGGAAACAAGTCCTTCAAGTACGATGGATCATTCGGAGGATCCTTGGGATATGGCCTTGTGGTTGGCCGGTTGATGGAAGTGAAAGGTGTTCCACTCCGACATGGAAAGGCGTTCCATGTCAACAAAAAGATGTTTCGATCAAACCTCTCAGGAGCCCAGAAGAGAGCTTATGCCAAGAGGACGAATACAAGGGAGGGGGAATCAGCTGACCCAGTAGAAACAGTTGTCTCCTCCCCTCCAAAGAAGAAAGTTGCTCCGCAAAGAAAGAAGAAGGCGCCCCGCAGAAAGAAAACAATCTTTGCACACCCCCTGCAGAAAGTCACCCCCTGCAGCCATGTCTCCTGCCCCTGCAGCCGAGGCGGAGAAGGAACCTCAAATATTTTCTCTAGCCATAAAGAAAAAGAGGACTGACAAGCCAAGAAAGCCAGCTCCTCAGACCAAGAAAGTAGCACCGGCCCCCACCGCCCCAGACTCGAGAAAAACCGTATCGAACCAGAAATTCCTCTTGTAAGGACCAAAAGAAAGAAGACTCTATAAGCGTTCGAGCTTGAGAAAAAAGTGATCCCACTCGGTGAAAACAGATCGTTGAGACAATTAGAGAAGAGAGTCTCCACAAATCATTGATGAAATTACCAAGTTTCTTTGAGCCGATCAAGAGGCAAGCCGAAAACCAGTGCGGACAGGATGTGAGAACAAGAAGCAGCTGAGACAGCTAAATCTCCTGTCGACAGGGTTGTGTCTCCGCCCGCGATAGATGCTGCTGAGGGTGTTGAGCAACAAAGTTTGCTACCCTCCATTCCTGAGAAAGAAGTACAACAGGAAGATGATGACGATGATGTGATCATGATATCTCCACCATACCCAGACATCCAAAATCGTCTGCGTGAATGGAGGAAGTGGAAGTTGAGTCACTCGAGGGAACAGTTCGAAAGACCTGAATTCATTGAAAAAGAGGAAGAACTGATGAATTTCCTCGGGTTGACCACAGTGGTCAAAGCACTTGATGAAGAGAACTCTTTAGATATCTTGAATATCTTCAAAGAAAAGGAGAAGGAGAGGTTCGCAAAAGAAGCTGAAGCTCGTGAGAAGGCCAACATCTATCCTTTCACTGGAACCACTGATCACTCCCACCCTCACTTCGATGCCTTTTCAGGAAGTGATGAAGATTTGGACCTGTGCGGCGAAAAATTGGAAATGCAGCAAACCATGCGGGAATCCAGGATGATGCATGAACAACAGCTGACGGAAGGACCTGGAGAGTCTTACAAATCACAGCTGGAGATAGATCCATTGGGAGTGGTACAGCAGATTGCCACTGTTATTGTTGCCACCATTTCCCCAGCTCACTTAGAGGATGGATCTAGGGGACCTGGCGATGAAACTGGGAACTTGGGGACCCAAGTCGAGCCAACCCCTATTGAAGGTGTCTTACCACCTGCCCCAACGGCTGAACACTCACAGGAAATAGCCGGGAGTTTGGAGAAGAGTGACCCCAACCCAAATCACTCAGCTGGTGTGCCAGCTGAGGGGGAAACTCTCTCCGCTGTAGCTAGGTCGGAGGATGATGCAGATGAATCCACAAAGAATCTAGGAGGCAAAGTGGAGAAGAAACAACAAACAGAAACACAGCAGGTTGTCGCTAACGAAGCTCGGACAGTTGAGACTGTCTCAGCTGAAGTGCCAACTGCTCTGCAGGCTGAGGACGTTGCTGACGCAGTTGAGGCACAGGATGAATCTGCCCTGGGAGTTAACATTCTGGGCAATGAAAGTGCAATCCACGGAGTTGAGACTCCTGTGGATACCACCACAGAAGACCCTAAGACAGCTGAGTCTGTCGAAGGGATTTTCTAACGCCTTGCTGCAGTTGAGACTGCTGGAGGTACTGAAGTCCTACGGGAGGTTGAGACTTCCCAGGGTAAAGAGGCAGAAACACAGAACATCCCTCATGTTATCATTGATGCATCTGAGAAGGAAATATGTTCTCTTCATGATTCCCATGACAACCCTGACATAACCTTTCTGGGATCTGAAGGAGAAGATGAAGTTGAGTCCTCTCCTGTTGCTAACCCAAAAGACTCAGCTGAGGATGTTCTTCCAAGTACGAGTAAGTCAGATCTCAAGGCTACTCGTCAAACATTCACTTTTGATGATGAGCCACCCCTTCAAGTCTCGTCATCATCCGATGACGCCACTAATACGGTCGAGGACCAGACAACTCAAACGGAAAAACCAGTTGAGACCGACGAAGCTGTTGAGACAGCTGAGGCTCAGCAAGCTGGGTCCATACCACAACAGACCCCAGCTGAATCACAGTCAATTGCGCAGGCTCCCAACGCTACAGCAGAATCGACTCAACTAGGCACATCACGGCCACAAGTCACTGTTGAACATATTTCCTATGTACGTGATGATGCGTTTGAAGAAACATTCCCCTTCTCACGAGAATGGTGGCAACAGCAGCAGACAATGCGTGTGGAACTGGTCCGATATTTCAGAGCATTGTACAATAAAATGTTGATCTGGAGCACTGGTAATGCTAACATGAAGACGAGGATGCAAGAAAATATTGATAGGATGCATGCCTCTCATACTACTGAAATGGAACTGCTGCGAGAATTTCATTGAAAATAACTTCTGCGTGTAGAGGAGAATATGAATGAAAAGTTCAGCCTTCTTATGGCTGAAATGAAGCTGGTGACAGCCGAATCAAAAGCCACTCGCTTCGGAAATTTGAGCAAAGATACTCCCAGTGAAATCCAGGCAAAACTTAACTAGCAGCCGCCTAGATTTCATGTTTGTTGGCATGTTTCCAGGGGTTTCTCTCTCCTTTGATGATGCCAAAAAGGGGGAAGAGAAATACCTAAAGACGTTGAAAGAATCGGCAGTTGAGAAGAAAAGACGCTTGACTGTTGAGAAGCGAAGAAAAACAATTTGGCGAAGGAAAATCCGTTGAGGGGGAAGGTTCAAAGGACATGACTTTAATGGTTGCTAGAACCCCCCAACAAGGACTCATCACAGCTGACATCATTAGCAAACTTCCAGTGACTCTGCCGCTCCAACACTCTGATGTGCCCATGTCTGAGAAAAGGAAAATCGTAGAAGCAGAGATGAAGGAGGTCGAAAGAAAAATAGATGCCCGTGCAATGGACATATTGAAATAATACGGAGGCATTCCGGCAGGAAGAGACACTGATGCTATTCCAGATGACGGAGATGAGCCACGATCAGTGGAAGAATCAAAACGCTCGAATCCGAGGGATACTTCAAGAATATGTCCATAGCCCAAGCCTGGGACTTGTATTGGGAGAAGGGTTTGAAGTTGTGCGAAGAAGTCCGACAAACAATGTGGACTACGAGCGATCCTCTGCTTTGGTCACTCTGCTGGAAAGAAGAAGACTCCAGTACAATATACGCCCAGAGGAAGAGGAAGGAGTGGTGGAGGCAGAGGTTTTCAACCTAGACCTTTACCCAAGAATATTGAATATGTAGATCCGGGCAAGAAGGGAAGGATCTACTGGGCTGGATAGGAAGAATGCTGACTATGTCAAAAGGATCGAAGAAGAAAATAAGAGACAAGATCAGCTGTGGGAAGAGAGTCAATGAAGACAAGAAAGAAAAAGAAAAGACGAAGCTGCTAGAAGAGCCTACGAGAAAAAGAAAGCAGCTAAAGAAGAAAAGAAGAGAAATAGACCAGAAGATGACAGATCTGAAGAGGAAAGAAGGAGGCAGCGAAGGCGATGAAGTGTTGATGTCCACCCCTTCATGTATTTCACTATTGTAAATACATATGTATGTAAGTCTTCTGTACGATGAATAAAAGTTATGAAATTTCTATATTTTTGCTTAGATATAGAATACCATGTTGCTCTGATACATGTTGTAAACAGCTGTGTAAAGGACAAGAATGTTATGATCAATAAAAAGATCGATTCTACGCATATATTCTCTGTTTCTACATTGTCTGTATGTATCTTTGCTTTTTACTCTTTGTATGTATGTTTTAAGTTTGGGCATCATCAAAAGGGGGAAATTGTTGGGAAAATTTAATTATTAGATTTTGATGAATGCCATGTAAAACTTAGACTAGAAAGTTGGCACCCCATTTTCCTTGTAATTTGTATTGTAATAGATAGGGATGTACTAGCTGAGTCAAGTCAGCTATGCCTGGACATACAAGAAGTCAACTGAAGACTGGGATGAAGACTCCGCTGTGAAGCAGCTGAGTTTGGCAAGGAAGAGAAGTCAAGAACTCGATCGAAGGAGTATCACCGATATACGTTTGTGAGAAGTGTCAAGTCAACTTAAGATAACCAAGTCTCAATTTGAAGTGACAGATGAGTCTTTCCATCATTGGAGCAGACTCAAGTCACCTGGGGAAAAGGCATTCAAGTCAGGACAACTGAAAAGAATCCGTTGCACAGAAGTCAAGAATATTACCTAAACAAGTAATACTTCCATGTTGCCATGTCTTAAAGTGCTCCGATCCCAGCGTGCAAAAGGAATAAACCAATGGGAAGCAATGCATCTTGTGTCAGACTCTGAAAAGCTGAATGTTCATTTAATACGAGGAAATGTCAATATCAAGGACAGCAACAAGACAAGCCAACAAACACAAGTGAGTTTTGAAAATCAGCCTATCTCTTCAACGGCGATTTTTAAAAGTTCGCTATAAAAGGCAGGAATCAATTTGAGAGAAGGTAACTCAACCACGAACATTCAAGCTACCATTTGAGCTGTAACACAAAATATTCTCAAGTTATTCAAGCAAATCCTCAAGCAAATTTGAAAGAAATCGAT